>JAWWEW010000001.1:14886179-15214608 GCA_035583185.1 Anabacerthia variegaticeps | reverse complement strand
TAAAGCTATAAAGATCCATAAAATACACACCAAAAATACATAAAAATACACCAAATCCTTAGGCATCAAATTAATCCCATTACCTCTTAACTGGATGTTGTTGCCATTTCAGAGCCCATTTGCCAGGTACATCTTACATAGTGAAGTGCATTGACTGCCACTTCAGCCAGAAGGGAGGTACAAAATTTTAAACTGCTTGGAGATTTGTGTTTGCAGATCTTGCTGCAAAACATGTCTGCTGTGAGAGAGGGAGCAGGAACACTGACAGCCAGCATGGAGCTCGGCAGCAAGAGAAGGTGATGTTAATAGCTGCAGTGTTAAAATTTCTGCATTTGGTAGCATTTATGAAGTATGATCTCTTCTAAAATTCAGACATTTTATAGCTTGTGAAAACCTGAAGACAGCAGTGGGATTAAAAATCACAAAGATAAGATTCCTAAAGGTTTGGAATGTATCCACTCTTTTGAAATACTCTTAAATTATGCTTGATATTTATATTTAAACATAAGGAAGAGCATTAAAATGGGTCCTGCAGTATCAGTCATCTTCATCATATGTTCAAAATTTTTTAATAATTTCTGAAAAGATTCTTAGAGATGCTTTTATTTTTTAAAAGCTGCTGGCTTTTGTTGTCTTTTGACATTTTTGGAAACCAACTTCATAAAAACCTTATTGCATACAGAGAAGAGAGAATGTTGCCTTGAATCTGGGAATGGTTAATGACTTTCATGCTTTACATGACTATTTAACATACCAATTGAAAATAGTTCAAACTGAACAAGGGAGATTTGTCTTTATCTGCTGTCTCACTAGTGTTGAGTAGGTTACCCTGTTAAGGCAAGAGAGAGCTCTGAAGAGGTCCAGCACTCACACCTGAAACTGAAGAGCTCCTGTAAATTAAGTAGTGCTTTGTCTGGGGAAGGGTCTATGCCGATCCTGTATCATAAAGTGAGGAGATCCCACATCCTCAGCTTCTCTGGTATTTTTTCCATGTTGTGATTTCCAAAGAGATACAGTGGCACACGTCTCTCACTTTTCTCATAATTTAGGGCATGGGAGAGGCCAGTGTCAGGGGCAGGAGCTGGAGGACCGGCTGATGGGAAACATGATCCAGTGATACCTAGTGCAGCTCTGCTGATTTCTGTCACCTGCTATGGGAACCAGGAGTTCTTAATCCATGAGCAACCCATGCTGCCTTTCCACACAAAAGCTCTCTCTTTTTGGTATTTGTTTGGTGCTTGCATCATGCCGTGCTCTGCTGTTTAATGTCCTGCTTGGCAGAACTGTAAAGGAGGTCATCAGTCATGAAAAAATGTGTAAATGGCAGAGAACTTGAGCACATGAATACAGGGAGTAAAGGGAGTCTCAGAAAAGTCAGAAGACTACAAGACTGGAGGTGGTTAATATTTTGAGATGCACATGGAAAAACTGAAGTGTACTTTATATAAAAGAAGAGCCTGAAAATGATGAACAGAAGGTGTTTCAGCATAAGAATTCACCCCCACTTGAGGTTTTTTTCTGAGTATCCCTCATTTTTTTCATTAACAGTATCTCAACATTTGACTAATGAGTCTAGTGTAAAGACTGTTTCAGAGGTGTGCAGAAGACATTTTTTTGTCCTGAGGATGAAATAGGTGCTTTCTTGAGGTAATAAATAGGCTGTCCATTACCAAGGACATGCAGCACCCATTCATATTTCTTCTTCTTGAGCCTTCCTGTATGAGTGAGTCCAGATAGTGTTTTTAACCTCTGGTGCAGAGGTTCTTGGAAAATGTGCTTTCTTAGAGGAAAAACTGTGTTTCAACCAGTTCTCCAAATACCTTTTGGTGTCAGTGTTGGGGTATACTTTGTTTTACTTGATTGGCTCAGCAGCTAATGACTCTGAGGTGCGGGGACCTGCCCCGTGATGGCTTTTGTTAGCTGAGCACTATGAAAAGAAGTAATGTGAAAAACAGAATGCCTTTGGTGGATTTAAACCCTGGGTGATGGAGAATTGCTCTATATTATAGCCCCATCACAAAAAGAAGGATAGGGCCAGAAGAATCTTAGCTTGATAAAAGGAGTATTCCCAAATATCTGGATTTTTTTCTGCTGTGCCATTCTGGTAATAGGAAGTCCTCAACATATGAGGTGGGCTTCAGAAATTTTGTTTCCCATTCCTTGCACTCCTGCACCCTACACATAAGTGCTTGACAGAGATGTGTGCACTTGAATGTGGAAGCAAAAGAATTGAAGGAAAATAAATTTTTCTGAGGGAAACATCTCAGGTTTTTTCTTTCATGACAATTTTCAGGGGTTATGGATGGTCAAGTTAAGTTTATCTCTTGTCCCTTGCTCTTCCTTTTCAGGCTGGGGTGGTCAGTGCTTTGAGGAAGAACATTTCTGTTTCACTGTACCTTGCTGTACAGAGCTACACAGGGACTGAATGTTTTTTCAAAAGGAACGGCAGTGGCATGTCATGGCAGAAATATAACTGCATCTTTTAGGCAGTACTGTGTAGGCAAACCCTCAGAGAACATACTTCTTTTGGAGTAAAAGTGCGTTTGAAGTAAAAGTGTCTTTGAAGGTCCTATTTTTCTCCTGGATTTTTTTTTTTTTTTTGTCCTACTGGGTTGTGGCCAGAATTCTGCTTTGGGAGAATCTGGACAAAATCTTATTAAATCTCCACAAATGATCCCATTAAGCTTTTCATATTTCAAATTTATTCCTTATGAGTTTTCTACTGCTGTGCTTTTTGGGGCTTATTCCTCTCTGCAATTTTTACTGACTTTTTTGTAGATCAAGCAATTTCCAGTAATTTTTTCGGTTGTTCTGTCCTCCCATTTAAGTAGCCCAGTAATTTCGTCTGTTATTTTGTATGCAGGATCAAGCAGTCCTTTCTAACTTACCATGACTTTCAGCACCTTCCAGCTTTTCATGGCTGGCTCTTTTTATAGTGCTGCAGAAGACCTGTTTTAGCCAGGTATACTGCTGTCAGTTTAGGATGGGACCTGCAATCTTGATACAATCAAGCCCTCTACTCCTAAACCCACCAAAAACCCCTGCCAATGACCCTGCAGCAAGCACCCACGGGTGGCATTCTTCACTTTATGATCTTTTTTTCCACTGTAAACAGCTGTGCTTCAGTCAGAGATATGTTCACCAGCCCTTCAGAGCAGCTGAGCATGTCCTCTTACAGATTTGTCAAACATGACTACTGCGATGATGGAGAGAAAAGTAAAAAGTGGATCTGAAAAGTCTGCTGCAGCTGCAGAGGAGACGGATGAAGGAGCAGTAAGCAATTAAGCACAGTATGGAAGGAGGAGAAAAGATTTTTACTTGGGCAGAATCACCTGGAAGCTCTGTGACTGGAGGCAGGATGGAGTCAAGCTGTCCAGAGTGACATTTCTAGTCTTCATTATTCCTTCCATTTCCTAAGTCAATAATTCCAATAAATTAGGCAGGATTGCATGATTAGGAGGGAAGGGGGCTGTGTCTGCAACAATACTCTCTCATCTGTGGGAGAAGATTTGTAGATGTAACCTGTGCACTGAGAAATTGGAAGGAATAGCAACTTAATCCTGAAATTTCTTGTCTTCCCCAAATGAACTTTGCAGGCAGCTTTTGGGCCTGTTCCTTGGTAAACTGTGTTTGAG
This sequence comes from Anabacerthia variegaticeps, assembly GCA_035583185.1. Lineage (NCBI taxonomy): Eukaryota > Metazoa > Chordata > Aves > Passeriformes > Furnariidae > Anabacerthia > Anabacerthia variegaticeps. The sequence goes on along the minus strand of JAWWEW010000001.1, from coordinate 15,210,973 downwards.
AGGCAACATTTTGATTTGTGATGCAGGCTAAGAAAGTTTGCTAGTGAGAGTGATTGGTGCCTGGAGAAAGAAAACTGAAGGGGAAATGTGTCAGAGTAGTCTTTTTTGGGGGTATCCTTTGCTGATGGTCACACTGATAACATCTGGAAGGATGTTTTTTGACTTTGTGGCTTTTTAGGAAGGTGAGACAGGAGCAGGAATCCCACCATGTGGCACAACCCTGGTGCTGGTGTAATGGGCTTTAGCACAGCTCTTTTATGTTGCATTAATGAGCAAGAGAGGGACAGAAAAGGTATCTTAGTGAACTCCCAGCAAAAATCTTCTATGAAGCTTGGGGAGAGAAGTAAAAAGCAGGAGAGAAGTAACTGAACTTAATGCTGCAATGAACTGTTGAGGTGCTGTGGACTTTTAATGAATGTTTATATACTTTGTGTATAAATATGCCAGACTATGTGCTGACGTGTATTTGAATCTTCTTGCATGTAAACAGATGTATCTGTTATTGGTATAATGCATCAAACCTGACCCTGCATTCTGTCTGAGAAGGAAAGCAATTTTATCAAAATTATCAGAACATTCAGTCAGGCAAAAAAAAATAGCAAAGTGAGCAGAAATTCTATTTATGTCTGTGATGGAAGAGCTACAGAGGAAGAAGTAAGAAGTTTTGAGAAATAACGTTTTTTAATGTATGGTACCATATGAAAATGAAGACATAATAAGCACTATGAATTAAATACTTGTATATTTCTTGGTATATATTTGATTATTTTAATTTGAACAAATGTACTTTGATGGATTGTGCCTAAAGGGTTTTAGCCCTTTGACTCAAGAATTTTGTGTCAGGTATTTGGATTTGCCACATGAATATATCAAGACTGCAGCTCCTTGTTAGGTGCATGTGTGGATATTTACATGATGATGCGTCCATTATAGTGGTTTTTTTTTTTACTTTGATATTGTGTCCCAAGTGTACGTTTTGTGCAGTCATATTTTTGTGAGAAGTACTTAATTGTCATAATTTTTCAACATTGTTATAAGAGCATCAAGACACTCAGGTGTAGTACAGCTACAATTACCAGTCAGTTTTTATTCTAATAGAAGAGCTTGTTGCCTTTTGTAGCTTAACACGTGGATAAATGTTGTGAATAGTGAAGGTGTTTTACTTGAGAGTTGTTGCATCAGGGTGTATTTGTTGCTCTGCCTGCCAAATAACAGAACAATAAAATACTTTTCAGTGGGTGTGCTCTCTACCTTTTCAGGTTTGGTTGAAAGCAGGAATACAGAAGCATTCAAGGACTTTTTTGAAGCAGAAAAGAATAATAAAGCTATAGGCACTTGCTTTGATGCTGTGAAAATATCTGTTGGAGTACCACTGGCCATACTTTCAGATGCTTAAAACACAATGGATGGCTTTGCTCAAAAAATAATATAAAAACCTCCACATCTGTAGTTATGGGAAATAAATTTTTGGAACTTAACGATGACATGGAGACCCATCTAAGGTAACTGCTGGTTTTGGCTGAGCCTCTGGAAGACAGAAGAGCTGCAGCTGTTCCCACTTCATGACCGAGAGGTGGATGTGCAGGTCATGCTGTCATTTCTGCTCATGCCCTTGCATTTCAGGTCTGCATTGCTGTCTGTCTGCAATTCTGTGGGTTTCTAACTGAAATTCATGTTGTAGATTATAAATAAAATGGTGGAGTTGGAACAGCTCCTGCAGAGCTGTTTTTGGAGGTAGTTTTATGGACAGGAGTTAAGTTGTTACTCAACAGAAATATATGGATGGTTCAAGCTCCTGGAACACAGATGTCTTATATAACCAGCACCACCTTGCTTTCCTGTTGGCTCACGATTGGGTGTTAGGGACAGACGTTTAGCTTCCATTTAAAATTAAATTTGAAGTTGAAGAAATCTGCAAATCCCTTGTTTACTATAGGCTGTTAAAATCCTTCACTCTAGACTGAAGACCTTTAACAGTCTGGCTTAACATGTGTTGTGCCCAAGTTCAGAGGAAAGCCATGCCGTGGGCTGGGGCAGGCATCAATCCTGGGGGACTGGGCACAGAGCAAATTCTCCTTCAAACCAAGTTGACAGACACAGACTCCGTCTTCATCTGAAGATAAAGAGTCTAATATAGTGAAGTGCACCATGGTTCATTTTATCACTAGGTAATTGTGCTTACTGAACCATTTCACTGAAAAATTAAATGCATTTTTAAGGTGTCTAGATGCTTTGCATCTTCTCTGCTTTTCTGGACTTCTGAAGAAAAGAGAAAGCATTTTAAAGAAAGCATTGCTGCCTGGCAGTTGATAGCAGTGTGTTTGGCTTGCACTCTGATGCAGATTTCAGCTAACTTTTAATTGCCAGTGCTATAAATGAGAAAGCATCACACAAAAAGACTTTTTGGGTAAGTGTTGCATTTAATAAAAGTACCTGAAGTTGCATGGCTGCTTAAATAGATGTAATAGTGTATATGTAGCATAATATGTAATAAAGGAACATGGCTGGGTAGGCACAAGAGCTGGCAGAGCACCAGTGGGGCAGGGAAAGATGCAGGACCAAGTGTGTGATGGCTCTGGATAATCTACGCATATTCACAGGGAAATGACACATTTCTGTGAATGTTCTCAAATATGTACTGTGCAGGCCCTTGAGCTTGTAAATTTGTTTTAGCAAGGCCCTTGTTCTCATCTGTGACACTAAAACAAAGCCCTGAGCCCTAGAGCCTCAGCATGTGTGCTGCCTACTCATGCAAAATTTAGCACAGACTTTGCCTGAAAGTACTCCTCTGAACATAATTTGAGCATGTTTATTTTTTGGTTTGGAGCCTAACTATCTGCAGCCATCTGCTATCAGGTGTTTGGTTTTGTCATGAATTTTGTTTTGTTACCTTTATCACCTTATCTTTGCTTTGTTTCTGTGCAGTGTTGGATGGTTACTCACATCCCATCTAGTTTATGCAGTGGCTGGAAAATCTGCTGATCAGAACCATGTCTCATGCAGTATTTCTATTTTGAAGTACTTTGCACTGGTATCTTCCATTAACCAGACAGAGCAATCATCTTGTTATGAGTGTGCCCACTTGCTGAGCCTTTTTCTTCCTAGAGAAGATTTAAAAGAATGTGTGAATGGTTGCGTTCACTGGAATCCTAATTGTTTTATTAGAGGTTGTTTCTTAATGCTTTTCTTATTAGCTGTGTTGAAAAATGAAATTTCTAGGCCAGAACTTCTGGTCTTAAAGCAAAAAATCTGTTCTTGTTCCAAGAGTATTTTTCAAAGGATAGGATGTCCTTGACTGAAATGAAGTTATTAAATAGTAAAATGTGGCATTATAACCTCTGGCAAATCTGTTGTTGAGCAATGTGTGATATACCAGAATGGGGCAATCTGAAGAAGTCTGCTACAAACATAATGGAGAACTGGGTATTGAGAGGGGGATTACTGACATTGGGGGGGGTGGGGGGGCGAAGGAAGAGATTTGTAAAATGAAATTAAACTATGACTTACGCTGACACAGTCTGTGTTGCAGAGATGTGCAGGTAATAGTGGAAGGCTTGAGCTGGCAAGAAGCAACTTGCTTTGCAGCAGGTTCTTGGCCTTCAGCTAAATGAGGGGTAGGCATAGGCTGGTGGTTTTTAATGTGGTTAACATGACCTCTACTCAGAATTCTCCTTCAGGGCTATTTTCTCCAGATGGCCAGAAACTCACAAGCCAGCAGGGTCTGGTTTTGTCCAGCCTTTCTCTGCAACAGTGGGTAAGCAGCCACTGGAACACAAGTAGCTGGTTTATTGGTGTGTTGGATCACTTGAGGGAGTACAATGATTTATGAGTTCACCAGCAGACAAATGGTGCCATCATGGTTTATTATTAGAGTACCTCTGCAGAGCACAGATTTCCAGCTGTAATCAAAATACAGGAGATGATGAAGAATGCAGAGAGGTACTGGAAAATAGTGATAAATAGAAGGCTGAGGTAGTGCTCATGGTGGTAATAATACCAACCCTTTGTGATGTGGATTTGGTACAAATTTTGCAAGCCCCTTTATCAGTGGTGTAGTCAGGGTTTATCTATGGCTCACTGGGTAGGTGAGGGGAGCGTAGGGACAAGGTGCTGGTAAGGGGAGGGGACAGTTTGGGGCCAGGGAGGCTTTTAAGGCAGTGCTGCTGCCTGGGGCAATGCTCATCCAGCTTGAGGGCTGAGGATAGCCCAGTGTGATACAAGTCAGTATGTTGCTATGCTGGAAAAAAAAATAATATTGGAGTTGAATTTTGCAAACCCAGCACCTGGACCTGGTAGTAGCAATTACAGCCAGCCCTGGACTGGAATGCGCCATTGGTCAAAAAAATATACTAATGCACAGTGCTCTCAGTCATGGTGTGTGCTGCAAAGAGAAGCAGTGTTACAATTTTTCCTTATTTTTAGGGCCATACATGTTTCTCCCTCTCTTTGTAGGTGCAGGATTGCTCTCCCTTCATGTGTGCTTGTCTCCCCTGTGTATTCTGTGGGTTACTCGTTCAAAAAAAATGAAGAATCATTGAAGTCTTATGACTCAGCAGCATTGAAAGTTAAAGATGTACTGGAGTGATACAGGTGGAAGCTTGCCTGCAAGACAAAAGTGTTAGAAGTGCTTCTTTCTGATGGATTTGTGTCTCTATTAGACTAGCCCTGGCAAAATAAATGTTGCAGTTGTCAAGAGAATTCAGTTTAGTTCATCAAACTGCTCCTTGAACAGTAATTTATTTAAAAGAACAACAACAAAAATAGAACAAGAGTTCAAAGCTTTACATTTAAAATTCAGTAGTAATTGCCATGAAAGGAATGAAAAAAGTTTCTAGAACATGAGCTCTGTGTATGTCTAAATAATGGACAGAGTTAAATTTTATTTGTAATAAAAAATAGAACTGAACGCGATAGAAATCACATGTAAAGTTGCAAGTGGTTGCTGTTGCCCAGATTTTCTCAACCCTAATTTATTATAATTCTATATAATGAGAGAGTGCCACATTGAACAACCATCCTTCTCCCCATGGATATTAGTGTGCTTTATTTTATTAATTACATACTCATGCATACTTTTGATGATACTACAATGTCTGCCCTGGCGGCACTGCCCAAAACTTTGGATATACAAGCTTTCCTTCTTTCATTTGGTGGCTGTAACTCAGCAATACATCATATTTGTTACTTTTCACAGAATCCCAGAATGGGTAAGGTTGGCCCAGAATTGCATCCAGATGGTTCTTGAATATCTGTAGAGAGGACAACTCCACATCCTCTCTGCATGGTCTGTTCCAAAGTGTGGTCACACTGCACAGTAAAGAAGTTCTTCCCCATGTTCAGGTGGAGCTTCCTGTGCATCAGTTTCTGCCCTTTACCTCTTGTCCTATTGCTGGGCACCACTAAGCAGAGCCTGGTCTATCCCCTGATCGATCCCTACAGATGCTGACAGACATTGATGGGATCCCCTCTTAGCCATACCTTCACAAGGTTGAACAGCCCCAGCTCCCTCAACCTTTCCTTGTAAGGGAGATGCTCCACTCCCCTCATGATCTTTGTGGCTTCCACTGGATGCAGTCCAAAAGATTCATGCCTCCCTTGTGCTGAGGAGCCCAGAACTGGACACAGCACTCCAGATGTGCCTCATTAGGGCTAAGTAGAGGGGCAGGATCACCTCCCTGACCTGTTGGCAATGCTATTCCTAATTCATCTCACAATGCCATTGGCCTTCTTGGCCCCCAGGACACATTGCGGACTCCTGGACAGTCTGTTGTCCACCAGGATCCCCACGCCCTTCTCCACAGAGCTGCTTTCCAGCAGGTCAACCTCCAGCCTGGACTGGTGCCTGGATTTATTCCTACCCAAGGGCAGAACCTTTTACTTGCCTTTGTTGAACTTCAGACTGTTCTTCTGTGACCCTCTCCAATCTGTCCAAGGTCCTTCTGAAGGTCTGACAGAGCACTCTGGGGTATACCATTGATTACCTTCTAACTTCACACTCACGGTATTCTGGTGTTATTACAGGGTGTTAAGGGGAATGGAATAGCTTTGTGCAGAGGTTATCAGGTCTGTTTGTATTTGGACTCGTACCCATGTGTGTCAGAAATCAGATGACAAGCTCACACTTGAGCATTGGATCGAGTTTGCTGGAATAAAACCCACTCCAGGATATTTTTTTGCTTTGTTTTATAGAAATATTTGCCCTAAAGACTGCTTTGAATGTTTTGTGTGCTTGGGCAGCCAGAAAGGTATAACTTCAGTTCTGTATGAAGTCATCATGTAGTAGGAGGGCAATGCCAACATGCTCGTTAGTCTTTAGCAAAGCACCCCTGTGCTTGCCCAGTGCTCAGGTACTTTATTGAAGCATTTACAATTGCCAGTTACTTATGGACTGAGTTGCTTCGGGTAAGTGGCAGGCTGGTCCCCTACAAAGCTGCCAAGTTATTCAAATTTCACTGCAGGATTTGTGTGTGATGCCACTGGGAGCAGAGACTAATAACTGTAGGGACAAATTTTGTATTTTGGGTTACCAGAAAGTGTTCTAACTCATTCTTTTTGCAAGTTTATTTTGGACACCTCTAGAAAGCATTTCTGTTAATAATTTGCAGTTAGAGAAGGATAAAAATAAAAAAAAAAATCCTTTTTTCCTAGCTAACTAACTGACCTAAGTAAATTAGTTACTGGTTCCTGTAAACTGGCTGAATTAAAGGCTTCAGATCAAAAGCACTGAAGTACAGCAAGGAATTTCATATGAAATACATATATTGGTGATTAGTAAAGATATATTTAAGTCCTGCTTTCTCCCAATGCATTAGGTCTTGGTTAGTTTTAAAACTGACTTTTTAATTGTAAGCCTCAAGGGCCACTTCATCAGCTCCCAGAGATGACCCTCTACTGAACGGTAAACTTGTAGTCATCTCATTTTGATTATTAACCTTTTATTACATCCTCGCGTTCATTGGACCACCTTGATTCTTTCATTTAACACAGGCTGTATTTTTTGGAGGTTACAGGCTACAGGTCTTCAGGGAGCTGATGATTTGTGCCAGCTGAGTCATGTGCTTTCACAACACAGTGTCTGTTCAGTGTATAGACTTCTTGAAAGTACTCTGTAATTTTTCCCTTAAAATTTGCCTTGTGGGGCTTGGGGTTATTTAATTTTAATACCAGAATTGTACAGAATTACAGTTATTTTAGTCTAATAAATCATATTACTTACCAGCTGCATCTTTTCTTATTTGTCAAATAATACTGAAGCTGTGAGCTTTGTTTATTTCATAAACGTGTGAATTTTTGTTCTACTTTTGAATTCAGAACAGTCTCTGGTCAGTTGTGTGCTTGGTGAAGAGCCTTTTTTCTCTGCTTCAGTCTGACACCAGATACTCTGGTGATCATGAATCATCTTGTTCTCTGGCTGATGAGCTCAACTTGCTTATCAACCTTCTGGGCTAACCCAAATTCATCTGGCTGATGAAATGAGGTTGCAATGAAGAGTCTGCATCAATAAAATAACTGAGCTGAATGTGTTCTGTTGGTGCTGTGATTCAGGAGAAATACTCTCAAACTGTTTGAAACAATTTGTTGGTGTTAGGTTTGTTTTGTGTGGAAAAACTGAAGTATTTCAGAACCCTTCAAACCCTCTCCCTACTGCTATTAAGATGCAAAATATAGTTGTTCCTCCCTCTCCCCTTCCTGGAGCTGGATCCACCAACTCTTGACTTCATTTTGCACCATACAGGTCTGCAATGGATCCTGCAAGTTTCACCCTGGGTATATGGAAGTTAGAATATTACACTGATATTTTCATAACAGAATGCCTCTAAGATCAAAGATAGGAGCTACTTTCCAATGGAAGTTGGAAGAAGACCATAATGGAAGCACCATTTCTCTAAAAAAAGACCCTGCCACTCACAAAAGCTGCTCTATGCCTAGCTAGAGGTTTAACAGGGTGAGGTATTGGAAGCACAATTAATATTTTCTGTATTTCTTTTTTTTCCCCTCCAGTGGGCGAGTTTGTGAGTGATGCCCTTCTGGTGCCAGACAAGTGCAAGTTCCTTCACCAAGAAAGGATGGATGTGTGTGAAACTCACCTGCACTGGCATACTGTTGCTAAAGAGGTATATTCACATCTTAAAATTTCCTGGCTTTCTTCTTTAAAGCTGTGTCACTCTTCTGAGTATGACTTTAAATAGAGCATTGACATGGAAAACAAAGAGCAGTATTCCAAATGTTTGAGTGAATGGCGTTTTGTTCTGCTTTATAAGGGAGGAAATGGGAATCTGAGCACATCTGAATCCATGACTAGATACTTACCATTGACCTTTGAACAGTGACCCTGTTACACAGCACTGTTCTTTTCCTCACATCCACCCCCCTACACATACCGTGTTTTCTGCCTCCTCTGGCTGTCTGTGTTAGTGCTGCTCTGGAACAAAATGCCTAGACTTTGCCTTTAATCATCATTCTGGATGGATACAATCCATTATTTATTGTGGATATTGGTATGCCAGGTGCCCACAGAGATCAAACAGGCCTCAGAGAGTGCAGTATATGAAATTCAGCAGAGAAGGGTAGGAGAGCTGATAAGAACTAGGACTAGCCAAACACATTTTACAGTCAGGCACAGAGTTTTTACAATTTACCAGTGCTTTACTGAAAACAGAAGCAAACTTAATGCTACAATTGCTAATGCATTTTGGACATTTTTTCCTTATGTAGAGAGATTTTAGGAATAAAAACTGAGATGAGCTTCCAAGAAGATTTCTGGCTGCTATTTTGTTTGGAACCTCTTAGTTTGTATGCTATCCCACCTTCTGGAGATGAAATTTGAAATGTGCTCAGCAGCTTCTCAGATTTTCAGTTTTTGCTTGGATCATGCTTAAATGAAGCATTTAAGGCACCAACCTTCACACAGGGAAATTGTAGTTCATTTTAACTACTGGCAAACATGGAATGGCAATAGCCTGGAAGAGTGCACCATTGAACTATTTTCCTTTTTTCACCTGTCTTACATCACTTTATCTTTCTGTCCTGCATCACTATATCTTTAAGGTATAATTATGCACAGCTGTTTTCTAAACAAGGCTAGGAGGAAATCTGCTGGCAGAGGTATCAGACCAGATACAGTGTGCTTCCAGTATAACAGGTATTTCAAATATTAATCTATCCTGCAGTGAAGTCCTCAATAGCATTAATGCATCAGGATTGGGATTAATACATCAAATTACTGTTCTGTCTTCACATTTACTGTCTATGAGGCAGAGCCAGTGAGGATTTTAGACAAGAGGATATGGAATTGTCATGTATATGAGAGGAGACAAGTCTTCCTGTACTGGGAAAAACTGAAAGAAGAGCTTGTTGCTTACACTGGTTGTGTGGACACTGCCAGGGAGATACCCACAGTCAGGTAGTGAATGCACACATGACCCTTCTAAATCATGTTTCAAAATTCAGAGATTGTGCAGTTCACCAGCTTTGCCTTCCTAAGGCAGTAAACATCCCCTTCGTGTTTTCTCAAAGTCTGTGACAGTTTTTTCCCCTCTTCCTCTATGACAATATTGTTGCTATTTCTTTTTTCTCTTTTCTGCAGTCCTGTAGTGAGAAGAGCATGAACCTGCACGACTACGGCATGCTGCTGCCCTGTGGGATCGACAAGTTCCGTGGCGTGGAGTTTGTCTGCTGCCCCTTAGCAGAGGAAAGCGACAATCTTGATTCAGCTGATGCTGAAGATGATGATTCAGATGTCTGGTGGGGAGGCGCAGATGCAGACTATGCAGATGGAAGGTAAAAGTGACTTTGTACCCTTCAACTTGTTATAAGAATCATATGAAAGGTGCCAAAAATCTGTCTAAAAGACCTCAGTTTAGAAGAGTCACTGCTCCATATACATGAGCTTGCAGCTACAGTGATTGAAAGCATCAGTGTTCTGTTCTATTCAGTTATTTTATCTTTCTACAGAAAAGCTTATTGTTAAAATAGTTACTGTGCTTTTTGATGCCTTTGTAATTTCTTCAGAAGTATTGCCATATTTATAAAAAAATGCTTAAATACATACTTTTTGACTACTAAGTGATAAATAGTGTGCTCTTAAGGTGCTTCATGTGCAGTCTGGGGTCCTGCACCAGGTAATAGACGAACATATAACCAGTGGAAGTTTTGAAATACCTTCATTTGTAATAGGCATTATTACTGTAAGAATGCTTTTCTGCTGACAGTTAGTTTCTAAATGTGATCTAAAAGAAAATGTGTTTTAATACCTAGCCTTTGACAAATTCATTAACATGCTGCTGTTAAGGTGGAATATGGAGGTTTCTTTTGCAAGACAGTGGTGGAAGGGAAGATGCCAAACTTGTCTTTATTGTTGGCATCTCCTGTGCACATAACTCTCCAAAATTGCTTTCTTCTTAAAACTGAGGTCTGTGTTCAAATTCTTTCTGTGCTCCCCAGACTTTCACCACTTCAGACTGTGCAAATGCAGTGTTTCTACTTCTTAGGTGCCAATACTGCATCTTATGCAAATAATACACCAAGTCTAAAACTTGGGGCTGTTTGCAAATGGCTTCAAGGAGAACCCTGAAAATAAATGTGAATAATGCAGAAAGTTGAGTTCTGAATTATGTTAGGTTTTTAATAATCCAGATGGAAAAAATTGAGGAACAGTGCAGAGATGAAGGACAGAGATGGAATTGCCATAATTTGGTGTGATGAGATGACATTAAGACCTAGAATAATTAGAAACCATGTCATGGTGGGCATCTAAATCTTTTGTGACAAAACATTAGTAAGCATTGCAGGGAAGAGTCCTTTGTGAATAAAGGAACAGGTTTAAAGTAAATATTTCCCCATAGTAATTTCCAGTTTTTTGACTCCACTCATAAACAGTACTGAATGGTCAGGACTGTTTGAGCAAGAAGCATCAAGCAACTTTGCATATTTCATCTTGATACCTTTGGGCTTTCTTCTGATTTTTACTGCTAACCTTTGTCAGTGTCACTGTTCTAACCTCTTCAGCAGTATTTGTAAAGCAGCCTTTGGACTATTGCTGTGTCATTTCTGTATATTTCATTTAGATTTTGATTGGATGTTTAGATGTTCTCTTAGAATAATAAGTGAGTGCAGAACTTGTTCTAATTGGGACATTTAATTTTTTTCATCATATATACACACACAGAAGATAGATACATAGATCTATCTTTATATACCTATTTCCTTGTTATATAGGTAACTTATAATTATTATATATACACCTATATATAAAGTACATAAAAATCTTTTCTTTCATATGTGTGATCAAAGATTCCAAAATTACTTTAAATAAAAGAGCTTACAGGGGTATGTATAGAATACTTCTGTTTGCAAGACAGATATCCCATTTATTTCTTTTTTTTGTGTTTGTCACTGAACATTTAATTTACTATTCTAGTCCATTTTGTTCCTCATAAAGTAGTTTAATATCTGAAGAGATGAGTTCAAGAATAACTTCATAAATTTTGTATCCTCTAGGAATGGGAACTGTAATTGCGTTTCAATCCGTTTCCGAAGTTCCAAGCAAATAATGATTTATTTTTTCCCCCTCCCACAGAAGTGCTTGCAAGAGGAAAACGAAAGATCCTTTTATGGGGCACTTGTACTTCATCTGCAGATAGAGAGCCAAGCAACTGGTAGTTCTTTTAGACTGACTCACTCGTATTTCTCGCTGCCTCTTCATCTTCCCAGCTACATTTAAATTGTGTGCATTGGAACCAGAAATACTCCTGAAATTTCGTCATAAACAAAAAAAATTGATTTCTTATGCAGCAGTGGGTGGTAATTTAAATTTTGTATCCATTGAAGTATTTTCCTCACTCAGGAATTGTGATGGCTTTTACTTGGGTCAGGTTGGCTGAGCACAGTTGTTGGTGTCTTCCAGCTGACTGCCTTTAACACACACAGGCTGTGCTCCAAATCATGGGACAGGTGCTGTGCCTTCCAAGGGTGGCTCGTTCTGGGGCATTCTTGTGTTCGCTCTGCCTGTCATTTTGGTAGTACTTTGCTGCAAGTACTGGAAAACACTTTTGTTCATGCAAAGATGTGAAAATCAGAAGCTGGTTCTTTAGGAGAAGGATTTTGTGCGGTTCATCTGCCAGAAGTTGGGGGCAGGGATTCCACGGTATTTGTGTTGCGGCAGTTACTAGGTTGGCTTATTTTACTCTTTTCTTCCCATAAGTCATGATTTCTGGCTAAAATTAGTTGCCAATACCACATGAATACTAAGCTGTGAGACATGCAAGTCAAAGTGAAGGTGATGTGTATGAGGTAGAGGTGACAAGCTGGAAAGCAGATTATTATATCTTCATTTCTCAAAACTCTGTGATAAAGCAGAATTCAACAAATGTAGGTGGTATATTTTGAAGTAACTTTATATATCAAGCTATTCAGATCTAAATTTTAAAATATTTGCATTTATGATTCTGAATATTTAGAGGAAAGCACATTGCAGCCATTCATTTTGTAAATGCCCTTTTCCAGACTGTGGGGTTTTTTCACACCCAGCAGTTTTCCCTGGAGCACTGAATTTTCTTTTCTGCTTTGTCGAGGGTGTTTTCTTCCGTGCAGGAGGAAGCAAAGCAGTACTGCCATAGATTGACATTCTTCCTCCTCAGCATTTGACCACCACCTGGGTGTGGCTGTAATAGGATGTGTCTTGCTCATGGTGTGACTTGAAGGCAGGTGGGACATGTGATATATAAATGCATATCCCTGTTTTGTTCATGAAGCCAAGAGGCAGGAGCCACACGTGCTTTTGAATTCATGTCATATTATGCTCATCCTGAAATAGCCTATAACTCTGAGAGGTCATGAGCATTTGTCAGAAGTGGCATTCCTTGTTGTTATCCACACCTTTAATTAACATTTACCTTGGAGTCTGCCTAAGGGACAGCCAGATGCATGTGCTAGTTTTCAGTATAGCTGCAGAGCTCTCCCTGCATACCTACAGCTCAGTCAAGTGACCTGCCAGCTCTGGCTGCCCTTGAGACTCAGCATAGCCTGGTGTCCCTCCTGTCTGTACCTGGGCACTTGCTGGAAGCTTTGGTGTTCTTGATGTCCAAGGTTGAACATCTTTAGGAGTGATGACCAAGCTCGAAAATTCCAGGTTTTCTCTGTCTACATCTGCCTCATATTTGCCTCTCCTCATCTTTCAGTCAGTGAATGTGAGACCTCCCAGGCTTTCCTCCTCATTGGGAAAACAGTCTGCTGTGATTTTCTTTCTTTCACAGCAGGGAAGTTGAGGCCCTGTGAGTCTCACTGTTAAGAGTTGTACGGAGAGCTTTTCTTTATATTCCATAGCTCAAGAGCAGAAGGTAGTGCCTTAACTTCAGCCAAGTCTCATTTTTCTAGAACATTTGAATGTATTTGCAAGGTCCAAAGTAGGAGATTTAATTTCTCATTCTTTTCCCCTCAGTAGGTTAGGCCAAATTAATGTTGTTTGTTCGGTGTGTAAGAAGTATAAAAAGCTGATGTAATGATGGGGCAGTGTTGTAAATGTCGCATTTGTAGGGAGTAGTGTATTTTATAATGATTTGGTTTACAGTTTCTCATAAACTTATGCCAAGTTTTATGGTTTATTCATATTTTCATTAGCACAGTTAATATGGTAGTTTTTTTACTACAACAAATAGTCCAAAAGTATGTAGTCCACTTTGTGCTGATAATTAGGCATCTATAAACAAAACTTAAATAAATTTGTGTTATATAGCATAATAATCATGTTGTTCTCTGATTTTGCAACCCTGTACCAGACTGAGCTTAAGGATGAGTGCTTGTCTCTCAGATGCTGCAAAAAAATAGTTAAAGTGACTCTGAAGAAATTTGGGGGTTTTGTCAGTGGTAGCTGGAAAAAATTACTTTTGTCTTAATTGCCTATAATTCAGAAATCCTGAAAGAAATTTGAAACTGGTCAGTTTGTCTAGGGGTGAAAGCAGTATTGTCTATGTGCCTGTTACGCTGAAATGCTTCCAGGTGAGACCCTGTGCTTCCATGGGGAAGAGGAGTCACAGGGGCCCAGCAGAATTGCTGTGCCAAGTAAATTGTTAGAAAATCCTCACTTGAAATGAAGTGTGTGTTTAATTTATTTTGTTTTCTAGCTCTTTTTACATCCTTATCTATGATTTAAATATTACAAAGTTTTAGTCAGTGACTTCCCTTCAGAAATGTCTCCGAGTTAACTGCAACATCAAATTAGTTACAATCTGAATTCCCCAGAGTGCTGTCCTTAAGTCATGCAGTCACAAGGTGTGTTTAAATTGCCTACAATCATCCGGTGCCCTGACCTGTTCTAACAGCTCGAGGACTCCTCGTGGTATGTCACGCTGCTGCATTAACAGAAGGCAGGCAGACAGGCAGCTGGGGTAAATGCCTGTGGTACAAGTTTACAATAAATGCCTGAAAGTCTAAAGAGTGACACATAAGCAAGTAAGTTTAATAGTATACAAGAGTGTGTATAAGAATTTTAGAAGTCAAATTTAATGGGATTTAGAAATTTCTGTATTTGGGAAATAGTCTTTTCTCTTGCAGGTGTTATTTTGACTCTCTCCTTCCTAATTTCCTTTGTTTGGGTCTTTGCATGGCAAAGAAGTGGGAGATGTAAACAGGCCAGAGCCTGAAAAATGTTGATGCTTTGATTGTGAATGCAGGTGAAAGCAAGTAAATGCTACAAGCTACATGCTGTCCTTATGCTCATGGGGTTCATTGGCAAGGACTGCTCGAAAACCAAAATCCTCTTGCCCTGTTTCTCCACATTACATCTCCCTTTGTTCCTCACAGCCTTCTTTTTCCCCTGCTCATCTCTCCATCCACCCCCAGAAAATGTACTTGGAAATACAGCATGAAAGGAGAGCCTTTGGGGGGGAATTGTTTGACCCAGGTGTATTTCTGGCCATTGCATAGTAGCTGACCAGGGAGATTAAGAAAAAGTAGCCCAAATGCTTTAATCTACCTTATCTATTGCTTTGGTGAATACTTTATTTTCTTTGACATTTGCTGGGAGAAGCAAACATGGCTTGAACATGGAGAAGAAAAGGCAAAACTAGGAGGATTAAAGTGGTGATGTCATGAGCATGGAGGATTGCAGAAGAGGAAATCATGGGGGAGGGCCAGGTCTTTCAGATATTCTTACTACTTAAGTCCTTTGATTTCTGCACGCTTCCTCATGCTGGTATCTAGTATGCAGTGAAATTGTGTTTCTTGACCATCCCTTCCTCCTCTTCTTCTTCCTTCATTTACATTGTTCTTAATGTTGTCTTGCAACATTGAGTCAAAAATATGAGCCTTAATTGGAAGTCTAGCTCTGAGGCCAAAAGAAAATAATCTGCAGAATCATAGAATCATCAAGGCTGTCAGAGACAAGATTAGCCAGACCAACCATTAACCCAGTGCCACTGTAGTTACCTGTGAGCCATATCCTCAAGTGCCACATCCAGATGTCTCTTGAACTCTTTCCGAGACAGTGACTCCACCACCTCCCTGGGCAACTTATTTCAATGCCTGTCCACTCTTTCAGTGAAAATTGTTTCCTAACATCTAATCTGAACCTTCCCTGGTGCAACTTGAGGCTGTTTCCTCTCGTCCTTTCACGTGGCACAAGAGACCCACCCCCACCTCACTATAGCTCCTTTCATGGAGTTGTAGAGAGTGACAAGGTCCCCCCATAAGCCTTCTTTTCTCCAGGCTAAACAAACCTAGTGCCTTCAGCCACTTTTCCTCTGAAGACTTGTGCTCCAGAGTCTTCTCCAGCTTTGTTGTCCTTCCTTTCGAAGCTTTTGCCGTTCTAAAGCTAAAAGCGTTAATTCATCAAGAAAAAGAGAGGTGCTGAGGCTAAATTCTTCATTGAAAGCATGTTCACTGGAGGGAAGAGAAAATTAACATTTTGTCTCTCGAGTGTTCCTCTGTTTTCGAGCCATCTTGTCACTCACGTTAAACAACAAATTCTCATTAATGTAAGCTTTTTCATTAAATTGGAAAGCCAGTCTCTGAAATTTCAGTGAGGAATGCTCCAGCGGGAATCTCCTAAATGATTCTTTCAGAAACCATAACATTCAAAAAACCCACCCCTTACTCGCCTACACTTGAGCCGGTAAAACTGAACCAGACATGAAGCTGGACAAAAGGTCTGTACTGCACGTTCTGCCTTAGAAACAGGAAATTACTTGGATTTGGATGGATAAAAAGATTTCCCTTTTTCCATTCTGTGTGGGCTGAACTGTAGACTGTTCATACCCCTGAAAATTTAAGGAAAACTTGTGCCAGCAGTGGGTCAGAGTGTGCTTGGTGGGGAGCTTGGTTGTCTGTGACCCAGGGCCACAGCCAGAGGCAATGTTTTCATCAACTGTCGTAATACAAATTGTTCCTAATTGGGAGTCAGTGCCCTAAAATGAACACTAGGAATTGCAGACTTGCTTTATTGGGATTTTTTTACCTTGTTTTTTGCCTTGTTTTTTTTTTCCCTCTTCTGAAGTTTGCTGTCATTAGAGATTATTGAAACAGGTGGCTTTTGCACTAGAAGATTGCACTAGATTATCCATCACTAAATTGATGTTTCTGAGAAACTGAATTCATTTAGGGAGGTAGTGGAGAAGGTGTTTTGCAATATAATATTTCAACTTAATTGGTCAGAAGTACACATCATCTTGATTTTTGTGGTAGAAGTGGTAGAAACTGAAATAGGAAAAAATGCTTAATACCTATCCTAAAGCATTATTAATGGAAGAGTTTATCTAGAAACTTCTGTGGTTTTATAAATATTCAAATTATAAAACCTAATCATTTGTCTTTATAAATTAAACTGAGGCATCACTAAATTGGAGGGATAATGTTACTGCTTATGTTGAAAAACTCTAGAAGTATTCTGTTCTATTCACATATTTCCTATGCTGTTAGCAAGCACAGTCTGTGTCTCACATTCTTTTATTAATTGGGTTCGTCTCTCATGTTAGCTATTACTTAATGTTCAGCTAGCTCATTATATTTATTTTTAATAACTTTTTTACTTTTTAACTTGCAGGTTGATAAAATTCAGAAAATGTAGGAACACCAGAACCATAATGATTCTAGTGAGACTGGTAAATGCTGGTTTTCTTTGTAGGACAGGGAAAGTTAAAATGGAATTGAGAGGTCGCTTTGAGAGGTAATTACAGCAATGCTGAGTTGGCAAATCCAATCACCATTTGAGTGTAAAACATTAACTGAAGTGATGGATGAGGCTCTGGGTGGAGGAAATTAATCTAATTGAGGAAGTGATGGGTAGAAGATACCCAGGCTTTTGTGACCCCTAATGAAAGCCGTTCTCTATCTGGGAAGCCAACCTGTATGATTTAAGTGAATGTTGAGCTTGTTTCAGGAGGCTCATGGCATCAAATGTGCATATTTGGTAGAAGATTGACTTGCAGAGAAGGGTTGTATTTTTTGACCTCACAAAACACAGTCATCACCTGCCATGTTTTCCTTAAGTGACAGGCAACAACTTTATAAGCGAAAATTTTAAGGTGTCAGTTATAATGACTGAAATGTGGGAGATAAATATTCCCGTAGTAATCAGCGTGAGAAACCCTTCTGATATATTTGTGAGAGGTTCTGAGAAGTTCCTGTGACACTGTGATCTTTACTGCCCCATTTAAAGTGCTGTACTACTAATAATGGGTAAAAAAAAAAGGGAAGTGAGAAGTTTACCACTGTTTTTTTCAGCACATACTGTCACAACAGCATGACTGTGTGCTGGTGGATGTATAGCTGGATATGCTTCATAAAGTTATCCAGCAGTTCCTGTTCTGTTTTATCATTCAGTGATACCCGTGGTCTGTGCTAGAAATAAGAGCTTGGGTGGTTGGTAGGAATTTCAGAATTCCACATTTTGTGAGGCTGTGCTTTAACAGCACAGTGTAGTAAAGGATTTTCTGTGGTAAGGACATTTTTTCCCCTTTGCCTTCTAACAAAGGCTAAATAAACACTTGGCATAGATGGATGAAACAGCAAAGGCATACAGCTTGTTGTTTTTTTTCTGGCAAAAGAAGGTTCTAATCTTTGCATGCAAATGTTTCATCTTTGATTATGTGTTGACAAGACCTTCATCTCTATTTTGATCACTGCTGATGAAAAAGATTGTGACCTGAGTGAAGAAGAAAACGCTAAAACAGTAAAATGTTGACCTGGAGGACTGGATCTATGCTTGTTTCTGCCATGAAAGTCTTTTGGCAGGCTTGGTGTGCTGTGGCCACCATAAAAAATTTAGGATGAAAGGTGCTCCTTTTTCTTCTGACTGTGCAAGTGGAGATAATCTGCTCTGCAGAGGTACTGGCCTCTTGCAGCTGCTGCTGGTGGCAGCTGTATTTAAGAAGTTTAAGATGATATGTCCTTTAAAAAATGTTATTCAGTGTCTTAAATTGGACATCTTGAATTATTGCATGCTTCTGATATTTTTATTTTTTTTCCTCAACTGTAAAACAAAGTTATTCTTGCAGTTTTACCCTGTCATCATTGTGTGAAGGTACCAAGACAATGAATTCCACAAACAGGGAGTTCACACTGTCTGCCTCAGATAAGCTGTAGGATAGCAGGTTGGGCAAAGAAACACTGAATATTCTGTTCTGGGTACAGCAGAAGTTTTGTGGAAACAAACGTGTTGTAACAGATCCAGAATTTTCTGCTGATTCTTAAGCTGGCTTCAACGGGGCTATGCAGGTGATCTTTCCTCTGCTCATTCACTGTTAACACATTTCTGCTGTCAGGATTTTGAACATACTATTTATTCAGTGTCATCAGGTTCACAGAGCCTCATTTTTGTGCATTTGCAGGTATGTTTAACTTTCTAGTTTTTAAGTTTCTCTTTAGCAAAAGTAATCAAAGCAAGAAGCGTATGAGTTAAATATATTATTACTCTCTTCTCTAAAAATGACATAATTCTTGCTTAATCCTTCATCTTCTGAAGAAAACTATCTGAACAGCAACACCAGCAAAGGTTTCATTTCAGAGACAAAACTAGGTCAGTTTTGAAAAAATATTCTTGCCTATCAGTCAACAGATACCTTCTGTAAGATGAAATGTTACACCCTACCTTGTACACGTGGCTTTTCTAACTGTATAAAATATGTTTAATTGTGGGGGGGAAGGATGAATGTATCTGTCAGAGGCAGTAGAGCAAGGAGGACATGTTTATTTTTTGTAATTGTTCCATTTAAAAATTAGATTTGAAAAATCTTTAGTGCAACTTTTCTTGTTTTCTGCAAATTTAGTGGAAACAGGCACATTTTTTGTATTCTTTTTGTTTAAAAGGTTAGCTGCAATAAAAGGAGGGAGACATTTTGAAGCACATAATTCAGTTGTTTGAAAAGGTATAAGAACTCAGAAGCAACCTTTGAAATAATTTATTTGGTTGAGTTTTTGTTCTATTAGGATATGTGAAAATAAAGGTAATTGTAGCCTCTTCAGTAAAGGAAAACACAAAGGAAGATGATTAGAAGTGACAAAATGAATGTCTGAAAAATGCTATGAATATGAATTGCTTGTCCTGACTTGCTGTGCCATGTAAGGTACCCATCTCAGTTCTTTAAAGTTTAACAACCTCTTAATGGGTGTTTATATGTCCAAATGTGACATTATTTCTTCTTCTTGTGAGACACCTGATCTACTAATATAGTGTAATCCCACCCTAATGAAAATAACCAAGGCAATTTTTGAGCAGTTTTTGTGTTTGTGGTCACTTAACAGACAGACCAGAAACATTGCTATGGGTCAGACTTTCAATTCTGTAAGTCACTGTACTTTTCCAGACTTCAATGTCAATAAGCCATTTAAAAAATCAGTTCCATAAACTGGAGGTCTGGCATAACTCTTTTCTTTCATTGCTCTGTGCCTAATCTCACAACTGCAGTGCAGTTTAATTCTTGCCCTTCCATCTCTTCCCACCTTCCCCATGCTTCAAAAAGACCAGATTTTTTTGTTACAGTCCCCAACTTGTAGACTTTCAAGGTGCATGATGAAGTCTCCTTTTCACACTTGACTTTGACTTCCTTTTCTCTCTTTCCCCCATGCAACACTACTTTGGTAGGCCTTGTTTAAATCTGCTACCTGGATCCTCAGCATCAGGTAGTTATTATACTCAGCCTAGCCTTGCAGTCGGCCAGTGTGCCAGTGTTGTTGTCAAACAACAACGTTCAGTCAGGTGAGTGCTCATGTGCCAAAGTGCACCGTTCACTTAGTTTTTAGCTTTAAGTAGTTCCTGTGTTGACTCAAATGTTTAATTAGTGATACCATTCACCAGGAGTGAGGTGGTGAGATTAAACCTCTTTTCTGAGAAAACTCATCCTTTGAGATTTTAGTTCAGAGCTCTTTCTAGCATCCCAGGTTTGGAAAAACGTTAGGTGGAAAATACCCAGGCCTCAGATGTGTAGCTTTTTTTGAGGGAGAATTTGGTTCTTTGCCTGTCAGCTTCCTGGTTTGCTTTTAACCAAAAGTGTGGTAATTAGGCCACCTCAAATGCACTAATCCTCTTGTTTGGACTCCAGGCATGTATCTTACTCTTGTGATTTGTGTTTTGTTTTAAGGCGTTAACTCTTAAGGCATGTAGAGGTTCCCTGTTGGGTCTTTCCACTTCCTCTCCCACAGCTGAAGAATTCTGCTCTGAAACATTCCTATGCATAAAAATAAATATGTATCTGTGTTCGTCATTATTCATCAGCTAGAAGCAAAGCTAAACCCAAGTGGAATACTTGACAATCCCATCCCATCTTTTCTGAAAATTTATTTGGAGTTGCTGTAGAGCAGTGGGGGCTTGGTGCTTATGGGAAGCAGAAACACAAGAGGCTAGAAACAGGGATGATAACACCTTCAGAGGCAAAGGTTATGGATACATAAATTGCCATCAGCTCAGCCTGTTAGGGTGAAAGAGCACAGGCTACAAGTTATGTGCAGCAATTGCTTCTCCTGTGCTAATTCTTCTGTTCTAAGCTGTTTGGGGCCAACTGAGATGGTCTTGCTGCCTGTGGCCAGGCAGCAGCTTGTTGCTGGTGATGAGTTGATTCCTCTCCTGGAATTAGCTTTCCCTCAGCTATTTGCTTAGGCTTGGTGGCTGGTAAAAACCACAGTCAAGATGGCTTATCTGCAATAAAATACAGTTGCAAAGTGTACTGAAAGCTAATCTTTCCGGGTACTGAAACATCTGTCTTGAACACCTTTGCATTCTTTCTGTCACCCACTGATGGAGTATATGTTTTTGTTTGAGTTACTTGGCAAAATCATGGTAATAAATACATCAGAATGGATGAATGCTTACTGCAGACAAACACAAGCCACTTCTCAATATTGGTAATTAGTCCATAGTTATTTGTCATCCTAAATTGAAAGCTTTGCCACATTTTTGTCTGTAGTTAATAGCTGCAGACAGGAAACTCTTCTGAAAATTTACTTTATGCTGTGGCCCCATGAATTCTGAAACACTTTTAGAAAGAAAACTCATTATTCTTGCCATCTGTGTTCTGGCTCTGCTACAGCTTATTGGAATACACAAAAATGTGCATTTGCTAACGTTTCTGTATTTCATGAACAGCAAGCAGTATCATAGCTAACTTTCTTTCACTCTCATTTACCTTTCCTTCAGTTTTACCTTCACAAAGTAACAGAGCAATACACACTTCTGAGTGAAGGGAATAAATACTGTCTTGGTGCTGGCTCTTACCACGGTGATGGATTGGGAAAAGGAGGTTACTAGATACACATTTACAGGTCCATGATTTAAACATTGCTTGTAACTACGTGCTTAGACACTTATTAGCAGGAGCTGTACAATGGTTTGTGTTTTAAAGCCAGAAATATGTTTTGTTTTAAAACCACTGGACTAGTCAGTATGTTTCTGGTGGAGTCAGGAAGGAATCAATTACCTCTTAAGGCTGCCTGGAGTCCCAGTGTGTCTGTGGCATCAGAAGTAGAACCGAAACTTCAAATACCCTGTTTTACCATATTCCGGAGTGTAGATGATTTGTGTTAATGACCCACTGTGCTACTTGGATACTCAGGGGGAGCATCATTTCCCTGATGGGGGGAAATGGATCTTGATATCCTGTGTGTGAGGAGGTTGAAGCAGAAGGTTCAAAGCCAGGATGTCCTCTGTGTCCACTCTGAAAGTGAAGTGCTGGCCCTCCTTGCCAGAAGCCTCCACAAACAGGAGACTGAGCTGTACTAGTGTTGGGAGGGGGGCGAAGGCACATTCATGGCTACATTCAAGCCTAACAATTTGCCTCCTTTGCTTACTGCTGAACTGTTAAATTCAGATGATGATAATATGGCTTTATGAATCTGTGAACTTGTCAGAGCATCAAGTAATTTTTTTGATAAGCCTTTGAAAAATCCTGTCACAGGCACCATCAAGCTAAGGCAAAATGTCAACAATTTCTTGTAAACGAGACACTGCAGTCTGTGGTGCTAATAAAACCCTGGCTGGGATGGTATCAAGGGGATATACAGAAAAAGCTGTCAAGGTATTGTGGTTCCAGGAGAAACAAGACTGAGTCATGCTTGTTTACAGAAAAAGATAAAATGTAATAATAATACCAGGAAGCAAGCACACCTGCTACATACAAAAATAAAACTCCAAGATTTCTGAGAAAAATGCCAGTATCCACATTAATTTGGTGGTAAATATTTGCTTGAAAACAGTAGATTTTAACTGATTACTGAGGTGAAATGTGTGCAGAAGTGAGATCTGCTGTTTGGGAAACAGCACTATGGTGGTGCTAATTGAGAAATGAAAATAGTCAGAGCATTTAACATGGTGGGGAGAACAGCTCTGCAGGCTGTGCAACAGGGAGGGGTTTGCACCCATCTGAAAAGTTTCCAGATGTTGTAGATGTTCCTTCCCTTCCCTGTAATTCTCTGTCATCCCACTCATGTGTGCTCTTTGAAGACGAGCCAGGATGGTCAAATCCAAGGGAAAACACCCATTTTGTCGTGTTTCTTACAAGGCATATTACCTTTGCTAATACTAAAAATATGCAAAGTCCACCTGCTGTCTTTGTTTGCAACAGAAGCACATCAAGATGGAGCACTGTTGATACCAAACCCATGTCCCTCAACCATGAGGCTCAAAATCCCCCTATCACTGTAAAACACTGGGAGACCCCCTGGTTCCTTAGGGCCCCCTAAATGTCAGCACTGCTGAGCATGGCTATTGTGATTGACTCTTAGGAGTGAGTGACTTGGTGGGCAGCCTTGATCCCAAATGTGAAACTTTCTGTTGCTCCTGCTAAGCCCTGCTGGGCTCTGGCCCAGACTGGTGTGTCAGTGCTGTTTGGGCTGTTGTGCTGCCTGGTATAGCTGAGTTCATTCAACCATCAGAATAATGCCAGTCCTGAGAGTTTTTAAAACGTGCTAAATAGGGAAATGACTTGGTCATTTTGGACATCTTACTTCTGTAAGTATAGAGCAAGGCTTTCACTTCCATTTTGATATCTCAGTCTAGGGTAAACCCACTTCCATTTCCATTGTTCATTTTTCTTGAAATGTGGAATAAAATATAATTCTGAGAAATATGACCCTTATGACTGAGTCTTGCAGAATGTGTTGGTAGCAGAGATACAATTTTTCTAGGAGTGATCAAGCCAGTAGAAAGAATATTCTAGTATGTCTTTGTGCAAGCTTTTTAGCATGTTTTCAGGTGCCTGATCCCATAAACTGTTGTAGTCTCCTACCACTTCTGTCTTTTTTTACGTTTTCAGATGTCTTTAATTTTTGAGTGAGCAGCAGGTCTTAAAGGGGAGGCAGGTGGGGGCTACCCTTCAGGCATTTGCTTTTGGTAGGTTATTGAAGAAGGAGCTGGGGCCTATTGTAATGGCATAGCCAGCAGTGCCTGCAGAGAACTGTCCTCTTTCATCCTGCCCTCTTTGCCACCATGCCCCCTAAAAATTAAAATAAATAAAAAAATTTAGAAAAAAGCCAAAGATGAAAAAAAAAGCTTGGCCTTGATGCTGAGAATTTCACAGCAAAATGCAGTGGACTGATGTTTTTGTGTAGCTGAAAACAGATGGATATTGAATGCACGCATACAAATTATTTTTGAAATGCTTTCTGTGTGACTAATTGACTTTCCTTTGTTTGTTTCATTAGGTTGTTTCTGTTGTCCTTTCTTACCTTTATGAGCTTGCTGGTATCTGAGCGTGATCATTCATGTGAAAGGAAGAGGAAAATAATTGCAATTTTTCTTAAATCATGCTGTGTTTGTAGTTTAGGTGAGAGAAAGACAAGAGAGCAGCTTTCTTTAATGTTGAAAGGCATATGATGTCTGATGCTCTTGATCAAAAATCTGGATGTCTTATCCTCAGCATGCCTAGTCTAAAAGTCTGTAGTGAGCTAAGGCTTAAAGCCCCTTAACCTGGAGATCAGCAGCAGATGCTGGACTTGACAAGTGTACCTCTTGTAGCTGAAAGCGGATGGTGTATGTGTACTGTTTATTTTGTGCTTGTAAAAAAGTGAAATATTTGATAAGGAAAATAAAAACAGAAGAAACGCATTGTTCAGAAAAGAGTTACTGAACAGGAAGCTTGAAATTACAGACATAGTGAAATTAGTTTTCCAGGGAAAACTGTACAGTGGAGATGGTGAAATTTCTAAGCCAGTTTTTAGAAAGCAAGATAAATAAGAGAAGAACCAAGTGGTTTTGTGCCCCTTTTCCAGTCTTTCTCCCATATAAAGGGATACAGGTTGACTCTTGCAGACTCTTCTGCAAGGTGCTGTTAACCCCATCCATTTGTGTAACGTAGTCAGGTGTGCCCCAATGGAAAACTTCACTACTACTTTTAGTCTCTCTTGAGTTTCTAGAGTCAAGATATTTTGGGGAGAAGGGAAGAGGGAAATCATTCTTGTTTGTTTAGAGACTTAATTTGCTCCTAGTAGAGTGAAGCTTGTGCACACAAAAATTTTGTCAACACTTTTTAACTTCTTAATACCCTATTAAAAAAAAATTGATACTGTCTTCCTTTTGCACTTTCAAACTTGTAGGAGGCAACATATATAAAATGAAGTATTACAGACTTGATCTCCAAAGTGAGGTGGAGGAGAGAAGTTGTTAACTTCACTTAGAAGGCTGTTAGAGCATATGTGATGCTATGAAAAAGATTCACACCCACTTGTGCATGAAGGTGACAAAAAGTCACTGCATATTTGAATATTTAAAGATCATTTATTCATTAGTAGTAAATTTCAAGCAGAAGATCAGATTGACAAACCTGAAACCTTGCCACAGCTGGTCACTGAGCTTAGGAAGCATTTCAAAGACAGCAATAGCAGCAGTCAAGTGCACTTTTTTTGGCCCTTTCTCTGTATCATTCAGAACTAAGAGTGATCTGAGAAAATTCTTGACATATTAAGCCACAAAATGCATTTGATAGTTAATTTCAGTATGTCCTCCTGTTGTCCTGTAGAAGTGCCCTTTCCATTCACACAACACTTGCAGCAGCAGAAGAAAAGACTCACCAGTGTAGATGATTTGAGGTCAGCTCAGCACCTGGTAGTCCTCTGTGAAAGCCATGGAGGTAGTCCACAGGAACCCTCTGGATAAGCTGTCTCTGGGTGAGAGAGTGCTGAGGAACTCTCTTGCTTCTGTGTGCTTATCAACTGAGTACATTTTGGGAAATTTGACCTTCTTTCAAAATAAAAATTGACTGGCAGCATGGAGTGTGCATGTTTACAGCTGTCAAAATATGGTATTTTTTTTCCATCCCCATGTAAAAGGCAGAGCTCCAGTGTGGCATCTTCTTGGTTTCCCCACTTCATTGCTAATGTTGACTTTTTTTAGTTTGTGTGTTTGGGTGTTCGGGTTTTTTTATTATGCATTTCTGATTTCTAACTATTTGGGACTCCAGAGTCCCTGATTCTTTCTTTTCTATTTAAAGGGAAGAGAAGGAAATTGAGGAACCAGTAACTTCTTGTCTCCACAGAATTTTTGAATAAAATGTTCTCTCATGCTGTCTTGAAATAATTCTGCTGCTGACGCATCATGACCATTTTTTTCATTTAGTGATGACAAGGCAGCAGAGGAACAAGCAGAGGAAGATGAGGAGCTAACAGTTGTGGAAGATGAAGATGCTGATGACGATGATGATGACGGTGATGAAATTGAAGAAGAGACAGAGGAAGAGTATGAGGAGGCAACTGAAAGAACTACCAGTATTGCAACCACTACCACCACAACTACAGAGTCTGTGGAAGAGGTTGTCAGAGGTAAATTCATGGGCATTGGGCTTGGGGCTCAAAAACTGATCCTGCTGCTTTGCATGTTTGCCCTTTACAACAAAACAATGTTCCAAACAGCAAAATATCCAAAGTATTGTTGTGCCTTGACTTTTGTAATTTGCACATTTAATCCCCATGCCTTTCCCTTCCCATTACGAATATTCTATGGAGTTAGTTCTGCCATGACCCTTTGGGCTTTCTGACCTCCAGCCCTCCTGGTACATGGATGGTGCGGATGCGCTGTCCATGAAGCGTGTTTGTTGTGGATGGTGTGGATGGAGACAGAAGGGTTGGTTTTGTTTTAAAGTAACCTTAAATAAAATTGGACTGCCATATACAGCAAGTAACATGGGAAAGCGTGTGTGGGTTATCATGCACATGTGTTGCTGAAGGATAGGGAGTGTCAGTTCCAAGCAGGAAGAAGCATGAGCTGGTTTGGTTTCTCATACTAATAGCAGTGATGAGTTATTTTATGTGATTTCTGTTAGATACCTGTTTGCAATGTTGCTCTACTAATTAGAAATTCAGTAAAATTAAGTGAATTTAGAAAGAACTATGCAGAAAAGTGATCCTAACAAGTGAGTTGTATTGGGCAGGGAAAGAGGAAATAGGAATGTATTGCCCAAAAAAGAAGACATAGAGTGAGAAAAAACTCTACATTTCTAAAATTTGGTTTTCATTATATTTTGTAATTATTAACATAACTGGATTTTAAACTTTGAATTTTACCCTAGTTCGTGGAAAACATAGCAACATAGTATTTTTAAATGCTGCATTTCTCCTACAGTGCATAATTGAATTAATTATCCTTGTATTTCTATTTCAATAAGTACAGTTTAGTGTGGTATAAATCTTACTAAGAGGCCAGTTTTTCTACAGTGCTTATATCTTTACTGATAAGTGCTGGACATGGTGGGAAGAAATGAGATTAAAGACTAGATTTGAAAAGAAAGGAGTTGTGACATGCAAGAGGCAGAGGGAAAATGGCAGCAATTGGGGCAGTTGTGAGCAATTGGGGCAGTTGTGAGACAAGGCAAAAAACATCTGGCCTGGCTCCTTCCCTCTCCCCATGCTTTCCCACCCCCTGCCTCTGGGGATGCCTGGGACTTCAGTGCCATCAGAGTCTCCCCTTTTACGTGTAGCAGCATCCTTTTCCCTTGAGCTGTGACGCCAGTGTTTGTCAGAGCAGGTTTGGAGCAGAGGGTGCTGGCTGTGATTTATCACCTCTGCCAGATACAAAAAGGTGCTTGGGAAAAAGCAGAGAAACTTGGTTTAGATTTTTCTGTCCACTCTGCATGGGGATAAACTCTCTAATCAAAAGCACTAAAGCTTTGCTGAAATCACTTGCAAATGTTTCTTTCTAAGACTGGCAACGCAGTCTTGTGCATTTCTGTCTTATATAACTGTTGAGTGTTTTGCTCAGCTGCTGGAGAGCCATTTCAGTGAGGAGGGGGTGGGAGGAGTTTATGTTTAAATCTTTAAACCAATTAAATATATTTCCATATGTGAGCTTTTACCACCTGGGGATAAAATGCCATGTTCTCCCTGGTAAATGAATACTGAGAGGAATAAAAAAAAGGAAAAGAAGTACTCTTGACTTTAATGGGATTTTGGATGAGTGGAAATGAGGACAAATTAGGTAGAACATCTTTCTTTTCTGAGGTTGACATTTCAAAGAGGTTAAGATGCTTAGCCTTCAGGAAAATCTTGTGTAATCACATGAATGAAAAGTATAAAAAGGATGAGGTGAACTACTGAAGCCACGTTTTAGAAGTCTTTTAGAAAGGTATGATTAGAAAGGTTCTGATTTCATGATCAGAAAGCTGATCATGAAATGGTAGTGTGCCATTTTTCCCAAGTCTAAAATTTCCTGCCTTGGGTGACTGTGAGGAAAACATGCCTTGGTGCAAGTGAGGTGAGGGCAATCTGTTCCCAATACAAGTTTTCAGTGCAGTTCTGCCACAAACCTTGGGGCTTCCCAACCTCCGGCCCTCCTGGGGCATGGATAGCTCAGGGACTGTCCCTGGGTGTGTGTAAGTGGTATCTGACAGAGCTGCACTTTGCAAAGTGCTTATTTATAAACGTTAGACTTGGAGCCTTGGCCCTTGCTTTTATTCCCTTGCTACACATGAGAGAAAGCTTCCCACAAGGGTCCCTGTTGTCCCGATGCAGGCAGCGGATCCAGCTTAGGAACTTGTGTGGTGAACATCTGCTGGTGTCTTGCTGCTGCAAACAGAAAAGTTTGTCACTGTCAGTGTAAATGAAAGAGGCACAAGGACCTTGTAGACAATGTACATGTTAAGAAGTGGTCCATACTATGGAGACACCTTGAAAGCCTCTCAAATGGATTGACATGTTGGAGCTTCATTCTTGTGTATGTAGCTCCGTTCCAGGCTGCTTTGCCCAAGCATTTCATACAACGTATCCTAGGATGCTCTTCACAGACCCTTTACAGCCAGTTTTATGTGTGCTTTATGAAGCTGTAACTAATATTATGTCTTTAGCATTAAAGAGCGCAGAGAGTGGGTTTGTCCAATCTGAGTGGAGTTGCTTTTCATATGTGAAATCAACAAGGAGCTACTGTTCTAAAGCCATAAATTAGGATCTCATTGTGGGCTGGTACTGAGCCCTTTTTCCCCCAAATCAGTGGAATGGTTGCCATCAGCCATAAATAATTGAAAAGCATAAATGTGAATGTTATACTTTAAAGACACTTGAGCTATTGTAGAATCAATTTTTCAGGCAATTTTCTTTTTCTGTATATTTTAATGAATCGTGACCAAAATAGCAATAGTAGAGCCACTTGAAAACTTATTTTCAGTGAAAAGGAAATTAGTCTTGCCTGGAGAATGAGGGAGGTCCATTGGCAGGAGGATAGTATTTTTATTCAGTTTCTGCAGCAACCATATTTTTGTATTTGTTAAAAATGTGAATAAACTTTCCATAGCCCAGTATTTGCCAGTATTCACTTTCCTGCCTTTTGTAAGAGGCCATTTTTACTCTCAGTTCATACTGACTATAGCAGCAGACCCGGTTTAAACTTTTAGATAAGCTCTTGCTGGGCTTCAGATGTTAAATGCAGACAGCTGTGGTCTGAGATTACAAGGATTCGGATGGTGAAATTACTGTCACATCTACATTTTTCACCTTCAGTCACAGGGAAATGTTAGCACTGAATTTGTGCTGAAGAAAGTATGGCTCATTTATGAGGCCCGGCCTGAAAATTATGGGTCTTGGGTTTTGTCTCTGTGAGGAGCAAAGGAAGTGACTCCACGGGCCACAATTTATGCAAGGGAGTGGTTTGATCTCTGCTGTCATTGTCACAGTGTCACAGGTGTCATAGAGCTGCTCCTGAGGCATCCAGGCTCCAGGTGATTCTTCCAGCATGTGACCAAGGCAAGCAGAATTGCTGCTTCCCCCTCACATGCAGCTGTTTGTGATTTTGTTTCTGCTCTCCTTCAACATAGGATTTGACAAGAAAAATCAGTCCCTCTTGCCATACAACAAAGAATAAGCAATTCCGGCTTAGTGCTTCCTGTCACTATTGCAGTCAATCAGATCTCATTGAAGGGGAGCAGCGGGGTCAGCCTGGCACAAAACACTTGGCAGCTTCTCTCCATAACTCTCAGCAGATTTGGGGAATTCAACAGCATAAGCCTCACCTGCCTCCTCTAGCAGTGCAGTATTTCCCTTTAGCAGTTGGTTGTGCTTTCTCTAATTCGGGTGGATTTCTTTGAACAGTTAGGGAAGAATTTAAGCAGTGCTGCCTGATGTGACATTTTAACTGTGTTTACAGTCAGGATTTGCAAGCGAGAGACCATGTGCTGGTTTCCTGGCAAGAGAAAAGTAGCCTGATGTTATTATGGTACCTCTTAGCATTAGTGATATAGCATGGGGTTTTTTTATGAAGACTTTGATTTCTGAAAGACTTCAAATCCCTACAGTGACACCCACCATCTATGTTAAGGCAAAGGAGGTTAACCCTGATTTATAAACCTACCAGCTGGGAATTTTGGGATATTAGTAGCATATGCTAGATTAACTGGGCTTTTTTTTCCATAACTTTGCCCCACCTCCATAGAATTGTAGAATCATGGACTGACTTGAGTTGGAAGGGACCTTAAGTATTGTTTTGTTCCAACCCACTGCCATGGGCAGGGACACCTTCCACCAGACCAGGTTGCTCCAAGGCCTGTCCAACCTGGCCCTGAACACTGCCAGGGATGGTGAGTCCACAACTTCTCTGGGCAACCTATCTTCTTTGAAAGGTTATCTTTCTGTTGAAGTAATAATTCCTTGTTCTTTCTAGGCTTCAAGACTGTGCAATATGCTCCAATTGGAAAGGGATAATGTGTGATTGTATTCCCTATCACGAAAACATGATAGGTTGCTATATGAACAGTACACATTTGGTTTTTTTTTGCTATGGGATCTTCATTAAGAATGATCATCTACTCTAACTTGTGAACGAGAGCTGATAAATTTAACCTAATGGATTTGTATTAGACTGATAGCTTTTAATTACACATTATAATTTAAAGCACAGCTATTCCACCATAATATAATACTTCGTTATGTTTTGCAGTTGGAGGAAATCTTTTTTATGATCTGGTAATCTTGTTGACAGCAATATACTGTTACTGTCTTGGGTCAAGGGCAAAAGTACTGAAATACTAAACACAGTGATAGTGTTGTTTTACGTAAAGCTGGAGGGTGGAGAGTAGTTTCATTTGAAATACATCCTGCCAAGGATCTACCAAGAAGCTGTTTCCCTAGAGAAAATGTCATTTACTATATTGAAGCAGTAATTAATTGCATTTTTTTTTTTTTTTGCTGTGTAAAAAGACTGGAATGCACTTTTGTGCTAATCCTCGTAGTCACTGTCTTGCCATGTTTAGCAGCATTGTGAAGTTATGTGGAAATAATATCTTTTCTAAAACATGCATAAATTCATGAAACTATATTGACCTACATTTAAACTCAAGCTGAATTTTTTTTTCATTTAGGGTCTGGCCAATAGTAGTAACTTTATAGCACCTTAGTTCCAGTTGTAGTTCTGTTGTGCACAAGAAATAGAAAATTTATTTTCAAATATTTTTTCCCCTTCAGAATTGTAGGGCTTTGTATTCTAGCCAAGTATACAATTAATTTTTTTTTTTTTTTAAATTCTAAATATACCGTTGCAGTAGCTTAAGAGTAAACATTATAGGGAGAAATTCAATCTTAATTGCACAGGATGGAAGTTGCAATTTTAGGGTATTTAACAGTTCTAGAAGAGCTGTCCTCAGTATTGCATTGAGAAGTCATCATTTAATTTCTCTCTGTAAAAAGTATCTTAGCTTGTGCACCAACTTTGTTCCTAGAGCTTGTGCCAGTTTCACAGCTGTCTTCTCCTGATTCCAAAAACCTCTTCTGAAATTAGCTTTTGTCTCTGAATGCTCAAACTAAAATTTGGCTGCCACTTATAACCATATATGCAGAATGAGGAAGCTTTATTTCAGTGAAATTATCTTGAAATATTCCCTTTTGATTAATTCATTGAGTAAAAC
Organism: Anabacerthia variegaticeps; assembly: GCA_035583185.1. Lineage (NCBI taxonomy): Eukaryota > Metazoa > Chordata > Aves > Passeriformes > Furnariidae > Anabacerthia > Anabacerthia variegaticeps. The sequence continues at coordinate 15,179,177 of JAWWEW010000001.1, read as the reverse complement.
AGTATTGTGCCTTTTTAGAACACAAAGAGTGTAACTAGAACAGTGCATCTACTCTTGCCTAATTTTACTCAGCTAGTTAAGAAATTAAGACTAATATAGATACATGCATATTAATATCCTCAAACTATAGCAATCAGTTCCTGGAGACACGGGAGCCAAAACTACTCCAGCTGTAATATTATATATACTAGTGCATGATGAAGGGGATCATATACCTCCTGATAGGTATTCAAGAGGTGTATTCCTTTGGCTTCTCTTGCATTAATCAGTTAATTACTCTGTTCTTCAGTGAGATATAAATAGTAAAATATAAGATTGTGATCCCATATACTTAAGCAGCTTAGTGTTTTAGGTCCTTGTTAAGAGTTGTTCAGGTCCCATGTGAGTGTGACACACAGTCTGAACAGGCAGCAAACACATACTAGTGGTGGTGAGTTGGCTCATTTGTGCTTTATGTGTACTTGAAGATATCAACTTCAAACTTGAAGGGCTGGTAGTACAGAAAGGATCATCCATAAAATATATTTTCCATTACAGTGACAAATTTAAAGAACTTTCAGTATTTATAAGCCAGCATAATGGTACCTTTTTACTGTAGCATTAAGTTAAATAGGTTTCTCAGAGGTGTAAACTACGCGTAAGACCCAACTTCCAAGATAGGTGGGAGTTACTGGTCTTAACTCCTCCTCTCTGTCCTTTTTTCTTAAATATCTTCAAATTTAATTTCTGATTTAAGGTTTGGGGCTGACTTCTAGCATTTAAATGAGCTTAATTCTCATGATCATGTAAATAAATTCAAATCCTAAAGAAAATATTGGGTAACCTTGATATTTACAGTGATAGAAATATGTAAATGTAGCTTTAATTTTTTTTCTGTATTAGAAGTTTATATTTTATTTCAGAGTCCTCAGTTGAAAATATTGGTGTTCAGAGTATAAGTCCCATGTGGCAAAAAAAATATAAAAGCATGGAGTTGAGATTTTAAAAGAAAGCAGTTATAATTTCACTTTGATTTGAAATTGGTTTTCTTCAAGAAACAGGAAAAAAAATTGTATGGTAATGAAAAATTTAAACTGCCATTCAGAACTATATTTTATTTTTCCTTCTGTAAAAACTGATCATCAAAATTATCTAAAATGTTTGCACATAAATTCTAATGAGCTCTGCTTACAGCATTTTGGTAAATGAGTGCTTATGGAAGTACTTTGTGTAAAGCCACTATAAATCAATGTCCACATACTTGAAGACTGCGTATTTCCTAGGGTGCTGAAGTCTGTGCTTTTCAAGGAAAAAATAACACAGTCAATGCCAATGTTTAATGTAACTGATTAGTTTTCAGTATATCACTTAAAACACTTCAACTATTTAAAAGCAAATCAGCAAGCTTTGCCATTGCACTGTCCTTCAGCGGATGATCCACCTGCTTGGTTAGAAACAACTGGTTTTGCCTTGAGAGGCTGAAACAAGGATAGTTGAATTATGCTTTCCTGATTGTCTCAAAGGTAATTTACCATATCTCAGGTTTTGTAGAATAGAGATATTGGCAACTGTGGTCTTCAGTTTAGGACAAAGAGAGGATGAGAGAAATTGTGACTGTTGGAGAAGGATAGTTTGAAAACTGTAAGCAGCTGAAAACAAAATTTGGACTGTTTATGAACCTGGATTGTGGCAAAGGCTTGTCCTCTTCAATTTTATCCGATTTCTTGAAGCCAAAGACAAAAATGCATCTTTGGAGAGCAAAGAGTGAGCAAGTCCTTTAAGCAAAGCAAAGCTCATTGGATACAAATTATTTGTGGTATCAAGTAAAATTGAATTATAGAGTGGCAAAAAGAAAGTCATCTTTTGCATCAGTTTTCAGCAACAGGATTAGTATATGAAGCAAAGACAGCTTTTAATTTTTTTATGAATGATTTAGCAGTCAGTATGTGCTACCTGCCTGCTCCTAATACCTGTTAATATGGGTCATCCATCATAGGCATTAACTGCTGCACTTGGTAGCAGCATAAGGAAGGGGAAATGGCATTTGGATTAATAGCCCAAGAAAACCAGTTGACTTTCCCATCTCAACACTTCATTTACCCGTCTTCTCAGCTGAGGACAAAATGTGGTGGCTTTCTTCTGGAAGGACAAGTGATGGGGATATGGAGAGGCACATGAAGAGCATCTGACATACCAGCAGGAATAGCATAACCATGGCCCAGGCATTGAGGCTAATTTAAAAATGTATGTTTGCCCCGAAGAAGGGGTAAAGAAGCACTGCTCTGAGCCCTCCACAGAGTGGTAGACGGAGTTGGTGATACTGGGAAAGGGATGACAGGAGTGAGAAGTTTCTTGACTAGACCAGCACCAACTTCCCTCAGACAGAGCAGGCATGAAACAATGAACCAGAGCATTTCCCCTTCTCTTATTTATTCTTCATAAAGGTCATGAACATTACAACGCAGCAGAACATTTCTCTCTGTGATGTGATTACGAGTTAGGTCTCCCCAAGAGCAGTAGGATTGGCTCTGCGGGCTGGGGGGAAGAATGTCACCACCAGCCTGGTAGGAGGTGACAGGTCAGGCAGGAGGCCTTTCCCCACCATCAGGGTTGCCCTCTGGTTTCCTGAACACTTGTTCCAGTGCATCTTCGTCAATAAATGACTTAGGTTACCAAAGAGGCTGTTCCTTGTTACCACTGCTGTCAGTTATTTGATAGACAATTACCTTCACTTTTGCACTTTCAAAGAAAATCTTTGCTGCTCTTTCTGGGAGAGAGGTACCTATAGGAAATTTCAGATTAAATCTGTGAACTGCTTTCTTCCTGAGAACACTTAACAGTGCAGAATGAAATAAATCAGACTTTACAGCAGAACTAATATTCTGAGGGAAACCTAGAATGCGCTTACTGTGTGGGTAGAGGTTGGCCCACAGTCAACATTAACTAAGAAAAGACTGAGTTGTTGAGACCTTTGTGTTTTTTGAAATGACATTTGCTGTCAGTAAAAATTCTTTTGATTATACCTGTCTGTTTAATGTCAAGAGTCACTATTCATTTTTAATTGACATGTGGCAGCTCTTCCAAAGCTGTGCAAAGTTAGCTTTGTGTGAGGATTTGACTGTATAATTGGGCAGCATGGATGGATTTGATTTTAAAATAAATTGGAAGAAACACTTGTATACTCAGTATGGTCTATAATTAATCATATGGTAGTATACAATTAATTTTAATTAATGTGCTGTACAATTAATTATACTTAACTTTGTTTTTTCCTTCTAGTAATAACCTTAGTATTCCTTTCCCCCTAATTGCTTGGTACAGAATTGCAGCATTTGTTGTACATCCTTGGTGGGTCCGTACATTGGAATCTGTTTCTTTTGGAACAAATACATGCTTCCTAAAATTAATTCTTGTCATTATTTATAGTTAATATATGTGAATAAGTTAAATACATGTAAAATTGTACTTATTTTGTATATTTAAGGAAACATATGTGTGCTGCCAGTGATGATTTGACATAAAAATCTATTTATAAATGGCAGTGCTCCTGAGGATAGTGAATTGATGGATCAGGACAGACTCTGAAAAGTGGGATTCCTTGCAGCCAACATATGAGACTGTGCAGATTTCCAGTGCTAATGCACTGATTTTTTTTTTCTACCTTTCAACCCTCAGGGATCTGCTTTCCACAAAATTCAAATGTATGCAGAGACTTGAGAAGCCTCTAGTTGAACGTGGCAGTTTGTCTGCCGATGCAGTGCGTGGGATGAAAGCAAATGAGGGGTGCACTGGTGTTTAACATTATGTAGATATAAAATGACTTATGCAGCATGTTGAAAGATAAAACTGTTTTTTGTCTGTTTGGAACATTATTGGTAAAGGGCTATACATTTACATGTGTAATTGGCTGAACTCCAAATTCCAGGCAGAATTTGCTTTGTCTTCCTTTAATTTCTGTGGTTTGGTTCTCCCCTTAGGTTTTCATGTGTTGCAAGATGTAGGCAGAGAATGTGGCAGCTCACAGTGAACACAAGCACAAACCATTTTAATTTTTTTTTCCTGGGTGTATATTCACTGGGGATAAGATTTCATCCCATGGATGGGTTCAAGCTATGACAGTAATTTTATATATGTGAGCCCTTAAACTGTGAATTAAAAACCCTATGCTGGAAGGTTTTGAAAAGGGAGTTTCTTCAACAGTGACTATATATAAATAGGTGTCTAAAGAGAATTTGTCTTCCACAAGGAAGCATTAATAAGTTTTGGAGTTTTTTTTCCCTTTTGTATAAGCTGGGAAACTTTCTCAGGGTTTCTCTTTTGGTCAGGGAGGGGATATACAGCTAAAAACCAACAGGAAAATGTGGTTCCTCCTGATTTCAGATGTTCCACTTCCAGACAGGTGCTGAGTGGGCTGCTTGGGCAGGAATGTGCCCAGGGCTGTTGGCAAACCCACAGTGAGCAGTGGCTGTAACCTCTGGCCTGGAAGCAGATAAAATATCCACTGTGGCACCATGGCCATCAACCTGGAGCTTCTTTGAGGGCAACACCCCTCAGTGTGTGTGAATAAAGTTGCTAAAACATAAACCATAAAACCCTAAAAGTATAGGTAGGCTTAATGGCAGGAGTCTGAGTCAGTTCAAAATTTACCTTCATTGTCTCTGGGGAAGGGTCTCCTGTTCCCTGAAACACCTCCTGGTGCATCTCCTTCCTCGCTCCCATGCACGGGCGTGGAGAGGCACCTAATTAAGAAACCGAGGCGATTCCATTTCCATGCTAAATGTGGTTCCTCCGGGTCTCTGTGACTAGAGGTGTGCTCTGAGCAAGCTGAGACGGGTCCATGCCGCGCGATGATCTCCCGCTGGTACTTTGACGTGGCTGAAGGAAAGTGCGCGCCCTTCTTTTACGGCGGCTGCGGTGGGAACCGGAACAACTTTGACTCGGAGGAGTACTGCATGGCGGTCTGTGGCAGCGTCAGTAAGTGCCCTCCTCGGCGCCTGGGCTCTCACTAACCCCGGCCGCGGTCTGTCCACACCTCCGCTCACCGCTAGATCCTCCTCAGCCTCTGCTAACCTGGCATGGGAGTGGGTGACTTCTTTCTTGGTGCTGTAGGTGGGGTCTGCAGTAGGTAATCTAGAGCTTAACACTTCCTTAGGCGAGGCCTTCGCACTCACCTTCTCTTAATTTTCTGTCCAAGCGTCCCGATGTTTTGTGTGTCTGTGTGTGCACGTACAATGCATGTACAGAAAACGTCACTAACTTTAGGGAAGCCTCAGGTAAGTTTAAAAATAGCTCATAGCTTTTACAGTGTATTTTCATGTATTTCTGACCTTTTTTTAATCAAAGCTAAAAACAATAACAAAATTATTATTTCCAGCTCTTTTCCTTTGGTTGCTTTTAGTTTGATTTGAATGCTTCGTGTGTGTCTGCAATGAAAAGGGGAAATGACATTTGATTTTTTAGTTTTCCCTGCAGTGCACATGGATGGGGATCACCTCCCACTTACTTTAACTCATCCATATGTTTTAATGATCATTTTCCCTGAAGAAAGAGTGTTTGCACTGTGAGTTTTGGTTTGCAAAAAATGGCTTTCTCCATCATAAGGCATTAAGGCTGATGAATTCGATGCTAGATTTACCAGCAGGGTTTTGTTTTGGAGAGCCTGTGGAACACTCCCCTCCCATCTGCCTTGCAAGCACATGCTTGTGGGAGAGTGTTGGCTGCCATTTACAGCTTGCACATTAAACAGTGAGTACCTGTGTCACTGCCCTGCCTGCTCACAGGGCATGGAGGAGCAGAACAGAAACAGCATGTTAGGGCTCTTTTGAGTAAAATATTTTCCAAAGTCAGCCTAGGAATGTTTGCAGTAAGTACAAGGCTTAAAAATGCACACAGACAAATGCAGAGCCCTGGCAAGAGGTGCTATGTGTGTCATGGAGCGGAGGAGCTGATCTGTATTTTATTGGAGCAGAAGTAACAGTAGTCCTGGAGGCAGGATTGGTGCTCCAGTGCTCTGACTGCATTTCATCTCAGCATCTTTTAGAGCAGTTCATGGCAAAGCTCCAGGGAGGGACTTGGAGAAATCTGCCACAATGTGAGAGAGGAGGATACCTCATGGACTGCGATCAGCTCTTGCAACAGATACAAGATGTAGTGAAAAGAGAGAGCTGTGCAGTGGGTTGTAGTGAAGTCTAATGCATTTACTGACAAAAGGGTTGTGTTAGTTAAGATGTTTCCAGAGATGCAGAACATGGTTTGTCTCTGATTGCATCCTCTGTTTGTGAGGATAAATGATCTTCTAAGATGAGCTGTTTTCTTGCAACATATGAAGTCAAAAATGAGATAAGAAACAATTTCCAAATTTGCTATATGTCATAGTCATTAGGCTATTCAGATAAGTCCAGGAGATTCTGCTCTGTCTTCTGTAAGTTGTTGAGTTTTTTCTTCCTCAGATTTATTTCAGTAAAACAATGCCAAGACTATTGCCATTTGTGTTCTTTCCACAGTTCTCTTGGTTTATTTTGGAATTACAAATTTTTGGTATGTCATTTTTCTCTTTAAGGAATATGGAGTTAGGTTGAGTACTTGAACTGCTTGACTTCGTTTGCACAACTCAAGCTGATTTTGTGTCTCCTGGAGGTTTTTTCCTGTTACCTTTTTTTCAGTAGTGTCTCAAACTTTTGAGTTTATAAGAGTATACTTTCGAAGCTATTTTAGTTATATTTTTGTTCCTGCTTTTTCGTGTTATGTCAGTATGTTCTATCCCCTGATCTCTACACCTGTTGTTTCTCTTCCTAAAGCAACTTTGTTTTCTTCTAGTTCCATGTACTGTTTCTGTCTCAATGTGCTGTTTCTCTTTAGTCTTCATCATTTTGTTGAATAGAAAGTTTATTGAAAATAGTTAGAAGTGCTGAATACAATGTCTCAGCACTAAAGTGACGTCGTGTGTTTAGTGCTGATATAATGTTGCTGAAAGAGGTATCGTAGACACCACCCTCATCCCAATGCCACAGAAGGAAAGAAGAAAAACAGTGAAGAGTTTCCATCTAGGCCACTCCTGTCTTTTTTTTTTTTCCCTATCACCCCTAACTTAGTCTTTCTGTTTGTTCTTTGTGCCTCCTCCTCCCCACTTCATGGTTATTTATTTATTCGTTTCTTCATTCCTTTTCTCTTAATGTTCACATTATTATTGCTCCCTTGTGTCCTATTAAAAAAACCCCAGTGAACCTCTCTTAGGCAGGAGACAGGAGGGGTGCTAAAGGAGGTCTTTAGCTCTAGTTTGCTTTCCAGGATACACCAGTTAGGTCTTACAGAGTAACATGAAATAGTGGATAGTGTTGAGTTTCTCTTGTATGGTGGGCAAAGGTGTGAAAGGGTGGGATGTGAGTCAGTTTTTCTGCTAATGAACTGAAATTGTACTGAACCAAAACGTGAGAATGTCCTGTTGTCACAAATACTCATTTCCTATGAAATCTGAATACTGATATCCTGAAAACTTTGTCTTAAAAAAAATACCATGTTTTATTCTGCTTTCTTGCTGAAGTCTCTTTGCCGTGACATGAAAAGGTGAGTCTGTCCTGTCATGCAAAGCCCTAGACTCCCTCCACAATCAGTGGATTTGATTGCTGCTCTGACATCTGACAAAAATGATTTCTCTGTTGGGCAGGAGCTACTGCTGTCACATTTTTTACATTCATCACCCAGCTCCATGGAAATTGATATATAATTGCCCTAGAAGTAGAAGGCTCGAAGGATCTTATTACCAGTTCTTTGCTCCTGCCAGACCACATGCTCAGTCTCTATTGATTTTTAATAAGAATGTTCAGTGCTGTCTATGGTTTCTGTTCAATATAAGGATTCAAAGTTCTAAGTGTGACTGTCCATAATGGCTCTTTTGAAGTCATTAGGATCTGTCAGGCAGTTAATTCGTATTTAATGACCTCAAAATGGGTGTATATTGACAAGAATAAGCAAAAATGATAGAGTACTGCTATCAAAGGAATGATTTCTATCTTATTATCATATTAAAAAGTAATCTATTGTGCTACTTTTTTTTTTTACTTGTCTATTAACTGTTGCATTTTAAACATCCTTAAAGCTACAGGAAATGCATGTTTTTTTTTAATGAGCACTATTTTGAAATTACATTCATGTTCAAGTCTTAATTTGGGGACTTCAAAGCTGAGAAAATCCATTCTCTTAAATGTGTTTCCTTTGCCAGCAATTCCATAGGAGACAGTTCTCCCAGCAGCTCTTGCAGCTGAGGAGTCTTCAGAGTGGAGTGGAATTCATGGCACTCTGTTTTCGTTTGTGCCTCACCTAAAGTGAGAATTAACTGTGCTCTGGTGGTACAGTCACTTTTTGAAAACTTTGATATGTCATTAAAAATTACCTTTTTTAAATATGTGAGGTTTTTTTATCATTGTACTGAATTTATGTAGCTTCCATCAGAACAAGGTTCAGTTTTGTCAGTTCCCTCCTTCCGTGAGTAAACGCCGAGGCCGAGTAGGAAGTTTAAATGTTAACACATATGGTTTTGTTTTTGATATTTCAGGGCACTATCCCAGGTTTCTAGGTGAGTTTAGGTAGAGTAACATTTCTTCTCTAGATGACATCCTGTGAATTTACAAACTTGCTAAATCTCTTGGTGATTTTTAAGTGGCAGATACTTTATTTCAAGTGGAAGATACAAAAAAACACTGAAAGCTACAGTTTAATAATATAACTGGAATTGCACACAATGTAGATTAAATATGGTACGCCAGACTTAATATGCTTGGGGGATATATATGGGGGATCCACTCATCCACTCTTTCTGCTTTTCATGTAGGCAAACTTCAGCTTGATTAGTGCCTGTCTGCCCTTGATACTTGTTGAGATTGTCTTAATGTCTTTCCAGTTGATGCTCTTAAGTGAGGGGGAAATTTATGACCTCTGGTGTTCTGTCACTTTAATTTCTCTCCAGAGGTGTACTGGGAATAACAATCTGTACCTTTTACAGCAGTGGCTTACAAAATGATACGCCTGTTGTTAGTCTTTTGGGGTTTTTTTTGCTTATTTACTGGGCAGTTGCTCATTTTAAGTACAATTACAGAGATCACTTGTGCTTGACGTTGAGCAGGACCTCAGAGACACAAGGCAGGCCACATCTGGAGTACGGTCTGGACTGGGGCTTTGCTGCTCCTAAGCTTTATAGGGATTTTGGGGGGCCTCTGTCTATAAAAGCAGCAGAGCTTGCAAGCTGCTGCATGGCAGGAATGTTTTGGGGTTTGTTTGTTACATTGAATGTAATGGTGGAAAGTACTCATCACAGCAACCAGCTACGATACTGATTTGTCACAGCCAAATGAGAGATGTAATTTAAAATACAGAAGTCTAGTGATAACATTTCAAATCCTAAAAATCTTCCTTTATGAGTAATGATATTGCAATGAAGTCTTCCACATAATAAGTATGGAGTCTTTTATTTGATTAAATAAAATTCTCACGTTACTAAAATTCACAAATCCAGTCACACTGGGACAACCTATTGCTCTGTCACAAAGACTCTTTATATTGAATTGTCTTGCTGCTTTACTTCGCAAGTCTTTACTTAGATGTGTCCCTCTTACACCATCTCCAGGATGAATTGCCTGTATCTGCGGGGTTTTATTTTCCGTGGCATGAAAACTCAACTGAATTGGTAAAATTGAGGCCACTTCGAATAGTGAAGATGAAATCTTGACAGAAACATGTTTTTGCAGTTCTTCATTCCTTGTGAATACTTGACCCGTATTGTTCAGTGCCTAGGAGATGTAATGGGATGAGTTCTAATATTGCCTATTTAAATAGTTAATTTTGACTACCACCTTTAGTGATGCAAGTGACTAATTTCTATTTTCCCATTTTCTTATCTGTGTAAATTTGCACTTTTATTTCACCTTTGAGGCACACATGAACCAGGGTTGGACTAGACCTTTTTGATAAGCAGGTGGGTAAAGTTTAGGATTCAAAAAGGAAATTATGTAAATGTTTTCATATACAAGAGATATATTACTGGTAATTTCAAACACTAAGAATTTTATTAGTATAAGGTATTATTGTGGACATTGTTTGCTGTAGCTTGTTTTGTTGGGTCTGACAACAGCGTTTTTTTGGTTTGGTTTTTTTTTTTACTCTGTGGAACTCGATGGCTCTTATTTACAACCTTGACAGAAGTTGTGTTCAGGGAAATACTTCTGTCTTGTATTTCTTACTTGATGCAAGAGGTGAAAAGTTTGATGGGGGTTTTTCCTCCTCATAAATCTCATAAATATTTAAACTTATGATGACAAGCTGAAAAAGAATGACCTTGCAGCAGAGCATTGCAAAGATGCTTGAAGAAAATTTGTTTTGAGGATCTCCTCCCAAGCATGAAGTGAATCAAAGAACTTGGAGGGAGCTGATCTGAGCCATTAATGGATGTGATGTGTGTTGATATGAGCAAGACAAAATTGTGTTTGTCAGGGTTGGTGAAGAGGAAATTGCACTCATGGAGATGCAATGAAAGCCTGATTGCCAGGTTCTAGATGTGCATGGGTAGGAAATATATCTTGAAGTTCTCACACAGAAGGATTTTTATATGAGAAAGTTGAACTTAAATCTAGCTTAGATGGCAAGTAACAACTTTAGTTAAGGCAGTAAATGAAGAATAAAAGGAGTATGATATGGTTTGCTGTGTGTTTTGGGTCTTCTTCCTCCAAAAAGTCTCTGTGAGGGATTTCACTAAACTGTCTTTCAAGCTGCCTATTGTTTGATGCTATAGCAACTACTGAAATTATAACATTAAAGGAAAGTAGAATCAGTCTTTGCAAAGTAAAGTTCAAGACAGAATGTAACTTTTAAACATGGGATTTCTCTATCTTAAAACAATTAAAATCATTTTCAGACCCAGGTTGCTACAGTGACCTGTAATTATTCTTTGAATACTAATGCAAGTTATGAAATACTGCAGAGAATATATGCTATCTTTTATGACAAGTAGTTTAGCCTTGGTGAGTAATTAAAACAATGAGATAATCCGACTGTTGCTAAAGGAGAGGGCATCCCTCTGGAACACTGCATCCTGTTTCATGCGTTAACTCTCTTCGCATTACCAGTGCTTTCAATTACAGTAGTAGAATGTTTTAAACTATGTGCTTTCTAATTCACATTAGAAACATTCATCTAATCTAACAAAATTTTGGAAGCTAAGAAGCAGCTTGAAATTGAAGGTGGAGAAGTCCATGTCTCAAACTAGTGATTTTTTTTGCTGCTTCAGATCTTATCCCTGAGCATACAACCACTCCTGCTACAGGGGCGTTTTTCATAACTCAGTACCAACACATGTATTTTTTCTGACAGAAAAATGTATTCGTTTTTATCTAGTCTGTTAATCCATGTTTTGTCTTCTCAGAGTCCGCACCATTGTAGTCAGAATTGATCAGTTTTTATGAAGAACATTTTTCTTTCAAAGACTTTTTGGATGTCTTAAAGATAATTGTCAAAACATGAGGGCAAAATAAATGTGCAAGATAAAGAAAACCCAGCTGAATGGTGAGGTGATCAGGCTGAGTGATAAATATGTAGTTGAAATGGATGAGCCTTAATACCAATGAATAACGTAGTGGGAGTTTGCGTTGTTGAGCATCTTTGCTGAAAGTTAAAAAGTGGGCAGCTGCACTTGAGTGGCCTGAAGGACAGGAGTGCCAGGCTCTGATTGTGATCAGCACAGCTCATTGTTCTGCGGGGAGCTTCCAGGCAGGGACTTGTGCTGGTGAGTTACAAACAAAAGATGTGACTCCCAGAAGCCTTGCCAGTCTGGAGTTGGTGCCAATACTTGGCGCACAGTAGTGTGGTCTGTCTGTGCCCCAAAACCCTAGAAAACCAGCAGCAACAACCTGCTACTTACAGGTGAAATACTAAAACTGAGGACACATCTGGTTTTCATTCTCACAAGGAACTGTGTCCTGCCCTTTATTCCTTAGTTTTAGACAGGGCTCAGAGAGTGGTCTTGGTGAAAGCATGTGTGAAGAGAAAGTAAAAAAAGTGAAAAGAAATGGCTTGTTGCCTGCTGGTCCTCCAGGTTACAGTGCAAAGAGTGAGAATGGTTGTCTCCATACTGCAGTAGATTATATGTGGTGTGCAAGGACACAGTGTTCTGTGGCCCAGGATTGATAGAAAGCTTGACAGTTCAGCACACACTTCTCTCCAAGCAATTAAATTCTATTAAACATAACTTCTTAAGTAAGAATGCATCGTGGGATATCCTTTTCCCTACATTTAAAATAATGCTGATTTGCTACAGTCTTAGATAAACCTTTTCCAACCTTCATTTGTCTTCTGTCATTCAGCCAGTAATTTTTCTGGTTTGTAATAAAAAGGTGATTGTTATTTCTCTTCCCTGTTGTTTAGATTCTCTTCACTGTCTTCACCACCGTGCTATAAGCAGAGTAGCTTGTTCACAGAAGCAGGGGGATCCCAACTTGTAATCACAGCTCATTTCATGAGGCAGCAGCAGCAATAATAGAAACCCTTCTTGCTGAAAATATTCCTTTGCACTTGTGATTGTCATAAGTGCTGTAATTAGTTGTGATCTTAGTCAACAACTGAAAGCTTTGATCTTAATCCTTCATTAATGAGGCTGTTATGTATGTGGAATTCAGAGGCAATGAATGCATCCACTGAATACCATATTGTAGTTGGGTAATGCTCTTGTTCCAAATGGTTCTTACATGCAACAACCAATGTCATTCAGAAAAGGGGCATCTACTGACCCTTTCACTTACGTGAGATTGATGAACAACTGCTTCTTCTTTCACTGGAGGTACTGATATGGATTATTTTTTTTATGTGGAATAGTAAAACAGGATCTGAGAGGCATATTCTTGCTTATTTTTTGCCTTTTGTTTTCTTGATCTTCTGATAATGTGAGAATTGTTGTTAAATAGCAAAATGTGTAGAGCACAATTTGGCTGTGTTATTGAATCTGTGTTGTGTCTCCAGGAAGGTTAGAATTTTAAAGTCTAATAAAAATTAAAAAAAAACAATCTGCTTGGGAATTGGCAGGTAAAATGAGTGCAAGTGTGAAGAAAATGTCAGCTGATACTGCATTTCTTTCACATCTGTCAACACACAGTTTTTCTCAGTCTCTAGGCAACAGTAGAATGAGTTACCTTATAAAACAAGGCAGTGCATCCTTCTAAGAGCAGGTGGAGTTATGGAATGAGATCAGGTTGCAGATTTTTAAGGAATCCTTAAACATTTAACTGATTTTTAACCAAATGTTCACAATTTACTATTAGAAAAGATGCAATACGGATCTATAAACAAAACTCCCACATGTACTGGATTGCAAAGGATATGTTTTGTGCCAGCAGCCTGGAAGAAATCGTGAAATGTTTCTGCTTTATGCAGAAGGGAAGCTCAGTGTTCTTGTAAATGTTTTTTTCCTGGAGTTCCAGCAGCTGGTCATTGTTGTGATGAAATCCCATTTCTATCTAACTTTGATTTCCAACCATCAGACCTCAGTTGCTTCTTTCCGATAAAGCAGTTGTCAGGAATCTTTTTTCAGAAGAGATTTTCTGAATAAGATTAGTAGTTCACTCCATGGTGGGTGAGTGTAACTGATTGAGCATCTTACCAGGAGACAGGTATTCCAAAGCTCCCATGAGTTCTCGTGCATCTTTCTTATTGGGAGTGAGTAGTGGAGAGCCCTACACCAGCCTTTTGCTCAAGGTCAGGGTTAGTAGCTCTCCCCTCTTGTGCAGTGCTGCTCTTCATCAGTGTTACCCTTGTCAGAGTTAGCTTGGGAGAGTGTATTGCAGTCACGTATCAATGTCCAGTAGCTGTTTGGTTTTGCACAGTGTTTAGAGGGGTCTTGGTCCTCTGACATCCCTGGCACCAGGTACTGAAATCAAGTTTTCCGGGTCTCAGAACCTGCTGCTCTCACCTGTTCAGAAACACAGCACCAACCATTTTGGTGGAAAGTAAGGATACTGTCCGAAAACCTGGGCTGTCAGGGCTGCATGTGTGAGATGGGAGCTTTTGAAGATCTAACCTTGAACACAGAGGTGGCTTAACTGAGCTCAGTGCAAATGCTGGTGACCTTTTTGCCTGTTCAATAAATTAAAGGTTAAATCTGCATAATTTATTGGACAGTTATTTAGATTGTCACTTCTCTCCACTCACATTTGTACAACTTGAGTTCAGTTAGAAAAAATAAACCCATAAAAGATGGAGAAGGATGGTGAATGTCCTAGAGCCCCCCCATCTCATCCTCCCATGCTGAACCCCTCTGTGTGCCAAGAGGCAGAGAGAGACAGAGAGTCTGATTGAACCATGGAACTCATTGCCACACCATAGTGTGAATGTTAAATCTCATGCAAGTTTTTTGAAATAAAATCATAGCTATGGAAGAAAAATCCAACAAGGTTAGTTAAACATTACAAAACAGTATTCCCTGCTCTTCCCTGAGGGTATTGGGTGAGTCCCTGGAAGGGATGGCCTTTGCTCAGTCTGACAGTCTTAAATTCCTTCTTGCTTTGAAATAACATTTTCTATTCATTTTCTAAATGGAATTAAAATGCACAATACTTAACTGCAGCTTCAGGAAAGATGAAGATTAAACTGATTTGGTGCTTGAGAGATTAAAAGGCAAAGACATGTAGAGCTGAGCATTACAAAAATGTTTTCACTCATTACAGAAATGTTTTCACTCAATCTGAGCTTTGGTGATTTTTTGAATTTGCATACACTGGCTGTACCCTTTCTGGCAGGCAGCACCGCATCCCAGCACAAACCAGGTTGTCCTTGAAGATGGGTTGTTATTGTTAAGAGTTTAAAAAGAAAGAACATTTTTGTTCTTTTAAAACAGCATTGTAGGCTTTAAGCGGTCTGAAGTGGTAAAAGTAACCACTGAAAATATTGAGTTGCATCCTATTTTGTGACATGTCTGGAAGCATATTTGTTCCTGTTTGATTGTTACAGCATTTCAGTAACAAAGTGTACTGTTTTACAAAATGAAAACTTGTAATTAAATATTTATGAAACAAATCTAATGATGGTGGGAGGAGTGGTGACTTGCACTGCCTAAGACTTTCCAATGAGATTTTTTTTTATTTGCTTGTAGATAATGATTTTTTTTGTATAGAAACAGACGAGTTCTTTCCCTTGATCCACTGAGTAACTTAGAAAATCTACTCTGCAGGTTATACCAATAACATCCAAAACCATTCATGCCTGTTGCAGAGAACATGTAAAGTTCAAATGTAGCCAAAATCCAAAGGATTTCTGTTCATTTTTAATGACTTTGTTTTGATTTGCTTTTGGGGTTATACATCTAAGGAGAAAAAGTTTGGAATTGGGGTTAAGTGTTTCTTAAAAGTTGAGGATATATTTCATTTTGCATTGTACTTCTGATGACTTGGGTTTTTTTAAATAATTTTACAGGGATGTGCTTATATTTGAACTTGTTTTGGGGGACATAGTCATAAATATTGGTTGGTGTTACTTGTTCTGATCTTCAGATTAAAGTTTGCTTTTGTTAAAGATATTGACAATTGTCTGAGGTGTGGGAGTATCCTGGATTTTCCCTACCCATAATAGTCTATCTATTAAAATGAATTACCTCTGTAAGTGAAATTCATTAAAGTACACGTAGTCAAACTATTTTTTTTTTAAAAATCCTTTTATGTGTGCTTTGTTTCTTTGTCAAAATATTTAAACTAACTTCACAGTAGTTGAACTAAATGTGACCAGGGAGATGAAACTAATTATATAATAAAATATTTAGGGACAATATAGTTGAAATAGTTGATTGTCATTGGAGAGTTTTTTAATTGCTGTTATGGCCTACCGAAGAAATTACTCTAATTAGTGCAGGGGTTGTTGGATGTCACTGTAGTGAGGGAACTGTTGCTCACTTCGTTTGAATTGCCCCAAATGCAAATCTTCCTACTACCAGTGTCTCAGGTATCACCCAGTTATCTGACAGGACTGGCTGGCAACTAGTGCAAGCTGGATGGTTATTTCCAGCATCCGTGAGGGGTTTTCTTAATCAAAGGTGTTACAGATAAAGTAAGTATCTGTGAGGCCAAACTGTCGCTAAGGGAAGGATTTGAGATATTTCATTAGGTACTGTGGGATCCATAAGTGCTTTAAAATTGTATTTACATTCACACTTGTGTGTTACAGTTTACCTTCTAAAAATAAACTAATGTTCAAAATATGTAGGCTTTCTGCTGGCTTATAGACTTTAGTCATTGCTAGACTCTTTTCCTTACTTGGAATTTTGCCTTAGCCTGCGGTTTCTAACCTGTTTGAAGAGCATTGCTTTGTTCACTCTTCAGTTTTTCCTGGTTTGTAAAATGGGGCAGGAGGGGAATGTATTTAGATGTATTTGCTGTGTATAACACGTTCACTTAAACCACGTTTTTATGTCTTCCTCTGAGGCTAAATGAGTGGTTTTCTTCCAGTGGAAATTAGAACTGATGCTTCTTGTTTGGTCCAACTAAATTTTCCCTGTAGTAAAGTAGAAATTCTGCTTTTCTTCCCTCTTCCTTTCCTCTCCCCACCTCTAAATTTTACCCCAGTCCCTACCACAGCTGCTAGCACTCCTGATGCTGTTGACAAATACTTGGAGACACCTGGAGATGAAAATGAACATGCCCATTTCCAGAAAGCCAAGGAGAGACTTGAAGCTAAGCATCGTGAAAGGATGTCTCAGGTAAGGGGAGATTTCTTTATTCCTCAATGGGGGAGTTTGTCTTTCAAGTCATAAGATGCCCTTGATCCTTCAAGTCCTTTCCCAAGGCTTCATCCAGGTGCTCTGCCAATTTGCAATGCTGTAAACACACCATTTACTACCTTTCTGACTGACATATTTGTGGTTGGGTCACCACCAATCGTAAGTTGCTACAGTTATTGTGCTAGTTAAAAGTGAAAAAAAAATATGTTAAAAATTGTTCTCGTCTTTGTGGAATAATGTTTGTTTTGTGAGATCATTCTTGTCTCTAAGTAGAGAACTTGGCCACTGTATTAGTTGTCCTTCCCTTGTGGCAGCTGCGGGACATGGCTTGTGACGAGTTTCATTCTCTGTGTGTGCAGATACAGGGCCGTGCCCTGGGATAATGTAGGATCACTTATGTTCATCTAATGGTCTTGAGCCTCAAGATAGCATGAAACGCATCTGAAGCCAAAGAAAAGAGGAAAAATTTGTGGTTTTGAACTGAAAATCCAAACCAGATCAACCCTTTTCTTTCCTTTTAACCAAATAGATTTGTGTAGCCTGAAACTGTACACTGTGTTTAATCCTATTGGACACTGAAGAGATGAGTTATCCACTCAGAAATTGGGCTTATAATAGCAATGATAATGAAAAATGGTCACAGTTCTGCTCTAGTAACAACAAAGAAAAAATATGAGAGATTTAAAGGAAAGCTAGTGGTGCATATTTTTTTAGGATGGAACAACCACAAAAACGGAATGTAGTATCATTCAGATGCACTGCATATATCTGTGTAGCTAATTTACTGTAATTTTTCATTGTAACTTCGTTCCCATTATGCATTTTCAGTGTTTCTGTCCATTACATTAACTTTTAGCTCTGTGCTAAGATGTTATTCTAAAAATTAAAATGTATATGAATTAAAAATCAAATGAAGCCCTTAGTGTAAGTCTCCGTCTACTGGCACTGTAGCTGTGCCTGGACTTTTCTAATAAATAGGGCAGAGCCTCTAACAGGAAGTTCTCATCTGATCAGTGCAAGCCACATACTGAGAATACGGCACTTAATAGATAGGAAGGTAGGTGCTCCTCATCTGCATGGAAAGTGTTGCAGCACAAATAAGCTGTCTCCTCTTTAAATAGAGAAAATAGTGCCAATTTAACGGGCAGAGAATCTGGAGGATAAAAAAGGCACACAGCCTGCCTAGCAGAGGAGAGAGATCCTGCCCTGGCAGGGCATGTGGAGGATTGGTGTGTTATGCAGTCACCATGACATTATTCCTTCCCCTTGAAATAGCATTTTTGTAAAAAACACTGTAGGGCTGGGTGTCCTGACAAAGGACAGTCAGTGAGATCCTCACGGTGGTTTCAGGTTTGTCTCCAAAATCCCACTATGTAAAGCTGAGTAATTAATGTCAGTATCTGGGTGAACTTTCTATTTTCTACAAAACCGTGTGGAAAATAGCTGCTGAAATGCAGAGGCACCCAGAAAATGCCGTAGAGACCATATGGCATCAGTGCTTGAGGCCGATAAAATTAACCAGGCAAAGTGCTGAGCTGCAGCATCAGGGGACTCACGGGTAAATGTGCTGCACATTTCACATGTGCATTTGGGCACCCTCACAGCTGAAGGCTGTGGTTCAAGGGTTTGGCTGGAGCTCGCTCTGGTGCCCTCGTTAGCACAGCCCAGCCATCCTTCCTGTCAGCACTAATGAGCTGCGGGTGAGGCAGGTCAGCTCCCCGTCTCACTGCAGTGCCACTCCTCCAAAAACAACTCAAATAACCAGCTCTGACCAGTTCAGCAAGCAAAATCAGACCTGGAAAACAGCACCACAATATGTACATTAAAAAAAAAGAAAATCAATCATTGACTTGCTTAGGCTGCTTATGAAATCACTAAAGGACACAGATCTTGAAGTGCACAGACCCCCCTGGAGAGTTTTGAAGATGAGAGTTAAGTTTCTAAGAATTAGTTTTTCCTTCTATGAGTAACATTTTGTTAGGGTATTGAATTCTCCCTGTTTGTTTTTCAAATATTTAAAAACTAATCAGATTTTATAGCTAGTTTGCCATTCTCTGTTTTCACATGTGAACATTTGTCTACAGTACCACTGGTTTCCTTTTCTGGCAATTTCTTTTAAAATTGCTTTTTACATTTTCTTTAAAATCAGGGATGTTCTTATATATTTAACCAGGTTCTTAAATATATGTTTAGCTAAAAATTAATCTGAAACTGTTACTTGTTATGTTAAAATCAGTGCTGAACACATTAACTCAGGAAGCCTTTGCTGCCAATGGTTTTTTTTTTAAAAAGAAAAGGAAACAAGCCACCAGCTAAGTCTTCCAGCTGCACTAAACTTACTCTTTTTTTTTTTTTTTAACTCAAAGTCCAGTTTTTTCAAAGCTGAGAAATGGAGGCTTATAAAGCAACAGAAATGCCCATTTTCCTTTCATTTAAAAGAGAGGAAATGATGGCCAGTTGTAGGGGAATGATCAAGTTAATCTTTAATCTCAATAAATGTCATAATCTGAAATAGATTGGTTTGCTTATTTAATAAAGCAGCAAATTTTAATTTTAAAATAGTATTTGATTTGGTGCATGCTTTTCTTTACAACAGTCAAGTAATAAATCAGATGCATTCTAGTTCACATACAAAATGTGATCATCTAAAGAGTAGGGCAGTTTATCACTAAAAAAATTATGTTGAAATGAAGTATTTTAGAACATGTCATCAGCGCAAATGCAAATATTCTCCATGTCCTCTTTTTGTGATTTCCCTTTGCTTACCATGAAATTCTGACAACTTTTGTTTCTTTCTCTCTTGTGTGAAGATGTTTTCACAGAGATACAGCTTCTGCCAGTGGTTGTGTCACTTCACAGTTCACATCTCTGTGCTCTTGGTGTATCTCTGGTTCAGTCTTTTAATCCCTTCTTCTCTCAAGTGTCCATCCCTTTAGACTGTGGATCATGAAAGTTTTTCTGCACCGAACTTGAAGTAACAAGGCTTATAAACTTTCCTAGGCAGTGCTGTAAAGAGAATTACATTAGCCTACAGTTTTAAGCTTTCCCCAAGAATTATTAATGCAACCCTCATACCAGGAAAGCTCCATTCCCATGCAAACAGGATAGTAATTCAGTGATTCAGGCATAACCTTTAAATGTTTGCTATTCTCTGACGTATAAAAGGGAAAAGTTATGCAAACTGATAGAAAGGTGCCATGGTTCTTGTTTCCTCTTTTGGTACAATTCCCCTTTTCACTTTCTCTTTTTAGTCTGTTACCTCCTGTACTGCTCCCATACTTAATTAGTTGCCACTGCATAGCCTGATGAACCAGATACTGAACCTTACTCAAGGGAGCAGTATATTTATACATTTTTCTCCTCAGACATCTTGTGACGTCCTTGTGTCTTAAATTTACTCTTCCTCTGGCTGTTTACAGTATTTTTGGAATCAGCATGTAGAGTCCTTATGATAGGAACTTAATGATACCTTGTCTCCTAGAATAGTCTTGCTTCTTGGAAGTTTATTTCCAAAGCAAACATCTGAAAATACTGCAGTCCTCAACCAGCCTGAGCAGGGCTGGTGTTATGTTCAGGATTTTTTTGGGTCATTGCATACCACTTGCTCCAACATCCTGGAGAGGTCTTCAGCTGAGTTTTAGTCCCAGAGGCACTATAGAATCATAGAATGGTTTATGTGGAAGGGACCTTAAAGATAATTTAGTTACAACCCCCCTACCATGGACAGGGACACCTCCTACTAGACTAGGTTGCACAAGACCCTGTCCAGTCTGGCCTTGAAGACTTCCAGATTTCTCTGGATGACTTGTGCCTTGCCTCACCACCCTCACAATAAAGAATTTCTTCCTAATATCTAAATATACTCTGACAATTTAGAGCCATTCCTCCTTGTCTTATCACCACATCACTACTTTATAGCACTACATGTGAAAAGTCCCTCTCCTGATTTCTTTGAAGGCCCCCTTTTAAAAACTGGAAGGTTACTGTAAGGTCTTCCTAGAGCCTTCCCTTCTCCAGGCTAGACAACCCCAGCTCTCTCACTCTGGCCTCACAGAGGAAGTGCTCCAGTCCTCTGATCATCTTCATGGCCTCCTCTGGACCCACTCAAGCAGGTCCGTGTCCTTCTTATGTTGGGCCCCAGAGCTGAATGTGGACTGCAGATGGAGTAAAGGGACAGATTCCCCTCCCTCTGCCTGTGGCCCATGCCCCTTTTGATGCAGCCTAGGATACATTTGGCTTCCTGGGCTATAAGTACACATGGCCAACTTATATTTGGGTTTTCATCCACCAGAACTCTCAAGTCCTCCTCCACAGGGCTTCTCTCAGTCCACTCATTGCCCATCCTATATCGATGTTTGGATTGCCCCAATCCAGGTGCAGCACCCACACTTGGCTCTGTTGAACTTGAACCTGAGGTTTGCCCGGACCTGCCTCTCAAGCCTGTCTGGGTCCCACTGGATGCCATCCCTGCCCTCTAGAGCATCAACCACATCACTGAGCTTGGTGTCACTTCGCTGACAGTGCACTCAATCCTACTGCTCATGTACCCCACAAAGATGTTAAATAATACCAGTTTATGTGCTCCCTAGATTCCATCATCTCTACTACTGTGTGTGGAAGGTTGTTTCCTTCCTTAAAACTGTCAGGCTAGTAGGATTACTGCCCTCTGTTACAGTCAGGGCTCTTTGGAGAGGTTTAATAATGGTATTACCAGAAAAAGGATCAGGACTTAATGTGGAAAAAAAGCCCTTGACAAAGGTAGATGCCTTATTGGCATGACTTTGACCTTCTCAGTAAGGCAACTTTCAGGCAATCACCTCTGCTTGTCTGATTGCTGTAACCCAAATGCCTGCCATAAATCCTTCTCTTGCAGATATGCTTCTGTGCTCCTGTGTAAAAAATGGGAGTGAATTCTGCTGCTTTCAATGTAATGAGATTTTTGTACTTAGCATCTCTTGTGGTAATGAATGACATTTTCCATACTGCCTCTTTCCCTCTTGCTGTACCCTACAGCCCAATTTCAAAAGAAGTCAATAAGTCCTGAGTTCTGAAGAAGTTTGACTTTGAAATGGCTTGCTGCTTAAATCTCAATCAGAAGTTGTAATTTTCTCTGCACAAAGCTGCCAATGCATGAAGAACCATAAATCTGTGTGTCTTTCATAGCTCTGTGCTGTCAGCAAGGAAGAATAGGTTTATAAGTGCACAGAGGCCAAGTTCAGCCTTTTTCTGGACATATGTGTGTGGGGACTTTTTTCTTCCCTTCTGGCCCTTTGGGTTCCTGTGTATCACTACGTCATATTTCTTAGTGACTCATAATTCTCTAAAGCAATGGCCTTCGTTGAGAGCAGAAGTTTGCTGTGGGTGGTGGTGTGGCTGTAGGGCAGCTGTATTTCCAGCTGGTTGCCATACACACAGAGATGCTCTCAACCACTGAAGTCTTCTCAGTTGCAAAAATCAGCACTCAGAACACAGTGATCTTGACAAGATTATTGTTTCTGCAAACAGCTGCGTCGTTCTGGGTTTTCTCATAAGCCATTCACTCTCATGGCACCAAAGCTGAACTCTGAAGCCCGTAATTTACATCCCTTCCAACTAGCTGTGTAGGCTCTCAGTTTATCATCCTCCCCTCCATGCCCTAAAAGGTCTGGAGAAATAAAACAAGCAGAGGGACCTGGTCTGTCACATTACCCACAGTACTTGTTTTCATCATATGGATTAGTTAGTTAGGGGGATAAAGATGGTGAGGGAAATATTCTGAAAAACCATCAACTGCTCTTTCAGAGTCTAAAAGAGTATTAGGCAAATGTCAGAGATGCCTTTTGAAGATATAAAGGTAGAGGAAGGAGAAGAAAATCATGAAGTTGCTAACTTAGGCCAATGCTCAAGCTTGAGCACATCATTGTAGTTTACCATTTGGATTAATGCCATAATTTCTGGATCCTCTCTAAGTTCGCCTCCTGGCACCAGTGACACATCAGGTCTCTAGAAAGATGCTGCCTGTATACAGGAACTAAGTTTTCTGCACCCTCACAGTCATATGGTCTGAGCAGACTATTAAAAGATGGATGCTTAATGTGCACTAAATACACAGCAACACTCTGAGCATTAATAAGCTTTTTCCAGAACACATCACAGTGCTCTAAATTGTGCTATCAGTTCATGTCATCTAGTCCTGTTTTGTCAGAGAATCAATAAATCTCCTGTGCCAAAGTATTGGAATAGTGGCTGATGGGGTGACCTGTAACTTCAGTGCTCTGTGCATCATGGTCTGTCTCCTCAGTTCCTTCCTACAACCCCTTGAAAGTGAATTTTCATGTCTCATTGTACATTTGTTTTCCTACTGCCTTAAAGCTTTTCTGTGATTTGCACATCAACGAATATTGTCTGATGAGAAGATACCATAAATTGGAGAAGAACTTTAGGCTGCCACTTAAGTAGTCTGGAGCGCAGTTCTTGGGACTTAAGTTTCAGCTTGCAATTGCCAGTAAAAGAGTGAGGTGAGATTTCTAAGTATTTAACATCCGATCGCTGTGCTTATAACCACTAACCATGCCCCTGATGAAGCCCAAGAACAGGCAAAACAATTTCTCAGTTTAAAGTTTTCAGCATCACGTTAGCTTCTCAAGAGATAAGTCTCCATTCTCTTGGGCTGTTATTGAGGCCAGAATCACTTACTGATAAATAATTGCACTGATAGTAAGTTGACCTGTGTTTACGATGACTGACTTGTTGCTGGCTTGAGATATCCTCCTAGGCTTGGGATGAAAAGGAAGATGAAAACTTGAAAATAAAATCCTGTGTATTGAGTCATTTTAGAGTGCAGGTGTCAGCATGTTGGGCAATCATTAAGGCTTACAACTCTGTGTAGAACTGAGAGGAATTACATTTCAAGATCTGGGACTTGTGTCTCCTTTGAGCCCAGGTTTCTGTGGGATTTTTTAAAGGCACAGGCTCAACCAGATACCCTGAGGCACCAGCGGTGCAGTCCATCAAAGATCCTGATTAGCAGTGTCCAGCGTGTGGGAAAACTGGGAAGTCTAAGACAGTAGCTAAGCGGTGGAGGCTCAACTTGCAAACATGAGACACAGCAGATCTTACTTTTCTTGCCTTTAGTATTGGTCTTGGTAAAATTTCAGTCATGCACTTGAATTCTGAGCTTTTTTTAAAGTTCTGTTTGACTATTTCTGTTAAGTGGTTTGAAAATGTCTGTTTTATTGAAAAAGGAAGGAAAGGAAATGCACATTGTGAGTAATTGCATGTAGGTTTCTTCTGTCATCTTTGGACATTGTGCTAATCCTGCACATAAACTAGTCATCTGTAGGTGTGCACTGCATTCAGTGAGAACAGCTGATCCTGTATAAAATATGTTACCTGAGGAGATTGCTGTCTAGCTGTGAAATGAGTAAAGGCCCTAAGACCTTAGGAAGGTTTCAGATGTTATGGACAGCAAGTTAAGAGTAACCATTCCCTGAGTATTGAAATACTGCTCTGTGTTACGGGAGGGAGGGGGTGGCTTCTCACATGGCTGAAAAAATGGTACTAGAAGTTCTCCTGTGTTCTTTTTCTGTTAGTGTTGTACTTGAGATGTATATTCAGTTCTTGGAGTGTTGCTACAACCACTGTTTCTGGACAAATAGATGGACTAACACAAATTACGTGTAGTTTTTGGTCTGTCCTACTCACAGGCCAGCAGTGCAACTCAAATAAATCTAAAAACTTTTGTGGTGCCAAAAAAAAAATGACAATTAGAACAAGTTGAAATTCACTCATTTTGTCCAAGGATGTACATAGATGGAAGAAATTTTCTTACAGTCTGAAATGAAAAAGGATCAGTGTGTTCACCTATGGAGACCTTCACTTCCCTCACTCGAGGTCTGTGTTGCTTTGAGTTGTGAGGGCTTGGCATGGTATTCAGACACACAAGTACCATCTTTGTTTAATTTAATAACAGGATCCTACCTTCGTTAAATGTTGCAACTGCTTTTTTTTTATAGAGATAAAAGGAGGAGAGGAATGTAAAAAGATGACTGTTGGAGCTGCAGGGCCTGGCTGTTGCTAAGCTCTGAGATGAGAGAGGAGAATAAGAAAGTCACCCTCCTTGTTTTGTCCATTAGGTCATGAGAGAGTGGGAAGAGGCAGAACGCCAAGCAAAGAACTTGCCAAAAGCTGACAAGAAAGCCGTGATCCAGGTAAAGGAAAACGCAACCACAGCCTTGCCAGCTGGGGCCCACTGAAAGTGCAAGGGGTGCTGGGTGTGATGTAATTTTAAAACCTACTTTCATGGAGATTTAATGTTATTCTCTGCTCTTGTTGCTATTTTTGTTTCCAGCTGTGAGTGGCTGCTGAGTGTCTCTGTACTTCGCAGCCAGTCCCTGGAACAGCAGTGCAGGACTCGTGACTGCACAGAGGGGTAGAATTTCACTTCAGTTTAGATATGCCTTCAGTGAGAACTGAAAACTTGGATCCCATGGGCTCCTATCAAAATTTAGGCCATGATAAACTAATATGAGCTGCAGTACCTAAGCTCAAAGCAGAAATGGAAAATGTGATTGAAGGAAGGGATCACCATCAGTTTTATCTGAAAGAAACGCTCAGCCAAAAATTATTTTATCCAAAGTTATACTATAAATCAAAAGTTCTGATGAGCCATACACTCCTTGAATCCCACTGTCAGATATTATTCAGTACTGGAATGATTTCAAGGCACAACTCTAAAAATGAAACATTCAGAACCAGATTGGTTTGCACGTTGGATCCCACAGCTTTGCACTCTGTGCATTTTACCCAATCTTTTCCTCTGTTGGAGTAAATTTGGGCTCAGTTTTTCTTCCTGGTAGTGAGTTTGTTAGAAATTATAGTGACATTGTTCAGGTTGGACCTTTTTTTTCTCCCAATGTAGGTTTGCTCATGAAGTCACATTGATGACAGGGGTGTGTACTTGTCAAACTCCACCCTGTCGAGGCACAATTCTCTAGTGGTGAACCTTTGTCTTGAGGCAAACAAAGAATTTCTGAAGATATCAAGACTATTTTTATTAGATTAATAAAATATGGCCAGTTGTTCATGAGTACAGGGCATTGGAGTTCCCACTGAAATCAATAAACTGTATTCAGGGCAGAGTTCCTGGGAGCAGACCAGATTGACATGGGGAAAGATTTTGGTGGTTTGCAGACAGAGGTGCTCACGTCTGCTGGTTTCTGCTGATGTCTTCACTGTTTCTGTTGTGATGGATGTTTTTTTCAGCATTTCCAGGAGCAAGTGGAATCTCTGGAACAAGAAGCAGCAAATGAAAGACAGCAGCTGGTGGAGACTCACATGGCCCGGGTGGAAGCGATGCTGAATGACCGTCGCCGCATTGCTCTGGAGAACTACATCACAGCCCTGCAGACTGTGCCACCCAGGGTAAGTGTGATACCACAACCTCTGCAGCTGTGTCAAGATCGCTGTGGTTGTCCCAGGGAAAAGAAGGTGTGCCCAGGTGCAGTCCAGCTATGGAGCAGGGGGTGTGTTCCCTATGCAAGAGCTCTTACAGCAGTCAGTTATTCTGCATAAATATAGACACAAGCACCCCCTGTACATACCTACAGATGGATAGATACATACCTAAAGATACTTAGGCAAATGATGTGAAAGTAATTTGATTGTCAGAATTTGTAGTTGTTTTCAGATCCTGCTGGAGGATGATGAAGTGTCACTTCAAGTGATGCACAGTAGGATGTCAACATGGAGCTTAAAGATGAGGATGGTTGTGGTTTTCTGTTTTGTTTGTTGAACTGTTGAAGTATTTGGTGAAGGATCTTGTGTGCTGTGAAGACAGCACACTAGTGATTTGAAATTGTCTGGTTTGGTGGGTGTAAACACTTAAGTTCAGAATGATGATTGAGTGGAGTTTTTAATAGGTCCGTGTCTCTGATGTTTGTGTTCAGTACCACAGTAACTGGTCAGTGACCTCCAGAAGAAGAGAATCTGCACACTGGAAAAGCAGGAGAATGTTTTATATATCTCTCACCTTGACCATGTCCTAGATGGAAAAAACATTTTTACACTGCTGAGTCTTTTAGTGAATTTGGCCTCACAGGGAATTACATCAATATGACTAACCTGATTAAATTACATCTTTAAGTGAATTTCCTTCTGCAGAGAAACCTGCATATTCAGTGAGCATGGAAAGCTGATCATCATCTTAGTTCTCTATCATCATCATTGAACTTTTTTCTCCACCCTGTGGTGAAAAACTCACCTGTTTTTACTGTGTATACCAAGTGAAAGGGAAATCTTTTACTTAGGTAAAAGTGTCATGGGGAGGGAGACTTCATGGTAGTTGTGTGAAGAGTTACTGTGTATTTTGCAGTATAGTAATCTGTGGAAAACTAATCTATGCTGTATGAAATTGGTAGAGGATGTTATTTGGCCTGAGTGTGATTTGCTTTTTATAACCTCTAACCACAGTAAGGGGAGCAAGACTTGGGCTCATTAAGGGACAGATTAGCAAGTTACAAGTTGGGGCGCAGCTTCTTTAGGAAACTGGAGTCTGCAGCTGAGAACTGAGAGTGAGGTGAGGTGAGAGCAAGGACTTGCTGCAGGTTGTGTTTGCTCTCACGTGGTCTTGGGCAATTCACTGGAGGTGGGGTGTCACGTTTGGCTTTAGAGCCAAACTTCCCTGCTGTCAAGTTGAGCCTTGTGCAAAGGTAATCCTGTCTGAAAAGTATCACAGTAAAATGATTTGGTTTCAAGCTGTATGTGGATCAGGCTTACAGCTTGGTTCTGCAGGTATCCAGGGTTGTGGAAGAGGATTATGGGGACCACACATAACAGCAGAGTGGTGTCTATAGCTTCCAAAATATGCTACTTCATTCCTAGAACAAGAGAACTCCACCTGTCATGTTTATGGAATGCAGAGGACACAAGGTGAACTTCAGCTGCAGAAGTCTAAGGGTCAAAAATGTTACCAGTGACTTCAGGACCAGAAGAACTTACATTTTGTGCTTCTACTGCTCGTAGTCAGCTCCTAGGACATTAAAATTATTGATACATTTCCTGTGAGAGGGAGAGCACCAGGCCTGAAAGGCTGTGTCGATGAACATGGCTTGATCCATGACTCCAGTAGAAGTAAGTTTTGAAGGTACTGTTTAAAAGACTGAGGTGCATCCTGTATTGAGTATATATCCTACAAAAGCTGGTAATTCTGAAAGGTGCAGGAAGCAAGCACAGAGGTCACATTAGCTGAAGGTACTGCCAAATGGGGACTCATCTCAAATCTGACAGGGGTGAACATTTTTAAAAATAGTGCCTTTAAACAAGTCCTTGGTCAGTCTTGTTGATGGTTCTGTCCTTGCTTTGGTGTTTTTTGGTTGTGTGCTCTGTCAGTGCTGACAGTTGAGGTGTGTGCCCCTGAACTGCTGGTCAGGTGTGGTCCAAAACCCATTAAAACACTGACCTTGAATTCAGCAGGAGGATTTGTCTGGTTGTATTGTGAGGATGAAACCTGGGGAGTGATTGATGACAGCTGAATGGCCTAATGAATTAATCCAGTCCACTCACTGCTTTGCAGGATATGGAGCCAGAAATCTGAATACACTGTGAATCCAAACTTTGGCTGCCTTGCCAAAGAGAAAATGGGATTAATGGAAAATTCAGCTCTGATACCCTAGTTATATTTTGCTTTGGCAGTTCAAACCCCCTTTCATAGCCTTCTTAATTTTTGTGGTTTGCTATTAGTATGTTTACTACAAAAGTAGATTCTGAGTATTTAAAGTGATGGAGTCTCTTTCTCTAGAGTTGTAAGGACAGAATTTGCGTTTAAATTTAAAAAGAAGTTAGGCTTTTTTTATCGTAAGTGCTGCACACAGCCAGAAGGGTTAGCCTAAGTCTGGTGTGTATGGATACATATACACAGATGTATGTGTGTGTGTATGTGTGCGTGTGTGTACAAAGAAATATTTCCTGTGTGCTATTTAATAACTTGGACCTATTGCCTTGTACTTGAACATTTCCCAAAATTCATTGGTCTTCTGGCAGACCACTTGAAGCAGCAGGATTTCATTTTACTCTTGGATGTCTAGAAATCCATGACCACTCCTTGCCTGCAGATCAGTTTTCATATGAGTACTGTGAGTCTGGCACTCCTGGTGTTACCAGACTGATCATGCATATGAAACCATGGTTCTTCATGAGTGATGAAATCCTGACCCACTGGGACCTCGTCTTTTCTGTATGTGCACAGATCATGTGGTGCTTGTGTTCAAAGGGTAGTAGGCTCTTCAGGGGAGCTGAAGAGAAACTTCATTGTCTAGGAAAGTCCCTGAGCTATGGACAGAGGGAACATGGAAGACTGTGTGAAGAGAAGTGTCATCATTTACGTGTTCCTTTGGAAGAGGCTTTCTTTGCAGGATAGCAGGATATGGAACTAGGGCAATCTTTGGTCTGGGCCAGTAGGGTAGTCAGTACGTTCTTGCCTAGAAAATCAACTGTTTTCAGCATTGTTCTACCTAAAATACAGAAGTCTGAGAATCCTTTATGAACAGCTTCTGTACCAGATCAAAAAGTGTAACTGCAGGTTTTTTTCTTGTGTTGTATGGATGATTGCCCAGTGCCAGTGTCAGTGGTGTGCCTCAGAGTACCACTGCGGGCAGCAAGGGAGGCAGGGAGCACACAGAGAGGAAATTGCATAACTTCAAGGTCTACAAGAAAATAAATTTGAGCAAAACCAAATATTTGTACTTCTGTTCTCAGAAGCACTGTCATGCAGTCTGCCCAGAAACTTAAAATTTGATCCTCCTCCTTGATTCCTGATCCAGCTTAGCTGTGCTGCTGTACTTTGTTGCCTTTGAAAATGGGGTGCAGCTGTTCAGTATCCAGTGTCAAAACAGTGTATTGTTTCATCCTGCTTGATGGGCTTACTACAGAAAAGGAGGATTAGTGGCAGCTGGAAGCAATATGCCTCTAGTTTTAAAAACAGTTGGAAATTTTCCCCTTCATTTTGCAAGTTAAATGGGGGAATTCAAATCCATCATTCTCTGTGAGCAGATTGATTCTGTAATTTGCTTGTATTCCCTCTTTCACGTGCACATCAAATTTTGGTGGATTTATGTCTCCCTGTTTAATCTGTGTGTAAGAGAGGCACATTCTCTGTGGGAAGCTGGTGGAGGGGGACAAAGAGAAGCAGAAAAGAAATCCAGCTTCTAGTGATGAAATAAAGGGATTCAGAGGAGGGAAACATACAGGAAAACTTTGAAAGGTAATTAATTAACCTCCTTACTTTGCACATAGATTAAAACAAGCATAGAATCATTAAAATCAGCTTTAAATACTTCTGTTCTAACTCAGCACTACTTTACTGAAATGTAAAATCTTGCTAAGCAGAACAGGAACATTAAGATTGACTCTAGCATGTACATTAATCCATTTTAATTTTTCATCTTTTTTTCTTTTTTTTTCCCCTTCAGAATTTGCCCTGGTACTTTTTGTGCTGTGGGAGCAGTGTGTGCTCACAGAGAGAGCACAGCACGGGTTGAAACTAGTCAAGTTTGGCTATTTGGACAGGGAAGCGGAACCTGCAGAGGGGCCCATTCTCATTGTCTCAGTGTTTGGGAAGATCAAACCCCTTCCTGAGTCCAGCGAGGTTGCTGTGGAAATATGCAGTTGGAAGGAGGCCAAAGCACTGCTGCTGATCTAGTGATAAAAATCCTCCTGTGCAGCAAAGAACAGTCCAACTCTAATACTCCACCCTTTAGCTCTGCTCCTCCAAACCCATAAACTTCCAGCTGTGGAATTTCTCAGATACACTTAACTGTGTAGGATTTTTGTGAAATAGCATAGATTTCAGCTATTGTTTTAAACCAAGTCAAATTTCGACAAACATGGTCACCTAACTCCATTTTCCAGCATTTTCTGAAGCTTCTGTGTGACTAAATCCAGAGTATCGCGTATTGAACCCTGTCAGGTTTGTTATATCTGGAATTAAGTGTTTTAAAAGAGTGAGCAGAAACAAAATTTGTCTTAATTTGTCCAAGTTCAGTAAGTTCAAATACTGAAAAACAAATAATGATAGTGACTCAAATACTCTTTTCATTTTATTTGGCTCCAGGAAAAGTCCCTGGGAGGAGAGACAAAGGGAAGTTTTGGGTACCACTGTAGCCATGTGCTTGTGATGTGTGAGGTGATCTGTTTTGTTATAAATTAACTAAAATTATGAGAAGGCATCTTTACAGGACAGGTAGCTGGACAGGGCTTTGGTTATATATGTCTTGCCTATGAATAGAAAGAAGTCTTGCATTCATCCTGCCCAGCCTTTCTTGAATATTTCTAAAATGAGCTACTCCTCAAGTGTGAAACATGACCCACTAGTTAACAGCGTAGCAGGTAAAATACACTGAATATGGTACACAAGGTATTCCCAATAGTGAATAAAAAGAAGCAATTGTTGCACATTGCAGGAGCCATAATCAGAAAGGACTGCTGATTGATTTTTCTCTAAAGACAAGATTAAATAGCACAATACAGCATTGTGAAACTTTCCTCTCTGCTTTAGAGCGAATTTTTATCAAAATAACAAGCCAGCTCAGAATTTCCCATGAAAGTTTAACAGTACAGAGCCAGGAAGTTGTATTTTCAATACACAGAAGTGCTTTAATTTTTGTGTGGCTTCTCTGTAGTATTTCGGATTTCCGTGAGGAGAGTCTAAGTTAGATTTTAGCAATGAAAACTTTATCTGATGTTTCCATTTTCCAAGCTCAGTGAAACTGTACTGTTTGATCACTCCCTTAAAATCTGAACTAGTAGACTAGGGTCAGTGTAGAGTTCATTAAGAAGGGCATCTGCATGGTTATATATTCGTATTTATAAATGTATGTATATATGTAACTTGCTAGACACTAGGTTTGGGGCATTTTAGATCTCGTATGTGATTCCTTTATGGGAGTGACCTTATCTCAATGCTGATGTCACTTGAAATAAGGACACTGGATTACAGAGTCAGTGGGCCTGGAAATTGCCACCAGGTACATAAGAAGCTGTCAGTGTTTTCTGTTTCATTTGGCTTGTGCCCTGTGCAGCTGGAAACCTGTTACCCAGCTTCAGGACTGCCTGGTTATGGTTTCAAAGAAGGGGATTTTGTGCAGGTTCTTGCGTCTGCCCTGGTGCATATATACAGTCTTATAAAATCACAGAAAGAATTGTCTTCCAAATAAGAGACAAGGCATATTCCCTACAGTTTTAGGTAGAAAATCAGGTTTTAGTGGTGCATTTTCAGCCTAGGAAGTCTACGTAGCCCACACACCTAGTCTGTGAACCTGTCTACTTTGTACCAAATGTATTGGGCACATGCAAGTCCCAACACACTCAGGAAAACCATATAAAATAATATTTTGACAACATTCTCCAGCATAAACAGGATTTTAAACAACTGAAATACCTACAGATATGAGTACATCTGTCGGACTGTCACAATAGCTTCTAAAAGGGCTACAGTCGATCTTGCTGTTTTAAATAAAAAGCAAGTTTTTGAAACTGCTGAGAAAGGGGAGCCTCGAAATTTGTTTTGTGGAAGCAAACAGTGTGACTGTGCTTAAAATAGTTGGAAGCACATTCTGGTAGCATTCACACTGCTCAGGTTGGCCACTGCACACCTGCATTTGTGTCTTTCTTCTCTGCATGTGCCTGGATAGTGAGTGTCTGCCATAAGACTCTGGATTTAAGCTTCTTGACAGCCAGTGCAGGATTTTGGAGTGCTCAGTAGCCAATATTATTCCTAACAGCATTGCTAATGAAATAAAAGGCATTCTGAAAGTGGTGCTGGATCCTGTTGCTTAGAAAGTTGCTGGCCATTCCTGTCACTGCCTAAATCACAGTCATCAACATCATTGGTAGCATCCTGGTTGCTTTCAGAGGAAGATGGGGGGGCAAAAAAAGGGAAACAAGCCAATAAAACAGGTACAAACCACTGAAAATAGTGGAATTACTTCATGAGACTTAGGTAGCCCCTGGTGGCTGATCCAAGTTAGTTTTTCTGTGAGATGTTTTTTATTAAACAAACACAGCTTTCTGTGGCAAAAAATGCAGCAGCATTTCAAGTGCTAGACCCAGAATTTTTTAATGAAGTTTGGTGGTTGGTACATTATTTATGAGGAGCAAGAGGTGCCAAGCTGGCCCAGGGATGTGTCAGCCATTTGTTCTTCTGCCATAGACAGTGTCAGAGCTGAGGCCTTGGGAACTTAATTTAGCTGATAATAGCATGGCTTTCATTTATAATTTAGTCTGAAGGTTCCAGTCCAGGGTTGAAGTAATAGATGACTGTGGGTATAATGGCTTCAGACACGGGGTTGGACTGCATCTCCTCAGCCTTTGGTGCCTTTCCCCACCTCTGTGCTTGACCTTGGCCGTTCCTTGTGTTCCCTCTGCTCCACTGTCATAAGGGTTCATATCTCTGCTTGGTGTATTAGATTTTGGGGCAAATCCTGCTGGAAAGTATCTCTGCAAAAAGTGTCTGCATGGCTGGGATTTTTAAGCAGAATCCAGCTCACTCAATAATGACATTTAAAAGAAAATGTATATGAAGTGCAATACAGAGGTGGGACTTGAGGTGAGGTACTTTTGCTGATCCAGGAATTTGTTAAAACTCTGCAAGCAATAGGTCTTACAGTTCTCGGCATTGAGAAGAAAATTATCACTTAATTTTTTTAGTATTTTTTGCTTCCTAAGGTGCATTCAGCTGTAGAATGTGGTCCTTGTTTGTGGTAGCTGCCACACTGGGCTATGCAAAGCAGTGACCAATGTCACGAGCTTTTAGGCCATGTGAGATCACTAGATCAGATTTTAAAACAGACATATGGATAGTTTTAAAAACAAAACAGAAGTTCTCTAGGTTTGTTATTCCTACACACAGCAAGTTTCTAGTGGTTTGGGAGGTTTTTTCTGCTTGAGAAAAAGCAGTCTCTGCTTCTGTAAGGAAACACCTTGCATTTAATATTCTTTCTGCATTGTCCTAAACTTGAATTATGGATTTCGGCTGCCATCACAGGAAGATTTTTTTGGCCAGACATTCTAGAGGCATGTATCCATTTCTCCTTTAAAGTGATAATTTTGGGACATTTCTCAATGTTAGATAAGGCACTTGAAGTGGACTGCCAACATATCCAAGTGACTGCTGCTGTTAGTGGTATTTGACAGGTATTTTCAGTATCATTATCCTATTAACACACTGCTTGTAAAGTTTCATTGACATATTGCAGTGAATATAAACACACTATAGGAAAACAAAAACTATTATCTTTTGGTTTTAAACATGATGCGTAATTTGGAATATCTCTTAAAAAATATAAATTAATCCTTTTCTCTCTACTCTGCCCTAACTGGTACCTTGATGTGTCTTGGGGAGGGGAAAGCTGAATTATCAGGAAAGGTAACAAAATTTGGTCTTCTGAATTTTCTTCTTGTTAAACTTTCTGATCTTCCAGCCTTCATTTCTATAAAGCTTTGCAGTTGACATTTCAGTGATTTACCACAGCATTGTGGGGATTACTCACTTTCCAGCATTTGTCTACAGTTTCTTGCAGCAGTATCCGAGGGTACTTGGCTTTGAGGGCTTGGAGTTACTTTCCTCATGAATGAATTTTTGGTCATGGAGCCACTAAGTTTAATTCTCTGGCAGGAAATGGCTTCACATCTCTCTACTTCTGTCTGACAGATCTTCTCCAAATAACCTTTGGTTTACTTTCCTCAGACATATTTAAATCTGTTGCTTCTCTTAAGCTTGAAGAGATTTTTTAATCTTCGAGCTCCATAGCTTAGTATTCATCTCTTGTGTAAATGTTAAATTAGTTCAGGCTCTATATTTGTCCATGAATCTAAGTCTTAAAACTTCAACTTCGCCCACAGGTCTTCCTGCTTTGGAAAGCTTTGCACAGAGTCTCTGACACTCATTTTGTCACTTCCACACCCTCTTTCTTGTGTCACTGCCAGTGCCCAGACCAGCTGTTCACCACTTCTGTTCATTCTTTAATCTGCTGCACAGTAAGGTCACCTTTTCCTGTCTTCTCACTGCTCAGTGTCTTCACATAGGATGCACAAGCACGGCACCACAAGTGGGAATGGAGAGAGGGGGAGCAGTTTTCCAGAATCCATCATTAACTCTGAGTTAAAAATTAATGTCTTAGCTGGATGCTGGGGAACACTTCCTGTTTTGGCTCTCTATGATTGTGTAGAGCAGGAAAGTACATAGGAATACTCATCTTAACCTTCACTGTTTTGTCATCAGTCTGTATGTTTTCAAGTTCCCTTCAGCTCCAGACTTTTTCTTTGTTTGTATTCAATTATATGCCTTAAGGCACATAATTAATAGCTATTATTAATTAAAATCGATTGCAATATAAACATAGACTTAAGATTTTTACTCTGGCATCTCAGCTGAGAAACTTCAGAAGGCCAAAGGCTCTCTTTTTTTCATGTGGCTTATCATTCAGTTGTATGTTCTGGATGCATATGTTCTGTACCTCAACGCAGTGATTCCTTTCCTCTTTGTTTTCTCCCTGGTGGAGTAGGAACAGTGACAAGGCAGCAGCACCTTGAATTATTTCCCCCCCCACTGAAGTTTTGTGGTCAAATCTTATGATTATTGATAGAATCTTAGAATATCCTGAGTTGGAAGGGGCCCACAAGAATCATCAACTCCAACTCCTGTCCCTGCACAGGACAGGCCCAAAATCACACCATGTGCCTGAGAGCATTGCCCAAACCCTTCTTGAACTCTGTCAGGCTTGGTGCTGTGACTACTGCCCAGGGGAGCCTGTTCCAGTGCTCAACCACCCTGTGGGTGAAGAGCCTTTTCCTGATATCCAACCTAAACCTCCCCTGACACAACTTCAGACCGTTCTCTCAGGTCTTGTCACTGGTTACCACAGAGAAGAGATCAGTGCCTGCCCCTCCTCTTCCTCTCCTGAGGAAGCTGCAGGCTGCGATAAGCTCTGCACTCAGTCTTCTCCAGGTTGAACAAACTAAGTGACCTCAGCTGCTCCTTATAAAGGCTTCACCATCCTTGTGGCCCTCCTTTGGATGTTCTCTAATAGCTTAATGTCCTTTTATATTGTGATGCCCAAAACTGCACACAGGACTTGAGGTGAGGCCACACCAGTGCAGAATAGAGCAGAATATTCCTTGGCTTAGGTACAGTAGTGCTTTCACGTGGCCTTCCTTGCAGCTGTTGGGCAGGTTGCTTTCTGGTTTGAATCTGAGTGTGCACATTCCAATTACTGTGGATAAAAGTTACCAGCTGCAAATTTTTTTTTTGCTACAGTTTAGCTGTAGTTGACAGATGTTGATACTGGTTTGAGTGTTCAGCATAGTAGACCACATATGGAGAATCTTTGAAATGCTTCCCATGGAGTCTGGGTTTAAACAAATCTTCAGGGAGGACTTTGCCTCGTTGTGGTGACGGTTGCAAAACTGGGAGCTCAGATCATGTGGGCTTCCTAAGCTGGGGGAGAGGAGAAGTAGAGTCTGATGGTGAGAATGAAAGGAAAGCCCTAAAGAAGTGGATACTGGGTGGATTAACTGTCATAGCACTTGCTGTCCTGTTGAGCCAGTAGTATAGCAGTTGGACGAGAAAATGCGATAGCTAAACTTCCACAAATGGTTGTGGAAGAAACCTGAACACCCTCCCTGGGGACCTTACCTGCTGCCTACAACTACGATGTAACAGTGCATCTGGACAAATGGGTTCAGTGGGCGGATGTTCCTTAGAGCAGTCAGACCTGCTTCAGAAGAAGGCTGCAGGCACCAGAGTCTTGGGATGGCTTGGGGTACATCTCCACTGCAAGGAGCATGTGCTGTCCTATACTGACATTTCTCCCCCTCTTTCTTCCCTGTAGCCTCGTCATGTGTTCAACATGCTGAAGAAGTACGTGCGTGCTGAGCAGAAGGACAGACAGCACACCCTCAAACACTTCGAACACGTCCGCATGGTAGACCCAAAGAAAGCTGCCCAAATCAGATCTCAGGTAATCCCCACTGGGAGTTACTGTTTGTTCATAACCATTGTGAAATTTCTGTCAACCTGTTTTTTACAAACTACCCAACTCCTTTCTGTGGACAACTTTACATGCAATCAAAAATAATCTGCTCTTCATCAGAAGATTGAGGCAAAGAGATGTAGCAGTGTGGGTATAATTTTTTGTCTGAGAAGAACTGAAAAACAGGTTTTCTGTCTACCCAGACAGTGAGTCAGTCACGGGCATTTCCTGAGGAGCCTTCCAGAGCGTTAATGCTGAGAGCCTTTATTAGTGCTTTGGTAAATAATCCCTCTGGGAAAACATCAGTAGTAGATTTAGCAGCCACACATCATTGTGCCTCCTTCAGCTGAAGCAGCATAAGCAGAAGTGCTGTAGCCATCTGACTGCAACCAACCTTTCTGTAGTCATTGCAGAGGTACTTGGAATGTCTATAAATGTGATTACTGCGATGCACTTGAGTTTAATGTGTTCTTTTAAAATAGGCACTGTAGTTCATGGCATTTTAACTGCTGAATGTTACTGCAGTCCTCAGTGTGTGTGTTTTGGAACAGCTTTTATGTTGCCTTCATAAATCATGGAGGGTAAGAAAGCAAAAAAAACCCCAAGATTGAAGATGTAGCTGGATTTCAAAACAGCAATTAAAATTGGAGGCACAATGGATAAGCTGTAAAAACAGTATGCTGTAATCTGTGGAATCTGCTGCTGTTCCCTCTGCAGGATTCAATGGCAGGCACTGTTCCAGCCACAGTTTTTGAACTGACTGGTGTTGCTAAAAGCCAAATCAAAACCATGTACCTCCCTGAATGGTGGATTAGATTTCTCATTTATGTCAGCCAGATGTGTACACTGAAATCATGCTGTTTTGAAATTGCTGGAGTTAGAAATGCACTCTTCTAACCGACTTCTGCAGTGACCATTGCCTTTGTCTTGTCACCTAACATGACTTTTTAGTTTCTAAGTCACTGGGTTGTTTAATAACAAAAACCAGTGCAGATTGTGTGGCAGCACAGGTGAAGAATGGAAACTGATACTTAAATACAGGAAGTGCAGTGTATTGCTTAGTATGTTGTTACAGGAATGAGTATTGATACAGCAACTTTGTTTCTTAAATTGGTCAGAAGGTTGGGAAATATGGCCTGGAGGATCCATTTGTGAAGTTTCTTTTCAGTGGAAAATGGAAAACAAAATATTTTGTTCAAAACCATAAATACTGTATTTGGATTTGAAGAAATCATATCCTTGTTTCATTAAAATTGCTTTCTGCAGCCCATTTTCGTTTTTAGGCCTAATTACCCTGACAGTCTTTTAAGTCTCTTAGAATGCACCTCAATTCCTCTTTCTACTGAAGACAGGTGATACTTAGAAAGAGTACCCCGGGGGA
Organism: Anabacerthia variegaticeps; assembly: GCA_035583185.1. Taxonomy (NCBI): domain Eukaryota; kingdom Metazoa; phylum Chordata; class Aves; order Passeriformes; family Furnariidae; genus Anabacerthia; species Anabacerthia variegaticeps. The sequence continues at coordinate 15,141,073 of JAWWEW010000001.1, read as the reverse complement.
GCATTTATCATGTGATGTGGTGACTCAGCCCATAGCAATGTGAGGACACCTGAGGCAATAGAGCTGTAATCACATGAGGCAGTGCAGTAATGCTTCTGGGTGGAAGTATTTTTGTTTTCAGCTGAAAATGCTGGCAAATACTTTCACAAAGTTTTTGTTTGTTTTTTTCCCAGAGAGCTGTTTCTTTTTGCAATATTGGGATTTAATAAATAAATAAATAAACCCAAACAACTGGAACACTTTGATGCAGCAATCATTGCGCCTCACTTGGTTTGCGTGTTCTGTGAAAACTTAAGGGTTTGGGCAAATGTAAATGCTGCTGAAAGATGAATGAGGCTGTGAATTTCTGCCACAGTAGCTGCTTGTGTACATGCTCTACCCCACAGCAAATGTAAATCCGTACTTAAAATTATTGCATTCCTATGGGATTTCAGGTAGTTGCTATGGAAGAGCATCTAGAAGGTATTTTTGTAGCAGCTGTAGGAGAGGTCAATTTTGTAATGGATTTGACAGTTTCAATATGTAGAGTATCTTGAAATCATATACCTAGAACTAGTGAAAACTGTCTTGCTTTCTGTAACATGTAAAATTTGTGATAATGTCAAATTATCCATAGTATTCCCCTTCTTAAAATACTTTTTTTTCCCATAGGTTATGACACATCTACGTGTGATATATGAACGCATGAACCAGTCTCTCTCCTTCCTCTACAATGTGCCTGCTGTGGCAGAGGAGATCCAGGATGAAGTCGGTATGCCAACTATTAGTGTAAAATAAGGGAGATATTTCTGTGATGAGAAATTACCACCAAAAACTAAAATACATCATCTCACTTTTCCTATTGATATACTGTCTCAGCTGAAAAATAGGAAAGTAAACTTGCCAATGTTCTTAAATTTTAAATTGTTATAATGAACACTTAAAAGACAAATCCTGTATAGCCCATGCAGTGGCATCATCATATTGTTGTAAATGTCTTCCCTGAAATAGGTTAATTGGCATTTGGAGCCTCCCTGCTATAGGGATGCAGCTCTTGACAATGAAATTTAGCAAATCCTTCCTGGGTCTGGATACCTAATTTACATGGTAGATGTTTTGGAAGTCACACAGCTAAGGAACTAGTAGCAGAATCAAGCACCCAAGAAAAGTGTAAGTATCAGCTTGACAGCATCCTAATGGTCCTGCATTTAGTTCTTGGCCAGTTGGACAAATGGATGTCTCCTCCCCTTCCACATCTCCAGCACATGAGCTGGGCTGTGGATGAATCAAGTAGCAACAGTCCCACGTTTGCATCTTCCCTGAGTGCTATCACAGCAGATAGCTGTGAGGGAGAGTGGCCCTGCCTTCCATCCAGGAACACATGGTTAAATGTAAAGGCTGGAGATGGGACGGTCATTGTCTTTGGAACAGCTTTTTTCATAATACGTAAATGGAAGTTTATGGATCAGTTTCACAGATAGCCAGCCTCAGCTGACTAAATAAATTACTGATTTCTTTAAAACACAAGAGATGCCATGCAGTAAGGATTAGGATGCATTTAGAACAGAGGGAGTAGTCGTGGATTCGTTTGCCCAAAGCATAAGTAAGGAAGGAGATGTGCTCCTACTTCTGAGGTAGCTTGAGAGGGGTGGGGATGAGATCAGGAAGTTGTGGAAGGGATTGGGAGGAAACAAAAAGATAACTGGTTAGTAATTATTCTTGAGCATGTATTTCTGTGCTTCACAATTATAAGGCACAATCACCAGTCTCATTCTGTGGGCATAGAGTCATTTGGGGAGGAACATCTTATTGATCATTTGAAAGCATATCATTTCTGTAGCAAATACGTCAATATCGATAGGTCTTTGAGATGCTTGGTTTGTTTTCCTTTTGCACTGCTATCGTTCCCTTGGGGTTTTTGCTTCATGTTTCAGTTTATTCTGTTCTTGGTAATAATTGTTGGTGAGGACATTCTTCTACATTTTCTTCTCCTTTCTAAATGCTGAAATGGAATGGGAATTTCAGGGTCTTTGAAGTGACATGAGAGCAAAAGTCTATTAACTGCTGAGTGGTTTGCAGAAATCTGACTCCTAATCTCAAATGTAATACTAATTTTTAGGGGAGGGAAAGCAGCTTAAAATTAATAGGATATTATTTTCTAATAAGATGAGAGCAACTAACAGATCTCATAGAAAACCTGTGCCACAGTCTCTTGAGTAGTTTCTCCCTACCTTGATTTTTTGGGGGTTTAGGCTGTTCTGAATATTTTTCAAAGCATTGCAAAGTTTAAAGCAATGAAAATGGAATTCTCATGCTGGGAGTTACTAAGCAGCACAAATTAAAGCACTATCAGATCTGGATAAAATATCAGATATAGATAAAATAGTTTTCAGTTATGAGAAGAAAGTGCAATGTCTTTCAGTATCAACATTCTTGTTGGTAACATTGCCTGTACGCTTGGTTTTACATGTTGGAAGTAATGAAAGTTTGTGCATCTGTTAAAGGAGATAGTATTCTTCTAGTTTTGAGCACTGATCAGCCTCTTTCAAATTCTGTTCTGAAATTATTGGATTTCTTATTCTCTGTACTCTTTCTAAACCCATGGGAAAGGACATCTATTACAGCTGCAGAATCTGTGGAGAAGTAAAATTCTAATAAAATCACACTTAGTAGCATTCCCAAGAATTATTTCAAAACTCATTAAAAAGACAAATGTCTTGTTAACAACATTGTTAGAAGTATTGACTTAGAAATTCTGAGTCAGCAGAAAAGCTGAGAAATAAACTAGGGAGGAACATTTCACACACAGAGTGTCTGAGTAATAAATTACATATCAGGAGACATTGTTGAAAATAGTTTTAGTTCATTTTTTTTTGTGCATTATAGTTTCAGTTTCTAGTTCCACTCTTTACTGCAGAGTTCTTCATGAACAGTTTTCAACTTCAGGAATGAATAATCTTTACTTTAGAAGGCAGAGCTCTGACAAAAGTAGTTTTTCCCTAAATTGAACGAGTAGCTCTCTGAGCAGCAAAATAAATTATATCTAATTTGCTGTGAATTTGTACCATGGGTTTAATTCCTCTTACATCTAACAAGGGGCTTATTTTTTACTAGATTTTTCTCTTTGCCAGAGATACAATGTGTTTTGCACAGTTCCTCCATAGTAGTTTTTAACAAATTTGAATCTCAGGTCTTGAGATTTTTTTTTTCTTAATTTATTTTTTTTTATTATTATTTTTTTCTAAACCGAACTAGAAATACATGAAAATTCCCCTTAAGTCTTCCAAGCAGTGCGTTGCCAAAGGTTTATCTGTGAGTAGTAGGTGGTGTTCTGTCACTGAAACATAGATGTGCTTGAAAATATGTTGCACACTTTTAACTCCTGTCTGTTCTATTTGAAGTTATTCTGCTGAGCAATGAATTTGAATTGCATGAAATAGGCTCTAGAGTTATTCCTGGGGCATAGCAGCTGCATAGAGAATGTTTTCATCAACAATCTGAAGATTTTTTTGATTAATGCTTGGTGATCAGGTAAATCACAGTCTAGCAGTTGGGTATTTGAAGTTCCCTTTAAAAATACAGGCTTTGTTTGAAGTTCCTACCTCAAAAGGCAGGTTTACAGCCATAGTTTTAAGATGCAGAATCCAAAATTCAAAATTCAGCTCTATGCTAAAAACAGGCTTTTATGCCTTTTGAAACAGCCTTTTCTTGTTGTTTTCATAGCTCCAGAAGAGGTGGTGGCAGGAAGTTAGGGTAAAATTTAAGAGTTTTAGTCCTTATCTTCAGGTTTTCATCACCAGTTGGTGTCTGCTGGCTTTGACAGTGGGTGTTGTGGTAGGAGTGCATGGATATGTGAGAAGACCCACAGCACTCCAGAGGGCAGAAAGCAGCACTTAAACGATGTGAGGATTTTCTTGCTAAGCATCTGACCAGTGTATAATGTGCAAATGTCCTATTAGGGTGACAGGCATGTAGTGTAGCAGCAAATTCCAGATGTGTGAGAAAGGATACTGCTGGCTGTGTTTTGTCCGTGATGGGGCAGGACATAAAGGGTCAGTGTGAGAGTTGCAAAAGGAAGTCTGTCTGACCATGACTGTTCTGACAAAGCTTGGAAAGCATAAGCAGGTCATTTGGGTAGGAAACCATTTGGCATTCTGGCTGCAAGTGATTTCTCAAGGGGCAGTAATGCAAATGTGCTGAAAACCAGGTCACTCTCGGCAGCTGAAGTCGTTCTTGGCATTAAATGGGGATTCTCATGAGCAGGAGTATGCCCCAGGAATAGGAGAGTGGCACAAAAAATCTGAGAAGATACATTTATTGGCACACTGTATGTATTTGCCTACGTAGGTATTTGTACTCACCTTTTCTCTCTGATAAATCTCATATACTATTTAATATGTATAGAAGCCCAGAGAAAGCAATAGCGAGCTTTAAGAGAAATCAGCAGGTCCTTTGAGCACATCCTACTTTAAATCCTTATTTGATTAGACTGCTTATCCATGTATATAAAAGGCAATTTATTGCTGGGAGTGGCACAGCAGGCACAGCTTCTGAATCAGAAGCTACATCAGAGCTTTGTGCATCAGTTACATTTGCAGGCAATGAACTGAATTTTTAATTCTGTCTTTGTTACTCATTTCCAAACTGATGTCCTCAGCTCCATCTTTTCTAGCCCACCACGATGAAACATTCAGCACTGTATTAATACCACAGCAGTACTGTTCCTGAGCTCAGAAATACTCAGTTATGAGTGATAAGTAAAACGATTTCTCCTGTCCCTTGGCAAATAAAATCAAGCTACTGTTATTTTATTATTCTGTTCCACTCTACCTGTCGTGTTCTGCTGCAGTGTGTTCTGGATGCCACACTCACATTACGTAGCTAGAAGAGAGGACAAACCCAGGCAGATCCCAGATCACTGTTTGTTTTCAGATTCATACAGTGTACTGTGGGTCAAGTATTTGTGTGCTCCAGCCTAGCATGACAAAATTTGAACAAGAGAGATTTGCCTCCTGACATTTGCTTTACAACTTCCTGTGAATATTTTTGTAAGTATTTTTAGAAAAAGGACAAGCTGTAGGCTAAAGATGTCTGAAGACTTGCTTTTGTTTAACCCTTCCTCTTTAACTATCAGGCCTCTATACCTGTCAGTGGAGGGCCAAGTTAGCGCTGCCTCAGCTGGCTCTGGTCTTTCAGCATCTATTAGACTAATGATTGATTTCTTCTTTCCAGCTTCTGGCCTGTAGTCTATCCACAGCCTTGCTGCATTTCTTGCCATGAGTTGAATGAGGATGCTGCTCTCTGTTCATTCTGTGGGATCCTCCTTAAGAAGTCTGAGGGCATTAGTCGCTTGCCGCAGGCTGACAGTCCCAAAAAACAACCATTGTGATTTGGGGACTGATACTGCAAAACTAAAACATGCCCCTTGGGGGCTTTGCAAAACCAAGTTCTGTGTCTGTCCTGTTTGGTGCCATTTGTTTTGTGGTTGTTTTCTTCATCCTCTTCCTTAAAATACTACATTTTTAATCTTTATTAAGTAATGTCCTTCAGACTGAAGTGTGATTTCTCAGTATCTTGCTTTTCTGTACTTTTTCCTTGAACTTTCTGTCTTAAGGTGCAAGAGTTTGCACTTCTAGGTGAATAACCTGCCCTCCCTTACTGTATTATATTGTAATAGGCAAAGATATTTGCCAGCTGGAATGACAGTTCTGTGTTGCTTCATAAATTCTGCACACCATTTGGGAGCTTGGAAGAGCTGAAGGACCTCAGTTACTTCTTCAGGTTGAAGACTCAGCTCTGTCTGCTAGTAAAATGTGTCCCTTGCTACATTTAGGAGAGAAGAAAAAAATCCTGGCAATAGATCCAACATTTGCCTCTTCTAAGCATCTCTTATTTTCTGTCCAGAATATTTAAATCGTAGAAAATTAGACAGAGAATTGTAGATGATTAAAATAGATATAAATGCACTTCACTGACACTGATGTTCTGAAATGCTTTCATTAGCAATGTACTATATCCTCCCCATCTTTTGTAGCTAAATGGTCTATTGTGTGCTGTCATGGGCACTAATGTTCTTCAGAAAAGATTTGAATCCTGACTTGTGTGTGCACAAGTCCTCTTTCCATCTCATAAATATTGTGCATGTGACTTCAGCCAGTAAAAGAGCCAGCATCCTCCAGGGCTCACAAATACAGAGAAAAGGATAAATGGCTTCCCTTGACTTTGTATTGGGGTGGCTTTTTCATCAGGGAAAGAAGTGGAATGTCTTGTTTTCTATTTCAGAAATTTAATCAGAATAAAAAGGTCTTATAAAGTTTATTAAGAGAGTATTTTCCTCAGGTTTCCTGTTTTATTTCACTTGCACCTCTAAGAAATCTGATCTCATGATCAAAGTGTTAGAACTGAAAATCAGGAACTTCTGATAATGATCATGGATTTGTAGTTTATAAACAAAGTAATTTTTTAATTTTCTAAGTATCTGCTATTTTAGTGAGTATTTAAATCTTTCATTCTAAATAATTCATCCTTTAGCAAGGGAGGTTTAAAGGTGTTGCCTTGATTTTCTTCAGGAGCTGATGGCCAAAGCACTGTCCTGCACTGATAGATCCTTCTTGAAATTCTTATTCCATGTTCTTTCTATTACTCCAGCCTGAAGTATTTTTTCATAGACACTTCTGTTTGAATAGCAAGTTGTCATCCCCATACAGGTCCTACAGGGAATTTATGACCAAGAGGCCACTCTGAGGTCACAGTGGCAGCAGTCTGAGACAGTGTCCAGTTCATAACTTGTTTTAATACCCCTCTGGAAGATCGTACAGGTGACCTTGTGTACAGTGGGAAAAAATGTACTGAACTTCGAATAATTGCCCAATTATTGGTTGAATTCTTTCCTGTTTCTTCTTGTCTGATTGGATACATGGAAATGTGGATTTCATCAGGATAGTCTTCTAAATCTCCAGTCATGTCACTTGTCATTTTCTGGTGTCATGAAGACAACATGCTGAGAAATTCTGTTTTGGAGAGCATTGTTAGTAGTGGGTCTACAGTTCTGTGAAAATGTTGAATTTGCATTATTTTAAATCATTATACAGGATATGTTTGATTTCAAAAAGCAGCATAGGTCAGGATTACCTCATAGCTACAGATTTGTTCATAAACTTCTAGTTGAGTTGATTTACTGCTCTGTTGCGTCTTTAGTGAAAGTGGAAAGAAAAACTGGAGCACTTGTTTTTGAGATGCTACAGATACAACACATGGTGGTACCAAACTTTTGAAGTACGATTTTACTCTTTCATGAAGCAGGATATTTTCTTTCTCATTAGTATTTCCTGATAATTGCTTCTGCCATTGTGCTGTAAGGAGCTAATAAGTTAGTTCATCATGTGCCAGATTCATTCCTATTTTTTGGGTAGATAACAAATGTCTGAAAACATCTTGCTCTTGTCCAGCTTGCAAATAGGATCTGAGAGCAAGTCAGCTCAGATGAGGGGGACCCTCTCAAAGCATAGCTCCCATTCAGATGGGGAGGCTCTGGCTTGGTAAAACATTGCCTGCTTATGGAAATGTCATTATGCTGAGATAGTGGAAATTTTCTTGATGCACCAAATACATGTGCAATTTTATTCATGAATATGTGGTCTTCCTGTCATCTTAAATCAAGTTAATGGTGTCAGTGTCCATGAGTATTGAAGCAGCCGAAAACTGGGAGCACAGACACTTCAACAGCATCTCTCACTTCATTTGTGCCATTGAATGATGAATTTTCTTTTCCCAGTTAACCTGTTTTGGAAATACAAATTCTGTGTGACTCACTCCAAGATCAGATTCCTAGTAAGGAGTGTTAGATTGTGAAAGCAGCAAAGTAATCATCTTAATTCTTATGTGCCAGCAAATTGCAAGTGTTCAGTGAGAACCAGTTACATACTGTCAGCACAAGCTATATATTATAGCCTTATGTATGATACATTGCAGAGCTAATGTGTTGGTCGTCATCCCCAGAGAAGTCTCTGGAATTGTTATCCAGAGAAATTAGAACACTAAAGTCTGAACTGCATCCTTATGGGCAGGTACTCTGAGGGGGATGGCTGTGCCCCTGATGCCAATGATGTACAAAGGTTTGCTTTATTCAAACATACCTTTCTTTTCAGATTTGCAGTGGAAATTCACAGGTGCTTATTATGGTCAGGAGTATCTGTGGTGTTCTTGCTAAGCAAGCTCTTACTATTGGGATACAAAGGGAAAATAATTACTGAGAATATGTGATTTTACAGAATGGCTGGACTGATGGCGAGGTTGCAGTCAGTCCCCATGCATATGCAGGGTTACAAATGAAACAATCTTTCATCAGTGCAGCTTTCTCCTGCTATGTGATTCTCATATACCCAATTCAACTGAAAAACACATTTTCCTGAATAATGCTGCCTGGGTGGGGTTCTAGTTCTTGCTCTGCTCTGCTGCCTTCTTTTAGATGATGCATATGAAAACTGGCATAAAAGCTATCACACTCAGTCACATCCCACTTCGTAGATGTATTTATTAAATTTGGTAAATGTATCTCTTTAGAATACTTGGACATCCCAGGATACATTTGGCCTATAAAGTGCTAAAACTGCAGTTAATAAAAAAGGAAAATACCTACTATCTGGAGAAGTTACTGTGCATTCAGTTTTGGTGAATTCTGATTTAAACTATTATAAGTGACTCAAATGGAAAATGTTCTCCTTTGTCCAAGGGTATCGGGGCAACATGTTAATGTTCAAATTTTTATATTTTTATGGATTATGTAGTGATTCGTAAGGTGCCCCCAAGTTCAGTACACATCACAAATTGCTGTGGCATTCATATGCTCTGACTCTTAGAAGTGTTAATGGAAAATGATGGGTAACTGAATTTTTTCAGGTATTAGGAAGTGGTGGAGTTCTACTGCAGTTTTGAGTTGTATTGCATATTGTAAGGTTGGCAAGTAGATCTGTTTATTTTTATCAGTAAATAAGACCAATAATTTATAAATAAATAATGTAAGTAAATAATTATTTTCAGAAAATGAGACAATGAAATTCTGTAGCAGTGTTTCATAAAAATGGGGTTTTTTGCAGAGTAGTTTCACTTATAAGCCACTTAAGATGGAAATGCACTTGGCTTTTTCTATTCACACAAGCCTGAGGAGGAATAATCATTACTGATTCCTCTGACAGAAATATCAGTGACAATTCATGGGGGCTGTTTATTTGTTTTAATTCAGAATCTTCAGCCTATTTTGAAGCATGTAACGTTATATGGATTTGGAATTAAATGTGGAGTTAAATTTAAACTTGAGAAATTTGTCACAATGCCTTATATGGATCAGGATGATGACGTACAATATATGTTCTACATTATGGCATAGTTTCAGTTCAGCTTTCTCCCCAAGTATTTTTTTTAATTTTTCCTTGTCTACCTCGATACTGGGTTGTTGCCATGACTTACTTGGAGGGGAACCTTTTACATACTAGAAATGAGAGGTCCCAGTGTTGAAAACATTGGGCTCCATGTACAAAATACTGTGTTTCATTCAGAATTTTTACCCACAAGAGTGCCATAACGTAGCTACATTTTAATCCAGAGCTTTTGAGGCTGTGAATTATTTTTGTGAGACAATATTATTAATTTAACCAAATTGAATGAGGAAACCACAGAAATGAACAAAAAGGCATGACGTTTTTAAAGGGAGGAGCAGAGTCTTTAATTTCTGTTTAATAACTCTCAAAGATGACACAAGCTTCTGGTTTTGGACTTATTTTATCCCACAAGCTTCCTTTATTACTCTCTGCTTTGAACGGAGGAGGAAATGCAAGCATTAATCAGATGACTGGCTGTTAAATCCTAAAAAAAGTATAAATGTGCACACAGCTATAGCCATATATTGATATTAATTTTAGCTAATAACTAATTCATGTAGCTGTCAGGTAGCTAAGGATCTGTAGTAATTACAGTGTTCTGTCACTGCAGGTAAAGAGTGTCATAGCAGCCTTCTTAGAAAATTAGACAAAATTTCAGACCTTGACTTTCATAGCAGGCTGTAAAAAGGGGAAAGGGTGATTCTGGTTCTTCCTTGGTGAAGTGGTGTGGAAATTCTCATGAACCTTTGCTCAGAGGTCTCAGTAATTGCATAGCCATGTACAAAACTAATTTTTTATTGAAGTCCATCTCTAATGAAAAAGGCAACTAGGTCTTATTAAAATTAAGCATTACATTGTAATAGATGTTTTCCTGAATTGAATCATCCAAGCTTTGGACACTGTTCACTACCAGAAAACTTGGAAAAGGACAATTGTTCAGTATATAAGACAAACATCTTTGGGGGTCTTTTTATGATTTAAGATGAAAAATATGCAAGACAAATTGAACTGAAACATTATTCCATGTACCTGATGACAGGAAGAGACTCACTTGTGTTGTTTTTATATTGGGAAACAGCAAAATCCACATATGCTGAAAGAGGAGAAGCAGTAAGAAATGGTAAAGAAATGGAAGTGTTCAAGTTGTGATTTTTTTGAAAATATATTAAAGCATGTTCTTCTAGTATGGTTCTAATTATTGCATGTATTCTTAAGTTAGATGTGTATTTTCTAAGGGTAGGTTCTTAACCAATAAGATATTGTCTTAATGCTATGGGATGGTTATTCCCCTACTGATTTCTAGGGAAAATGTCGTAGGTCAACTGTTTCATAATATCTTTAATGTTCTTGAAAAATGCAAAGTCTTTTCACCTTACTGAACAAGGTTTTCACACACATAAGAAATTTCTGAAATGTGGAGTGCTGCTGCTACTTGCTCCTACCCTAGAGGGGATGTCACTAAAGGAGAGAAAATAAAAACTGTGAAATGCTGTTTTCCATGGTTCTTGCTCTTTCTGTCTCCCTTTAACCCTGAGGAAGAGACATCCTATGCTGTAAAAGTTTCCAGATAAAAAATCTATAGCATAATTTCAGAGGCTGGCCAGGAGGCAGAGCTGAAATCTGATGGGGTGGTCACACTTCTCTGTCAGTGTGGATCTAAGCATTGCAGGTTGGGCTCATTTCCAGTATTTCACGGTAGTGATCTAGCATATCGCTCCTCCGTCATCTTCAAAGTGCAGGCAACAAAGCCACTCTCACACCCTCCAGTAGGCAGGTCACTTTCAATAAAGTTCTCATCAGAGTTGCTCTCTAAATTGTATTTGACTTGTACTAAACAAATGAATTAGTTCAGTGCTGAATACCACATAATTGTGGTTTGCAGCTTGATAATGTTATAATTATGACACCTAGCAGTACTTAACATTATGAACTTAGAGCACTTGATTTAGCAAAACATCACAGACTAACAATATGCTTAAAATTCAGTGGACCGTTACTCTGCACAGGAGGTCTTGATTTCATATTTACCAGTTTGGGAGAGTTCTGATTCTTACAGCTGACAATATGCAGACACACCAAGTTAGTTAAAACCTGACTGCATTGCATCAGTGCAGCTCCTATAGAAGACAACATGGCATATTGAATTAGCCTGTAAAATAGATGTACAACTGAAAGCTGCAGCTAAACATGTTACCTCTTACCACATTCACTGTAATAAATGTTTGTGTCAGTATTCTTAGTGAATCCTAATTGTGACATAAAGCATGTGCACAATTTAGGTGCCTTCAGACTGGCATCAGGCAATGTGTTGTGCCCATGCAAATGAAGCCATTGCTATGACTCCAACACTCCAAGTTCTGCTGTCAAGAACAGGGAGGTCACTGACACTTTTTAATTTTGTCATTTTTAAAGGACATGCTCAAAAGCAACTCACTTTGGGAAAAACACATGTTCAATTCAGACTGAATGGTCACTGATGATAAATATGATACAATAAAGCTCTGCTTTTATACCAATTTGAGCTGGTTTTCAAGCCCATCTTTTTTGGATCAGTATATGTTCTATCACATAGATGGCATTTTACAAAAGGGATTTGCTTTTGGGTCAAAACTATGGCATGTAATTTGGTGATGTCCTAATTAGTCTTAATTAGAGGTGTTTTGGGCACATTTTGTTTCTAATCTGGTTTAAGACCTTAAATTGCTTTACAGAACTTCCAAAATTATAATTGCTAATTTTAAAGCTGCTTTTCAAGTAAATTCAAAAGCCTTGCACATAATAATGATTGCAGAGCTTTTTATCTAGTAGATGAGCTCCTTCAAAACACAACAAACAAATACTATAATTATTTTTGGAAATTTTAAATAATGAACTAGAAGCTAAATAAAAATTATGGTTTGAAAGATAGCTAATTGTTTGCTGGTGTTCCTGGGCAGGAAGACAAGCTGTTCCACATTCAGTTTCTGTCATGATAGCTGTGCCAGTGAAGGGCTGGGAAGTATCCCCAGAGTACAACATTGGAAACAATACTGTGTGCCAGTAAAAAGTAGGTAAGGTTAGAGCATAGCATGGTTTTTGCCACTCCGAGACTCCCATCACTTCTGCTGGGGTTTGTCATGGTATCTTTTCTAGCACAGTGCTCTTTGCAAAGCTTTACAAGTAGACGTGTGGTCTAGGGCCATTGTGGACAAGAGGCTTCCAGCAATCCACACCCGCCAGAAGACTTTGTAATACATTTTGTTTCTTTTTTTCAGCTCTTGCTTTGCTTTTGTGGGTTTAGACAATAGTCTTGAAGGCAAGTATACTGGTATTACACTTTATCCAGTTCCCCAAACATATTTCACTTCAATTTTTGTAGATGCTGCTGTTGAGTATTATTGACCTGTGGGGAAATGCCTGCAGTGAGCCCAAGAATGAGCAAAACTTGCTTAGAGATTATGAGAAGTCCAAGAAGCATTTGATTAAAGTACCAGAAATAAGCCTCTCTCTCATCCTGAGAAAGAAAAGGTTTACGTGCCTGAAGGAAAATTTTAGGTGTATGGAGGAGAAGCAGCAATTGTGCACCCTCACACCAAATCCACAGCTGGTGCGAGGTTTGAGGTCCCAGCTGAGCATGGGTTTTTACCAAGGTCGTGGATGCTTTTGAGCACATGCTCTCAGAGAGACAAAAAATTTGGACATCCTCTTTATTCTTCTCAATGATAGGGCTTGGCAGAACACTACAAGGAAATAATGAGACAAGCAACAAAACATTTATTATAGGAAGATCATTGTAGTTTTTGTCCTGTTGGTTTGATGGGAGATGAAATTTTGAGGAGCAGCCTAGAGTCTCTCTATTTTCAGCAACTAATAAAGATATTCACCATACAAATAAAGTCCCTGAAACAGTCTTGAATGCACATCCTAGCCTCCAGCTGTGACTGTACTCCCTGCTTATTTAAAGGATTGTCTTTTTCAGGGTGGGGGAATTGAGTTGGCAGCTGTGAAGAAAGGCAGGAGACCTGTGTTGATGGGTGGCAGTGGGGCTCTATGGCTCTCTTGTTAGTGTAGCCCATGATTCAAGTAGCCATCGATATTCAGAACAAAATCAACACTGAAAAATTGATCTTGGGCTTTGCCAGCTAGTGTCAATAACTGGAAATCCTAAGGCAAACTTTTTTTAGCAGTTCAGAGATTGAAGCAATTGTTTGCAAATCATTTACTCGATGCAGTCACAGCTGCCTCCGTGTGATGGACTCCAGCACAGTGTCTACGCCAGGCACTTCCAATTTCTCACTGTCATTCAGTGTCTGATTCATCCTGTCAGATGGGCTTGATTCATTTTGGCCATTGTTTCCTTGCTTGTAAAATGAATGTGATCATAATCTGCTGGTTGTAGTATCTGTCTGCCTCACTTGAGCTATTGTGCAGGTCAGTTCCTATCCGTGCTCTGTGCTGCAGCTGAGTAGCAAACAGCTCGGAGCACTGACAGAGACTTTGTGTGCAATCCGTCCCAGCCCCCAGGGGTTTGGATATAATCATGGGAGTTGGGTTCCCCTCCCTGTCATCTGGCACTGTGGCCTTCCCCGAGTGTTGTGCCAGCCCTGGTGCTGCTCCCCCACTGCCAGAGCTCAGGTTCTTCCTTCCTCTCTGTGCACTGTTTGTCCCTTTCCAAGGACAGGAGCTGTCTGCAGGTAACACAGAGTGCATCAGCAGCAGGGAATGGACAGGAATCTTGCAGGATTGGCACTGCCCAGGGCGAAGGGGTGATTGGGGCACCCCCAGCACCCCTCCTGCCACTGCTGCGTGGGCTGCAGCTCTCCACAGTGCCCCACACCATCCTCTGAGGACAGCAGGAAGGAGTGGAGCTTCACCCCAAAACCCTTCCAGTTCCTGTGTTTAGGAAGGCTTGCAAGCGCTAAGATACTCAGCAGTACTGTGATGCTCTCCCACATGGTCCGTGATGATATGGTATTAGTGTGCTCAGCTGCAATCATCTCTGGCTCCCTGCAAGGCACATGGACACTAGACTTCTGCCTCAGGCCACTAACACCCAACTCCTTTTAGTAAAGTCTCTTCATCCCTATGGAATGAAAATTAACACCTGTCATGTGATACAGCAAGCGTCTGCTCAGAATATAAAGGTGCTTCACTTGCCTCTCCTCTGCTACAACGGGATGGTTTAATTTGAAAAAGGATTACTGTAAGTGCAGTGGGGAGACAGAAATGAGACTTGCTTTCCATGCTGAAGATTTAGTAGGTATTTTATAAAATAACACTGTTTTCAATGAAGTTAACATGAAGAGAGAAAAAATTCAGTATGATGTAGGCTTTCTATGCTGTCTTAATAAGTCATTCTAATGAACAAATTAAATCACAGAATTAAATTTTGTGTACACATCAGCCTTATTTTCTGCTCAAGTAATTGCTGTTTAAACAGAAAATTTTGTTTTAAAACATAATTTTGCAATATTCGGACCCTGTGTTTGCCCCAGGGCTGAGGTTACAAGTTTTTGTTTATTTTTGATGTTCTGAAATTAGCATTGTAGAAATAGGGCGGCAGAGAGTTGTATCAGCTATCTCAAGCTAGTCTTTAAGAGACATTGCAGAACAGAGCCCTATTATATCATTGTAAAGGCACTGAAGCAGCGCCAGGTCTAATGCTAATGCCTTGGTGAGGGCCCTTACTGAGGGCTGCTGCATGTTACATTGTGCTTCTGAGGTGGTATGGCTTGGTGTGCAGCTGGGAGGAAAATAGCATTCCAAAGATATTACTGAGGGGTCTAAAGCTAGGATGTGCATAGAAATTTACATGCCCTTTGTCACTGATGTTACTGGGAAGTGAGTATGTATGTGACAGACAGGGTCCAGCAGCAGAGTGGTGATTCCTGTCCCTGAATTGATACCGGGTTGAGATGTGGGTGTAAAGCAGTGACAGTCAGGGGGTCCTTACTGAAGTGCAGACAAACCAGTCTTAATAAAAGCTGTTGTATCATCAGCTGCCATGTGTGTGCTCAGGTGCGTGACCACTTGTGCTCTAGTAGTTTCCTGTTACTAACTGTTTAGCTCTGTGACACCTGCTTACTAATTACATTGGTGCCTTATTGGCAATTACTTATCTTCTTCATTGCAATTGCTCACTTGTGTGTGTTCTTGTGCACCAAGTTCCCTCAAAGCGCTTGAAAGTAATGTGTTGCTCCCACAAAAACAAATGGCAATGAAGCGGGGGATCAAGAGTAGAATGGTTTAGGTTCAGGAGACCTTTAAAAATCATCTAGTCCAGCCCCCTCTTCAACTAGATCACGTTGCTCGGACCTCATCCAACCTGGCCTTGGATGTCTAGGGATGGGACATCTACCACTACCCTCATTGTAAAAAACTTCTTTATATCTACCCTAAATGGACCCTTCATTAAAACCACCACCCCTGTGCTAAAAAATTTGGCCCATCTTCGTTATAGACCCCTTGTAGGTATTGAAAAGCCTTTCTTGGAACTTTCTCTTCTCCCATTTGAACAAGCCCAACTCTCTGAGCATGTCTTCTTAGGAGACATACTCCATTCCTCTCATCAATTTTGTGGCCTCCTCTGGACTTGCTCCAACAGGTCTGTGTCTTTGCTGTGGTGAGAGCAGATGAACTTTGATGTGAGAAGGGACTGGAATAATGAAACACACACAATCTCCAGGCTTATTTTTAATGCTGAGTTGTCCTGTACACCTCATAGAGCTGAAAAATGCTTTGATTGTTCTCACCTTGCTTCAAGGGAACAAAAAACCCACAATATAGATAATACTGCACAGCTTTAGGTCCTGGTTGCTTGTAGAATCATTTGCCTGCAGATGTTTATAACTTCTTTTTTACAAACAGCTACTTCAGTGTTTTGGTAAAGTTATATATGTTAAAAAATCAAATATTTCTTCAGATTTCATGCATTACAGTAAACCCCATTTAATACAGTAACTGCTGATGTGATTTAGGATTAAGATCAGTGATGAGCTTTGGCAGTGAGCATTTAAGAGGAAGGGGAAATTAGAAAGACATTCCTTCCTGTGGGCCTCTCATCAGTTGACTTATGGTGATGTGCTGAGTTGAAGGGAGTTGGTTTGTGCTTTCTTTAAAAGTGGTGAGGAAGAGTCAAGGAACTTGTATAGCACAGACCTGTGAACTGTTATGTGGTGGAAATGTGGGTAGGAAACAGCACTGGACAGTTCTGTTTGTTGTTTCAAAAAAGTGCCTTACTTAGCTGCAGTGCTTATTGTGGGCTTTTGACTATTCTGAGCCTTTATGTTTTGAGTTGTCTTAAGAAAACAGAATTATTACTTCAATAGCATTGAAAATAGATCCTCTAGAATGCAGGCTCTTTCAGATAATTTCTGCATTGAAATTTCCTTGCAGATGAATTACTTCAGAAAGAGCAGAACTACTCTGATGATGTTTTAGCCAATATGATCAGCGAACCCAGAATCAGCTATGGAAATGATGCTCTCATGCCTTCATTGACGGAAACCAAGACTACAGTTGAACTTCTTCCAGTGGATGGAGACTTCAGCCTAGATGACCTTCAGCCATGGCATCCCTTTGGAGTTGATTCTGTTCCAGCCAATACTGAAAATGAAGGTATGTACAATAGAGGGCAAAACCACAGAAAATTCTGAGCTGAGCTTTTGGTTTTCTCTTCATGTTGTTCCCTGAAAATTGAAATTTTTCTGATGTAAGCAGGATAGGCATTCTGAAATGTAAGTTTAGAACTAGTCTGCCATGTCAATTGTGTCTCTTTGATGGAATATAAAGCCCTGGCTAAAATTTGTAATTTAGACACAAAAAACATTTCAGTGTTAAGCTTACTTTCCTTTAGAAACAAACCATAATAAATTCTAGGAGATTATGAGTGACAGTCTTTATGAGCTTATACATGACAATGAGCAAAGGAAGATAAAAAAAAGGGTTCTTAGTTTTGTGCTGCAATGAAATGAGTGTTTTGGTTAAGGTAGAGGTTTTTCTTTGCTGGCATGAAAATTATTACAGATCCAACACAATCCTACTATGATAGATGATTTTATTTCCCCCCCTACACTGGTTATCTGGAATGTACTGCAGAAATGTTGTGCATACTCAGCAATACAACTGGCTAGTGAAAAGTTTTTTCCTGAGGAATATTTTACATTGGTCATGGACTAATTTATTGAATTGATTGCACACTACTTTAATAATTTATGTATAATCTGGAATTGGTAGTTCACTTAGGTACTGAAGCCAATTAATCAGAAACAACCTGAGGGACTTTGATCACATCATTCAAGTTCCTTCTATTGTTTTTATTTTCCTCTGTAAGTTCAACTGCGCAGTTACTGGTGCTAAGTTAATCACATCAGTGGAAGTTTGTTACTGCTAAGCCACAGCAGAGTCACAGAGCCTGGAACTACAGAAGCCTTTTCAGGCAAATCTGTGATTTGTAGCTGAACTGCATTGACATTAATATCCTACCAGAGTCATTTGAAGCCACTGATGTAGGCCATACCTGCCCTTGGCCAGACCAACCTTATTCGGTCAGTCTCACTCCAGCACAACATGCGAGTGACTGTGGGCAACTGGCCACTTGGGAGATGAAGCATGAGACATGGACATGGATTTGCCAGGTCTGCTGTTGGTGGCAGGTGAAATCAGTGGAGTTAGAATCAGTTTTGTGATCAGAGCGGGTTGTCCTCAGGAGTCAGAGAAGCCTAGGAGCAGGAAAAAGAAAAGAGCTGCACAAAGGTCAGCCACTCAGCGAGGCAGAGGTGTATGGATTTGAGGGGAAGAGGAGAGGCTGCTCAGGAGTGGGGCTAAAATCAGAGTGCCAGGGGTAAAATCAGAGTGCCACCAAGTAGAAGAGCAAAGCCAGAGCAAACCCAACGCCCGGGCCGGCATCAGGGACCAGGAGGCAGGAGTGGTGACAAGGGCTCCAGGAGTGTGTGAAGGGCACTTGCAGCCAGGTGACAGCAGCTGGCTGGAGCACACCAGGCGAGGGCTGCAGACGCCTGTCCAGGCTGGCAGGATGAACCTCATTTTCCTGGGGAATGAGCTGCAGCCTGCTACAGTGCACGTGTCAAGGCTGTCTGCCAGGAGCAGGTCACAGTCTGGCTGCTGCTGTCTGTCCTGCAGGAATTTTCCAGTGCAGCTCATGCTGCAGTTTTACCCATCGCTGAGGCATCCAGGACATCAGTTTCTATACCCTCTGCCTGCTTTTATGAAACTTGGGGGGCAGTAATTACTTTTGACATCTGTCCTCCCGGCTTTCAGAATGTGCTGGTTTCAGTCACCAGATTCAGAAGTTACTAGGCAGACAGGTGCACCCAGACATACCCACAGTCTAGTCAAAAAAGCTTATTTTTCCTTCAGAAACCTGGATAAGCTCAGAATTTAATAATGAAAGGTACACCAGTGTGACACTGAATTCCCATAGACAGGTATTTTGAGCATGGTTCTTTTAAAACGTAGGACACCAAATAAGAAACAAAAACTCTCCTGCCTGGAATCACATAGTGTTTAATTATGAATCCTGTGTGTTTTAATGCAGTATGTGGTTTAGTGGAGCACTTCTTAATATTTACTGTGGAAATCTCTTTTAACTTTCATGCCTTCAAGTTGTTTGAGCTTGGTTTTGGTTTTTTGTATCAGAATTATATTTGTCATGAAGTTATTGCAGCAAACAATTCTGTTAGGTGAACCTTTATTATTGTTCAAGTCTGAACAGTTAGAATTGGAAATTATTTAGTGACCTAAACCTCTTCAAGTCCTTCTTGTTTTCCATTATACTTGTCTGTCATCTATCCAAGCCACAATGTTGTTAATGTGACTGTGCCTGTAATACCTTCTTTCTTTCTTTAGACACCCATTATATGCCTTTACCTAACTCATCAAAGAGGGATTTCTCAGCTTTATTTTTTTCCTTTGCTTTTGTCTCCTAGCTCTTTGTTCCAGAATCCCAGGACTAACTGTGCCATTTGTCTTTACTTCCCATGACTGTTTTCTTCTGTGACCACTGTCTTATTTCAGACTTTGTCTACATTCCTTCCAAAACCATGTTTTCTATCTTGTTATAATACGCTTAGGAAGTAGCAAGAAGTAAATAACAATTGACATGATTTTCTCCTTCTCTTTTTTTCTTTCCCTGTCCACTGAAGGTATTTCTGCATAGCCTGTTTTTCAAACAATAAGCTTCCCTTATGCAGGGAAGTTTTTGTCTTTTATGCAGTACTGAGCAAGTCATTACTGTTTTATAACGAATAACCATTGATCAAAAGAGGTGTCAGTTCAAAAATCATGTGCTAGGGAAACCATGGAGTGATTGACCATTGCAGTGTTAGAGATGGTCAGCATGTCCTGCTGCTGGGAGATGCTGAGCATCTCAGCTCCTGTTTACTTGGCTGAGAGCAGTTGTATTGTGTGAACAGTGATTTTCTTCAGTACTGAGCAGGCACACCAGGTAAATCATTTACATCATTGCAAATTTGCATTACTCTTAAATTTCTGATGGGACTTTCAGTGTCAGAGAGGTAATGAAACAGATCCTGGAGTGGCCTGGGTTAGGACCTGGGATCTCACCCCCTCTGGCAGACACTGTGATGAGACTTGTTTTTAATGAACCATTTGGGGAATGCTTAAACCAAAATGTGACTGTAGGAAAAGTGGAAGGAAATGCAGCCATTAAATCTTGATTTCAAAGTACCCAGTATTCTGTGTAGAAGTGATGAAGTTATACTACAAAAAATACCTTAAATTTGTCATTAGTTCCCATGCCTGTTTCTTTCCATGGCAGTGATTAATCCTAAATCTCATATATTAATAATATATTGCATTGGTATGCTGTCATGAAATCTTAAGGTTTCATGACTCCATTTGAGATTTTCTCAATCTAAACTGCATGTTTAGGTGAAAGAATAGGTTTTATGCAAATAGTTTATTTTTCTAAAATTGCTTTTACTGATGAATAAGTGAAAATAGTCTAAAAATAAATAGACCTTGAAAGTCTAACCTAGCTCTATATTTTCTGCAAGTATTTCCTTCCTTGCCTTCCCCTGAGGTAGTTTCCCTGTCAATGTCCACAGAAGTTAATCCAAAGCAGCAAGTAATTCACTACACTACTTGCATGGCTGAATGGATGCTGAGTGTATTGCGACACAAATTAGGTTGGCAAAAAGCACTCCTTGAGGACCCTGCAGCAGGCGCCACAAAACTGTCAGAAAATGGTATTTTAACAATGAAAAACACACCCTCAGAGGTGGGGGCAAACCCCCAAGAGTTGTGAAGCTCTGACGCTGCCAAGCCCCCTGGGCATTTTGCCAGTGACTAACTGGGTTTGTGGTTTATCCTCTGTGTTTTAGCCTGCAGTTACAGGTAACCTTAGTGACAAAGTATTTATGTAAAGTGAGATTCCTGTAAATCGACTGTGTTATCCTTATGACTTGTCCAGTTACTCCCTTCAACACTGTGAAGCATCACATAGCGCTCCTCACCTGCTGGTTTGTACCAGCTCTTTCATGCACCTTGCTTTTATTTTTAAAAAGAGAAGCAAACATGTTCGTCCTTGGTATTCTGAGATGTATTAGTGTTAGATAAAGGTAGGGTGTGTGGCCTGTATGAAGCCTGACAGTGTAAGCAGATACCTACCAATTTAGTTTGATGAGTCTATTTAGAAAATGAATTTTCAGCCTTCTGTGTACTTCTGTGCACATAGAAGTATGTTCAAGAGAAATATGATTCTGGAGCAGCAAAATGAGTGCAGGTTTTTATAGTAACACACAGTATATCTTTGAATTTTGACTATAGATAAATGCTGTAATAGGTTTCAATCTCTCCTCTCTTCATCAGCTCTTATGAGGGGATGTGATCCACTGGAGCAGGCAGTGAGACAAGATTTTCAGAGTTAACTTGGGTTTATGCATACATAATACTGGGGCAGAGCAAGCAGGTTTTAAAATGCAGCTGAAATTCAAAAGGTGGTAACTCAGGGCTCTCCTGAAACCAGCCTTTCTTTGTATCATTCTGCCTGGAATGACAATCTGCTTTGGAAGACCCTTAGCTCTCATCTTTTGCCTCCAGTTCTTGCCCTGCAACTGGTTTGTGACCTTGAGCAGGTCATTTCACTTCTGTGTCAGTTACAAACTATGGCAGTGATGTTTGCCTTTTCCCCTGTAAAGTACTTCCTGAATTATAGATGACAAAAAGAATTATTTGTTATTAATACTTTCACCTCACCACAAATACTGCATTACCCTGAGGTCAGGTCCATGCTACTCTACAACAGAGACTTTCTCCATCCTTCTGTCCCTTCTGCTCTCATTCTTCACCCTCAAGCTGCTCCATCACTTCTCCATAGCTGTGGGCATGTAGGGTTACATAGCAGGAGGGAAGTAAAACCCCTCAGCCTTCCAGGGAGGAGGCAGGAACCAGGGTGACAGAGGAGGGGTTTCCAATAGCAGTTTGGGTACTGTTGGTCCTTGATTGTCCCTTCCATTCAGTATTTGCCACTGAAAATCACTGCTGATCTGCCTGAGGGTTAGGGCCAACAATATTGAAAAACTGGCAGAAGACAGAAATAGGAAAATACTCAGAATTGTAATTTTTAGTTAAGGGTGGAAATCGGGTTTTGTCTAGAGCTATGTAAGAAAAGCAATTACATGGTCTGCTAGTGCCACTCTGAACTGCTGTGAAGGAAAGTTCCTTGGTGGCTTGTCTCTGCAGCACCAGACCAGCGAGCTCTGTGAAGAGTTTGCCCTTCTCAAAATACAAGCAAGTCAGATGTGCCAATGCTCTTTTATTCTGCAGCTACTCTAAAGCGGACTTCCTGCTTTTTTCCCTGAGGCAGGAGCTGTTGCAGTCATCTCCTGTGTGCAAAGGACACGGAAGACACTTATAGGCTCTCACTTATAAGCGTGGTAGGTTGTTTGTCAAACCTGTAGGAACAGTGGCACAAATTCCACGAGAAGATGGGCAGTTCCGTTGCATAAATCAGCAGTATCCTCAGGTTTGTGTGATTTTCTGGCGCCAAGTAAGATGAGCAGATCTTTGTGACTGAAAGTTGAGGTTTTGTCAGGTTTCCTATGTTATTACTGCTCACTTACTGCTGCTGAAGGCTCGTACCTGAATCCAGAAATTCAAATGAATGAGAATATACCATATGTTAAAAATTCTGAATTCTTAAGGAACAATGTAACACCTTATTTCTGAATTCAAGTTCTTTCTGACACTGTCACTTGGGTAAATAGTGAAGGCAACAGGATTGGAGCAAAAGAGAAACAAAAAAAGAGGTGTAAAAACCTGCATGTTTTAATGAACATCTCCAGTATGTGTGGACTTAACTGAGGCAGTAGGCGCTGATTCAAACAGCTCTGAGTTTCACAAATCCTGTTTTTCTGTTAATGCCAATGAACTCTATTAACCTTAGATTTTAGGTGATAAAACCTTTGTAGAGCAATACAAGAGTTTTGTAATACTGTATGACACACAGTTGGATAGAAAGTGGTGTGTCTTCCTCTGGTTCCCTTTCAAAAACTGAAAGACAACTAAGCTGTCTACAAATCAGAACAAGTAGGAATGAAGTATTTATTGTATTTTCAAAATGCACTTTATTTTTTTCAAACCTGATAGCTAGTGCTGTAAAGTATCTTTGTTGAAAGGAAGAAGAATGGATTCAGCAGGTTTATAAGTCAGTATTGATCAAGAGAAGCTGCAGAATCTCATCATGTCTGTTTTGGCTACTGGTTGTGGTCATACAGTGGGAAGAAGTTTGCATGTAATGAATATAGTTTGATTCTATTGACAGAAATTCTTTGATTGTAATGGTTTCTCCCTTGAAGCAGTAACCAGAATGTGATGTAAAATTGATGCACCAGCTGTGAAGCTTTCCTTGTGAAGTCCTCCCCATTCCTTTCTTTCACTTCCAGGATTGACTGAAGGCACACCTTTCCTAGCTGTTGCTTTGGTAACTTTGTTTATGCACTTTGTGTCTCCTGCACTGTCCCAACAAAAGAGCACTTGATTTTATGATTTTGGGGGACTTTGTTTATTTTTGTTTGCTTCTTTGTTTCTTCCCTGCACATGCCCAGTTGAGCCAGTCGATGCCCGCCCGGCTGCAGACAGAGGACTCACCACACGACCAGGTACATAATTTGCATGGCTTTTACCTAACCTGGCATGCCTGTGGTCTGCTTGAGCTGAAATGATTAACCTTTGCTTTGGTGTAACCCTCTTGTAAAATGTGATGCTATTCCATGACCCAAGAGAGTGTTCCTACACAAATTCCCGTATGTGAGTGCTGTCTGTGTCCAGAGTGTTTGGGATGTGTGCTTGCAGAGGGAGTGGGACCCGCAGACCCAGAAGTGATTCCTATGAAGTTCTCATCCCTTCCAGCAATAGTGCTTTGGCAGGTGCAGGAGGGGCTGCAGTTGGTACCCCCTAGTGCAGACACTGCTTTTAATTTGGGAATGTATGATAGAAATGTCGAATCCTTTTACCTAGAGCATACAGTTTAAAGAAAATTGGGGCTAATAAAGAATCAATTTCAGAATTTGCATACAATTTCACAATTTCAGGGAATATGATTATTTTTTGCTGTGGTACTTACCTTCATTAACTCCAGGTATCTAAAATTTCATATGTATTATCCCTCTGGATTCCCTGAGGACACCTTTATACAGCTATTCATTCCATTCTTGGACAGAGAGGGTGATTGCTTCTTCTCTGTGTCTTTTTTTTTATTTCAAAGAAATAGCAGATGACTGTCTTGGGGCAGGCTGCAGATGTTTGGAAAAGTTAAATGGGCCAATTCTAGTTTTCAAAAGGAAGAGATTTTAGCCTTTCATGCTAACTTGTTCTACTTTTTGGGTTGTTTTTCCTCTTGTTTTGGTTTAGGTTTATCTGGAAATTGCTGATTTTATTGAGAGCAGACTTCCTTTTATTTCAGAATTTACTCTCTCAACACACAGAGAGATGAGATTGGTATATTTTAGGGTCAGAATTATTTCAGTGTTCCATCATAATTGTGGTTTTTTCCTTCAGATCAGATTAAACTGATCAATCTGTATCCTTTTGCTCTTTGTCTTGTCCTCCAAACATCTGTTAGCATTATAGACAACATCTTTCTAGTGTTTAAATCTTTCTGATAACTCACCCATGTTTGCGGGCTGCAGAAATTGCGACAGTGGGAGGTAAAATGGGCTCACATGTTGCAGCAATTGGGATGCGTGTCAGAGCTGGACAGGTGGGGTGTTCCTAGCACTGCTTTAGGAGTTTGACATCTTTAGTTGTGTTTACAGTCTTAATTCATTCCATTAAGATAGCCTGGAAGCAGGTACAGAGCTAGCAGTGCAACATTGCCAAAAATCATGGTGTCAGGGGACATCCCCCCAGTAATGTATTATCTGCCTTCTGGATTAGATTCCTTCTCCAAGAGTAGAAGAAGTATCATCACAAATGAAACATTAATATGTTTAATCTGGATTTTGTAATGTTAGTTCAATCTAGAAATTTTATTGTAATATTAAAATTTGTGATTATTACCAACTCTAATTTCAGTCATCTTGAAAAATCTCCTGTACAAGGCCCATATTTATTACTAAAGATTGTGCCTTCCTCCTTTCTGTTCTGTCACACATACACATATGTGACAGAAATCCTTGGTGTCCCTTCTCTGGAGAAAGGATTTTCTCACACTGCTGCATTCTGGTTTCAGAGGGAAATTAAATGTTTTAGTCAACTGTATCAGAGCTCTTTGTTGGTTTGGGTGATAGAAATAGTGCTAAAAGTACAGGTAACAGAGGTCATGAGTGATCTTTGCAAATGGGTATGATAGACTACTGAGGACAGGTGAAAAATACTTCAGTGTGTGACCATTATGTCTTGAAATTTCCAGCAGGTGCAGTAATGTCTGCACTGTGAAAATCACATGGGATATTTCCTCAGTGTTCTGCTCAGGTGCAGACACAGTGCTGTCCAGGGGCCTGGGCCACTTTCCTGCCTTTTAGCACAGAGTTTAAGTGCTGCAAAGGGCCATCCTCTGTGTTTGGCACAGGGAGTGAACCCCCCAGCCTGCCAGGGATGCACTGCACTGATCCCTGCTTCCTTCCCTGGAGAGACTGAAGTCTCTACTGCTGTGCCTGCGTTCCAAATTTCACAGCCTGAAGTGTCTTACATGTGCATGTGAGATCAGAATTCTGACACTTTACTGTAGTGCTAAATGTACCATATACATATCATAAACACGTTCTCTTCACTCTTCCTGGTAGACCTTAAGTTCCTTATGTCTTTCATCACCATTTCCAAATCTAGGGAAAGTTTTTCTTACTGATACAGATTCTGTCAAAAAATGTCTGCATGATTTTTCATCATCTTTCAAAAGCAATTTATCTGTGATAAAATTTCAATTCAACGAAAAGATTGTGCCAGTCTGAGTATCTTCATAAACTAGGAATAGAGGAAAGCAAATGGATGTGTCTTGTGAAATAAAAATGTGTGTTTTAAAACTCTTTTACTTCCTAATTGCAAATAAAATTCCTATATTAAAGGTTCAAAAAGGAAAATAAAAACTTTTTGTTCAGTCAGTGTCCTTTTGGGATAGTCTGTTTTTACAGTTTGGGGCTATTATTGAAAAGGAAAAATGTAAAAAAGTAGTAGATTCTTCTACAGTGAAAAAGCATAAAGAAGGGACCCAGAGGCAGATTAATACAGGCATCTGCTTGTAACTTTTTGTTTTGATTGCCCAGCTTCTTACTGGTTTCCTGAAAGGCTTGCTCTTTTCATGGTCCTGGCTTTCCAGCTGATGCTTCTACTTGCTTAGCTTAAGTGAGCAAGGTGGTTACCTGCTTCTTCTGGGTGAAATTAGAGGTGTCATGTCAACCTGCAACAGTCCAAGCCTGGGAATAAGAATAAGTGAATGTTTTGTAGCGTCTTAAAATTCTTGAAGAAAATGAGCTTTGAAAGGACTAAGAAAACATGCAAACACATGCCCTTTTTTCTCTTTTCCATTTTCTTTTTACCACTTTGTGCTCACACAACATTCTTTGAATGATCACCGTGTTTTTCTTAAAAGTAGATCAAAATCATGCAGATCATCTTTGTCACTTTCACACAAGAGAGACAATTTGGTCACAGTATAGAAAAGAGTCATAGGCATAGAATGCTCAGTTGGAAGGGGACTTCAAGGATCATCTGGTCCAACAAGTATGTAGTTGATAATAGTATTTTTCACACCTAGAATCTTTTTACTTCTCCACATCATTCTCTCTTTCAAAAAATAAAGTCTATGAATGAAGTCAGAAAAAGTAAGAGTTGTCCAGTCCATAGAGCAGAAAAGCTTATGAATAAGGACCAAGTTTAAAGCATTTATTGAAACTTATGCCAGTTGTCTAAACCCCCATGTCTGCTGCACTCTACTGTGTCTGTCCACAGTGGAAATTTGAATTGGAATACGATCTACATCAGTCCCAGGAGGAGAATAATGTCAGGGGGAATCCCATTTCCTAGTATAGATAAAACATCCATGCAGTTCACATGACTGTGTGCAAAGGAGCCTGGTGCTTCAACTTACTGTCCTTCCCTGTCTTAATTCACAAATGGATGAGCAAAAAAAAGAATTATGCCTCAAACCCTTTCTTATGATCTCTTTCCTGAAAAGGAAGTAAACAAGATAGTAAAAGGTCAAAGGGAAGGATAATACCTAGATGTACTGAGGAGTCATCAGTGAGCTGGTTTTTAATACAGCAAAAATATAACAGATTTTTGGCATATTTTGTGTTATTTAGAAATTGCTTCATACAGGGAGACATTAGAAGGCTTCAGTCCAGCCTGAGAACCTCCATACAAAGAACTTCAGATAGAATGAGGACCTCTTTCCTTGGTAGCCTCACTGTAACAATTTTTTCAGTAGTGTTTCCTTCTCACCTGTACCCCAGAGGTCACTTTTTCCAGATGAAATTTCTTCATTTCTTGCAACTGAATTTTGAGTATCTCTTTACTATTAACTTTGTCTTTGTGTGTGTGTGCATGTGTATAGAGAGGCAAATACACATATGAAAATACATATTAAAACATCTTCAGATACGCATTTTTATTCATGTTAATTCAGCAGGTCTGATCTGTGGAAATTGAGTGAAGATTACAAAACTGGCCATCAGAAGGGATATTGCTTAGTGTCAGCAGATTTTCTGTAATTCAGGGTGATAAAGAAAACAACCAGTGCTCTGTTCAGGGCAGATCATATTTTCATCTGTTGCAGAGTTGCAGCTGTAATTATACCACTAGCAGCTGTAATTACGTCACTCACAGGATGCCCATAATTCACAAAGCAAGGAGTTTATGATATTAAGTGTATTGCTTTCTTCCATGAAGTATAGTTTAGGTTTGTTGTGGGTTTTTTGCATTATCCCAGCTCATTGTCAGTTGATTGTTTTTGCAAACATTTAATTATTTTGAGGAAATATTGTACATAAAGCTGCTTCTGTGTCCCTGGCTCTTCTGCTAGTAAGTCATGACATGGTGTCTTTATTACATTATATAAAAAGCTGAGGGTTTTATTTTAAGTCATGGTTCCAGAGGGTCAGTAAAGCCTAATGGCTGTTCTGCAGAATCATTAGCCCATATGCTGCAATCTGTATGAGGTGAGGGCATAGAGCAGTTTAGTGAATGATGATTTTCTTGCCAGAAATTGCCAGGGTGTTTTTTTTCCCTATCTTAGTGATGCAAGTTCAATACAGTTGCCTTAAACCAACTGCCTGCAGCTACCAAATAAAAACCATTAATGGATTTTTTTTCCATTAGATCATTTTGGTTTGTTTTATAAATCAGATAGTTACTAACAGTGAATGCAATTATAGGTGCATATGCACAGCATCTGCATTGACATGCCAGAAAGATTACTGAACCAGATTTTACTTGTTTTGATTATTCATTTTCACACATATATATTCTGAGAAGGAATTATTTTACGCTCAAATCCAACTAAATTCTTTGTTTAAATTCTTTTTTGTACTTGCTTTCTGCTTTCCCTAGTTTGAGAACCCCATAGTCATCCACGAAGTTAAAAGTGAACCACCATTTCTTCCGAGGACAGACCAGAAGGTTTTAGTTCCATGCAGTCTTAAAAATGCGTAGTCCTCAAAGATACTTGAGTTGTCCTTACAAAACTGAGTATATAGTCTTCATTTTCATCTTTATGCGTGTACAATCTCCATTCTTCTTTCATTTCAAAATGAAGTGACCTGCACAAAGTCAAGGGTCATATGGAAGTAATAGATGAACTTCTAGTTGGAACATGCAGCTGTCTGCCTGAGTGGTTGTTCAAAGACTGCATTCCTTTGCATCTGCTCTCTTTATTTTCCACGAAGCTTTCCCCAGATAAAGCTGTTTACTACTCTTACAACAGGCCTTGATTCAACATTTTCATGTTCTTGCCGTGACTCAAACAAAGCTGATGGATGTGGAGCCAAATGTTTTCCTGAGTGCAGTCAGTACCTCCCTTGCTCAAACTTCTGCTTTGGTTTTCTCTGTGTAGAGACCACCGAGATCAAGTCATTTCAACTGAGCTTCACATGGAGGTTTAGTTTTTAACTCTAGACCACAGGCAGAACTACTACTGTTTCAGACTCACACAAAACAAAATCACAAAACCTTTCTCTATGTTTATGTAATGAGTCAACAAAGCAATTACAAGCAGTGTAGTAATGTGCACATGATAGCATCCTAGGTGGAATTCACTGTATCTTTTTTTTATTCTTCTGAAAACCTAAATATATATTTACACAAACACAGAAGCTCATCTGTGTGAGTATAAAGTGTTCCCCAAAGCAGGTACTTGGTTTTTATTTCACGAGTAGTTTTTTACTCCATGTGGATTTTTGTTTTTCCATTGGGGCAAGGAACAATAAAGCATTTATAGGGTGCTTTTTTGATGTTTGGCTACGTCTGTGAGCACACGTGCATGGGTATACATGTATGTACAAAAGCAGTTAATATTGCTTATTAACAGCACTATAATTAAAAGCCTGTCATAGGTGGCTCATTTTGTTGAATTTCACTAGATGCTTTTAAGCCCATGGTTTTGGTAACAAAATAGTTTTGGCAGTTTTTCTAAGGAGCTGCAAGTTAATATATTTGCCAGCTGATTTGAAGTAATTTTAAAGTGAAGTAATTAGGAATGCTACTCCCTAAAGATAGTATGTCATTCAGAAGAAAAAGTGCTAATAATTATCATTATTTGTGACTTTTCAGTGAAGCTGTTGCTCTCACTTTTCATCTCGTACATTGGCTTTTGTGTTTGTGTTATGTATCTTAGAATTAGTAGTGAAAAGACATAATTTTTTGTTAAGATTAAAATTCTTGTCAGAGAGAGAACTTCATATGCTTGTCTTCAGTGCAGGGGTAGACAGGTATTAGGAAGCCCTTGCATGTTACCTTTGATCAAGGTTTAGGAAAGACCCTGATGTTTTTCCCTCCTCAGTTACTACCTGTGAAAAATTTTTCCTTGATTTTAACATCTAAGTCTAAATATGTAGTGTCCAGGACAGGAAAGTGAATGAACCGGAAATAAAGAGAATCTGTTAAATAGAAAGTCTCAATTCTATCAGTTAACATTGTGAAAAGACATATATAACCCCATATATACATATATTTGTCTCATACCAGGTATTTAATTGATTTCAGAGCAATGTCATGTTTCTCCTTACTATATAATCTGTTATTTGCAAAAGACCACCAGTTTACCCTAGCTGTACTTTTAGAAGTTTTTCCCTCATTTCTAAGGGAGGTAGGAA
The DNA here is from genome assembly GCA_035583185.1 of Anabacerthia variegaticeps. Taxonomy (NCBI): domain Eukaryota; kingdom Metazoa; phylum Chordata; class Aves; order Passeriformes; family Furnariidae; genus Anabacerthia; species Anabacerthia variegaticeps. Next base: position 15,110,952 of record JAWWEW010000001.1, on the reverse strand, counting down.
GGGAAAAATTATTCTCAGGTTTATTAGTGCAACTGAAGTTTTTTCTGGTTCTGACCTTTTTCCTGTGCCAGCTGCCAAAACCAAATTTCAGTAAGTCTAACATCGTTAACTTCCTAATATCAGCTCCTACCTTGTGTTCAGATCCCATGGCATTTTTGTGGGTTGGTAGGCCACCAGACCTTGGTCACCTGTCTCAAAACAAAAGAATTGTGCCTGATCTCAAGGCAAAAAAAGCTGGCTTAACCTGGTACATGCTGGAAGTATGGCTCCTGTGCTACTGTTTAGTGGGAATGGGAGAAGTGAAGGGATCCCTTCAGAGAAATGTGGCTTTACAGAAGCCTGAGTCTGCATTTTTCCAGCAGCTGAGACTACTGGTGAACTTGTCACCCTCTTTTGCTCATTGATGTGACCTGTCCTGCCCCTGAAATGCTGCTGTAACTCCTGCCTGCGGTGTTTGGCTGTTTAAGTGAGGCAGACAAAGACCCACAGTCTGAGCTGTCACAGCTTGCTTTCAGCAAAAGGGGTCAGAGCCGAAGAGCAGAAGTGCCCAAGTCCATTTTCCTCCTTTTAGCAGTGGTGCAAACAGGGTACATACAGATTTCACCTCTGCCTTATACCCCTGGCATATCCACTGAGTTTTTGGCAGCCAGCATTTGACAGGTTCCAGGACTGGGAATTTTATTTTCAGTGTTGTGTTTAGTAGCCCTGGAGGAACATTTCTTCTTCACATTTGTTCATTTATATTTTGAACATCCTCAAGATTTGTGCCAGTGAGTTCCACAGCCCAATTTTGCGTTGTACTAAATTGTGTATATATACATGCCTTCTTGTGTTAGTTTTTAATCTGCTGTGTCATGGCCAAGTTGTTGTCCTGTATTTCTAGGAAAAATAATAAATGACCATTTCCTGTAGACTTCCATCTTGTCATTCACAGTCTCGTAGGCCTCTGTTGTGTTTCCCCTCTGTTGCCTCTTCCAGCTTGAAGACTCCCAATTTTAGTCCTGCCTGTACAGAAGCCATTCCATACCCATGTTCATCTGTGTCTCCCTGCTTTGTATCTTTTGTAGTTCTTCTGCCTCTCTGTGAGGTGGGCTGATCAGAACGGATAGCCAGATTTAAAATGAGGATGCATCATTTAACCAGCACTGTAACAATGTCTTCTGTTTTCTCTATTTTCTCATAACTACTCCCAGCTTTGTCTTTGCCCTTTTGACTGCTGCTGAGCCAAGTGCCCACAGAGTTACTCACAGGGACTGCAAGGTCTCTGTCTCTGGGTGGAACAAAGCTAAACTAGAGCCTTTATTGTGTATGTATAGTTAGGGCTGTGTATCCCCTCAAGTGCCACTACATTATATCAGCATTGAATATCATTTCCCTTTTATTGTGCACTCGGAATTTGTAATATCCTTCCGCGGTTCTTTGCAGCTGGTTTTACTTTGACTACCCTCATTTTTTTCTTTTATTTTTTTGTTAATAAACTGTCATGTCACTATTCACTCCCTTAACCAGATCACTTTGCAAACAGCACAGCACAGATCCTTATGGGACCCGCTGGTAACCTTCCTCCATTGTGAAAAGTGGATGTGTATTTACACTACATTTCCTTTCTCTTAATCATTTATGGAAAGTTACATAGGACTTTTCCTCCTTATCCTTGGCACCCTAGCTTCTGCCAGAGCTTTGATCAGTGACCTTCTCAAAGGCTTTCTGGAAACCCAGATTCACTCCAAGCAGAGTCCTGTTTCCCATGTGCTTCCTAACTCTTCCAGTGACCTCTACGAGGTTTGGAAGGCAGAACCTTCGAGAAAAGACACGTTGATTCTTTAATGATTTATCTCGTATGTGTGTGGATCTGTTCTAATCAATATTTATAGCTTCAGTGAACTTGCCAGCTGTAGCGAGTAAGTGCAGTTTCTCAAGCCCTTGCCCTGGGGAATTTCCATATGGTGCTTTTGCCACCGTGTTTATAAGGGGGGTGCAAGTGTGGGCAGTGAAATAAGTCCTAGGAAAGCCCTTTCCCCCCAGCTAGTTCGTCTGTGTGAAGCATTGCACTGTTGGGAATTCCCCCCTCCCTGCTTTGAATCCTAAACCAAACAGGCAGGAGTGAGATGAAGGGGTTGAAGAGGTGAGCTTCCTTACAGCCAGATACCCATTCTTTTCCCCACTTCCCCTTGATGCAGGTGTAGGAGCTATTTTGAGATGATGCGCAAGAGACACTAAATTGTACTCTTAATTTGGAAAACTAACCACAGCTGCTTCAAGGATAAAATATTAAACCTGTTTTTAGGTACCACATGGGCTCAATTTCCTTCAACTCCATTTTGTCCTGACTTTTTTTGACAGAACATAATTATTTGTTTTCAGACTGCAATTCTTTAAGTACTTTATGGTTCTTGCATTTAGAAATGGTCTCTTGTATGTAAATGTCATAATATATCTGTGTAAGTACTGTGATGTAAGATCAAAACCCAGATGCTTAACATAGAAACTAGGGGTTTAAATGCTTTTATTCCTTTAAAAAAAGAAAAGAAAAATAATTATAGGCAGAATTTATAGGGCAGTCAGACTGTTCAAGAAAATAACCATAAATACTTGACTGCATGAAGATGATTCTTGTTCTCTCCTTTGCATGGTTTTCTATGAAAAGAAAGATCAGAACCTTAGAATGGTATTGTCTGTACAGTCCAGAGAATTTCTTTGGAAGGTCTATTCTTGCTGACTCATAATTCAAAAATATACCAGCACTTAATGAAAAAAAGAAGTTGCACTTTCAAAGGCACTCAAAGGGCAATAATTCTTGCATGGAGTATTGTGAAGCTCGTTGGCACATGGAATTCTTCGGGAATTTATTTGGAATTCAGAGACAGTGGAACACGTAGAGAGTCAGTAGAGTTGAGAATTTTAAAAGAGGTTCTTCCTCTGCATCAGAGCTTAAGGTCAGGCCAAGATATTAAGAATGAAGCCTTGGAGACAAGAGCTGGGGGTGAGGAAATGCTAAAATAAATACAGACAAGGAATATGAATCAGTTTGTTCTTATTATATTCAATAGGGGGAGAAAATAATATCTCATAAACATCATTCTTCTGCAGTGTTTGTACCTCCAAGAAAGATTGCAATCTATCTACTCTTATAATTGCTGCAAGCTGTGCTCACTTGCTTTACTGGATGTTTCTAATCAAGGGGGACAGTTATCATCTCTCAGAGGGAAGACAAGGCTTGAATCATTAATTCTGAGCAGTATGAAATCTGAAAACAAATAAGAACTGTGTAAACTTCACAGACATTTTAGTAACTGGTTTGTATATGTTTGTGCAAAAGGTACAGACTCACAGGAAGCAAGAAAATACAATTATGGGATTCCCCTCCTGACACCATGGTTATTGTATTTTTCCTCAGAGCAGCCTAAAGTTAGGGAGGAGGAAGATTCTGGCCTAAACACAGATTTTCTTGACACTGCTGAGAGTGTCAGAGCAGATCTATCTGCAATCCATGAGCCAATTCAGAAGGCCTCTGTCGGTCCCTCACAGCTCAGTTCATGCAGTGTTTCATGCTGAAAGCCTTTGATTCTCATACCAATATGGCTGTGGTGGATTAAGGATTGTTTAACAGAGGAGAAATTTTACCAGCTCATTCTGTGTCACTTCAGTGGGACTGAAACATCAGATGTACCTCACTTTCGTCCCAGTACCCTTTCACGTTGCATCCCACCTCCTCCGTGTGAATGATACCCGTGCCTTCTGCTCTGGTGAGGGTGTGGTGAGCAGAATCTCACTGGATCTGAGTCACTGACTTTATTTAATGAATTGTCTTTGTGGTGTGATGCAGGCTCCGGGTTGACCAACGTTAAAACAGAAGAGATATCTGAAGTGAAGATGGATGCGGAGTTCCGGCATGACTCAGGGTATGAAGTTCATCATCAAAAGCTGGTGAGTGAGCAAACTGTGCTTTCCACACGTGCATTTTGAGTAGTTGATTCAATCTCAAGCTGGTGAGTCACTTAATGGCCTTGTTTCCCCTCAGTGATGTGGATGCTGAAAGTGCCGACAAAAAGTTATCACATGAACAGATTATGATTTTTCTGGTTCTCTCTCCAGTGAGAGTAAAGCAGGAGTAATGTCAGCAGAGAGGACGGAAAGTCATCAAGTCGCACATGAGAGGAAATTTTGGCAGTTCCTGTCTTTGCACTGCCATGTCACTGGATGTGGTCATATGGACAGTACTTGTCCCACAGTCCATCTGTCATGGTCTCCTAACTAAAGAGAAGGGATACAGAGGAAGGAAAATGCTAAGTTTAAAAAATGAAAATAAAAAAGGCACACAGAATGGTGCAGCAAGAAATAGACTGACACTGTTTCAGGAATAGATTCCTTTCCTGTCAAAACAGATGGTGGTGGAGCATGAAGGAGGCTGAATTCCATGAAGCATAACCTTTCACAAGATTGCCTGCTTTGGATAACAGAAGATTCTCCACTGGCCTTAATTTTACTTTGGCTGTATGTCTGTGTTTTGTTCCTTAAGGTACATTAAACGATTATTAACAGGTAAAGGGCATGTAGGAGCAAAATATTGTTCCCCATTTGAACTGTGCTTCTTATGAACATAAAAATGACAACCATGACAACCAAAAGCAACGTAGGTAAGAACAAGAATCTTCTAAAAGCTTTTTCAGCAATGAAGAACCCATACACCAGTGTTGACTATAAACCTTTTCTGCTTCCAGTTCCATGGCTTTCAATATCCTGATACTAAACTTGAAAGCTTTTTTCAGTAATATATTCTTAAAGCTAGGTAGTGCTGAAAATTAAAATTAACATGGGGCTCAAATTTGCATTTGAACTAGGCAATCACTGTGTGAAAAGATATTCTGCCATCTCTTTGATGCCGAGAACTGAGAATTCCCAGTTTGATGAGCTAATCCAGAATGCATTAACTCTAATTTGGGAAAGTCTGACATGCTTAGCTCAGATGGGTTAAACATCCAGATGGAGCAAACCTCTGCTGAAGGGCAGGAACTTGCAGGAATCTGTTTAGACACAGTAGATACTGGTTTGTCATAGGCGCTTTCCAGCAGCACTATTCAGTGTCTGCGTGGTTTGATACCATCTCAACCAATTTGGTGCTGGGAACTCCCCATACCCTGGTGGCTGATGGGGAGTGCATTGCTTAAAATGGGGCCTTTCTAGCTTTTTACAGCCTTTTTTGCCACACTTCTTACTGATAGGTACAACCACTATTTAAGAATCAGTGAGCTGTCTTCCAAATTACCTTTTCAGTTAAGACTGAGCAAGGAGTCCAGTCTTGCTGACAAAGTACTGGATTGATGTTTACAGGGCATTGCTTCCTTACCACAGTCCATGTCCTAGCCAAGGCCCTTCTCCCATAGCTTTAATTCAAAGGCAGGGAGCAGAGAACACTTTCATCTGTGCTTTCCTTCTGTGTCCTGGTGGGATTTACTGAAACAGTCTTTTAAGGATATCGCTTTGAATTGAACTGCGTGGTGTGTTTTGTACACAAACCTTGAATTGAGCTGAAATTGCAGTTATTTTCTCCTTTGTAGATTTTCACCTTTGCACTGTACATTAAGTTGATTTTCATGGCTTGGAGTGCTTAAGACTTTCCTCTCTTGTGCATATTAGCTGGGGCATTTCACAGTGCTCAGAAACAGTATGGTAACAGAATTTCAGTCCTGGACAGGTAAAATTGACAGAGAAATTATTACTTCACATCAGCTCATGCCAGCACTGTCCATTGTGTGTACTTTCTAGTGAATTCTTAACTTTGTTTAAACATATTTCTTGCTTGTGACTAGGAACAATATAAATATTTATACTGCATGCTTTAATACCTCTCTGAGGAAGGTTGTGTGTCTTAAAGAGTGCAAATGTTATACAGCTCATTATAATTCTCAGCTGGTTTCCTGCTTCCCTCTGCATTTTTGTTAAATACTTGTCAAAGTATTTAGTCTTTCAGCATGAGGTAGTGTTACAATTCTGCCAATGTAATTTATTCTCTAATCCTTTTTTCCCATTTTGGCTAAAAATAATAATAATAAAAGCTTGCTGTTGATGAGCGGACAAAAGGGTTGTAAGATATGCATAGATGTAAAATAATCCGATGTATTCCTTGAATACGAAACAGGACAGTGAAAACAATCACCCACTTTTCATACCTGCTCCTGCTGATAAAAGCATCTTGCTGTCCTCTCTTTTGCTTTATCAGTGCATATAGTTCAAGTGGATTTTCTCTGGTTTTCACACGACTGTTACCTGTTAGGTCCCACATGAATATTGACATCATCCAGGAACAGCTCATGTTCCCTTAGCCCTGCAAAATCATGAAGCACCCCTTGGTGGTCACTTAAATCAGGTTTTTGTTGGTTCTTGTCACCTTGGTGTGGGAGTTCTCTCCCAACTGGTTGTGTGCAAGTTTTACCATTGTCCTACAGGTCTTTCACTATTCTTTTACTGAAAAAATGCATCATAGTCCAAACAAGCCACACAGATATAAATTTCTGAACACTTTTATGATTGGAATTTTAAAAACAGGGAAATGTGTGTGCTGCTGGGTTACTCAGCTAAAGTTCATCAGTCTGTGTGCAATTAGCTGGGCTCACTCGGGGGAAAAAGGCTGTCCAAGACCTGTGTGAAGCTGAGGACGGAGCTGAGTCCCCCACTAAGCCACAGAACTGCCACACCACAGACAATATAGATTTCCCAAATTTCTCTTCCCCACCTATGAGCGCTTTGTGGCACAGCAATCCAGGTTTGAGTAACTGGGAGGACTGTTTAATTACTGATGCTTCAATAGGCTTTATATTGTTGTGGCAGCTGGGCAGATTAGTCAAATGTACAGTGAGCTTTTTCATTAGCCACCTTCCTTTGTTCTTCTTTTGTAGGTGTTCTTTGCTGAAGATGTGGGTTCAAATAAAGGTGCCATCATTGGACTAATGGTGGGAGGTGTTGTCATAGCAACAGTCATTGTCATTACTTTGGTGATGCTGAAGAAGAAGCAGTACACGTCTATTCACCATGGGGTTGTGGAGGTAAGAAAAGGCTTCCAAGCTCAACTGGTGTCACCTGTACAGCACAGTCAACACACTGCTCTATAAATACTGATTTTCAAAAGAAGAAATCATGGTCTTGGCTATGTTCAGAATTGTCATGGTTGAATCCTGCAGCATGGAATCAAATTGCTTTATTTAGTAAAAGCAGACACAATGTAAACCATGTTACATTGACTGTAAAACCACAAAAATCTCTTCTGGACCTATCCCAGACCAATCACGTTATAATACGAAAGTTCATTTTATAGGAAAAAGGACAGTAGCCAGTGAGCAGATACTGCAGAAAAGGAAAAATTTAGTTTTACTGTTGTTGGGAATTAACACACACACTGATTTCTTTATTTAGCATTAACATTTGAGTCTGATCTTCCATGGCTTGTGCTGTGCGGTGCAAGGATTTTCCCTATAGAGATATTTTATTACTCTCTGTTCTCTAAACAAGATTTTCTGTTGCCACCAACAGCTTTTGATTTATGGCTACTCTGAAACTCATAGCTTTGAGAAACAAATAGTATATAAGACTAATGTATATCTCCTCTCAGTCTACCAAGGAAATTTGTGGTCAATTTACAGTGATTTAAAATACTTCATCTGTTTCATGGCTTTAAGATAAGATCTCTGTAAGTAGAAAAACTTAATTATGAGAACTGAAAGGAGGTTCATGTAACATTTTTTTCCATATTTAGTTCGCTGTGTGTCTGATTTTCAGATGGTACTTGTATTAGCAAGCACTCAAGACACCTGTATATTTTTGCCTTCCAGAATTGATATTTTACATTTTTGATTGAAACTAAAGTCTTCATCAAGTCCATGGTTTATGTTGGCTTCACTTGCAGTCAAATGAACCTTCTTTGGTCTTGCTAGAGACACACATGCTTTGCAATGCATTTATTCCACTGTCTGGGTCATTGAAAGGTCTTAAAGATCTTAAGCCCATGCTTGTGCATCCCTCTGTTCATGCTGTGTTTGTCCACGTAGTTTGAAACCTTCCAAAGAGACATGGTCAGAAGAGCACCAACCATGTGGGGTAAGATTTGCACAGACATCAAACTGTGTAGAATTTTGAACCAAGAGGCAGAAAATAGCAAGTAGGACTCTGAGCTTTAGCTTTCAGTATGATAGCTTTCAGCCCATGTTGTAGAAAATTGAATCAGGTTTTAGTTTTAAACCACCGAGCTGATAATGCTGCCAGTGGTTGTGCCACCAGAAACTCTCCTTTGGCCAAATTTAAGGAGAGCAGAAAGGTCAGGAGACTCGCTGGGCCAAAGCCTCAAATCAAACACTGAATGTAGACATAGTATTATTTCAGTACAACCTTAAAATTCCAGGTGGGTTTTGCCTGATAGAAAGACGTGGCAGAGGTAATCCTGAATTTCAGTGAGCTTTCTTTGGTGACAGTGAACTTGGAAACATTGGCCTGGAAATAACACACTGAATAAGTAACTCGCATCAGAATGACAGCATCACTTAGGGAATAAAAAATTTACAGATAAAACTATAAAGCTTTAGTGTGTGGATGTACCAAGAATATTGGTTGATTTATAGTATCACACTGGAGGTGTTGTCACTTTGTGGATTTGCTGCATTGTGTATAGCATTCGCAGCCAGGATTCCTCCTTTTGCCAGACTTGGTCTGCGGTCTTGACAGACTGCGTGGCCTCACTTTCTGAGTTTCTCACCTGCAAGTTGGTGAAAATTTTATAGCACTTATATTGGGGACAAAAAAAAACTCACCTGAAGCTCTGTATAGAACTGATGTTTAATATCAAAATGTCTTCAAAATTAAGCTGTTCCATTCTAAAGAGGATTAATTTATTTAGCCACAGTGCACCTCTTATGTGCTGTGCACAAAAAGCATGAAAGAGAACAATCACTTGATGTAAAAATAACTGTGTATCAGCTCTAAGTTGGCTGAGTATATTTTAACAAATCTTGCAACCTCTTTGTTGTGTGTCAGAAGTTACAGTGAGAATTTAACTCTGTGATAATGGATGCAAGATTTGAAAACAGGCCCTGTTACACCTGTGTTCCTGTCTTCCAAAAAGTTCAACTCTGTTTTACTTTTTCTCATTTCACTCTGATTTTTTTAACAAAATAAGTTATTAAAAATCCTGTTAGCCTTTTTTGAAGCTCTGAGGAAGGATATACTTGTCCCATTTAGAAGTGTCATAATAATTTTTTCCCTAGTCTTGAGAATAAAAATGTTCCAAAGTGGTTCAGGCTCCCCACGAAAAGAGCTGTAAGAACTTTGAGTACTCTTTAAGTTAAATAAATAAATGACTGAGAGATTGAAAAATTACTTATTGTATGTGCACACAAGGGCCCTGACAAATGTTTTGAAAGTGTTTTTTGCTGGTGCACCCACCTCAGCTGTCTGCAGGAGGTTATTTTCTCCATGAAAGCAGGTGGCAAAAGAGAGATTCTCACCTCTCCTGTGCACTGGACAACAGCTGATTGTCTGAGCTTGTCCTCTTTGAGGATATTCTGTTCAAAATTCACTTTCTGATAGAGGCAGCACCTCAAGCAGGAGAATGTGAGGAGAGGTAACAACAGGAGGGCTCACAGCAGAAGCAGAGATGGCACCAAAATTGCAGATGGGGATAGGTGGACAAACAGTCTCAAAAGAGTATATTTACCTGACTGAGCTGTTTTCTCAAGAGACATCACGTCATAGAAAAGAGAAGTGTTCCCGCACCTCTTACACACTGTGTTCAGCTTCTGCCACCTCCATAATGGGTGCAAAAAGCTTCTTAAAATGGTAAGGGGGTTTAGGGATTTACTGACAAGTTGGTAATCAGGTTCGAAGCATGTTGTTTGGTAGAGCAATATTTAGGACAGAGGTTGTAAGGAATGAGAGGAGTTTGACAGCCTCAAAACAGGTAAAAGAGAGTAGAAGAGAAGACGTTTGGGGTGAGTGACAGCACACATAGGTTGTCAGTGAGATGGATTGTCCTGCAGCAGACAGCTACAGGAAGGAGAGGCAGTACCAGCACTGGTCATTTTAAAGGCTAAAGGGAAATTTAAAAGAAAAATTGACTAAAACTGCAAGTAGGAGCTTCAGTAAATCCCTTTCATCTATAAATGCCACATTTCAGAGGTTATGGGGTTTTCACTAGAAAGTGGTTTTATCAAAGTGAGACTTTTTAATATGGAATATTGTGCAAAGGTGTTAAAATTCAGTCTTTTTTTACTGTCCTTTCTCATATTTTTTTTCTAATCTTTTTCTCTTCCTTGATTTTTTTTCAAGTTTCTTGTCAATTCTTTAGTCTCTTCTACCTTGCACTTTCTTTGATGCGTTTTTATTTTATGTTGGTGTCTCACCCTATTTCCCACAAGCAGGTTACACTGTGTACTTATCACATTTTCTAGTCCTGAATAAGAAGTGCTGAGTGGGAGGCTTAAACTGAAACAGGTGACAAAGTTAAATATGGTGTTGTTTGGAGCTTACAGTCCAGCAAAGGTTCTGGCATCCCCATCCTTTGCGTCCCAGCCTGGTGAGGGAGCCTCCGAGAAAAGAAGGTGCACTTTGGCATGTGCAGATACACAGGGATTCCTGGTCCATCAACTCCAAAACTTCATATTGAGCTTTAATTTCATGCTAGAAAAAAGTCTGTTAGTGGGTTTAGTTGTGAGTTCTGAGACTAACTTCTTGATTTGGAGCAGCACTAGATACTCCAGTGGTGTGGTGGTACAGTGCACGGGAGCAAGGACTGGTTGGTGCTGCATTAGCCCCTTCAAAAATTAAAGGAAGGGTGGCTTTTCTTCTGCACCTACTTTTACTCTTAAAGCCTACAGGGACATTTGCCATACTGCCTGCTTTGTTCTTGCCTCCGCAGCCATGGTAGTGACAACTTCAGCAGCAGCAGATGGCACACAGCGACATTGTCACAACAGACCTAGTTAATGCTGTTAGATCTGCATGGTCCTCAGGGCAGGGATTAGGGCTTTTGCATGTTTGTACAAAATCTATAAGGAAGGGATTTGTTAGGCCCTACTGCTGTTTCACTGCTGGCACACACAGAAAACAAGTGGTCTGCTGAACAGCAATAACATTATGGGACTGCCAAACATTGATCCACTGCATATGGCTCTGGATGGTGTGTTTTTGTGGAGGCAGAAGTTGGTAACCCCTTGAGAAAGGACAGGTGAAGCAGCCCAGCCCCTGGGGTGGTTGCAGAGATGTGTGCTGTGAGGAGTGATGGGTCTCACCATCCCTCACTGAGCCCCACCACTAGGAAAGGGTACACGGGAGCAGCAGGTGTGGACCAGTCTTTAAAATGCAAGTGCACAGCTGTACCCTGTCTGTGAGCATGTGGCTGTACGGGGATGTCTTGGGGATTTGGGAGCAGGCAGGTGAAGAGGAGACTGGCTGTGAAATTCCCAGGAGTTCTCCTGTCCTTGGCGGATCAAAATGATTGTTGACAGCCGAGCTGAGCCCTCAGTGTTCACGTGGGCTGGCCAGGGGGAGCCTACATCCTTCAAATGCAAAAGTTGGTCACTTGTGAGGGAGGGGTGCAGGGAAAGAAAAACACTATTCCCCCTCCCTCCCAATTTCTAACACAAGGGAAATAAAGCAAGAGTGACCTCTAAAAAAGGTCTTGCTCCCTAAAAGCATGTCACAGGAATTGAAGAAATAGATGGATTTGTGGATTGTTGCATAAGAGAATTACTGCATGCAAATACAACTTAAAAAAAGAGGGAAAGCCTGTGAATGGCAGTATTAAAAATCCAAGTTATACTGCAGAATTGGAAACACAGGGAGCATGGTGTCAGCTCAGCCCCACTGATCCTTTCTGCCTGGCATCCTGTTCCCTGCCTGCAGGAGTCAAGCACTTGCTGGAAGGGTAAGGGCTCCCAGCTGTGGAGAAGTTCACAACAGCTCATGAGCAAAAGCAATATATAACCCTTAAAGTTGAGTATTTCACAAAAATGTGTAATTGTTGTGTAAGAAAAAGATACTTGATGGAAGATCCAGTGTGATTGCAAGTGCAGTTTGAGAGCTAGGACATGGGTAAGGAGATTTAGAAGGGGCACAGATAAGAAAATGGATCATATTTGGGGTTAGCAGTTCATCTGAACAATCCAATGCACATACCACACAGAGATCCATTCCTTCTCTTAAAATAAAAGGTTGTATAAAGAGGAGATGGCTCTATGAGGAACTATTGTCTGGTGGGAAAGGCACTGTTTCAACCTGCCCCAATAAAAGAACGGCTGCAAAAATAAGCTGAGCAGCCTGTGATTGTCCCAAGCGTGGAAGAACATCCCTCTAGTCCTTCTCCTGGGTATCAGGGAAAAACTTACGAAAGGTAAGTCCTCACTAAGATGAGGTATTCCCAGTACTGCAGAGTAGATTTAAAATAAGTATCAAACATCAGTACATCTCCCCTGCTTTTTTATTAAAAGCCTAGATAGAGTAAGTTAGGGTTTCTTGAGACAACACACTTTGCATTAGCCTAAACTCTGTTTTGATACTAAAAGTGAATTGCTGTTTTTCCTAGAGCTCACTATTTACTGGAATCCACAGAAAAATTTTTATACCTAATATTTAAGAATAGAGTTTTAGGGACCTTCCTGATTTTAAATTTTTGACAATGTAAAATTCACTTTTTGCCTTCATTTTTAAGAGCTGTCAAACATGGGAAACATCAGGTAGCAAAAGAAATAACTGAGAAACAGACTTTCTTGGCTCTAGCAAGATAGCCAGGATACAGTAGGTTTTGAATACATATCTATTGAGCTCATACAGCAAAGGTAAAATACCTAATTAAGATTTAGAGCCTGTTCTCAGACACTCTGATTTGATGGATTTTTATATTACTGTAGTGTCCAGTGAAGGAAGGAAGTAATCTGTGTAGTCATAGGTATTGAATGGAGAAGTCTTAACTGAGCTATCTTTGTACCTGTCTTCCAAGTAATCAAGAAAGGTCAATTTTGTTAAGTAGAAATAAAACCAGTGCATACATGAAGTTTTTTGTCACTAAACTGAACCAAACTCAACCTTGGAGCCAGAGGAGTTCTTTGTCCACGAGTGTAATGGGATTTTTGCTCACTTTGTGCCTGACTACTCTGTCATTTCCTTGCTACCCTCATTTTTTTTTCCAATTAATTCTTCTTTGCCTCAAGAGCACCATACCTGTGACAGATCTGAGAGCACAGTGCAGAGAGAAGGCCACTTCCTTAAGCTTTTTAGACAGCTTTTTCTTTTCTTTTGAGATCCAGTTGATCCCAAATATAGATATGGATATATATTCTGAGGGGTTAAAAGCTGGTAACGAGGGACTAGTGGGGACATGCAAACTACATCCCCTTTTTTGTTTGTGGAGTTGCATGCTTCCCAAGCCAGACAAAAAAAACAAAGCTGGGACTGCTGAGTCTGGTCAGCTGATTTTGAAGTCCTGCAGCAAAAAAGTCAGCTGCAGAGTTGTTTCTGGTGCATTATCTCCTTCTGCTTATTACTCTATTCAAACAATGAACCAGACAGAGGATGCTGTCTGCCTGAAGGCACAGGGAAGGCTACAAAGTACACTGGATGGCCCTAAGTTGGGGAAACATGGATTGTGCTGTTAATTAAGCAGGAGTCTGACCCTGATCATTCCCTCCCGTGACAGGTGGATGCTGCAGTGACACCAGAGGAACGTCACCTTTCCAAGATGCAGCAAAATGGCTACGAAAATCCCACCTACAAGTTCTTTGAACAGATGCAGAACTAGGACACCACAGCAGCCTCATGAGTTGGACAGCAGAATGATTGCTTCACTGCCCATCGGTGTTCAGTTATAGAGTAATGTGGAAAGAAAGAAAAACACTCTGTTTTATTATTTACTCATTCTCGCCTTTTGACAGCTGTGCTGTAACACAAGTAGATGCCTGAACTTGAATTAATAAAATCAGTAATGTATTTTCTCTCTCTTTCTCTTTACATTTCAGTCTTTACACTACATTATTAATGAATGTTTTTTGTGTACTGTAAAGAGGTTAGCTGTATTTAACTAGTGCATGGATAGATTCTCTTTCCCAATTATTTATCATGTAGCTCCTTAGCCAGTTGTATATTATTCTTGTGATTTGTGACAAAAATTAAGTCCTAATTGAAATATGCTTTAAGAATTGATGGGGGATGCTTTCTGTGTCTGTGGGGTTTAGCTGCTTCTCTTTGCTGAGCATTTTTTTCTGATCACTATGCATTTTAAAGTAAAACAACATTTTTTAAAAAGTATTCCAGATGAGTTACTGAAATTCTTTTCCTCTGCAGCTGCATTTTATTGTACAGATTGTTGCTCCTGCTGTATTAGTGATGTAGAAATCATGGGAATACACATTCGTTTCTTTGTGCCTGTTTTATGTGCACACTTTAGGCATTGAAAGGTAAACTTTATTTTCTTTTCCATGTATCTTTTTGATCTTAAAAAAATATTAAAAAGAATCCCTGTTAATTGTGAGCACTTCTGGGGGGAGAAGTGCCTGCTGGCTGAAAATTAACGGGGGTCCTCTGCAGGATGATTGTACAGAGCCATTGCTTATGAATTGACAGCTTTCTACACTGTGTTACATAAATAAATTAAGAAAAGAGCGTGTGGGCAAGAGTTTTCTTTGGAGGAAGAAAACAAAGATTTCTGAAAGCCATTTAAACAATACATGGATGTTCACACTGAGAGAGGGTTGGGAAGGGATTTTCCCGCAAGGATTGCGGCACTCACAGTCAGACCAGAGCAGAAGGCAGGCAGCAGCGAGACAGGGTGGGAAGGGGGGGTGCTGACTTTGGCACAGCTTCTCCTCTAGGATGTTGTCTCTTTTATTTTTTTTCCCTTTTCCTTTCTTTCAGTTTGTATAATAGTGTTTTAATGTAAATAAATACATTCCTGGAGGAGCCCTGTTGTAGTGCTGTGTTTCTGCGCCAACCAGCCACCCTTGCTCGCACAGAGAAGCGTGGCACAGATGACTAACCAACCTCCCACCTCCCTGTCCATCCCCAGGAACCATTTGCCAGCAAGATTTTCCCTCACCACCTCTGCTCCGATGGCTTAGTGCGAGATCTTTGCCCTGAAATGTGCTCCATCGGTGATGGCAAGCAGGAGCCTCCCAGGCTGTGAGACCATCCAGCCAGGCACTGCTGCCTCACGGGGGGTGCCCAGGAAGGCTCAAATAGCACCAGTGGTAATTTTTTTTCCAAAAGCTGCAAAGCCATTGGTGAGCTGTGGCACATAAACCCCAGCCCAGCACCTGCTGCCCTTTACCCAGCTGAGAGCTTCCTTAAGCTCCTGGCCCTCCAGGAGCACACCTGCAGCATAGGGAGAGCACGTAACCCACACTACAGGGCTCACCTGTCCAGAAGAGAGGCCACAGTGGGCCAGTGGATCTGATCTTCAAGGCGGCCCCTCTACCCAGCTCACAGCAAGGACACCTCAGGTTGAGCTTGGACATCAGTTGATGGAGATACAAGCTGGGTTGTGGAATAAAACTGGAGGTGTGTGTCACATGAGAAAGGAAACAAATCGCTGTTTCTCTACAGCAGATGGGTTAGATAAAGCAGGAGCAAGGGAAGAGGTAGGAGTAGAATAAGGACAGTATTATCTCTCCAGGGAAAGCCTCTTAACTCGGTTTGTCTGCGAGCCATGGCAGCCACTTCTCCAGCATCACCTGCAGGTTTTGTCTCCGCAGTGACATGAAGTGTGGCTGCAGCAGTGAGTGGCTGAGTTGCTCCAGACCTCAACGAGGACGAAACTACAGTTTCCAGCCCTATTGAATTCGCTAGTCCTTCCCCATCCATGGTCTTCCACAAAACCTCACCTGTTCAGCCAGCACTTGCTGGCCTGGGACACAGCTGTGCTGGCTGACTGGCCAGGAGCGATGTTGTCACTGAGGGGACAACTAGGGCAGGAAGTTTCACAAGCCATCTGCAAAGATTCAGGATGATGGGGAGGCACCTGCTACTATGAACCAGTAGTGGGAAAAACTGCAGAGTTTCCTATTGCCTGTTACCAACCAGATGTTTATTCCCTTTACTCTTCCATCCCTGTTGCAGCCAGGGAATTCACCTCAAGGGATCAGAGCCCTGGTAACGATTTTATTTGCAGGCTCTGGAGTATCCGTGCTTTATAAAAAACTTACAAAATATCCACAGAGGATTTACCATCTCCAGTTTTAAAACTGAACTGTTTGGACCAGAATAATGTGTGATGGTGAGCAGAGGCCTTCAGGCTCCAAATTGCTACAGAAAAAAAAAAAAAGGTTAAGTAATTTTCTTTTGCTGATATTTAGTGTTAGATTTGTGTCTGTTTGTGTAGGTGTTGTTATATAGGTCATGCATATCCTCTAGAATACATAAGACTGTCTTCTGTGTGTGTGTCCAGTATCACAGCGTAAGATCCCACTTCGGAGGGAAGGCAGGATGTAATTCAATTTAGCCCAGTCTCATTAAAGAAGCATTATCAAAATTCCTCTTAGGAGAAGCTGGAGTAATCCATAAGATACAGAGGGCCACTGGCCTTTAGAGAAAATCCCATTTATAATACCATAATCCCATGCAATCCCAGTTATAGAAAAAATGCAATTGCTTTGAACAGTAATTCCCAGACAGTCAAGACTCCGGTGTGGGGTTATGTGTCCAGTGAGACACTGGTGCTGCTCTTGCTACTTGTGGATGAACTGTTAATAAATCACTCAGTTTTATGCACTGATTAAGTGATCAGGTTTTATGATTCCCTCCACACAGACACTCTCCTGAAAGAAAGGCAATAAATGCACACCGTGACGTGCTTGGAAAGCACAAGGCATGAACAAAGTTCCTGAAACTTCAAGAGGAACACTCCCACAGCTGCTGCAATCCTGAAAGCTGACGAGCAATTCATCACAGTTCCCAGGTAATAGCGACAGGGTCTTGCCCGTCTCTAGCCATGCAAGCTCCTTATTGTGGGAAGATTATATTAGGCATGAATAAAAACAGTTTGACGGGCTCATAAAGTAGAAAAGCCGACAGAGGACAGTAGCTGAGTGCCTCGCCTCCAAGTGTGAGATTGATTGGGCATCACCCACTTCAGCAATAAACTGAGCAGGGCCGCTGCATGCAGCTATGGGCTGGAAACAAAATTCCACTCCCCAGCCCTGAGCAAATTGCTCTTGGAGAGTAGGGGGATAAATAAAAATGTCCCTGGCTGTTGAGTTTATACATTTAAGGGGAAAAGTCTTCTAAGCTGTGCCATTTCAACAAGAATGGCCTTAGGGAGTGTTTGCACTGCAGGTCCATCAGCAGAACTGGTGGTGATGGTGCCAGGAAGGGATGGGGGCCAACCCCAGCCTCCTCAGCCTCTCACACACCTGCTGGTGTTTGGTGGTGCTGATGGTGCTCTTGGTTGGTTTGCATTGGCTCACTCAGATTAATGGATACCACATGCAAGGTGACGCTTCAGACATTATCAGGCACATACTGGTGCAGCCACCTTAAAAAACATGTATATATGTGCCATGCTGTGTTTTCAGCACCTGCCTCTTGCTAAATTTGGGTCTCCAAAATTAAGAACCAAAGTCTGGGGATATCATTTAGGTGTGATTATGGTGGTGCTGGGTTGATGGTTGGACTAGATGATCTTAAAGGTGTCTTCCAACCTTGATGATGCTGTGATTCTCCAGGCACCCTTGGTCTAGGAAACGCAAACCAAGGCCTGGTGTTGCCCTTGCAGAGAACAGCTCACAGCAGCTGTATTTTTCATTAAGTCTGCCATGATTCTTGCACATCTCCGAAGTCTCGATCCGTATTATATCTGCACTTACCAAAGCAATTTTAGGGCCTTCACTGTGTGGCCAAATGGCTCATTTTTATTGTTTAAACTAATGGATTTTGTGGGTGGTGGGTAAGCTGCTGTTAAAATACCTCCAGGCAGTGAGATTGGAAATATCCTAATGACATATGAGAACAGGTTACAAATAACACCGTGTGCAGTGTCCTGGTTTTGTTTCTCAGCAATTTTTCCACCACTTGAAAATGAGGAGCTTGATTAGGTCAGGCCGGGATGGCTCTTCTCTCTCATTGCTTCCACCTCCGTCCTAGAAGAAGCAAGCACTAGATCTTCCCTGTAACTTTTTACAGTCCTGGGAAATTTATTCGGCTGACTATACAGGAAAATCTTTTAAGGTTCCAAATAGAAGTATTGGGATTTATATAGAGGTAATGAAATATTCTGGGTTTTAAGGGATTCATAGTTAAAGCTGAAAAGGACACTGAAGTCTCCCTAACTAGTGCCTCCCATGTGGGGTCTGGACCGTCTCTCTTACGAGGAGGGACTGCAGCATCTGGGCCTCTTTAGTCCAGAGAAGAGAAGAGAAGATTGAGAGGGGATCTCACCAGTACATAAAAATGTCTCAAAGCCAGGTCCCAGGAGGACAGTATCAGACTGTTTTCAGTGTTGCCCAGTGACAGGATGAGGAGCAATTGCCATAAACTAAAACACAACAAGTTCCACCTCAACATGAGGAAGAACTTCTTTATGTTGAGGGTGGCAGAGCACTGGAACAGCTGCCCAGGGCAGGAGTGGAGTCTCCTTCTCTGGAGACATTCCAAACCCACCTGGACATGTCCCTGTATCACCTGCTCCAGGGGGTTGGATGGGATGATCTCCAGAGGTCCCTTCCAATCCCAACTAATGCATAATTCCATGTTTGTAACCCAGTCTCTCTGAGGTATATCACCGAAAAAAACCCATCCATATCAGTTTCAGATAGGATACAAACTAGCTCAAAAGGCAAACATTGGTCTTTTAAGTGCTGCTAATTAATGAAAGAGAGAGGAAAAAACCAGCTGGCACCTAGCAGACACTCCTGGCAACTAGCAGACACTCCTCAGCAGGGGCTGACCAGCACCTGCAGGAAGCAGATCCTTGAAATAGCTCTGACACTGCTGCTGGTCCAAAACAGGACGTGGCAATTATGGCTATTTTGAGTCCCTGATCACCACACTGAGTCCATTTAACTATGCCCAAGTGCTACTTCGGGCTACAGCTCTGGGTGAATTTCAAGCGCAGGATCATTTTTCCAGTTAATTAGGCTGGGGATAAAACACAAAAAATCAGATTTGCCTCATATGCTGCTCCTCTAAAAAGGGTTTATGGAAAAAGCTCTGCACCCCTCCAGCCCCTGCACTGAGGTGGGAGCAAACCCAAGCTATGGCCAGCAGCAGTCCCTGCCAGGCTGGCAGGAGGGAACTGAGCTCTGCCATCTTAATTTGATTTTTAGAGCACCTACAGAAGACAAAAACCAAATCTAGAACAAATAAACACTGAGAAAGTGGGGTTTGTTTCCTTTTAACAGCCTTATCTCTTAAGCTGCTTTATTAAAAAAAGAGCATGGTCTATTTAAACTATTTTTTGTGTGAAGCAGCTGGCTGGCACTTGACAAGGGGTGGAGGCTGTGCCCCCATAGGCTGTGCTGGCCAGCAGACCATGGAGACCCTGGGCCTGGTGGCTCTGGCTCACAGCTGCCACAGACACTTGTCACTGCATTACACTGACACCCCTCTGGTGTGGAACTGCAGACCCAGGGCACTCATCTGGGGCTGCCTGGAGGGAGCACTCCAAGCCCTGCATCTGGCCCTGCTGTGTGGCTGTGCCTGCCCGTGTCAACCACGCTGAACTCACTGCTCCTTCACCGAGTATTTGCTGGAATGTTCAGGCTAGCCAGGGATGCACCAGCGTTTTATGTTTATCTGGGATCCAGCCCAGGCCTAACCAGTTGGATGCTACAGAATCACATCAGCAGCCGTGAGGACTGGAATCCTACGCCATGCCTCACACACGTGCTGCCCAGTGACCACCCAGGAGGTCTGGGCTTACTGACACCATAAGGGTCCAATCTGGGGAGCTGAACCACAGCCACACTGGACTGAGCACCTGGGGAGTCAGGTCGAAGCCCCTGGTCTGCTGCCACAGCAGTCTTGACACAGCACTACAAAAGATGATTGTCACCTGTCTGGCGGGTACAGGCATTAGAAACCCCATATTTGCAGCAGCATAAAGTCTCCCCAGAGGTGACATGAACAATGAGCAACAAAAGACTGAGCTGCAATAAGCCCAGTATTTTTTAATATCATTTATACCCATTACCTGTACAGAGTGTTGTTGTACAGTTTGTCTTTTTTTCCTCTGGCACAGAAAATATACATTGCCAAGGCACTTAGCTGGTTCTGACAATAAGGTTGCTAGAAAATCTGCTATGAGGGTCTGTGGGCTGCCAAAATTCAGTAGCCAAAGGAGTATTGTAGTCAACAGCTTGCATTTTTCAAAGCCTAAATTTTACATGGTTGATATAAAAAAGGTATATAAAAACTAGATATAGAGAAATAAATTCCCTATTCAATCTCTCAGGATAGTTGTTATCCTTAAAAGAAGGGGAAGTCAGGAGCCAATAACAGCAAAGAAAAGCTGCTTTCCCTCAAAGAGGGCTGGCCAAGCCTCTCTCTGCTGCTTGCCCAGGACAGCCTTAATGCCCCAGTTCTGGTCTGGTCCACAGAAGGTTTTTAGGACATTCTCTATCAAAGGTGTTGACACGGGGACCCACTAAATTTTCATGTGCCTACACAGAGTGAAGCAACTCTCAGTCCCTTCTCAGAGAAGGAAGCACAGAAAGGATGTGCCCATGATCCAAATCCCATTTACGATCTACAGTTCATCCAGAAACAACCACATCCTGCTGCGACTCTCTCCAATGCATAGTCAGTGCCCTAAGCAGGGACCAGAGAACACCTTCCAAAGGGTGTAAGACACAAGAGTGGAGGCTCAAGGAGAGAAAATTCTGATTGGCACTGCATAGTACTGGCATGACCAAAACTCTCCTAAGCCAATGCAGAGAAGAGGAGATAAGGAATAGGAGAAACACAAGAATGGATATACGGTGTCAGAGCAAAGATCCACCTAAGCCCAGCATCCTGCTTCCCATGGTGACCAAAAATGGAAGGCTGAGGAACGGTATAAGAGATTCCTAGATACCCACTTTGTTCCACTCCAGGTACCTCATTTTATCCAGATGTCTCACTTCAGAAGGACATTGAGGTGCTGGAGCATGTCCACAGAAGGGCAACAGAGCTGGGAAAGGGTCTGGAGCACAAGTCTGATGAGGAGCAGCTGAGGGACCTGAGGGTCTTTAGCCTGGAGAAAAGGAGGCTCGAGGGGAGACCTTATCACTCTATACAATACTGGAAAGGTTGTAGTGAGGTGGGGGTTGGTCTCTTCTCCCAAGTAGCAAGAGATGGAATGATGGGCATTTGTCTCAAGCTGCACCATAGGACATTTATATTGGATTTTAGGAAAAATTTATTCACTGGAAGGGTTGTCAAGTTCTTGCACTGGCTGCCCAGGGCAGTGGTGAAGCCATCATCCCTGAAGGGGTTTAAGAGACTTGCAGATGTGGCACCTGGGGACCTGGTTGGCCTTGGCAGTGCTGGGAGAACAGCTGGACTCGATATTAGAGATCTTTTCCAAACTAAACAATTCATGATTCTGCAATTCTATGACTGAGTGTGGGAGAACATTTAACATCCACCACGTCTGGTTCATATAGGCCCATCTAGAGCATGGCAGTGCAAGGTGGGGAAGGCATATAGGCCTTCTATATAACAAAAATACCACAGCAGAGTTTGTCCAGCCAAGATAACTGCTACTGCCTTTGGCTTCTATTGACATTTTAATGCAGAATCATTTCTGTGACACAGACTCATTAGTGTAAAACCCAGTGCTTTTAGGCGAGTGACGTGCCTGAGGTTCAACTCTTTATTTTTGGCTGAAAGTATGCCAGTCCCGCTGAAGGACTGAATCATCATTCTGAGCATGACTTTGATCAAATAACATAATGCTTAAACATAATGATTGAACAACATAATGCAAATAAGAATGATAATTTTGTGGATTTCTCACTAACTCCCACCTTCTCTAGCCTTCTGGCAATATTAAAGAATCAGCATTCAGTTAAGATTCTACTAGAAGTTGCTACTGACCTCATGGTTAAACTAAACAATATAAATGTAGATTGAAAGTGGCTTGAGCTTTTGAATCTGAACTACAGACAGAAAGGCAATTTCAGTATGGTGGCAGCGAGTGGCATTTTGGAGTTCTCCCTGTAAAACCATGTTAAAAAAAGCACTTAGAAATCTATGGGATGGCTGACTGTCACAGTTACAATAGACCAGCCTATGTGTACGAAGCCTCGGATCCTGGTTAAGGGAATGGGCTCAAGTTCGGTGAGTTTCCACATCACATTGACCCATATTGCCACTCCAAGTTAAACTCTGTTGGAATGTAAGTTCCTCCTATCCTGGGAAGATGCCTGTGAGTTCACACAGCTGCTCCTGGGACAGAAAGAGTACAAGGGGCTGATGAGACGACACAATGCCCACCTTTCCCACAACGCTACCAGGAGATGTGCCAAGGAAGCCAGTTTTCTTCACTGCCTTTCCTGAAGTGTGGGCTCAGCCTCAACCCACCTACCAACTTGGGTCCATTCAACGTACCATAATGAAGAGATGTAGCTCTTCATGACTTCAGAGTATGAAGTTGGTTAATTTCATCATAGTTTCTATTCTCCAGTGACAAGCCTAGTGACAGGAGTCGTCCTCAGCATACAGGGCACAGGAGGGCTCAAGCCCTCAGCTGCAGAGGTGTCAAACCTGCTTCTCCCATTTACTGCAGGCAAAGCAGCCTGCCTGCACAGGGGGATGGCTGTTCAGCATGGGAAGGGGGCTCTTGTGCTCAGCTTGTGTCATCTCAGAGCATCAAGTTAACCGAGCCTGGGAGAAAAAAAAAGAGCCTAAGAAAGTTTCTGTGACGTGGTCATGAGAGTTTGGGTTTTTCTCATTCAGATGGGGAAGCTGTGGAGCTTTGTGTTAAAAATCAGCTTAATATAAAATAAACAAGGAGCAAACCCTCAACTGTATTTTATGAGCAGAAAAGTAAACCTTCCACAGTTTCTGGAAGGAGGAGACATACAAGCCTACTTTCTGGAAAGGATTTATTGCCCTCCTTTAAGAGAAAGCAGAGACAGAGCTCTGAAGCCCTGAGGATATGGAATAAACACCCACATCCTCTGTTTTTCTTACTGGTTTGCTCTAAAGGGCTTTCCAATCATTATCCTGACTCTGAGACCTCATCTGAGGCTTGGGAACCAAAGACAATTTTAAAAAAAAAAAAGAAAAAAAGAAAAAAAAAAAAACCAAAACACACCACAGCTTTCATATACATCAGTCTTTCATTGATCTGCCAAAAATCGTGCACCCTGGCATATGGGTTTGATAGCTGTGTGTGAGAGCTGTAACAAGGTTAGCTGAAAGAAAGTGCATTCTGCAGCATTCACAGTCCTATGCATTCAAAACATGTGCTTGAGCAATGCAAGATCCTGAGACTTTAATATATTATGCATTCTTATCTGCCTCTCCATTTCATGACCTTGAAGGTCTACTCACATCTCACTTCAGCTAGTCACATGGTTACAGCTGCTCGTGATTGTGTGGTCAAAGCTCCAGGGGAGACACTGGTGAGATTATTCAGTCCATCATCAGCCCAAATGAAATCCCTGATTCTGCTGAGGCTGACACAGACCAAAAGATCATATTGCCCTTTTCTGATTATAAAATCACCCTTTAAAAGCCCCAAACCACTTCCATAGCGCACTTGTGAAAGAAATAAATTCTGTGTCAGAAATCTTACCAAGTTAGCATACCTAAAATACATACTTGCTCAAAATGGAATGCCTGTGTGCAGGCAAGACACCAAGTGTCAGGGTTTTAGACTCAGGGACGATGATAAAGATTCAATCTTCCCCCTGTAAACTCCCTTTCTTAACCAAACAGTAAACAAAAACAGAAGCACAGCTAATACCTAATCAAACAATTTCTCTTGCTGGTTGGGAAGGAAGATAAAAAATGCTACTATTATTTCTACTTTGAAATAATTGGGAGTCTTTTGAGGTCTGCAGTTCCACAGAGCTTTATAAAATACACAAGATCCTCATTAGCATAGACTTTTACATTTAAACTTCAAATTTCATATACAACTCAGGAAATGATGCAAGTCAAAGGCCATAATAAAAATGCCCTCTATCTCAGTCCATCATGTTAAGAATATACACCTGTAGATGCACCTCTCTCTGAAACTATAGTAAACACTAAATATATGCACAGTGTAGGTAAGTCAGTGTTCACTGAATGGCATTTTAAATGATTCCATATGTTTTTGACTAAACTACTTCATAATGTATACAATAAAGTTCTCAACATTTTGTTACTGCATAATGTTTCCTTCAGTTTTATGGTGCTGCAGTCTATTACACAACTCAAAACCAAACTCTGGCTCCATTAACACAAACCCATGTTTTTGTTTATAAGTCTGCTCTGATTATTTTGATGCAAACTGGCTACAGACCATGTCAACTATAAACTCTTCAAAAGTGGCTTTTTTTTTTTTAATCTGCTTTGATGGCACCTGGCTGAAAAAACTCTGGTCCAAAATCAGAGCTTCTTCAACAGTAAATAATTAGACCTCAATAAACACTGATAGCCTTCTCTTATCTGAGTGGAAAGGTCTCTTAATTTAAAATCAGGCAAGGTGTTGTCTCTGCAACATATAACATTTTTCATTTTGTTTTGCTGCCAGTTTGTGAGTGTTCAGCTCAGGACTTCATGAAAGTGGGAAGTGCAAAGGTCTCAGTATTGAAAAAAAAAACCAAACAAGTTCTTTCAGGGGTGAATTAGACAGCAAGCAACTGGAAAAGAGAGCAGGGGAACCATGAAATATAAAAGCTGTTCTGCAGGGAATGAGGTCTGAGATGCATTGGAAACTTCATGCTGCTGCTGCTTTTGATGAAGAGAAAGCTGGTGTGACATCTGGCTCAGCCTACCTTAGCAATTAATGCAGTGTAGTAAGTGTGGATCTGCTGAACAAAGCAATTGGTCCTGAGGCATCTCACGTCCCCGTTACAACCTAAATTCAAGGTGTTTATTTCAGAGTATCTATAATCCAGCCTTTGGGGCTAAACAATTCGACTGCACGTACAGTCTGGCACTTTCATGAGCCGAGTGACCCCATCAAACCCCGTCTCACTCACACACCATCCCTTCCAGAAAGTACTGCAGTGTCCTTTCGTCTGTCTTCTGTCACTGTGTCACTGCCCACTTCAGTTTGCATGCACACGATCTCCCTTTTAAGACTTAATGCCAGAAAAATCTCTATTTCTGTCTTTTTTTGTGCTGCTCCTGAGTGGCACCACAAAGTCAGCTTCTCCATCCACCTCCCTGCCCATGTTTGAACAGCGAGATCTCCAAGGGCTGTGGGCCAAGGGTCAGAGATTAATCCTGAAGGCAGTATTGGGAGAGCACCTGATGTCTGTTGTCCTGGGCTGTTTTCTCCCAAAGGACGAGGATGGCAGCATTTCCTCCTGGGTGGCCCCCATGCCTTGCCTGAGTGTGACCACAGCCTTGGAGACACAAGCAGCCTTACCACCCTGGCAAACATCCAGCTGCTGGATGTGAGTGGCCACAGTCAAAGTCATCAGCTGTGAGTAGACTCCGGTGTTCCCTGTCATCTTTTGGGAGCTTATCCCTGGGATGAGAAGTAGAGCTCCTTCCCTGAGGCAACTCACCATGCCACTCTTGCCAGTCAACCATCACCCAGTTTAGGGTGGGCAAAGACTGCCAAGATAGGGTAGTGCCCAGAGCTTGTCTGACAATTCTCCAGGCTCTCTTTTGTGGGAGCTGCTGGCTGTGCTTACCTTCCCACGCTGAACTTAGCTCAGGGAGGCTCTGACTGCACTGACCTCCAAGGCTACCTGGTCATATATGGGCTTTTGTGGACCCTGAGTTATAGTCATGGACATCTTTGCAGAAAGACTCTTGTCACCCATGGCACCTGCTCCCAGCCTTGAGTTCCTCAGCTCTGTTGTTATCGTTCTTTTCAAGCCCTCACCACATTCATGGTGAAAGTCAAATGGATGTTTCTAGTTGGAAGGGGAGCCCTCTGTGAGTGACAGAGTGCCAGTCCTCCCATGGAATCCAGCCCATGGAGCTCATGGCTCTCACTGATAAGGGCCACAAACACACTGGTCACCAGGAGGGGATTGCTTGGCAGGGTGGTTAATCACTGGTGCTTTTGTAATTGTAAATATACTGTCAATACAAAAGAATCCCAATGCCTTGTCATTTTTCTCCACACTCTAAGGAGGAGTTCCTACACCCTCCTCTAAGATTTACCTACTCCACTCTCTTGCTCCTGAGTAGTAATGCTCAATCTACAAGCATGAAGCAAGCAAGGTTACTCGTGTTACACCTTTCCTGGCCCTTGGTGGTTTGGGCTCTTACATCTATGTCAGGCACAGGGGCACTTTTGAAACAGACTGGGAGGTTCACATCCTCTGAAACGGATCTATCTTACACCAAAATTCCTCTGAGAAACAAACATGTCAACAGGGAACATGGAGTCTCTCGGGTGGGTTGTTTCAAACCCCCACACAGCAGTTCCTAACCCAAACCATTAGAGTCAGTACAGTGTCTCTTTTTCAGGTGTAAGACATAGTCAATCTTTCCTGTCTTCCATTCCTCTCCCTTTCCACCCCTAATGCCCACTCAGTAAGAAATGTTAGCACAACCCTTGAAATGCCAAGTGATTTTTCAGTTGTTCCCACCCTGAATCTGGAGCAAGCTAAAGGTAGTTGAACCTAAGTCAGCTCAGCAGGAACATAGATCTGCTTTTGTCTGACAAACAGTAACAGATTTATTTTTTGCCCTTTGGGCTGTCCTGGGTTTGCTCATGGTAACTACTTTCCCCATCTAACAAGCGTACAGGACCAACCTTTGAATTCACCAGGCACAACACCAAAAAGCTAAAGCTGCATTAGGTCTTATCACTAACCTGGTTATGTGAGTCCGGGACATGCAGTTGGTCAGTCCTTCTAAGCTTTTACACTATGCATTACAGTCATCTCAAATGACTCAATTCAACCCAAAATTTATTTGTTTGGTCACAGGAATTGCATTACTACATGATAGAGATTTAAAATGAGGCAAGACACAATAGAGCAACAAAGGATACAGATGAAGGGGTCACTAGCTCTACAAGGGCAACTGGAGAACAATTGTGTAGCAGCAACAAAACAAAAAAGAGCACCAGAAAACCTCTTTCTCACCACTCCTCCCAGTCCTTTCCCCAGCCATCACGTTGGAAGGCAATGCTATCAGCAATCCCTTTGGTTAGCCTTGGGACAGTTAGCTGGCTCTGGGAGCAGGTTGTGAGGGGCTGGGCTCCAACAAGCCATCTCCTTCTGGCTTCCAACTCCCAAACCACTGTGTTGGTAAGGGACAAAAAAAAAAATTCCATGAAAGACTTTGAAACTATAACAACATAGCTAGCAAATATTGGAGGCTTTGTAAGTCAGAGAATCCAGTTCAAGGGTAAAAAAAAAAGCAAGAATTCCTACAGGCACTGGTTTAAGCCTTTTGCTCAAAATACCTGGACAGTGAAGACATTTTTAAAGATTGTGATGGCTGCCTCAGAAAGCTTCTTCAATCAACAATAAATATTTATTGGTGCAAAGCTGCAGTGTCTGCCTCTTTTCCATCCTGACTGTAAGACACCATCTTCACCTCAATGCCTACCAGCGATTAATTAGACAGCTGGTGTGTGGATGCTGCTCATCACACCAGGGGAGAACTGGCAGCACACAAGGTTTGGGTGTGAGTTAGGAGACCAGCTGTCCTACACTCACTCTGTGGGCGAGGAGAGCTTCTGGGCTGAGTCAGGGAAGGCAGACTCGATGTGTGTGTCCCTCAGTCACAGCTTCGTGCCACAGAGGAGATCAGATCCAAGCCTTCCACAGGCAGGCACAGTCTCTGCACTACCTACCTGCAGACACAGAGCACCAAAGCCTCTGGGTCGCTCTGAGTGACTCCATTGTAACTAAATAGCAGCTGAATTCCAGAAATGCAGTACTGGCAGAATAGGTGCAAGGGGGTTAAAAGATATAAAATGTTAAGGCCAGAGGAAGAGGCAATCAAAACAAAAACCGAGTGTTCAAGCTGACTGACAGAGTACTGCTGGAAGTAAGGTCTTTCTCCTTCCCAGGGAACCCTGATTGTAACTTAGTACAGAGAGACAGAGGCAGAGAAGAAAACATTGAGGTTGACTTGCAGTTCCCAAGACATCCCAGCTAAATGATGATCCACAACAATTTTGGCTTGTACTACAAAAAAAGATTTTGCCTGCTGGTACCTGGCTCAAATGGGTCACAAGTGAACCCTTCACCCAGCAGTGTTATGCACAGCTGGGGAGAGAGAGAGGCAGCAAGAAGTTCTTGTTTCATTTGAGCAGAGCAAAGCACAGCAGGAAAATAAAGTCTATCTAAAACATCCACATTCTGCTGCCCCATTCATTACAGAAAGGGTTTCAGACTAATGCACTGTTACTCAACATTAATATGGAACTGAACCAGAAATAGTCACACATGTCAACTTATGGAAACCTCAGTAAGGAGACAGACAAAAATTAAATGTAATATACACAACTTAAGATATCAGCATTTCAGGATCCTATTTTTAACCTCCTAAAAATATATTTACACATCCCACATGTTAGCTACATATTCTCTTCTTAACACTAACAAGCCAACAACTTTCCCCATCATATAGAATATAAAGAACTCATCAACCACTTGAAATAAAGCAGAGAGAGCACCATTTGGAGAGGCCTGAGGGTGGGGGGTTGTGACCCAAAGTTCACAAAATCGTGATGCTGGATGCAGAACTGTAATCCACCACCTTGCACAGCCAGAGTCTGAGGGCATCTGCTAAACCTGCCGGGCCACCGTTCCCAGGGATAAGTTAAAGTGCGTCAATACACAGCAGGTGGTCAATGCACTTACTGCCTCGGGAGCCCGAGGGGCAGACAGGACCATCAGGTCCAAAAAGGGCTTGAAGAATTCATCCAGAGGTCTGTAAATAGCCAAAAGGACTAGGCAAGGATGTACCCTGGAACAGCCCAAATACAGCACTTGGAAGCGAAGAGGGGGAGAGGAGGAAGGAAGGACTGCTGCTGGTAGCTGGGCTCAAGTGCTCACCCTAAATGGCATCTCCTGCTGGCACTGTCAGAGTTGAGATGCTGGGCAGCAGAGATGGCCCATTAATCTGATTCAGGTGGGCATTTGTCATGTTAAAAACAGCCTTCGCGTGGAGGAGGGAAAGGGAAAAAAAGAGCCCTTCCCTGTGACTGCAGAAAGTGAGAAAGGCAAAGAGAGCATTTACTCTCCTGGGAGCTTCGGCACTGCTGGCCACCCCAGGAGCTGCCTAATTAGAGCAGTAAGTCCGTTCCCCCTGGAGCATTCTGCAGCCAGCCAGCACTGGGGGGAATATTCATATGGGCTGACAGCAGAGATCACTGCTGGGGTCATTTTGCTGCTCTCTTCTCCTACTCTATGTGCAATAGAGAATTAATATGAAAATTCAAATTATGGCCGTTCTGGAGCAGGAGTGGGTACTGAAACAGAGGAGTAACACCATAGTGCTGACATGGAATAAGGTCTGACCAGGGAGAGGTTAAGGGTGTGCATGGTCAGTGTTCCCTTCTCTGATCAGATTTAAATGCAGCACTGCGGGAGGGATGGAATTAGAGGAGCATCCATACCCAACATTGCCACAGGGGTGTCATGCCTCAGACATTGCTGAGCTAATGGTTTGTGTCTCTCCACTGTGCAGATCCAGGCCAGGATGGGTGATCTCCCATGGCCTGGGTCGTCTGACCAGCACACAGTGTCAAGAAGAGATGATCTGGTGCTGAGGTGGATGGATACCAGGTAGTGAAATTTGGGGACCAGCTGCTGAACACAGCTGTTGCAGATGGCTTTTGTGATTCTACAGTTTAGATCAGAGATTAACAAACCTGTCTCCAAGTAGCTGTTAGGGATGTGACAAGACAGACCTTGTTTCTTTGCTTTCATCCCTTCGTGATGTGACCACCTATGCTGTCACTTTTGATTCGCCTGTGTTTGCATGTGTAGTTGCTCTCTCCCTACCAACAAGGGCCTTCTGACACTAAAAGGCCTTTGAATGTGGGGTTGCCTTTTTTACACAGTCTTTAAGGCATTCAAATCCCAGTTAGGACTCCATGATCTAATAAGATTTGTAGTCAACAGGACCAAGGCAGCTTTACAGAAAGAACATGAGAAAATACCTTGTTCTTTTTAACAACATGTCTCTCTGCTGATGCTGCCTAAAGGCAGAGGAATGATAGACCTGCAGTTACCAGGCAACTTCCAGGAGTTATGTTCTCCTTTGGGCTTTGCCCAGTGGACTTGTCAGGGGAGGCTTTCAGGCCTGAGAGGCGATGGGGAGGCTGGAAGCCTCAGAGAAGAAGGCTCAGGAAGCCTGGAGATGATAAATTCCTCACTAGACTGAGATTTCTCTCCCTTTCTTGTCTCCACAAGAAGACTCTGGAGCTGTGGGCTCATTCACCACTGTGTTAGTCAAAGGTGGGCACAGAAACAGGCAGCAGGATGTCGTCCCCCCCCACTATTTAAATATAAATGATCAAGGCCATAATGCCTCAATGATTCAACAAAGACAAATGTAGGGTCCTGCACCTGGGGAAGAATAACCCCAAGTACCAGTACAGGCTGGGGGCTGACCTACTAGAGAGCAGCTCAGGAGAGCACCTGGGAGTCTCAGTGGATGACAAGTTGACCATGAGCCAGCAGTGTGTCCTTGCACCCAGGAGGGCCAATGGTATCCTGGAAGGCATCAAGGAATGGTGTGGCCAGCAGGTCATGGGAGGTGATCCTGCCCCTCTACCCAAACCTAGTGAGGCACATCTGGAGTGCTGTGTCCAGTTCTGGGCTCTTCAGCACAAGAAAGACAAGGAGCTATTGGAGAGGATTCAGCAGAGGCCACAAAGATGATGAGGGGTCTGGAGAATCTCTTATGAGGAGAGACCGTGGCAGCTGGGCCTGTTTAGTCTGGAGCAGAGAAGACTGAGAGGGGAGTTCATGCAAATGTCTCAAATGTGAGTGTCGAGAGGATGGTGCCAGACTCTCTTTGGTGGTGCCCAGTGACTGAACAAGGAGCAATGGCCATAAACGAAAACACAAGTTCCACCTCAACATGAGGAAAAACTTCTTTACACTGAGGGTGACAGGTCACTGGAACAGGCTGCCCAGGTAGGTCATGGATTCTTCCTCTCTGGAGACATTCCAAACCCACCTGGGCACATTCCTCTGTCATCTGCTCCAGGTGACCCTGCCTTGGCAGCAGGGTTGGACTGGACGATCTCCAGAGGTCCCTTTCAAACCTAACAATCCTGTGATTCTGTGAGGTGCTACCACTGTTGCTGATGGGCTCAGTCTTGGCCAACCGTGGGTCCATCTTGGAGCTGGCTGGCATTGGCTCCGCTGGACATGGGGGAAGCTCCTGGCACCCTCTCAGAGAAGGCACACCTGCAGCAGCCCTGCTACCAAAACATTGCCATGCAAACCAAACACAGCCTGTCACCTGGGAGGGGGGGGGGATACCACAGTACCCTGAAGCAAAAAGACACCCTTAATGTGGTTTAGTCTAATTTTTTTTTTTTCAAAAAAGGAACTGAGTGGCAACAAGCTCAGGCTGTTGTCCCAGGAGCAGTCAGTAATTCCCTGACTAAAGCAAGGCAGCAGGTCAAGGAAAATGCATGGGCTCAGTGCATGAGAGCTTTCACTGATCCCAGCTTTGGGGTGACTCACGGTGAGATAAATCTGTTAGACAAGGAGGGAGAACCTGAGAGTGGAGTTTTCACTCAACAGCTTAGGAGAGACAATGTACTTCCAGGCATTTCATGAAAAAACAGAGACACAGAGAGGAGAATGTCCTTGGCAGCTACTACAACCAGAAGCTGTATGCCCTCTCCAGCAGGGAATTGTGGTTTACAGGCTGGGTGAAAAGGAGTGGTGACTTTCCTGTCCCTCAAAGGCCTGTGCGTGTTCCTTCCTGGCAAGTGGCCACCAGCAGTGCTGCCAAAATTGTCGAGTCTCCAAAGAGCTGGTATCTTCACAAAAAATCCAAAGAGAAGGGGAATGTAGTGGGTTGACCTTGGCTGGTCACCAGGCATCCAACCAGTTGTTCTCTTACTCTTCTTTCTCAGCAGGGCAGAGGGAGTAAATAAGATGATGAATCTCATGGGATAAGATAAGGACAGGGAGATCACTTACTAGTTACTGTCATGGACAAGCAGTAATTTAATTTGTTGACAATTAAAATACAGTTGGATGGTGAGAAACAAAAACAAAAATTAAAACATCCTCACCTTGCCCCAATTTCTTCACAGGCTTAACTTTATTCCTTTATCCCCAACTCATCTGTCTTCTCCCTGCTCTCCACCCCAAGTGCTGTAGGGGAATAAGGAGTGGGGGGCTGTGGTGAGTCCTAATGTCTCCTCTCTGCCATTTATTCCTCTGCACAGCCTTCCCCTGCTCCAGCATAGGCTCTCCATGGGCTGCAGTCCTTCAGGAAACATCCACGTGTTCCAGCATGGGATCCTCCATGGCTGCAGGGGATCCCTGCTTGGGTGTGTGGAGCACAGCAGGCGCACCTTCTTCCCACATGACGCACCCTGGGCTTGTCATATTTACCTGTATCTCAGAGCACTCCAGAGAGGTGGCAAAAGACACTGAGAAGTCTGGATCATAGTTTTTAGGTAAAATATTTCCATTTTTGGGATATGCCATCGGAAAAGCCTAAATCCACGCAGTTTCTTCAGAAAATAAAATTTCTGTTAGCAAAAATCTAAATCTGACTGAAAGCTCTGCCAGCATTGATACTTTTGGTCATGTCATTTTATCCTCTGACTCAGAAAAATGAGGAATGTCTCTTGCTCTGTAAAGACCTGAATAAATTCTATCAGACAGATGTATAATGAGGTTTATTTAACAGACCCTTTTGCACTTCAGATGTTTCTACAGCCAAGTGTGCATGTGGAATCCATCCGTTTCACAGGAAGCCCATAATACCCACTTGAATTTAAAATACACACTTAAGAAAAAATTGCACTGTATCTTAATAACTGCAGGGGACTTTGGAGGTCAGGAACATGGGTAGATAAGTGGCTGTGTTAGCATCAGGCATTAATTCCCTTTTGTAAGGTCTAGCAGCACACGTGGTCCTTGACCTGTCTCAGCACAGTGTTGATTTTCCGATCTTGAGTGGGCCTTTTCTGACCAGAAATGAGCAGCTGTAACAAACTGTACTGCAATTTTATTAATCAAACAAACACCCACTTGAGACTGCTATTTTCACTAGTGACTCATTAATACCTTTGGTCAAATCCTGTGCATAGTGCCAGCAGGGGATTAAATGGTAATTCACAGTTCAAGCCAAGGCTCATTTGTGTACCATCAAGGTCACCTGGGTAGTTGCCAAGTTTCATACCAGACTGAGGAAAAGAGAGAAAAGGAACAGCCAGCACAGGCCAAGTCATCCATGAACTACTTCTGTCCAGAGATTTCTGATGGCATCCCTTTATTTACAAAACTACTGATTTTCATTCCTTGATGTTCATAATGAATGATAGATGGAAAAGCACTCCTGACATCTTCTGTATGTCCATGTGCCTTCCAGTGGGGCTGGGAGACACATGTGAACAATTCCTTCTGGCAGGACACAGCTTTCACAGAGCTCCCGGTCACAAAAGCAGCCCAAGGGCATCCACGTTGCCCAGGTGCAGGGTCGCTCCTGATGCTGAGGGTCACTTCATCCATTAGTCTTGGCACTGCCTGAATATCTACTCTGTTTGCAGTCTGCAGGAATGTTCCCCAGCCATGCATTCCCAGGCTGCTGCCTGGGATCACAGCAGGGCTCTCCTATTTCAGGTGGAAGACACAATTTTAGGAGTCATTTCTCTGGCAACCTGTATTTATTGTCCTGTTTTCACATGATTTACACTACCTTTTCAGCATTATTCAGTCTATGCTTGATTAATCTTGGGTACAAACCTTTATATCTAAATAATTTGTATCTTTCTTTTCACTAATCTAAGCAAATTTCAAAGCATGCATCACAGCATAACAGTTATTATCACATGGGCAGCTCATGTGTGTAGGAGAATTTTCATTATACCTTCACCTTCTTTTTATTCCCAAGACAAAAGATGAAAGGATCAGGCTATCCCAGAGGTGTCAGGAGCAAAGATTTTGCCAAGCAGCCTCTACTCAGGCATAAGACAGTGGGTTGCTAAGACAAAATATTTCAGTTTCCCTTTTCAGCATATGCACGTGAAGGGCGTGAAAGGCTCAGAAGGCTTTGAGGTGATTGTTGACTTTCATCTGTGCATCAAACTTGTCAGAAAAAATAGACTTGTAGGAAAACAGGATAACCTTGGCTGGATATTGCCTTCTCTTTTAGAGTTGAGTAGGGTAGTGATTTACACCTGCACATTGTCACAGGTAGAAAGGGAACTTTAGACGAAGTTTATCAGGGAGGACCTCCTGTTGAGTCACAGGGTGCAGAAAGGACTCCCTTGTTTTGTAAAGTCCTCAGAGAGGAGCCTAGATGCAGCTGGATCCAATCGTAACCCCAGACCTCGTCAACCATTTATGTCTAAAGGAATATTTAAGTGTATGGAGCCTTTATCCGACTTTGTCTCACAGGATTAAGGGTAGCAAACCAAATATATTTATAGAAACAAAATTATTTCTTTAAATTGATCACAGTAATGATTATTATTAGCCTAAAAGATCTTACACATTATTAAAAGATCATACACGTTATAAGTAGTATCACCTACTGGTTCCTTTATCAGGTACTTTGGCTGTCACAGCCTCACCTGTGCTAGTTTCTGTCAGGGAGGAGACATGGTTCTTACTCAGGATGATTAACTTTGGGGTTGATGAGTCAGGCTGGTTTCAGCATTCTTTAACAACCAAAGCAGAGCGATATCCCTTCTCTATTAACACTGAGAGCTTTGCAAATAGGGTATCGTTCGAGCTCTTCTACCCACACAGAGCATCCTGCCACACACATCGCCGCATGCAAAAACCTGCCGGAATCCAGAAGGTATCACAAGGACCTGTTAGACTCCTGTGAGCAGGAGGATCATTTCCCACTACTCTGCTGCCTTAGTGACTGCCTCTGCCCACTCACAGCTGAAGGGGAATAAGCTTTGCCTTGACAGCAGCAGTTTCTCGAACCTGCAGGTGCTGTGGGAACTCATCTGAGTATCAGTTTTCCCGTGCCACGGCCTCAGTCTGTCGGTGTTGTTTGACATCGGAGCCCGGAGCAGGTCGCTGACACGAGCCAAACAGTGTAAGTAATGCACACAGTCATCTGTTTGGGTTTGCTTGTCTCGAGAGACAGGATTCTTAAAAATCCATGATGTGCAGTCTTGAGGTTCAGTGTGATTGCGGATACTGGTAGGAAGCCTGTGAAAATGAAAAATGTCATAGTTTTAACAGAATAGAGGACTAATATGGTGGTTGAAGGAAGGGGGGGACTTTCTGTCTCGTTAAAGCATAATGGGTACAAAATGTGAGACTCCTGTGTCTCTAAATTACTGCTTATTGAGGCACTTCAGTGAATCCATCTCTGCAAATAGCTATCCCATTTTAACTTCACTCTAGGCATCCACTAACCCAGCCTGCTGCTCTGACTCGCAATGAAGGAATTGGCTGCCACTGGCTACTGAATTATAGGCTCCAGCATCATCACAGTGACATTTCATAACAACAAGAATTAGCCTGGGTTTAAAATGTGGAGAAGGAAAAAAGAGAAATCATCTGAGGGGAGAAGGATGTTTTTTTCCTTCCAATTCCTGTACATGTGACAGCATGGCACCCCCTAATGCATTGTGAGCAGGACTCAGTGCCAACACACTGAGATGAGCCACCTACCACTTCCCAAGAAACCAAGAGGCAAGAGAGCTTCCCTCCAATTGTCAAGCAACACCATGAGGCCAGTTATTGGAGTCCATGTGTAATTTTACCAGCTGCTGGCATTCCAGGGATGTGGTCAGTGGTGCATTGTGCATGCTAAGGACATGTAGTGGTGTTGGCTGATCCTTCATGTCCCTTTACAAATCACATTCCAGTAAACTGAGAAAGAAAAGTTTTAGGGATCAGGGCTAAGAGCTGTGAGCACCTCACAGCATCAGTCCTGAGCCACCTCTCAGGCACTGGTCCCAGGGACATTGTGCCAGTGGCAAATGCAAGCTGAGAAGGGTTTGTCACATGCAGGTATCTGTTTCTGTCCTCCTGCAATTTTCTTTGCTGAATCCATACAGCAGCTCATGGAGACACAGCTTTGACAGGATTGCAGAACTGATCCAGATGGAAAATAAACCAAGCAAAACGTACTGTGAGGATTTTGAAAAATAAGTCATCTATTCTATACAAATATTAGATATATGTAATATATATTATGTCATGTATAATTGCTGTGTATGTTTTCATACGTGGAAATCTATATTTTTTACTATACCTGCCCAAATATCATAATGTCATTTTTAAGCCAGATGAAGTTTATTGCCATGGCTTACCTTCCTCGGAAGCATAGCATTTTAACACACTCATATTTCACAGAGCCTCTGCCATGCACTGTTGCTAGGTCTTACTGGCCTCTGGCACTCCAGGTCAGACTCTGGCACCTCAAAAACACACAGCCCAATAGCCAGGACGCATGGTTTATTCTCCCCAGCAAGCACAAAATCCAGGCAGTGACAATGATGGCCACCCAAAAGATTACCCATTTGAACCGGTGCTCCTGGCTGGTCTGTGACCTTGTGATGGGAAGACACAAGGCACAGAGATGCTCCCTGTGAAACCCAGAGGTGCCTGTGCTTCTCCTCAGCCCCATGGCAAGTGGCTCGTTCTCAGCAACTCCCAAAATGGAGCTGCTGGAGGTTGAAAAGCTGTGCCTGTGCCCTTTGCAGGGGCCTGGCATCACACAGGAGAAGGCCAGGGGGTCTCTGCTGCTGTGAGAGCTGCAGCCCCAGAGTGGTCCCCCCCACTCCTCCCATGTCTCCCATTTGCTAAAACATTAAGTTATGCCATAGTGTAACAGGAACGATTTGTTAATAAAAATGGCCCTGCTTTTGAAGCCAGAGGTAAAAAAATATAAATCTTCAGAAACAGCTCATTAGGAGGCTGGGATTATGCACAAGTGAATAGGAATTTTAAAGATTATGTTCTTTTTCATTCAAATTATTGATACTGCAATCTTCTATTAATTTCCCTGTAATTTGTATATGCACTTAAGAGAACATAGACCCTCCATCCATCTTGTCAGGCACATATACCCAGGATTTTACCAGCAAGACACTGAAAGCACAACACAAGGTTAGTAGAGGAAGCTGCAGCAACACCCACGGTCACAAGGAAATCTGGTGCCTCTCTAGCAAATACATCAGAGCAGAGTTTTGTGGCACAAGAGCCACATGGACACTAGCTTCACAGCTTTTTTTCATCCCCTGCATTTCTTCAGTGGAAGTGCTTCAAGCACACCACTGAAAACATGAGAGAACAAATCAATAGCATAGAGAGGGGAGTGCTGTCAATACACTTCTTCACATGTGAAGGGAGGGATTCCTGTCTGCTGTGGCTTTGCTGCTGTGAATGCTACAGCCAGACACTTTTCCCCTAGGGAAGAGAGAAGTGTTGGGA
Source organism: Anabacerthia variegaticeps (assembly GCA_035583185.1). Taxonomy (NCBI): domain Eukaryota; kingdom Metazoa; phylum Chordata; class Aves; order Passeriformes; family Furnariidae; genus Anabacerthia; species Anabacerthia variegaticeps. Next base: position 15,073,255 of record JAWWEW010000001.1, on the reverse strand, counting down.
TTTTACTCTTACTGCAGCTAACCATCCCCTCTCTAATTCAGTTCAAAGCTCAGAAGCCATGACAAACCCACTCCATAGTCTGTCATTGCAGGCAACCAAAGTGCTTGTTTAGGAAGTACCAGAGTCACTTTCATATACTTGGAAAAAGCCTGGATTGAATATAACAGTTTTCAGGGGATTCATTGAATTCACTCCCTGATGCCCCAGAAGGCACATCTTGCCTGCAGCAAGAAAGGGGAAAGCTCTGTGCCCACCGCCAGCAGCGGCAGCTGGTGGGGAGGAGGAGGGACATTCATCCACCTGGGAAGGTGGAACCCAAACAGGCAGCTTTGGAAGGGTGAAGGTGGGAAGCTCTGCAGGGTTTTGGGACAAAATGGTGTGAAGCAGCATTAAAGGAAAAACAGTAAAAACAAGCGAGCAGCTCATATTTCTCAGCACAGTTATGCCAGACTCCTGAAAATGCAGACCGGGGGCCCTGAGAGTGCTTTGTCACTGTGGCCCCCAGCTCTTTGTCGCTCTGTAGGCACCCAGGTAAGCAATTAACCAACACACGTGTCCTTTTCAGAGGAAATCACAAAGGGTCTGCCTTCAGCAGAAAACTTTGCCATGTGACATCGTCTTATTTTGGTAACGTAAGAGGGAGTTCTGACAACAGTTATGGAAGATGAAGAGGTTTTTTTTCCTATGTTTTTAACATCCTGCTACTTGCCATTGCTTGGCAATCTTCTGTTATGCTTCCCTTGTGTGCTAAGCCTACCCATTTTATACTATATATACATTTATATCCAGCATAAATACATATACATAAATGTATATATACACTTCATACCCCTAATTACTTATTTGTTTTTGACTCTATAAATATTTTTTACTTGCTTTCCAGAGGTTTTATGCTTCTTTGTGCTTTTGTGTGTTATCTTCTTAGATTTTTCCGGGCTTTGTTCTGATGTGGAATATGACCAAGCCGCATGCAAAGCCTTGGAACACATTCACCATTACCTCTCGTCTGGATTTATTTTCCCCCACACCCTTGACAGCATTATTCATTTGTTTCTTGGCTGGCAATAATATACTTGTGTTGCAAATGCTCGATGATTCTAGTGAGAGCTGGACAAGAAACTTTCCTTACTGTGCTGCCAAATGCCCCTGGCACTCCAGGCGGCCCCTCCTGTTTGTGGCAGGAAGGACACGGGCTGTCAGGCTGCTGGGAGATGTCCCTCACCCACCCCCAGCCCCACAGCCTGCAGCAGAGCCTTCACCTCGAGCAGGGGGGCTGGCGAGGGCAGAGCATGAGGGTGGCAGGTTGTCCCTGTCAGGGGTCCCACGCCCTGGGAAATGCCCCACACCATTTCTGTCCCCACGCCATGGGCTGGGCTGCCTACTGGTGCCCACATTGAGCCTTCAGCTCTGCCACATGTGTTAATGCATCTCCCTCCTACACGCCCAGCACATGTATGTCTCTGCTCAGAACCATCACTGGATGTTCTAAAGAGTGCTAGTATTCTCTCTGGTGTGCTTGAATCCATTGTCAGAGTGACATCAGCTGGGAAACGCTGGTACTGGAGCAGGATTTTATTTTAACAGAAGTTTATTTCCACTCAAAACTAAGTTCCCCCTATGGTGCACAAAAAAAAATGCCTCAATTCCTCTGAAATCCAAAAATCTTGGGCAAATTATTACTTTCCATAATCTGAAAGCAACCAATGACTTCTCTCTTCAAGAGCATTACCCAGATTAATACCAAATGAAGTTGTACTTGAATTATTCATTGTCACTGTAAATTCTCCATAGATGAAATGAGCAACAGCAAAGTGGAGCACGCCCGTGCAGCTGAGGGAGAGAGCTGGGCACAGCTCAGGGGGGTTTTCTCTTTCAGTCACACAGGAAGGAAGATTCAGAATCAGCTCTTGTGAGGGCTGGAGGTGCCATTTGTCCCACTGAAGGGCTGGCTGCTTGTTATGGTTGTTTTGTTGTTGTTGTTTTCTTTTTCTCCAGTCCTTCTGATAGCATTAATTGTATTTTAATGTTATATTAAGTCTACAAGCTTCTTGTTAAAAGGCAAGGTATTTGCAACACACTTCTAAGTGATTGTACATGTTCATAATAATTTTTGCTTCTGGTTGCCAACACATTATTATGCAAAAAACCTAATGTTTTTCATGTGATCTGGGCATAAATGAGGATTATTTCTCTTTCTGAAAGATATCAACAATTGCCATAAAGTGCTGTGGACAATTCTGTCATACACATTTGATCAGGAAACACATCAAGATTTCTTCTTTGGTAAGAAAGCATGAATATTATATTTCTGAATACGTGATAGGTGCAGGTGGAGAAATCCTTCTCAAAGAGGAAGGTAGGTAAAGAAATTCTCAGAGACTCAGATCAGGACTGAAAGAAGTTTCTTTTTCTTGGGAGAATTATCTTTATGAATTTTTTTCTCTCAAAAATCTCCATAGGTGCAACTAAGCTCATCTTTTGGGAAAAGAAGAGAAGCTCTATGAGTTCTTTCTCACTGTGATGTTTGCTGCTCTTACATCTATTATTGATTTGCTGAGCCACCACTACCAGGCCTTCAGATTAGGATTTTGTTTAATGACTAAAGTTTTCAGTTCCAGCAACTGAGAGGCACTTTTTCACTGTCTAAGGTAAGTCTTGGAAAGGGAAATTGCCCCTTTTCCATACAGAAAAATGATTGCCCTGAAGGTCACAGGAAAAAACTGCATTTGCTAGAGACAAGATAAATTAAGAGATGATGAAAATGTCCTCTGAAAACCAGTCTGCACACAGCATGTCTTCTGGAAGAAGGGAAAAAGCTGAGATTCCCAGGAGAACATCACTCCTGGACTTGTTTTGGCACCAATGCCCTTTGGCAAAAAGGCAGGTGCTGAGCCAGCACACTGCCTGGGACCACTGTCAGGAAAGGGAAGGACTTTTGCCTTCTGTTCTTCCATTTCACTGAAGACTTTTCAAGGTGATATAAGTAAAAGGAAGGAGCAAAGTGCTTACTGGAGTAAATAGCTTCAGTAATTCCCAAACCATTTGCCAAAGTCAGATTGAGTTGGTATGAAGTTTGTGAATTTCTCTGCAGTGAAAAAACTGTTTGAAATAAAATTATCATTGGTAGCTCAAGCAATGGAAAACCGCAGGAAAAATGTAGACCATTACAGTATGCTTCTCTCTAATCAGAGCTCCTCTACAATCACAAGGCCAAATACAGTCAGAAGAAAAAAACAAAAAAACACAAGATCCCCCAGTAGGCAGAGGCTTCAGGATGGAAGTCTTTAAATGGGTCACTTAAAATGCTTCATTGGGTAACACTGTACTATAACAGTGTGTTGGAAGCTGTCTGCTCCCTGGGATCACTGCTCACCACGCATAGCTGTTAGATGATACTGAAAATAATTCTGCATGGCACACCTAAAGTTTAGTCACAGCAGGTTTGCAGAACCCTTCACTGAAACTCAGATAAAGAGAAATAACACATTTCTAGGTGTGCACTGTTGAAAATGATAGAGGGAATACTCATTTATCTATTTACTTCCTGGCCCAGTGGGATAATCAGTGCCAGTTGCTGCGGTCAGCAGCCAGCAAGGATAAAATCAAGAACTACCTTGGCACCATCTGGTTTAGTAACAGAGGCTCTGTGGGAGAGGGTGCCAACAGGAGACAGTCCCTTGGTAGCACCAGGCTGCTCCCAGTGAGCAGCTACAGCTCTCACTGTGCTTTTCTGAGAGCTGCTTCAGCTGAGTCAGGAGTTTCTTTGTTTCTCTGCATTTTTATTTTTCAGTGATGGCTCTGTTTTCATCCCCTCTGGCTTGCTTTGCCCCTTCAGCCAACATCAGTGCTCTACCTGCATTTATAGTCAGTCTATTCAATAACTCCTCCAGCCTGACAGTTGGCATTTCTGAACAGCTTTGCACCTCTAAAGAAGTTTTTATTTCTTGTCTCCATTTGTTCTCTTCAGCCAGATCTGACTTAACAATAGTTAAGAAATATTAAAGCACTCTTGTGTTTCACCTTTCTCTGTTGCACAGTGAAGTCCCAAGGATGGAATATGATCTGACCAAGCAGAGCCTAGGGGGACACCCCTTCCTCTATGTATATACGTATATTCATTTATATATTTAATATATATATATTTATAAACTTGTACAGCACTTTTCTGTCAGGACATGTTCAGTCCCTCAATGCAGTTTTACTCCAGCCCCTTGATTACCCTGTCAGAGCATCCAGGCAAAGCTTCTCTATCCTCTTTGCATCTGCCAGTGTGGTGTAGTTCACCTTCTGGCCTGGGGCAAAAGTCTATTGCCACCTCTTTGGTTTATCAGCTTTTTACAAAATTAATTCATATTGCTATTTTCAATTTAGTGTCCTGGTATGGGTAGGGTATTGTGCTCTGGGTGGTTACTGCCTCTCGAAGAACTATCCTCCTTTTGACAAAATATTTCAATGAAACTAATTGTTGAAACCTGTTTTCCAAAATAATTGAGGCCTTTCCATCCTGACACATGCAGGGCTGTGAATCACAGCTCTCTTGCTTTTCTTCCTGCTTTTCCGTCTGAGCAAAATTCAGCAAGTGGACAGTCTACAACAGCATACTGTTGATTGCAAAAAGGCTGAATTAGGCTTTATTTTCCTACCTGTGCACACTAATTTGGGCATCATCACACTGACCCAGCTCTTCAGTTTCACAGAAGTTGTGTTTTTAGCTCATAACCCTTTAGATGTAACTGGCCCAGGGGTTGAAAAGTTAGTAGGGCAAGACAGACACCAACTTTCTCCATAAAAACTACTCTACCCTAAAACTATCCCCCAGGTGATTTTTTCCTTCTCGTTCTTACAAAGCTCACTTCAGACCTGGTGAATTATTCCCGAGGACAAGTTCAAGCTCCTGTTACAGCTTTTAGTTTCTTGTTGGGTATAGTTCAGGTCATCTTGTTAATTTATGGTTCTTAGCCAAGCTGCTTCCCATCAGTTCTGCCTCTCTCAGCTCTTTTTACAGGAAAAGAGCCAGGAAAGACTCAAGTTTCACAGAGAGTTTCACATCCTCTCTGACTGTCCCTGACCTCCCTTTGCTGCTCTCAGTGTGGACATCAAAGTCCCGAGGTGGGTATTACAGATTCTCACATGGAGCACTTTCTGTGGAGCCCAACAGGCTGGACGCCACAGGATGTGGGAATAACATGGTTTTGAGTTTCTGCAATAAAACATTGCTTTCACGGAGGAAAAAAATTAATATCTTTTCTATGCTAACCCTGAAATTTAAAGAACTGCACCCTGCAGGTGTCTAATTAATGTCTGGTTAATCTCATTTAAATCTCAGCTCTCACATTCTCACTCTTCCAGATTCACTTTTGTTTGCAGCTTTTGCCCTGACAAGACTTGTATAAAACATGCTGGTTTCTCATTGTCTTCTGCAGCTGAAAGTTTATACAAACCCAGTTCCTACAAAGCAGCTCCTGCAGAGCCCTTGAAAATGAGAATATTGAAAAGCTGAAGAAATGACTAACTCACATTTTTTCATCCCAAATTACATTTCCCTAACTGGGAAGGATTTCTAATAAACAACAAATCTAAGAAACAGTTTCAGTGCCATCCATATTTGCTTCCATTATCATCAATAATTGATATATTACGTACTTTTATGTATCATTTATGTAATTTTCTTTTTTTCTACTGAGATGGAGGTATTCTAACTTCACCAGTGAATTCTGACAGGTCCAATAGGAGTAGAAATACAGGTCTTAAATGCTAATTTCTTACATTTAGGTTACAAGGCAGGTTGCAAAGGTTAGGGAAAAAAGGTGTGTTAAGATTTCAGATTATGGACAATGTGGCTTTTACTACCAAAGACTCCCAGCTTGTTTTAACTAATTAGTAGCAAATACTTGAAGCAATTCAATAGACAAAATTAAATGTTTCCACAACTTCTCACTCCACAAAGCTGTGCTAAACTAAACAAGCATTTTTCCTGACATATCTAAACAACCATTTCAACTTCAGCAATCTGAAAATGCCTATAAACTAAATTTTTATTACCATCTGGTGTCTAGCCATTGTTTTATAAGTAAAGAACTGTTGGAGAAAGAAAAATTAATGCTCTGCAGACTTTTTGCTGTTTCTGGTAACAGTCAACATGAGGATTCAAACTGTTTCTGTTTAGCTTAATTAAGCTGACTTAATTAAGTCACTGCACAAGTTGCTTAAAACTACGATCAATCATTAATTCTTTAGATTCTTTCTTTCCCATCCCAGCCGATTACTGCGACACCACCTACAACAACTTCCATGGACTTTGTGTGCCACGAACCACAAACCCAATAACTGATACCTCTGGTTTTTTCCAAGTAAATGAGAACTGTTTTGTGGCTCACAGACCTATTTCTGATCCAACTGCCATTAGCACCATTCAGTTTTGGTTTTCAGAAGACCAGCTCCACAGATAAAAGACGATTTTAACTAAAAGCAGCCCCTCAGTATTTGTGCCTCATTCCTCAGCATTTTTTAACCTTAGTTTCAAATCATTACTCACTTGTAATAAAATTACAAGATGATAAAATTTCAGTGTGGTGACTGGTTAGATTCGGTGGCCTACAACTCTGAAATAATGATGCAAAATGTAATTGAGTCATACTATGTCTAATGCATGCACTTCTGCATTACAACCCTCAAAACCAGCCAACCATTAATTCCCCTCTTTTAATTATCTCATGTAGCATCATTCATCTCAAGAATTATTTCCAAAAGAAAAAAGATTATGCAGTATCATCCCAAATATATTGTAGCAGTTCTGATATAGATTATATTAAACCCACAACCTTTAAGAATATGTATGATCTTGAAAAAACAAACACTCCAGTCTAGTCAGCAAAAATATTCCTCATAGATCTGTGAATGGATCTTAATAACACACTTCTTTATCAGTCAATAGTGTTCCACGTCAGCATATTTTGCTTGCAAGCTGTCAGTTGTAATTCCCTATACTGCTCCAATAACAATTTCTATGTGAGAATAGGAATCCTAAAACAAGCTCACACTGGCATAAAGATATTAATAGCCATAAACACAAATAAAAGGTCCTCAATGCAATACCAAATACTTGTTAAGTGCACTTTAAAATCATGGAATCATTTGGGTTGGAAAAGGCCTTCAAGATCATCAAGTCCAACAAGTTACTGAAATGTTCTAAACTCAGTATTTTCAGTCCATTACATGTTGTTGCTGCTAAACTAAACATAAACATTTTGAATCAAGTGATGTGGTTAGTTTAAAGGTGAAAAAATATTTCAGTCTTCAATTTGGCGGTCCAGATGGAGTAGTTCAGAGGTATAACGAGAATATTTCTACTGAGACATGATTTAAAACTAAAATAATGGCAGTATAACCAGAATTTTGTCTTCTTTTTAACAAGGATAGTACTAACAGTTGAGTAAGCACAGCCACATGATAGGAGTCGGGGCCATTTGTGGGAATGGAAAAGTCCAAAGTTTACAGATCAACATGAACCTTTCTGATTTAAACACCACTAAAAGCACAAAATGAGTTCCATTTTGTTCTACTATTAAGTTTGCATCATTTTTTAAATCAAAGCACCATCTTGAGAGCTACAATTAAGATGTTAAAGAAAGCTGCTACAGAAAGAAAGGATACCAAGTTCAAGTTTAAAAGTAGAAGCACACAGCCAAGTATTGAGTCAACGAAGATGCATCTTCAGAATATAAGGCAAGTCTGCCTTCTTCCTGTACTGAGCTTCTGACCTTAAGGGAAAACAGAAAAAAGGGCAGGTACTCATCTTTGAACTGCTTGCACCTGAATGACATCACAAATGGCTTTCTGAAAAACTAAGAAGTCAATAGGCATTAGCTGTATAACATTTTTATTTTACTATATTGACATTTTATGCACAAATATTTTATCAGAGTAAAAATAGAAAATGTTTCATGTAAAATTACAAAAAAAAGGCAAAACACAAAAGAAATACGTAATTATTAGCAGAGTATAAGTGTCTTTATTTAAAGAGTAAAAAGTATGCAAAAAACCTTCTGTTTTACAAAAATTGGGAATATTCTTTCTATGTTTTCCTTCTGGCAGCAACAGAACAACCTTTGACAATATATTCTACATCTTTTGTTTCACTGAAGACATCAAGTTAGTCACAGATTTCTCCCTCAACTACAGAGAATGTGATAATGATTTTATACCGTTTGAAAGGTTTTCTTTACTAATTAGAACATGGTGGAAAAGCAGATGGAAGCATAACAAAGAACCCAAAGGACCATCACACCTACTGAAAAGCTGCAAAACAATTAATGGGATGTATTTACAAACAAAGGGTAGGAGCAGGAGTTTCCTCCATTGGACTCATCATGTAACAAGAACATGCAGGGGAATAAAGTTTTGATTTCAATTTTGTTGTTTATCCTCCCACAGTCCAGTTTGACCTAGAAAGCTGATATATTTAAGCTTCTTCTCTTTTTATACTGTATTTTAACTAAAAAGGCCTCTCAAGAACTCTGCTAAATAGAACCAGTGACTTGTACTGGACTTTAGTAATTAGAGCTGCTGCCACCAAACTACCATCTTCACATCATTCTTGGTAAGCAAACCTTCATTTCTCTGAACAAGCCACCTCAAACACCTGCCAACTGGTGGCATCAGACTGCTTTAATAGCAATAAATGGACTGATGTTGACCTCTCAGGATAGATATATTTACATTTTTTGCTTTGAGAGCTCAAGAGTGAAAACAATAGTGAGAGGTACCAAAAAAATCTGGCAAAATTTTTTACTTTTATAATCATGGTGATGATGAAAAAAGTAAGCTAGAACTACATGCAAGATTTCCAGTTTAGCAAAAACTATCTGGAGATAAGCATCCACCTACAAACAAAAGGCTTTGTCCTCAACACATCTTAAAATATGCAAGTCGTCACGTTCTCTACCTTCTGCCTCCAAGTGTGACCATTCCTGCTCTCCCTACTGAGCACAAACACACTTTACGTTCAGAACCTCACTGCACAGGAACTTTGGATTTAAGGTTTAAGAGTAGCTGGATCCCCCACAGCAATAAAGGTTTTCCCTTTTCATTGTTAAGCATTACCAGAGAGCAATTCATTTATAAAAAGTTAGTAAATGCCAATGGTCATATAATAATTACACTGTTTAACAACATGAAGGGGAAAAAGTAACCCCCAAATCACACCATTTTCAGCCATCGGAAGCAGCAGTCTCATAGGCACCAGTACAGAAGTTCAAAAGTTGCAGCTTGCTTTTTACTGCATGTGTAAGTTTGCATGAAGCATAGCTCAGAATTCAGGACACATTCCAACTATTTCTAATTCATCATCCCCTCTTCAAATTGCACCCAGCTCTGGGTCATGCATTTGGCTTAAGAAGCTTCAAAAATACCACTTGAAGTTCAGAGAGAAATTAATTTTAAATAAAAAAATGCCTCTTCGTATTTTAATATACATCAGACTGTACAATGATTGGGAAATTAAACTTTAGCTCTCTGTAAACTACTTTCAACTTGCTTTTTGTTCCTAACCAAGGGACTACTGACTGTGATTAACTTAAGTCTTAGCATACTGAGGTTGACTACAGTGCAGGTTTAAGCACCTTGCAGGACACAGCATTAACCACCCCCCCTTGACCCAAAACAAACTCCTCTTTGGGTGAGGACTTTTTTTTTCAAGCTTTTAAATGACCAGATGGGGGGTGGTAGTGGGGGAAGAAGTTTATCTTTGCTTTTTGCTAAATGGCAAACGTCAATGACGTATTTCAAAAGAGGTATTTGCCCTCATATGCATATTATCTACACATTACAATGAAATACTCATAATTGGCTTTTCACTTAAGCCAAATCTGAACCTGGATCTCCTTCTTCAGCACTGATCTCCAGTTAAGCCTAGCCTTAGTTTCCTTTGCTTATAAACAGAAGCTATTTTAAGAACCTGATGCTTCATAATATTTAATGTGTCTTTCGGCTCTGCTTGATTAGCTGAGAATAATGAACAGATTTTAACTCTGAAAGCATCAAATACCATTTGGTAGTTCAAAAGAGAACAAAAGACTGGGAAGGGCTGTGTTCAGACAACTGATCAGCCTTTTTGCTGAAAGGACTCATTTTTGTTAGAAGTGCTGCAGAAATGACTTTGCACAGCCGTGGTCACAGAGCACGGAGTTGTTCCACCTCTCACCAGCTGCACACCATGGAGGCCCTGACTCCGAGCTGCAGAAGCTGGGGGATCCCTTAACTTACACTGAAATATATGCTGTTAAAAGATCCAAATTTATGCGAGTCCCAGTTCTTTATAGAAAATCATGCCCTATATTGTACGGTCAAGAAACAAAAGAAGTTTCCAATTCTGATAAAGGTAGGAGCAGCAACTGCTCTGGTTATGGAGGAAAGGCCTCAGGTTCCCACTTTCAGGTCCCAGTGCTCAGTTATCCTTCTCTGCTTGCAGGGATGCCGTGGCCAGTGCCACTGCTGTAACTGGCTGTGCAATGCCGTGCAGCTGCATCTTGGCCAGCTTCTTCTGCTCGCACTCCGTGACCAGCCGGTTCAGCTCCGCCGCGCTGTACCCGATCAGCGTCTTCAGGTCACAGACAAACTTGTACACAAACCTCTTCCCTTGCACTTTGCAGATCATGTCTCCGTCATAGTAATACCTGCACAGTGGAAAAGAAACCATCAATGCAGATTTTCAGCATCTGTGATTTCCTTATGGATTAGTTATTTAGTTAAGGTCACTCAGGGGCTAAAATATGATTCCTTTTCTTATTGAGATTCTTACAGTTTCATATACCAAGATAGCATTTAGGCGTTTTCTTATATTAGAAAAAGTAAGAGGGTGGAAAATTGTCCCTGAATCTTGATATGTTAAAGAGAAATAAAACACAGTAATTATTTTATAGGCAGTCAGAAGCACCAGTTCAGAAATAAAAGTTTTAAAAACAGCTTGATGGGGAAGTTTTATTACATATAGTTTATATGTCAAAGTTTATAGCTTTGACATAGTAAGAAAATACTGTCTCCCCATTCATTACTGTCCTTTGCTTTACTCTTGTCTCTGCTTTTCTGAGGAAAAAAAAAATCATGTTGGAAACAGCTTGGAAATCAGCATTGTAGTTTTTATGATACAAAAGCAGCCATTCTCTCCCTACTTTTTACAAAAGTGGAAATAAAACTATAAAAGCAGGGGTTGAATTTTAGGTTTTTTGGGGGTTTTCTTTTGTGTTGTTTGTTTTTGTTTTGCTTTTTGCTTTTGTGTGGGTTTTTTGTAGTAGTTTGTTTGGTTGTTTTTTTGTTACAGTTCCTATGCTGACAAAGCTACATGTTTGCCTTAATTTACAACTAGAGCTGACTTCTCTAACTATAAATACTTTTTATATTGTGTGGCAAACGAATTATCAGACTGAGCAGAAATGCAGTAAGATAAAGTCTACATGGCCCACTGTACTCCAGAGCTGTTATAAAACTTCAGGGCACACCAGTAAACAGAAGTTAGAATGGTGCAGTTTTGTTGCTGTTTTTGTCTCACTTGCAGGCATTAATAGAATACTTGTTACACTTGTCATTAAGCAAACCTAAGTGGCTGGGATGTAACTTGGATTTGATGAGCTTAACAAGCTTGTGATAAATTTGGAAAAAAAAAATCAAAACCCAACCCAAGAAACCAACACAAATAACACAATTTAACTGCCTCAAAAACCATAACTCAAATGTAGCACAAATGAAGCCCCATTTCTTGACTGTCTAAAACTCAATCCTCTTGAGCGACATCCTCATAAAGGAAAGATGATTCTCATTCACTGGCAAAATTAGGTCAATTAGAAGAGTAAGTTTCTAAAATGCAGCCATGGCATATGTCAAGTGCCAATGTCCATAATTTTTTTTAAACTCTTTTTTTAACTCTGTGCAAGCACTTGCATTTATTGTACAATCCTGTATAATAATGCCTGTCTCAAAATAATGTAGTAAAAATGCTTTATAGACCTGAATATACTTCAAATTATTTAGTCTGCATTAGTGATATGATGAGAAAGGAAAAGGACCACAAGAAATCAGACCACGTTTATGTGAGGGCCCAAAACCATGCAAGATTCCCACATCACATGCTGCAAACACCCAAATTAAAAACCAATGCAATGTGGCAAGAGGATATTTTCAATATTATGTTGAAGGTGTTTCTGATTACAGCATTATTCAAAAATATAGAAAGCTAAGAATAAATACCCATGCAAGTTTACAAAGCCTTAGCTACTGGAACATGCCAAGACACATGAAAACTTTCAGAAGAATACCGGAGATGAATTATTTTTCTTCAAGTCTCACTTCCCTACTGGATAACTTAAGAGATGCTGATTTTTAGAAAATTTACCAAGGTATGCGTAACAAAAAAAGCTGCTCTTCTCTCTCCCCCCCAGCTCTAATTTCTATATCGGCTACTTTTGCTACAGCTAGGCAGAAGAGCCAGCACGTTTCTCAATAATAGCAACATCATTTTCTGTATTAACCAGCAATTGACACAGTGGTTTCAGTACATCAGTAAGCAAAACACATCACTGCTTAATACAGCATTAACTTGGCAACAGTATTTATCATCGGAGTAGCAAGAGGCATTAAATATCCCTTCAGACATTTAAGTGTTAGAAAACATGTCAATATTGATGCAGCTGCCAAAATGGCAACACTTTGAGGAATGTGATTTCTGTAATTCTGTGACTAAAATATAAACACAAAACTTCTCTAATAGTGATTTATGCAAATGACTGTGCAGACATTCCTTTAATATCCCAGTGATAAGAACATTATTCTGAAGTTCTTCAGCTGCCTTTGAGATTTTCTGCAGTTTGTTGTCAAAACCCAATAAATATTAGTGTAGTTTTCATCATTTTTATGTTCCAGAAAGGTTTCATATATGCCTTCAGTGCACAAACTCAGAGATACACAAAACCGGGTTGGAAACATGGGAATGCTATTGCAACAATACAGGCTGGGGAGCAGCTGTACTGGGAAGGTCCTGATGTGGGCAAGAGGTTGGAGCAGGGGCCTCCTGAGGCCCTTCCAATTCAAGTGACTCTGTGGTCCTATGAAAAATCAATATCCTAATTTAATATACATATAATGCAAGAACAGCCACACAAGGCCAGCCTGGAGATCCATCCAGAACAGGAACAGACTCCAAACAGACCAAAACGTGACAGCTAAGCAAAATCATGAGAGTAAATATCTATCAATGCTCTTCCTTGCTTTCAACAAGCTGAGGCTCAGGAATTCATAGGAGCTGTATCTTTCCACACCTAATATCCTTTGAAATATTTCTTTATCATTAATTTTTCTACTTGCTTCTCAAACACAAAATAACTCCAGCATCCCCAATATTATGCCTAAGGAAACTCCAAGACAAATGAAAGGGTACAGTTAAGCTGTGTATCTGGTGCCTGCCAGATGATAATTAAATCCTCCCTAAAAGACTAAGAAAGCCAGAATATGGTAACTTTACCATAATTTCTTACAGAGGTATTTTTAGGTAGAAGCTGATTTCTTTTTTAGACAGTGCTAGAGGAGTTTACTTAAACCAATCAAACCATCCAAAACAATCAAACAAAAAACCAACAACAAAAAGTAGTCACAAGTGAAAATGCTGAAGAGTAAATCACAGATTTCAGACTTCAATCACTATGCAACTTCACTCATATAAAAAGAATTTCTAAAACTACTTAAACGATTTCCAGGATTAGACAATAGACACCTTTCTTGAAAACAAATCAGGAGAAATATATTTAACCATATCACAATAAGAAAGCAGTAGTTCAAATCTTAATGATTTCAAGGAATTTGGATGAATTTTCAAATGATTTCAGAGACCAAAATAATCAGGGAAAACAAGTCTAAAATTCAGGCACTTGCATTATTCCCCCTTCTTGAGTACATCACCTACAGTGATTCAATAATACAAGTCCCTTTTACCAATGTCAAACTACAAAATCACGCAGGAATGAAGACACTGAAACATTTCCATTTCTTCAGGTGAGAAAAGTTCACTGTAGTGCTGAATTGCAGCTATTGAAACTTACCTGTCAAACCACATTTTTCAATTTAACATCCTTACAATAAGAACAATAAAAGGGATCAATGAATATATGAAGTTAGAAAAGGATGTTACATACAGAAAACTACGAAAAGTATGTAATTACAGGAAAGTATCTGCTTTATTCCATTAACAAGAGCAAGAGGAACATGAACAGTACAACAAGTAGGTTAATAATTCACATATTTCTGTATCTTTCACCAATAATCAGTACTGTTTGGCATGCTATTAAGAGCATAAATGCTGAAGATACAGAAAAAAAGTATATTTCTGGAAGTGAGCTACTCAAATTAACAATCTTGAAGAAGGAAAATATTTTCTTTTAATCTGATGCAAAGGACCAGATTCAGAAGATTTGTTTGTATCTTTATTAAAAAAGGTTCAAGTCTTGCACTATGATAGTTAGAGATGAAGTAGACAGATGAAAGCAAATCATATCCAACAAGTCCCTGAAGTTTCTTACCTCAAGGCCCGACTAAGCTTCTCGTAGTTCATCGTGGGCTTGTTTTTGCGCTGTCCCCACTTTTGTGCAACCAGTTCAGGTTGATTCAATTTAAACTCTCCTTCATCACCAACCCAAGAAATACAGTCCCGAGCATCTTTGTCAGTGAGAAGTTCTAATAAAAACTGCCACAGCTGGATCTGGCCATTGTTCCCTGTTGAAATAGGAACAAGATCCATTTCAACTTGTCCTTTTTATGTTCCCCTCACAGATAAAAATTTTCAACCAACATATTTAAGCAGATCAACATAGAATATATAATCGAAAGAAAACATGTACTTAATTAATCTCTTCTAATGATTCTCTTGCAAACATTTTCTAGCAAAGTGATCAGTATCCATCTATTAAAAAAAATGATGAACTCAGGAAAAAAAAACCAAACAAAAAAGAAAATATTTCTCATACATCCGTCCCTAGAACTTGAAGAAAACTCAAAAGAACCCTCCAAACTTCAGCTTACATCAAAGTAACATCTTACATGCCCAATCATTAAGATTCCTTTCTAACTCAAGTACCTGCAGCAAAATTCCTAAATTCTCAATGAGATACAGAAAGCAGACCTGATGGCTAAACAGAGAAACACAGAGTATCCTCTGCTCATGTCAGCCAATAAAATCTTGTCCTCAGAACTCTGAAAGGCATCATTATAGACTTTTATAGAGAGGTAAGACAAATAAAAACTCAAGGAGAGGGAGAGGAAAGGACTTAACAGAAAAATTCAAAACAGTGGAGAGAACCAAAACAAAAATGACAGCAAGAAAAATATAAGGTAAAGAAACCAAAAATGCATTAGTAACAATCAAAGAGTATGCAACAAATAACAGTAATTCCAAAAAAGAGACTGCAGATTTAGTGTGCAGTATTCCAGATGTGCATTCATTTAGCTAAACATGAAATAAGAAACTTGGTAAATTTTGAAGTCACCAAATTGAGGAGGAACAGAGGAGAAGGGGAGCAAGAAGCAGCTAGGCCAGGTTTATTTTCTCCCCTTTCTGCAAACAGAAAGAAGTTAAAAGCTTAAAGAAATGCTATGCAATGGTTTGAGAGGACAGAATGTTACATGATGGGGAAAAGAAACTATTTTACGCATTTTATTTACTGCAGGACTGATAAACTACAGCACTAGGTTAACATAGTGCTTCTGTGAGCTGACCAACCTGCCAGGGCTGCAAGTGCCTGCCATGGATTTTGTACATGGATTTTGTACCTACTGTTCTCTTCGTAGCACACTGACTCCTACAAACCTCACATTTGGAGCAACAAAGACATGTTCCACCAAACTGCAATTCAAATTAATGAGTCAGTGTTCGCTGTATCTGCATGTAAAAATAACGGAGACAGTACCTGTTCTGTTCCCAGGGGAACTCCTGTCCTCTCCAGAGATCCTTGGAGCTCGTTGCACTTTGGCTGCCTTTGCACTGCTGTTTATTACTTTAATGGTGGTTGGGGTAGCAGGTTGTACAGACGCTGGAATAATCTGCACAGCTGTGGAGCAGAGAACGTTGCAGAACATCAATTATAAATTGCACAGAAACAGGCATATTTTATTTATTACCTGTATTATCATAACAACTAGAAGCTTGGTCTTTTCCTTTGCTGAAAAGGCACACAGGGTAAGTCACAATGCTAATTTAAAGACTTTTTACCCCATAGTGAAAATTGTAGTTTTGGACTCGTTGTAGAAGTGTCACATTACAGAAAAAACACCATTTTTAGTTAACTATCATGTGTATTGCATGTTTCCATAAAAAACGCCTCAAACTCTCTCATGCCTTTGTTTTCATCTTTATGCCGTTCCCACATGATCTGCCCGAATAGCCTTTTTTCTACAGTCACTGTACCACCCTCCATATCTGCTATTCAAAGAGTGAACACCCTCCTACTGCAATGGAGGAGGATACAAATGCCCCACTTGAGCTGGCTTTAACCAGACACAACTCCAGGACATAAATAGAGAGTCTGTCAATTTAATACAAGCTGCTTACAAGTCTTCTAAAAATGGACTCATTTTAATAATTGATAATGCTGCTTTAGCTGAAAGGATGAGCTTCAAATAACTGGAAAGTTACTTTAATATATTATTTCTAGTATTGGTTTATAAGCAACTTTTCCCTTCCAGACACCCTTTCAGTTTTTGGAAATGCCTTTTTTTTTTTAATTAATACTTTAATATGTCCGCTCATTAATGCAATATATAACCTAAAACCTCAGAACAACTAAAAACCTCAAATATATATCCTAGATAGCTTATTTCAAGTGAATGGAAAATCTACTATCCAAAATGAAAGTTACAATCTTCCACAGTTTAGGTCATACATCATATTTCATCCACTAACAAAATACAGAGAAACTCAATGTTAGGTTTTGAAGTTTAAAATATGTCCTCCCCTCCTACTCAAGGAAAACTACTCTCTCAAGTGATTTTATAAATGCTGTACTATCATAGAACTGAACCAAAGTACAGTGTTAAACCTGCAAACAGTATGAATTAATGATGACAGAAGCACTTACGCTGATCAATAGTAACAGTTGCTATTTCTCCAGTGTGTTCCTGGCTAGCCAGCACATCTGCAAATTAGAAACAAAACCAGTATGTTTTTATCTAACACACAAATTTCAAGTCACCGAAGACCGAAAACTTTCATCTTTCATAGAGGAAAAAAGTCAAAATTTGGTATCAGTTTGCAAGAGATATGTATAGCTCATGGTTCTATGAGGAGAGACATTTAACATCTGTCACTCAATTTTTAGAAATAAGGGTGTACATGGCAAATTTCAAAGTATCTCACATATTCTTCATCCCCCTAAAACCTTTAGCTATATCATATAAATGAAGATGAAAATAACCTTTAGACTGTCAAATTACAGCCAAGCATGGTAAATCTGAAATGCACATACACATTACTGTATTATGCACACACAGTGCATCACTCATCAGTTGTGTTATGTGCCATTTAAGGACTTCATTGCCTCTGCTTAATAATCTTCACTTCTATATGACACAAAAATGTACATTTAATAACTCATAATCCATTTTTAATTATAGATCAAATTCAGTATATGCACAAGCTGCAAATCTGTATTAAAAACAAAGGAGGAATCATCAGTCACTACCCTCTACTAGTGATAAGTTTGATAAAAGACAGGCAGTGCTTAGTATGCAGACATGTTCCATGGCTGCAGACATTCTCTCCAATACCTTCTGTTACCTTGTATTGATGCCCTCACTTTTAGTCCCAATAATAAGTAAAAGAAAAATAACTGCTCACAATTGGTTTCATCTTTCAAGAAAGAATAGGAAACAGATAAGTGGGGAGGGGCAATAAGTAAAATCAGCTACAGAAAAAACTGCCATACATTTTCGGAGAAGCTCCAGGTGGCTCCAGAGGATTTCTCCCCGTGGGACACGCTGGAAGAAGTCTTCCTGGCTGAGGCTGCAGAGCTCCCTCCCGGGAATGCTGAGCGTGCTGAGGTCGATGTCAGTCATGCTGAACTCCTTCATCACCCACACCACCCAGTGCAGCACCTGGTCTGTCGACCACTGCACAGGGTCTGCAGAAAGAGGGATGAAACTGCAAATTACTTCATTATGTACAGCAAGGTCCCTCAATTATATAAGAACTTTCATAAAAGGTAATGCGTAACATCAAGAAGCAGAGTGACAATCAAGAAGCAGAATTACCATGACCAAATCTGACTGGAAATTTGACAGCTCTTAAAATGCGGAGGGAGTGGTGTAGGTTGGCAGGGAAACAGAAAGGGCAAAAGGGGATTTTCTTTAGAAAAAAGTTTTTACATCAGAACAACATCACACATATCTCAAACACAAAAAAGATTTACTTTTTCCATAGGTCTTTAGTTTCAAAAACCAATACTCACCTCAAACATGTTGATCTGTATGCAATTATGACAAAATATTACATTCTAAACTCATTATTCTAAACACATTATCCTGGTGTCTACAGTAACAAAAGTCACCACTGCATGGGGTTTGGCTGGGATGGATTAATTTTCTCCTCAGAAACCCATACCATGCTGTGTTTTAGGTTGGTGACCAAACCAGTGTTAATAACACATCGAGATGTTTTGGCTACTGCTTAATAAAGGCCAGTTACACAGCATCATTTTTCACTGATGCTTCCTAAAACCATGCAATGTAATCCTTTGGCAAAAAACACACCACAAGGGGTTTGGTCTTCCAAACATTATCAGCAGTGAATTTTCATCAAAAACTTGCTAATGTGTAGTCATTGACAGAACACAATCTGCAAGGAAACATAAATCGTTACTTTCTCTAACCACTTCTGTGGTTTCCAAGCTTCTATTGCTCCCTTTTCTGATTTTATTTCTGATAACAATCAATACTTTTTGTTCTTTCTAGGGACCTCTGCAATGGTACCAAATACTAGGATTCTAATGGCAGAAATACCTTTAACAGATAAAGATTTGTAATCTCTAATAAAACCCACCAAAACATGACACAAAGAGAAAGTGACAACATTTTAAAGAGCTGCTAAAAGCTCATTTTCCACTTGCAGCAGAGCTGAGAAGCCTATAAGGATGAAGACAGTGAGCAACTTTTCTGGATGATTATTTACTGACTGGACTTGACTTTTAATAACATCACACCCTGTATTCTGAAGAGATTCAAGGAATAGTTTCAGATTATACTGCAGAACCTAGTGGTATGTGATTTCAGACCAAGTCCTAGCAATACCTACTCAAAAAACATTTAAAGTTTTATTCTTTCTGGAAGGCAGTTTAGCACATTTTTCTGATATCAAGAGAACACAATTACTCATAATAGAGACCTGTCATAATGGCCTAGCATGATTTTCCTGAAAAATCTGCACTCCTATGACCAAAAAGACATTAAACTTTCAAAGCCACAGTTGTGGGTTATAAGGTTTTCTTAAAGCATCAACATTATGAAAGTTTATTAAAAACATTATTCAACAACAACATCAGTTTAAGTAATTTTCTTCTGATATTAATGTGAGAGCATGTGGAAAAGTATTAGTCTGCTCCTGATAATCCCTCACTTTTTTTCCCCAACATTTTGCGTCAAATCCCTGATTATCAACAGACATAACATGATGAAAACTATTTTTGAAGTGCTTGCCAGTAAGAACAACCAAAAGCTGAAAAAGCTATTGCTTTAGTTATCAAAATTACATTCAAAATATTGGTAAGCTATATGTCCTGCAAAGACCTGTGACTTGACTGGAATTCTTAAACACTTGCCAAATATATTCCAGTTTTACAGGTCTGCTCAGATACTGCATCTTCCTGTGCTAAATATGCCTTGACAGTACATTTCTGCCAGTAAGAAAAACGACTGAGCAGGATAATCTGAATGTGACACAGCTCTAAACCCCCCAGTTTCAGTTCAATTTTACGTAGGCATGCAGAGATGATTTTTCTAAGCTACCATTAAAATAGCAGCCTGCTAAATAAAACCATTAATTCAAAGGAGATGATCCTCTACCAGAATATTTATTGTCAGTTCTGAATCATCTTCCTCCAGTATGCTGAAGTCCAGTATGGCATTCCATGCAAAATCTGATTTAACACCAGATGTTTCACCACTTTAGAAGCAACTCCCACCAAGTACAGAGTCCAGTCCAATTTCGCATACACAAGAAGAGCTTTATGATTAACATACACATCTTTACGGAGGGCAGGAAGAAAATTGCTTTCTAAAAACTGCATTGACAAATACGTTACGGAGCAAAAAGTGCTGATTTAGTCATCATCATCATGGCTAGGCTTCGCAAACGAAGATTTGCAAGGGCTCTACCCACACTTGCTGCAAGCACGCTGATGGCTAAAAGGGCCAATGTGAGATAGGCAAGTCCGATTGCAAAAGGCACAGTGGAAAGTCTCTGTCGGCACTACAGGTGAGGCACGGTTCTTCCTGCATTGCCTTTTTTCTTCAAGTCTGATTCTGCGTGTGTTCTCAAAGGAAGCAGCAGCGTTATGGATGGTGTATCTCCATTTCTCCTGATTGGAGGCCAGAGTGGACCATTGATGGTGGTCACTACAGCCAAGGCTGAGGTATTGTTTCAGGCAGTCCTTGTATCTCCTCTTCGGGGCTCCTCTCTTGCGGCAGTTGGTGGCAAGTTCCCCATAGAGCACAGTCTTAGGGAGGTGGTGATCCTCCATCCTGGACACATGCCCTGCCCAGTGCAGCTGAGTTCTCAGCAACATGGCCTCGATACTGGTGATCTCTGCCTGTTCAACGACAGACATATTAGTCACGTAATCAGACCAGTGGATGTTTAGGATGATCTTCAAGTCCAGTTTGAAGGTTTACCTGGAAGCTCTGTCTCACTGCAGCTGTTTGAAGATTGTTAACATTGAGCCTCCTCCTTGGAATGCCACCCCTCTTAGGTCTGGGCTTAAAGTGGAGGTTAAGTTTGCAACTCACAAGGCAGTGGTCTGTTTGACATTCTGCACTAGGCATCACTTGGGTATGACAGACATCACGAACATTTCTCTGTTGTACTAGGACATAGTCAATGAGGTGCCAGTGCTTGGATCAAGGATGCATCCATGCTGTTTTCAGGCTGTCTTTCTGCTGAAGGATAGTGTTGGTGATGGTGAGCTGCTGCTCTGCGCAAAACTCTAGCAGCAGGTGTCCAATGTTGTTGCAGTTTCCAACACCATGCTTCCCTAGTACTCCTTTCCAGGCTTCAGAGTTCTTTCCTACTCTGGCATTGAAGTCACCAAGGATTATGATCTTGTCATCTGCAGGAACCCTTTGGGTAAGGCGGTGGAGGTCAGTGTAGAATTTGTCTTTTTCAGCAGGATCAGCTTGGAGAGTTGGGGCATATACACTGAAGAGAACATGTTGTTTGTCGTGTAGTGGGAGGTGTAAGGAGATAATGCGATTGGAATGACCTGTTGGCAAATTTTCAAGTTTGGAGATGATGGAGTTTCTAATCATGAAACCAACTCCTGAAAGGTGACGTTCAGTTTGGGGTTTGCCTGACCAATAGAGTGTGTAGCCGGCGCCCTGTTCTTTAAGGCTGCCTACCTCATGGAGATAAACTTCACTGAGAGCAGCAATGTTGATGGTGAGTCGTGACAGTTCGTGGGCAATTAGAGCAGAATGATGCTCAGGACATCCACCATCCACAGAGTCAAGCATGGTTCTGATGTTCCAACATGCAACTGTTAATTTGGACACACCTTTGAGGCAGGTGTATGCCTTTGTCTTTTTGGGTTTGTTTTTGTTTGACTGTAGGGAAGATGCCCGTTGGCCATGGCAAGCCAACTGGGTGAAGGGTGGAGATGAGCTTTGGTCAGGCCACCTTTTCTAGGCCCCTCTCCATGTGCAGCAAGAAGTGCTCTCCTTGCAAAAGGCTGCTTGGTCAATCAGGATGCTGCTGAACCAGACTGTCATCTCTGGGTCAGTCTCAAGTGACCAATGTCCTGAACTGCCTGCATGAGGGGTTGTGGCTGTGGCTTCCAGTGCACCTCATCACCTGCTGTTTCATCCCTCACCTGTCACTACAGGGCTTTGTGAGTGTGGGTGAACCCTTAAAGCCTGTGCAATGGATTTTTCAGGTGAGCTGCAGCATGTGCAGATCTGGTCCCACCCTTCATTCCTAAGGTTCATCTGGCAGGGCCAAGTGAGGTTGGACAATGACAGTGAAGTCCTCAGGACATAGGCTTGGTTAGAGTGTCCTTCCCTTAGATGGATGGACTTACCGGACTAAGCGAGTTCCATCTGCCCGGGTTTGGAATTAGAGTTGTCCTTCTCCCAGGATGGTTGCTGGGGAGCTAGCGAGCCCATCCTGCCCGTGGACACACTTTGTCTGACCTTTCAGCTGAGACCTGACTAGCATGGGAGACCTTACTGGAGGCATGTACCATCGCCAGCACAGCTCACAACCTCATAAGGGCACGCAAGCTTCTCCCTCACGACAAGGGGGTGTCCATGGAGAAGGCTGATTTAATAAAATTATGACAAGCATTCATTCTACTTCTCTTTAGTCTTCAGATTAGATATTAGGAAAACATTTTTCCCTGTGAGGCTGGTGAGGCACTGGAACAAGTTGCCCAGAGAAGCTGTGGCTGACCCATCCCTGGAAATTCAAGGACAGGTTGGACAGGGCTTGGAGCAACCTGGTCTAGTGGAAAGTGTCCATGTCCATGGCAAGGGATTTGGAACTAGATGATCTTTAAGGTCCCTTCCAACCCAAACCATTCCATGATTCTACAATTCTCTAATGCAGATACTTGCATTGTACTTACCCATACCCTCAGCTGACTTCTCTGAGCGCCTGGAGCACCAATCCCCCAAACACAAGAACCCAGACCCTGCCCAAACATACACGTGGACACACAGCATGCTGTGTGTTCTTACCGTAAGGAATTCCAAGGCGCTCCTGCTCTTTCCGGTAGCCTTCCAGTGCTGCAGCCCATCGTGTCACCTGCTCTGAGGTTTCATCTGAAATTGTTGCGATATGTTTTGTTCCATCCAAGGTTATCACTTGAGCTTCCTCAACAAGGTGAGCTTCAGCCTCTCCATGATGAGCATCTGGATCAATCACCACCTCCACCGTCTCCACAGGCTTCACAATTTCAAGGATGTTCAACTTGGGCTCTATCCCTAAGTATGGAAATAACAAACACAAAACAAAGACAGTAATGCCAATATCACAAAAACAGTGTTTTAAAGCTTTCTGATGCAGGGTTAGCATGCTCAGGGAAGAAGAAGGAAACAAAAGGAGCATTAAATTTTGTGAGAGTCCTAAATTAGAATGGCATATATCCTATTATACAGCATAGACTTCAGTAAAGTGATACAAAGCTGTCCCTCTTTCCTCCTCCAGTATTACAGCTTCCTTTTCTATTTAGGTGATCCATTTCACAGATCTTGAACAGAATGTTCAGCATATGGGCATAAAGTACAAGTATTCTGGGCTATACGAAATATACCAAAAAATAAAATAAGCACACCAGCAACTCCCCAAAAGACCCAGAACGACTATGCAGCCCTTTCCTCCAACCAGGAGGCATTATTTTCAGCCTTTACAATACCCCCCTGCTATCTCTGGGGTCTATACACAGCAGATAACATTTTCTTTCAGTACTCTGTGGCAGACAGCATGTTCCAAAACAAGTTTAAAGAAAACTCAAAAATTCTTCATATTACAAGCTTCATCAGCTACCTGTATTTTAGCTCTAGGTTTGTCATTTCAGATATTAGATCGTGGAGCTGGAAGATATGTCTGTATCTATTCTGCAGCAATAAAGAATACATTCACTAATGCTTTGTATCACCACCTTCTCTGTCATCTTTTGAAAAGGTGTTTTGTCCAACATTGAATAGAAGATTTTTCAAAATAATTTCAATTTTTGTGACATATAATTTCAATTATAATGGAATTTATATTTCCATTGTAAAGACAGCTACCAACCACACTTCTTTAAAGATATTTTTATCAAACATATTTGCATATAAAAAAAAAATCTTTAAAATTCCATTTTATTATGCCTTGGAAAACCTGAGTAGGGTTAAGCAGAAGAAAGAAAGATTCACAGAACATCATATGGCCAGGATAACTTCAGTATCTTGAGCCATAAAGTATTAGTATCCCTCCTGTCTAATCTATATTAAAGCTCAACGTGAGATGGTAACTTCTGCAGGTAACAGCCTTAAGAGCTGAAGCCACAATCCAGTCATAGTTTATAAGGAAAAATAAATGGAGCGCATACCTGTACAAGTAAGAACAAATCAAGTCTTTTTCAGACAAGTATTCCTCTAGATTTTAAAAGAAATTCAGCTTGAGAAAAATATTAGAAACGGAACACAAAAAACACCTTAAGTACAACATGCAGCAATGTGAAATTAAGGAAGTGAAAACAGATGCAGACAACCAGTAAGTGGTTCATTCAATGAAGAAGCAAATATGAAGGAAAAGCAAACAAGTACCTTACTCAGGAGAGTATTTTGCCTAGGCCACCTATAATTAGCATGCAGAACACAGGCTTCTTTCAAAATCAGGTAAAAAGGAGCGAGGGAAAACATTAAGGGTTAAGATTCTATTTTTGAACTTCAGAAAAGAAGGTAAAGAAAAGGTTTCTAGAGAGGAACAGTCCACTATTGCTTAACAAAATAATTCACTGTCAAATAATTACACGTCAAAAGAGATTTGTGCTTCATCCACTATACAAACATGAAGATCAAAGTGATGAGTCTTTGTAGAGGAATCAGTTTACAAGTAAAAATGTTGTGAACAAAGTCGGCCACCTATCCTACTGCAACACTAGAGCAACATTAATTCCCTGGGTTTGTCAGCATCTCTCTTCACACCTCTCCCTCTACCTACTGCGTAAGAGAATGGATGTCCAGTCCTCCCCAGACACACCTAAGTTGCAGACCACAATGACACACACTCCAGAAGCATAAACTGGTACAAGGAGTACAAAGCTTCAAAGACATGAACTACCAAGAAATGTGCAGATGTTGCCAGTATGTGTTCCTTCACTGTCAATTGTCTGAAGGTACAAAATATACTCATGTGAAGACTGACCTACAGCCAGCGTGTTTTTTTCCACCCTGAAATATCTAGTATTAACCAAGCCAGACACAGGACATCAGTCAAACTGAACCATTAATCTAGATCAGTGTCATTACATTTATTTGTCCCTTTACATACTAAAAATAATAAAAGCCTAGTTATTACAGAAATTGTTATAGAAAGAAACACCAGAATATTTTGATATGGAGTAATATCAAAATTAAACATTTTTTCAAATTCTTTGACATGTGATGGAACCAGTTACTGAGATCTCCACACTGGCAAGAAGCCCAGTTCAGAGCAGTACAGAACTGGGCTGCTCTCAGAGCATTCTTCCAATCAGAAGAAAGGAGATCCGGCAAGGTGGAGTGCCAGGATGGTCTTCTGGTCAAAAGAATAATCAGGAATGATACTTTATCTGGTGTAGTATGTTCTATAAAAGTTCTATAAAAGCACTACATTGGACTGTATTTCAGCTGCTGTTTATTCCCTTGAATTTACAGATGGCTATTCAAAATTTGATACAACACTTGAACTGAAGTAGCAGTTTTTAAGAAATAAAAGAGTCCAATCCACCACAAGGATTACCATCACTAATTACTACTAGCTGAATTCTATACATTACACAAGTTGGGGAAAAATAAAAATACATGAATTGAGAATCTTTCAAAACCTCATCCATGCAAGTAGAATATGCTGCTGGCATAAGAAGCTGTGTTTTCCCCTCTATATCAAAAGGACACTGCAGTCAAGAGTAACATGTCTGTTTTCCTGTTAGTGATCCAAATATCTTTATTTTATTTATATTCATGTTATTTGTTATCTGACATTCTGTCCTGCCATATTTTACACGCCTTCAACATACAGATTTTGAGTTATTTAAGGGTCAAGGCCTGAAAAACAACACTGAGGATTGTCCTAAAGTTACACAGAAGTACTTAATATTCAAATGTCTCTTTCAAGGGGGGAGACAAAAGAAAGAGTAAGACAGAGAGAGCGACAAGGCGCAATGGGGGTTGGGGGCAAGAAGCTCCTTGTACTATATGGTCAATTTTACATTGAAGACAGAAAACTCCACCAAACACAGGAAGAAAATGAAAGATAATGGTGAAAATATTTATCACCTGCATCCTTTTGAAAATGGAAGTCTGAGCACTGAATACTGTAAGTTATGGCATGAATTAAAAACAGTTATTGTAGTTCCCTGAAGGATATTTCTACTTTATTTTTAAAAGCAGAAAG
This sequence comes from Anabacerthia variegaticeps, assembly GCA_035583185.1. NCBI lineage: Eukaryota > Metazoa > Chordata > Aves > Passeriformes > Furnariidae > Anabacerthia > Anabacerthia variegaticeps. The sequence continues at coordinate 15,046,878 of JAWWEW010000001.1, read as the reverse complement.
GTAGTTCAATCCCCATTACACATGGGGGACTGAGGATTCAGCCCAGCACTACTCACCTGACACGCATCACTAAATGCAAATGATGTCTTACTGAAGACTGCTAATACAAAGCAGAAAGGTTTTCTGTCTAATCTACACTGAAGTCACAAGAAAACAAAATGTGTTCCCCAAAATTTGCTGATCTGCTTTGCTGATGTAACTCAAAGGAGATAACCAATCTACTCTAGTTGGAACTTGTCACTGCAAGTATGTAAACTAACACCTGTAGCTGTTCCCACAGCCCACCACGAACCTTGTCCTCAGTGAGCGGTGGCAGTCCTTCCACTCCAGACATGGAAGGAGCAAAGCAGAAGAACAGGACAGAAAGTAAAACAACGAAGCTGCAAATTCCTGAGGATTTGACAAAGGGAATTCCTGTCATAATGGATAATATAAACTATGCACCAACAAGTCCTTACCCACCTGGTTAATGCTCGTCTATCACAGTGGTTTACTCTGACTTCTTATCCAAAGAAAACAGACAATAGAAAGTGATCCTGGACTTTGATAAGGATTTCCAGGTAGCTACATATACTTTCATGTTCTAACTGTTCCCAAAGCACACAAGCTCACTCACCTCACAGAGATGAAACTGTCACCTACCTACACAAAATTCCTTTGACGGCTTTGATATTTGGTCTGATATGAGTACTGACTAAACCTTGAGGAAAGCCTCATACTATCACTGTTTGACACAGATTTTTTTGCGTTTATGTTTGGGGTTTTTACTTAGAAAATGATATGAAGTTCCTATAAAATAAACATTTCAAATAGTATTAGTCCATGATATTTATTTTAATTTTACTACTTATAACCGCAGTGCACAACAAAAGACACATTCTGTAGCTCTGTGAGCATTCAGGGATTTTCTCAATTTTACAGCTAGGAATAGGAGGAGATTAGGTTTGCTCACAAGTATTCCTACCATATTAATTTGTCTGTAAAACAGACAAACACAACTGCTTACCTTGCCTAGATATCACTTGCACACTGAGTTGCACTGTTCCATCTGTTTTCACTCCTTGATCAAAAAGGCTTCGATCTGGGTCCAGCTTGATAAAAGTATAAAAAAAAAAAAAAATGTATTAGTCTCAGTTACAGGAAACTTATTCTCCTTTAAACTTTAGAAACACTTGGTGCTGCAACAAATTTTCTGAAGAAGTGTGCAAATATTTTTAATGCTATTTAGACATAGTACATGACAGAAGGAATTTGATCTGTATTTGAAACTTGCCACTCTATTCTGTTTAATGCAGTTTCACTTAGAGGAACATTTTTTGAACTAAAAGAAGCAATGCAATACTGGGCATTACCTTCACTACCTGAAAACTACCTACAGTCCCTTTTCTGAATTTTTTATACCTTCATAAAAAGGTTGCTTTACAACAATATTCTCCTGTTGTTGGAAAAGCCACAGATGTCTGACTACAACCAGAAATAAAACATGCAGTTAAACAGAATTCAAAATGGTTGTACTGCCTAACATGTGGTGATGCCTGCAAAAATGGGGGGATTTCTTGAGTAATGCTTTGCTATCTCTACACCTGAGCAGTATAAAAACCTTCTCACTTCACTCCGATTCAAGATAAGATTAGACACACAGAAGCTCAGGCAGCAATGAATGATGGAGCCTATCTCAAAGGAAAGTATATTGTTGTTGCCCTCATTCTTCTTTCACTGGTAAGGTGCTTTCTTATCCTCACACCAGGAACTCCAAAAATATTTTAACTTTTTTTCACACTGAACTAGTGTCTATATATTAAATGGTATGATGATAATGAATCTGACATAATATTAAACCATTAATTGTAATTAATACTTCACACGAAGATGAATTCCACACACAACAGAAGAAAGGGACAAAGTATTTTAAATGTTTCTCCATTGAGAGGTTAAATCATTCATAGCCTTTCAGTTTACCTGGATATCTTGCAGGCAAATTTCATGTGCATCCAAGGAACATTGCAGTCTGGGTTCCAGCAACTTCTTAAGATTTCCAATGGGTTCATTGATGTCAATAGCCTGACTCACAAATTCTGCTGTGGTGTAGGTTTGCTCGACGATGCTTAAATACCAAATTAATATAATAAATCATTACCTACATGTTAATGCAGCAGGTAAAGGAAAGCTTAATAAAAATTAGAAGTAAACTAGGTAGAAGTTAATATGGACTCTGAAATCTTAATACCATGCAAATGAACTCTTAGCTTGGGCAGAGAGTAAATTACTAAATTTGGTCTCATTGATTTTACAGTTGTGCAAGTCTTCTCTCACCCTGTCACACTTAAAAAGCTGGGTTAAATACCAAGATTCAGACCACTTTTTTCAAAGGACTAAGTCATGATTAACATATACAGTTTTAACTTGCATGTAGATTAAACTAATTCTGTTTGCCTTGACTGGACTGTATGTAAAAGATATTCAAGTTAAAAGCACACACAGAAATTTAACAGAGAGGGGGAAAAAATGCTCATTGTCATACAGAGTAACTGTCCCATGTGTTTTCACCAGTCAGCACAAGGATAAGCTTAACACATAAAAGAAATAACCAGAAAGAAACTACAGCAACATGGAGCCTTTAAAGAACCATTAGTTATGTGTCACAGTTGTCCCACACTACAACTACAGTATTGCCACTGGCATTCAGAAATATCAGTATTATGGGACTCCTGTAATAACAACCACCTTAGACAGTTCAGCTCTCTTCATTTACAAAGAAGGAAATCAAAAATTGTACAGACATAGTTTGCAAATAGTAAAAATATAGAAGAAACTTAGAATAAGAAGAAACTAGTAGGTGGTTTTAAATCAGTTCTCCAAAACAGGTTCCTAAAGAGCAACTCACCTAACCAGCCTCATAATCCAGTGCATTAACTGATGCTCTTGGCTTTCAAACACAGTTGTGTTAGGAGGGGAGCATTAGGAACTTAAAAACCAGGTTGAGGTAATTAAGTCAGAGGATATCAGACTTTACTATCTATGGTTGCAACGGCCCTAACAACAATATAGTTGATAAAGAACATAATTTCTTCTCTGTTAGAAACAAATGATCCTGTATATACCCAGTATAACAGTAAAGCAATGAACTGGAGACACTGAAAGGTTATAGAAGGACATACTGAAGCTGAAAGGTCTGCAGCATATAAACACAGACATGCTCCTACAGACATGAAAGTAGGCAAAGAGAAGTACTAATAGCACAGCAAGAAATAAACAAAACAGTTTGGGATTTAAATTCAGACTGAGGAAAATCACAGCACTATACTGATTTCCTTTAGCGGTTACATTTCAACTTCAAGAAAAGCCCATTTAATTACACAAGAAACAGAAAAACAAATGAAATATTTATTTAATTGCTGATTGAGGACCCCAACAAGCAAAGACAGAACATACCTTTCTTCAGTGCACTCCTGTTTCTCAGTTCCATCAATTTCTATTTCTATCAGCTCCTCTGCCTCTCTCTTAGTCATGGCTGAAATGGCTTAAGAACAGAGCTAGGAACAGAAAATGTTTTTTGTCATATATCAACAGGACTAGATGATGGGTTTTGTACTATCAAGCATTTTTTAAACCAAATATCAGAATAGCCTATTAAAGCCAAGAATTGATCTAAAAAATAAATCCAAGCTTCTCAGATTTCACAAAACAGGACAATACCTGTTCTTCAAACATTCTAGGAGCAAACCCAGGACTATGGAGCCCAAAGCCTGATTCTCTTGGAGGCATACAAGTTTACTGACTTTTTTTGTTTTGTTTTGCTCTGGGTCACCTACAGCAAAGAATGTCTGAAAATTCATACTACCTTCTCAGCAACGCTGAACGATGATGGTTATAAATTTAAGCAGCATTTTACATGAAAAGTTGCAACAGGAAGTTAGGGATAATATCCATGATTTCTTCATAGATACATAAACTGAACAACAAAGTGTTTGTTGACTGTCCCATCTTTCCAGCCGTCCCTCCTGTGGGCGATGGGTTGATGACATGTGCACAATGAACGCATCTTGTGAAGTTCTAAACTAATGCAGAATGGTAGCAATAAAAGGGAAAGCTACTCTGTGATATTATCCCTGACACTGCAGATTTTCATGCCTTGTTGAACACTGGAGTGTGCTGGGAACATAAGAGGGAAAGAAAGAATTACAGCATTTGGTCTGTAAAGACATAGTTTGCCCGGTACTATTGTGTTTCACCAACCAGCCCACACACTGTAACTATGAAACACATATGATAGAGAACCCAGCCAAATTATATTAACAGTTCATAGTAAACACCTCCAATTCATAGCAAAAGGAACAGGAAGGAGGAGCACAGAGGAAGAAAAATCACAGCAGAAAAATATGTTACTATTTAAATATCCACTATAGAAGAGATTACCAAGATTTCCATCCTGGAATCACTCTTTTCCAGGGACTATTCTATCCCAAACCTGACTGTTAGGATGAGAATCTTCCTAGACAAGTTAATAAGGGAACTTAGTAAACTTTAAACCTTCTCTGAAGGAATAATAGCCAACTATATGCTACAGCTGCTACATAAACTTTAAGGAAATTCAAACTACTCATCATCTCCTTCAAAGCCTATTCTGTAAGATCAGTTGTGAAGAAATCAAATGCTGCATGTGGTGCCATTCTGTAAGAAGCTGTCAAAGCCAAATAAGAAGTAAAGAAATCACCTTATCAGTATTTCAGCGCAAGAAGCAAACCCAGAACCTGTTCTGTTCACAGATCTGGCTCCTTGAAAATCTCCAAACTGCCAGGTAGTGTCCATGGAACAGGGCCCTGAGAGTTCAGTTCCTGTATCCCTTAATCTTGTGTATCTTCACGATAAGACTTAAAAAATGCAGACAAGCTTAAATATCTGAAAGTACTGACACCCACATAGGTCGCAAATGATCTGATTGTTATATAATATTTTAAAATCAAGGTGTGAGCAATGCCCCTTACTGAAAACTCCCAAAGAAGCAAACTGGTATGATAAAAAAGGAGTGAATGCCTTTTCTGTATTAGCAATCAGATTCAAAACCCACAACAAGCGTAAATTATAATTTTTTTTTTGTGATAAAGGGAGTTTACCAGTAAGGTCACAACTGTGTAGACTTCCAGAAGGAACTCGCTCTTTTGAATGATTTATGGCAGAAAATACTCAATATTTCTAAATGCAAAGTGATGGACACTGAGCAAATATTACTGCACACAGTAACTGTACAGAATTAGGCAAGGCATTCTGAAGTGCCCACGGACTGGACACCAAAAGGGTAGCTGGACTAGTAACTGTTCACTCACTCTTCAAAGGCAATTTGTATTTGCATCTCTCAGGCTCTGCTACATTTTTTGATCCCTGGGGAGGTGGGAGAGGGGAGCAAAGGCACAGAGAGTAGGTACACAAAGAGGAAGAATACAGAGGAAGAGTACAGATAGGAGAGAGATGACAGGTGGAAAGAACAACAACATAATGGAAAGATGTAGAGTCACTAAACTTCACAGACGCCTAACAGGGAAAATTATTCAGTCTTTCCTATGGTAGAATAAAGAGACTTCTGATGATATAAACATTTCACATTAAGTCTAGCAAAGTTTGCTACAGGATGATGCAGTTTGAAAGTGAACACAGGTTCCAATAGGACTGAGCTGCCTGAGCCTTCCCTGAAAGTTTCTGAGAGACAAGAAGACTCAAAGGCCCTGGCTTACTTGGAGGGTCATGTGGTAGGAACACTGCATCAGCAGCATGTATGCAGAGGAATATATAAAACTGTACTGGATTTGTGGAAGAGATACAGGCACAAACTCTGCTAATAGAATTAATGTTTGTTATTGTACCACGTAACTGTGAAGTGGGGACCAGTCCTGGAGCCCAGATGCATTATCAGCTGATAATGAAGCCCAGTCACTGGAGTTTTCTGTGCTCCCAAGAAGCTCTGCTGTGTGCAGCACATGTGCAGCACATGGTCCTATCCATCCCTATTATTATCGAAGTTGTAAATACCAACACAAAGTAGGTAACAAAGAAGACAGCCTGACCTTTAAAGGTCTGCTTTTACAACTCACGAGCCAGTTTGGATTTACGACAAAGACAGTGGGCCACTGAACGGCGTGGGGGGAAGTCCTGCCTGATTTCATAAGTTTACCTTCCTTACCCACAAACCTAAGGGAGAAAATAGATAAGAACTGGGAGCTGTGGCTGTGCAGCATGTACCTGACCGAGCATCAGAAGGCAAACTATGCGAGATCACAGCACCACAGAATCAATTAGGCTGGAAAAGCCCTCCGAGATCACGGAGTCCAACCTGCGACTGAATGCCACTTTGTCAACTCAACCGAGTGCCACGTCCAGGCGTTTTCTGAACACCTCCAGGGACGGTGGCTCCACCACCTCCCTGGGAAGCCCATTCCAGTGTCTAATCCTTCCTGTGAAGAAATTCTTCCCAATGTCCAGTGCAAGCCTACCCTGGCACAGTTTGAGCCTACGGCCTGTCCTGTCTCTGGGTGCCCGGGAGAAGAGCCCGACCCCACCCGGCTGCACCCTCCTTCCAGGGAGCTGTGGAGCGGGAGAAGATCCGCTCCGAGTCTCCCTTTCTCCCGCACTGCCCCCGACCCGAGCGGCGCTCCAGACCCTGCCCGGGGCCGGCACAGCCCCGCAGGTGCCCCCGCAGTGCCGAGCACAGGGGGACACCCGCAGGACGCCACATGCTGCCCGGCCCGGCCCCATTCCCGGCCCCACTCCCGGCCCCGCCGCTCCCTCCCGGCGGGCCGGGCTGTGAGGCGGCCGCGGGCGGCCCTGCGGGGCTCTCTGCCCCGGCCCCTTCCCCGCCGCCCGCGCTCCAGCGCCCCGCAGGCCCCGCTTCCCGCGGCGCCTCCGCGTCGTGCTTTGAACCCGAAACGGAAATGGGATGGCGGAGCCGCCGGGGGAGAAACGGAAACAAAACACGGGCCGGGCCGCGCTCACCGCTCACCGCCCGCAGCCGACACCGTCCGTCCGTCCGCCCGCCCGCCCGCCGCGTCCCGCCGGGCGTCCGGCCCGGGCAGCTCCCGCGGCTGCGGCTCCAGGTGCGGCTCCGAGATCGGCCCCGGGATCGGCTCCGGGAGCGGCTCCCGCCGGGATCGGGGCGGCGCGCGGGCCCAGCGCGGGGAAGGCGCGCGACTCCGCCGCGCCCCCGCGGGGACTACAGCTCCCGGCGGGCCCCGCGCGGGGACTACCGCTCCCGGCGGGCACCGCGCGCCACACCGCCCCGGAAGGCCCCGGGCGCCTCCCTTCCCTTCCCCTCACCGCCGAGCGGGGCCTGCCGGAGCGGGGCGGGGCGGGGTAGGGCGGGGTGCGGCGGGCTCTGCTCGGGCTCCCCTTGGGCTCCCCTTGGGCTCCCGGTCCCGGTGGGCTCTGGGCGGGGTGCGGGGGGTGCGGGGGCAGGGCAGCAACGCCGGGGCGCGCGGGAGGGGGGGGCGGTCCCAGCGTGCACCGCGCGGGGCGGGGGCGGGGCCGGGGCCGGGCGGTGCTGAGGGGGTGGCGGCGGCGGCGCGGCCAAGGTGACTCTGTGGGGCTGCGGTCGGGTTAAAATGGGCACTTTTTTCACTAGAACCAGCCGAAAACTGGAATTCCTGGCGTGTCCGGGTGGCTCGGTCGGGCCCGCGGTGCCCTCGGGCCCGGTGCTGCTGCGGTGCCTACCGCGGCCTCCGTGTTGCCTCAAACACCCTTCGAAATACCCTTTCGGTACCTCGGAATACCTTTAAGTACCTTTCTGGTTTAAAGTTCAGCTCCAGACTGCTTTTTTGTTTGCTTGTTTCTGTATGCATTTACGTGGCGGTAACAATTTCGTATTCCTGTTTTTTGGCTTGTTTTTTTAAAAGCCTAGAGCACCAGTGGTCATCATGATCCTGCGACAGATCCTGCAGCTATCCTACCTTAAAATACCTCGAAATACCTTTCTGGTTTAAAGTTCAACTCCAAACTACCTTTTTTTGGGCTTCATTATATTCTTACATCGCGGCGACTAATTCCATATTTCTGTTTTGTTAGGTTGTTTAAAGGCTAAAGCACCGGTGCCATCATGATCCTGCGGCAGGTCCTGCGTCTGTCCTCCCTTTTCCGCTCTGCTGTGTCTGTCCACCTGCGCAGGAACATCGGGCTCTCTGCGATTGTCTTCAACAAGACGAAAGAGCTCGACCCTGTTCAGAAGCTCTTCTTGGACAAGATCAGAGAGTACAACACGAAGAGCAAGTAAGTAAAGGAGGTTATTTAGGGTGGGAAGGGGCTAATGCCTAAAGGGGAAAAACTGTTGATTTTGATATAAGGACATCAAACCTGAACTGTTTGATTTTTTTACTACACTTTGATAGCTTTGAAGGCTGGCCTCTAAATACTTAAGGTATTAGGGCTTTCCTGAAACACTTACTGATGGTGTCACCAGTGAAAAGCCTTGTTCTTGCACACTTAACGAAAATGTCACTTTTTTTTACCTTAGAAAAAAAGCTGGTATTGTTCTTCTTAGGGAGTTAAAGCACTCAGTTAAGGCCTCTTGCATCCTACGTGAATGTCTCAGTATGTCGATTATTACCCATCTATGTGCTCTGTGAGTAAGGGGGAAAGAAGCCAAACAAACCTTTTATTTCTTTTGGCTTGGGTAAACCATTATTGTCCAGTCTTGTTTCTGAAAACAATCAATAATTAATGGAACTATCAGGATGATTCACTTTACATCTTCAGTTAATAAACAGCTCATTCAAATGGAATCTGAGATTCTTGTAAAATTTGAGCGAACTACTCAACAGGAAACTAAAACTATAGTAATATTCTGTGTGATTTGTTGTTGGGAATTGTCCTTGGGAAGGAAATAAGTAATTTCTTAGCTCTGCTGGTGAAAGTTGGGTGTTTCCACACCTACAAACCAGTCTATAGGTGGCAGATTTTTGGTGGTTTTATCCATCCTAAGTGTACCCTGTGCTGGTGAACTGAGCATTACTACAGAGTTACTATTTCAATTGTTTTATATTTGTATTCCAAGAATTCCTGTTGTGTATTTTTTTTTTTGCAGCATTGGTTTTTAAAACATATTCTCTTTGCAAGAATAGTTAAGCTTTACTAACCAAGATGACTAATTCAGAGATAGCGAATCAGGATTTTTGTTAGGAATTTACATGTGGAACAAGTGAAACTAAAGGCCTTGAGAGTCTGGATACTCAGTGTAGTTTTATGTCTCAAAAGACTACCTCTGTAGCTTGGATTTTCATCACTAGAAGTACAAAGCCTGTACTTTACCCTGAGAACCTTGTTAATGTATAAGGTAAGGAGACCCTAAGGTGTGTCATATCTTGACTTTCAGAAATACATTAAATGATTTCCTTTGGTTGGTTATCAAAAGGATTTTTAATTCATATGTGGGCATAAAAGTGTAGAACTTCCACATGGAATTTTAGAATGAGCTGTTAATCACAACTTTTACTGTTTTTTTAGGCAAGCTGGAGGGCCTGTGGATGCAGGACCTGAATTTCAGAAAGACATGAATGAATCCCTTGCAAGACTCCAACGGGCATATGGTGAGGGAGATCTAACCAAGTTTCCAGAATTTAAATTTGAGGGTAAGTTAACAATCTCACTGAATTCAAATTGCAAGTAGGGGCATATTTGCTTACAGATTTTCTTAATTCCCATTTTGCTTTTATTTGGACCATTAATTTCATGTAAGATGCCTTCTGGGAATCTCGCTGCTTTTGCACAATTCACATCTGATTCCACCTGGCTCCTGTTTTTTTGATTATTTGTCTTTTCCGGTAGAGATGTGGACTTCTTATACTGATGCCCAACAAAACCTGTAGTCAGGTCATGGTATCTTAATTGCCCTTCACAGACCGTAAAGAAAGAGCCCAAACAGAAATATCCCAAGGCCTGTGGGTTTTTTCTCCCCTCCAATCTTTCCAAAGAGATCAGCAGACTATAACTTGAAAATCAGTTGTCTTAGGTCACCCAAACTGTGATTTTCAGGTTTTGTAAGCAACTCTGAATTTCCTCCAGTGATTTCAGAAAATGAACGTAAAACTTAACTTTCTTACGTATGACAGCTTCATGTCTAAATTATATTAAACGTTTTTCTTCAGCTATTTGGATCTGACCTCTGTTTAAGTGCTCCAAGTTTGTGTTAGCATAGAAAAGAAAGAGCAAAGGGCATGAGGCTTGCTGTGCATCTGGCCGTCAGCCAAGGTGAAGCCATGATGGGTGTCAGGTTGTTACTGTTGCAAATAAGTAAACTCGGATCTATGGTACTTCTTCCCCCCTCCCCCCAGTTTTAGGGTTGTGGTTTCTTTATATTCATAATTATTTTATTTCTGTGTCATATGTGAAACAATGCATATTAAAATTACAGATTTGTTTTTGTTAAGGAAACAAAATTTGTGTGACCACAGGAACAGAACAAGTGGGGACACACAAAACTGTGTTCTTTTATCACTTGCCTCTCCTTATTCTAATTTCAACGAGGTTTCAAAACTGAGTGGTTACATGGGAAGGAACTTCAATTTTTTGTCTTAGTGACAATTACTATAAGCCGAGTCTTGCGTCTCAGATCTTGTATTAAGAACAGGCGCTAGTAGCCCACCAGTCCAAAGCCCTAACCCTTCTGAGTTTGTACCTTAGACATCAAGAACTCTTTCCTCAGTATTTGCATGTGGAGAATATCTTTTGCTGAGTGGATTGAAATTGTGCACTCCTGTTAATATACACTAATAATACTAATCAAGAGGAGAGAAGAGCTTGGTTTCTTGTTCTTGTATCAGAGATGGGTTGGATATACTTTTGTCATGTCCAGTAATGTTCTAGTTGACTTCTCCAGTTTCCCTGTGGCCTTCGCCATTACCCTCAGGTGTTGCTAAAAGCTGTTCTGGCAGAATGTTACAAAGTCCTAGCCTGTGAGGTGGCAAAGACCTGTCTCCAGCATAGTCTAGTGTTGTCCACAACACAATCAGACCTTGATGCAAAGTAAGTGGGGGTGTAAACTGCAATGTACAAGAGCTTGCTTTGTTTGCCAACTTAATGGTTAGTTTTCTTTCAATTACAAATTAATCATGGTGTTTGAGAATCAAATAAAAAGAGACTAATACGACGTTTCTCTTTCTTCTTCTAGAGCCCAAATTTGAGGAGGCTCCAAAGTGATCTCTGCAGCTGTGTACAGCCATGGAGTTGCTGAACATGGCACCTGTTGTAACTTAATAAATTCAGTGTTTCAGTTTGATTCCAGTGGTATGAAGAAGTTCTTAACTGTGTGGTGAGTGTAGTTAGCTGTGAGCATCAGCTCTGACTGAGGAAGCTGAGTAGTGCTTCTCAGTGTTAACTGCAAAACTCCTTTCCTGAGCTACATTTCAGTGTTGAGACATTATAACACTGATAATGATACCCCAGTAAACTACTTGTTCTTCTGAGTTTATCGCATGCAAAAAGCTTCTGCAGAAGAAAACCTCCATGAACTTTAAATCTGTAGCAGAGCCCTATGTTAGTGATGAAGCTGCACAGCCAAAAGTATAGGCACAAATACCCTAATTCTACACTGCATCAATGAACACACAGGTGAAGTGTTACTCTTACAGAAGAAACTGAAAGCTGTTAATAAGGTTGTGAGATATAAATTTCCATGACTGAACTACTGACACGAACACTTCAGCTTCTGAGGAACTATGTATATATAATAATTATTATCTGAAAAAACTATATAAACAAGTACTTCAACAGTTAGGGTGTAGATACTAAAGCTTGAGTCGTACTGGCACAATATTTCTTCAGAATGACATTATTTATGCAGCCTACAGAGAGAGGGAGAGACTTCCACATTAGACAACAAAACAGTGCTTGAGCCTTAATTACAGGAAGATTTATTCTGTCAGGGTAGTGAGTTTACTTCTGCACAACTACAGACTTATAGATGGCTTTGGCAAATCTGGTAGAACTTCAAGGTCCTAGTAAATCAGAATTACAGGAGAGATTGAGCCCTTGACAATGGTGGAGACATAAGCAGTAGAAGTGCTGGTAGCAAAGTCACCTATGGAAGTTATTTGAATAGATTGTTCCAAGCTGCAAGAGTGAATCTTGTATTGCTGCATGTATATGTGAACAAAATGAGATGTCTTTACACAGATTGAATATGCAAGTTAATTTTAAGTTTTTCGGAATTTTTTTGTTTTGTTTTCTTTTAAAATGCCATCACAGACAGTTAGGTTGACTAGATCTGAACATTGGCAGTTTCTATTTTCAGAATGCAGTACATGGAAACAATATTTACAATGTAGAGGTCAAAAGATCCCTTTGTGTTGTGGTTTAACTCCAGCTGGTAACTAATCAGCCCACAGCTGGTTGCTCACTCCCTGTCCCCTTCCCACTGCAGTGGGAAAGTAAACTTGCAGGTTGAGATAAGAACAGTTAAATAATTGAAACAAAGTAATAATTGTTATGGAGACAGAGAGATAAAACCTGAGAAACACAAGTGATGCACAGCACAGGTGCTCATCACCATTCTCCAGCAGTGACTGGCCCCTCACAGCCACCTTCCCCCAGTTTATATACTGGGCACCACAGTCTGTGGTGTGGAATGTTGCTTTTGGCTGGTTCAGGTCAGGTGTCCTATCCCTGTTCCTCACGGCTTGTGCACCTGCCTGGTGGCAGAGCATCAGTCACTGAAAAGCCTTTGCCTCAGGGCAAGTACTACTGAGCAACAGCTAAACATCAGTGTGTTGTTATTCTCATGCTGAATCCACAGCTCTGTACCAGCTACTAGGAAGAAAATTAACTCCCAGTTGGAACCAGAACAGTATCTACTGCTTATTCTATACCATTTATGTCACTTCAGGTCTGAGACTTTCGAATACGCCACCATCTTTCCTGTCTTTTGATAGATACACACACACACAGATATCATTTCCTTAGTCTATAGACAATCACTGTAGAAGTCCATCGAGTTCATTTAGTCCATGACGTTTGGCTCCATCTGTCATAACTGTCTCAGGGCAGGAAGAATGGTGTGTAGTGTTGGATTGTTGCATGTTGAAGCCAGTTCTGATTCCAGCACTACTGTGCTTGTCTGGTTATATCAAAGTGCATTCTTCCTTAATGTCACGATCAAACAGGACTTGGGTTCAGCTCCCCAAATCTGGAGTGGTGGAGGCAGGCACTATGAGGTGTTCAGTGCAATGGTGGGCACACAGCTGATATAGAAGTGATAATACAATGTTACATAGCAATTAACATCACACAACTAAGTTCCTTGGGCTATTCTCAACCAAAATCCAACAACCTTGAGGCAGAAACCAGACTTCCAATCCTTCTGCCTTAACAAGTGTGCCCAGGTTCTCGAGCAAAAGCAATCCCACGGATGGGTGTGCCTTTGCCTGAGGAAGGAATACTGTCCTGGTTATAGTGGCTGGGACCAGTTTGTCACTGTGTGGGTGTGGCCAGGGCTGTGTATTCTACACCCTCTGTCATTTCTCATGAACTGTTAATGGTGGATTGTTGGCAGCAGCAGCCTAGGGTACACCTGACACCTCAGGCTACAAGCTAGGTGCTTAAGAACTCTGTGAGATTGGAAAGTTTCCTGTCTTCACACAAATGACTCAGGTGTCATAACTCCCCTCCAGGGAGTCATTAGCACCTTCACACCCAGACTGAGGGGTCATGTGTGCTAATGGGCCATCAAGGAGTATCTGTGGCTCAGAGAAAATCACCCATTGTGAAACTCCTTGCCCCGGGGATTCCCATTGGGCATTCCCATCTGAACCTGAGCATATATATACATAATCTTAGGGTCTGGGGACTTCTGGTACCACTCCTCAGATCCAGAGGAGGATCAGGACCTCAACAGGACTGTGACCATCCTCACCAACAGGTTTCTTTTTTCTTTTTGCTTTCTACTCAGGGGCATCATGTGATACTCAGCACAGGGGCTAAGGAACTCCATTCTGTTTGTGCCCTAGGGTCCTGGGTTATACATCTGTTTTTTGTGGGACAAACAAGTTTTCTCTCTGTATCATGGTACTTATTGTAATTTTTTTTATTAAATTGTAATTCTGATTTGTAACCTTTGAGTTGGGTTCATTTCTCTGGCTGGTTTACCTTTAAACCAGCACAATAACCCAGACTGTCTATCCCAGCATATTTTTTATGTGCAGTACAGGAACTTTATTCCCTTCTATAGTATGTAGAAGCTTTGGTTAGACACAGTCAGCCCAACTGGCAGATCCTCTGGTGCTGAGTCACCAGGTGGCCCTTGCCAATGTGTATCCCAATGTTTGAAGGTCCCCCCACCCACTCAATGCCATGTTCTTTAGGCCAAGTGTTTTTGAGTGTTTTCCAAATATTTCTGGTTTAATTTGCTCAAAAGCTTGGTGTTGTTCAGAGCCCCATGTAAAATCATTTCTCTGAGTCACTTGATAGAGGGGGCTTACAATCAGACTGTAGTTTGGAACATGCACTCTCTGAAAACCCACAATGCCTAAGAAAGCTTACTTCTTGAAGAAATGGATTAGAACTTTTTTCCATAGGTTCAGGAATAAAGGCAGCCCTCTCACTCTGCCTGGGAAATTGTTCACTGGACACTGGAATAGTAACTTTCCTGGAAGAACCCCCTTTTGGGATTTTTTTCCCTTGCAATTCCTGTCCCTAGGTCAAGGTAGGTCTTCCATCCCAATTCCTCATGTCCTCTCTGTGGTCCCTCAGCTAAAACCACAGGGTATCCTATGGTTGGTACCTTCCATATCCTCCCTCTTGAGCCAATGGATGCTTACTGTTACTAGCTGAGATGTGGGTCTGTGCAGGTGGGGAATAGAACATACTCTGAACTGCTGGAACTGCTGGGACAGTTTATCTGACAGTTTCTCCACAGATGAGAGAGGAAGAGAGTTTGTCTTCGTATTCCTGGAGAAGTCGAGCCACTGGCATCTGCTGTTGTTAGTGTGGTACCTTTCCAGATCAATGTTGCCAGTGGGTTGGTGTGGGCTCTCGGTGTGCTCTGTATAGATTTCTGCCACATGGGTCACGTGCACAGAACTTGCTCTGATCTGTGGGGAAACCTGCATTGTTCAGGTCAAAATAAATCATCTCAGCCTGGCTAATTTCCTCAGGCACTTTCTATACTGCTGTCCACTTGCTTGGGCAACATACATCTTCCTTGTAGGGATACTTTTCTTTCATGCTTGACAGGAGTTGCCTCCAGAGGCTGAGGACTTGTGTCCCTCTTCCAATCACCTTGACAATGCCTGCTTCCTTAGAAAGTGATTCCCAGCTGCTTGGCTTCCCTACCCTCTAACTCCAACTGTTAGCCTCATTGTCCCAACATTGGAGCAGCCAGGTCGTCACGTGCTCATTGGGACAATGGCTGGAATCTTTTTTGATATCCCACAGCTCACTCAGGGATAAGGATTGAGTGGTTGGCTCTTGGTCTTGTTGGTCTGTCATTGGAGTTTGTGAAGGCACAGTAAGTGTTGCTGGATTTTGAGTAGCCACAACACTTCTTGTTGGGGTTTGAATAGCCACAGATTGTTGCTTAACCCTGAAGACAATGTGGACCACATGCAACAAAATACTGGTTGCCAGCAAAAGGACCAGGCTGGTTTCAAGGTAGTGAAAGGATATTGAAAGTCTTTAAATTTCTCAAACTACTGTAATCACCTAGAGGGGAAAGAAGATGTTTCTCCCACAGGTTGGCTATCCGAGGGAAAAAAGCAATAGCTGTAATTGTGGATAATTCCCACCAGATGGCTCCCGAAGGACAGAGGGAACACACACCAGGCGAGGCTCACAACCAGCCATTCCCTTATATTGCAAACCAGTACAACAAAGAACAACACAATTGACAACCTTAGCCCAGGCCCAGAGCAAACGAATCAACATGGTGACCAGCAACTATTAATCCAATACAATGAATGCCTATAACAAATTTGTTTGAACACACTCTTGTCAGATCTGCCATTATCTCAACCCTTTCCAGTCACACCTTGGGTACCAAAAAGGCCTGTCGTGGGTTATCCCCAGCCAGCAATTCAGCCCCAGCAGCCACTTGGTCACTGTCCCCCACCCCAGCCCTGGTGGGGAGGAGAATTGGGGAAAAAAAAAGTAAAATTTGTGGGTTGAGGTAACAGCAGTTTAATAATCGAAACAAAGTAAATTTTAATTATACTAATAATATAATGATAATAATAACAACAACAATAATTGTAATGAAAAGAAGAGAAAGGAGGAAAGCCCAAGAAAGACAAGTGATGCACCACACAGTTTCTCACCAGCCACTGACGAATGCTCAGCCCTTCCCCAGCAGTGATCAGCCTCTCCCAGGCAACTCCCCCAGTTTATATAGTGGGCACAATGGTCTGTGGTGTGGAACATCCCTTTGGCCAGCTCAGGTCAGGTGTCCCAGCCGTGCTCCCTCCCAGCTCCTTGTGCACCTCCTCACTGGCCAAGCATGAGACACTGAGAAGTTCCTGACTCTGTGTAAGCACTACTTAACAACAACAAAAACATCAGTGTGTTATCAACATTATTCTCACATTAAATCCAAAACATAGCACTTTACCAGCTACTAGGAAGAAAATTATCCCAGCCGAAACCAGGACACTTTGATACTTTTGTATAACAAGTAGTCATTTGATGTCCCTCACAGAGGCTGAAATCTTCTAAATAACAAAGGACTTGGTATGCTTGAAATCCTAAATGAAGCAAACAAAGTTATGTAAGTAATAGTTCAAAGATTTTACACAGGTGAACAGTGTACATTTCAGAAGAAATTAAGGCATTGAGTTTGACAAGAAGTATGTCTGAGGCACTGCTGGTGTTTACTCTTTTCTAGAATGGGAAGTCTACAGAATGCAGTGCTACACAGACCAGAAGGAATAAAGTATTCATAAATACAAGTATCAAACAGCTCTGTTGAGCCTCTGATTTGTAAGAGCATTAATACAGATAAACAGATACCATAGCTCTTCAAAACTTGCTCCTTCCCACTCAGAGCAACCAGGTAGCTGGCCTCAGTAATTTCTTATATATATACACTAGGTCAAGGAAAAGGCTTATGCAACTTAGTACATTCTATTTTGATTAAGGAAATGGTGCAGTTCAAGGAGATTTTAAGGCTACATTAGTACTACTAAAGCTACTTAACCTTAAAGGATAGATTGTGAAATTAAGTTGCTCTTAGTTTATCAGGAGCTCCATTCTTTTTGCACCAATCTGAAAAACTGGAGCAATGTACACACAGTTAAAGCCCCTGAACCCCTCGAAGCAGGAGGGAAAAAATGTGCTATGTTCAGCTTCCCTATTTACTCAAGCCTTTTGACACCCATTATTTTTAGAAGCATTAAGGCCCAACCTTACTCTCACTGCTGCCTTGGACTGTGTCTGAGTTAGTTTCCTTGGTTAAAGACGGCAAAGTATGGAGCAAGGTGCTGTAGTTGTGTGGCACCTAAGATTATGCGATAGGAAGTTGTAAATGCATCTAAAACTTGTTAAACACACTACTGAACACAAAAGACTTGCCTTTTCACTTGTAGATTGATAGTTCATCTTCTTTCTGTTAACAGAACAGGAAAGGAATATAGGTGAAATAGTGACTTTTCTGGTGTTTAATTGTTTGGGAATCTTATGTATGAATGCATTTTTCCATATTTCCAGTGATCCTTAGGGGTTCCCTCCCCCTCTCTCCCCTTCTTAGAAAAAAAATTACAATAACAAAATCCATTGAATGCTTTTAGATAGCTGTCATTATCTCATAAAGCACTGCAAATCACTTTCTCTAGCTTGTCTTTTCAAGTCTTTCACTTATGCTTTTTATCTAGTTTATGACCTGTATAAATCACATTGTATTTGAAAGTAATATTTGCATTTCTCTTTAGTATATAACTTTTTTTTCATGCTTTTACCTAAAAATGTTAAGATAAACTTCTGAAAGCAAAAATAATAAAAAAAATACTGGAGGCCTCCTCCAATGATGCACACAATTTTAGCATCATGCACTAAAATAACTTGAGAAATTCTGACTTGCTAGGAAGAAATTTAAGTGAGTGAAATAAATCTGTTTCAAAGGAGTAGACTAGACATTGTCAGAAAGCTTCCACCAGTCACATTTTTACAAAACACTTCCTAAAATAACTTGTAGACATGGATATGAAGCCAAGTCAATTTGGTTCTGATTGTCTTTTGTCTAGTTTGAAGAGGAGACACGTGAATGCCTATAGCCAAGTTAGGGGTGCAAACTATAATGACAAAAGACACATCTCTGCACATTTATCACAGCAATGTGATGATTCCCTTTCTGACCGGTACACTGGTTCTAATAAGGGAACCAAGTAGTGTGTAGGATCAGGTTTATTTTGGTGTCAAGAAAGCTAGTGTACAGGAACCTTGTAAGAAAGGCCATAAAAATCATTACAGTTACTAAATCACCAAAAATGTAAGTGAAATATTCGATGATTTATGTACATGCAGCAGGATACTTACTGGGAAGAGCTTTCCTCTGAAAAAGAAAAAAAAAAAAAAAGAATTAGTACAAGAAGAGTTTCCTGTTTGAAATAAATATTCTTAGCTTATTCAGCTCTCCAGTTTCTAGGAGTTTCTGAACCAAATGTCTTTTTTTGGTGTGGTGAGTTTAAACAGAAAAAAGATTAGGCTGCTTTCAAAGCTAAATGAAGCTCCAAGCGAACTCCAACAGCAGCTCTGTAGCCTCTGTTACTTTCAGGCAGGTGACCTTTTCAGACCCCAACACTTGTCATCCCTTCTTGCTGTGCTCAACTGCAGGCACCAGTGTAAATGCTATAGAGGGTTGCCAGGTGTCAGGTTTTTGAAGCATTCCCTAAAAGCAAATTTTCTCCATGAGCCAGAGAAAGGAGACAGTTAATTTAGTTTCCCTCTCATCACAACTCAGCTGGCCAGATCTTGTATACTGAAACTGGCTTATTTTGATGTTGCCTTTCTTTGCCATTCCCTCTCAAAACTAGAGCAGAGGGGTCCGGGAATCGGGGTTTGGCTTGTTGCTACCCCTAGATTGCTGTTTGGTAGCTGTAAGCAACTGCACAAATGTCTCCATGTCATTCTTGAAGTGTCTTTTGAAGTTGGCGGAATAAAAATGTCTGTGTAAAAATAGTTGCTGTTGTAATGTTCTCCAGCATTACAACATGGAGTTAGAGCCCTCATGAAAAGGAGGACATCCTACAGTCAACAGATTCATAAAATTATAGAACGGTTTGGATTGAGAGGGACCTTAAGGATCAACTAGTTCCAACTCCCCTGCCATGGGCAGGGACACCTTTCACTAGACCAGGTTGCTCCAAGCCCTGTCCAACCTGGCCTTGAACACTTCCAGGGATGGGGCATCCACAGCTTCTCTGGGCAACAGAGATCTTTTGGGAAACTCTGCTATGTACAGATATTTTTGACACAAGGAAAGAGTGATTTTATTTTACTTACTTGCAAAGTAGCCCTTTTTTTGGGCATAAAATACTCCAAGGCCACAGAGTGCCATTACCAGAGCTACAAATACTACAGCAGCGATGATAGCACTTACATTCAGGTCATCTGTAATTATAAAATACAAGTCCAATGTTGTAAATTGGAAACATTTCCATTGGCTGGATTATCCCCTAATTTCTATAGGCACCCTTTCTATGCATAGGTGGTCTTTGGACCAAGCTGGATAAATTACTTAGTAACTTAAATGTAGGTAAGCAGTCCAAAAGCACTACAGGATCACAGACACATGAACAGAGGTGCTTGACACACTTCAACTGCACAGTCTGGGTGAAAAATAAGGAAAGAATGAGACCAAGAGATACATACTCCTCATCACAGCTATGCCAAGTAATATTATTAAAGTCATGTGTCTCTAAGGGAAAATACTTTGAAATCTTAAAGTCTTACAGCAAGTGTTTTCATGCAGTTACTTTGCCTAAAACAACTGAAACAGCTGATGGCTCCAACTCTTCAAATGAGTTATCAACAATTTTAATTTTTAATTCTTAAATAGCAAGGCTTTTAAAATGGAACACAATAAAGACAAGTTGTCTGAAGTTAAACTCTACAACAGGCTATGGAAATACCTAGCCATTTTTATTTTGAAGGTGATGGCTTGGGCTAAACCATGACATGGACTATGCCCATTTCATGATACAATCACTAAGAGCTTCAGTCATCCATCTTAGGAAAAACAAAAACATAAAAAAGCAGAAATGTTTTCATAGGTTTTTGTGATGTGTCCAATTACCTATTTGGATCCTGACTTTAAGCATGCATTAATATATGGTTGAAAATTTCACTCCCAAACCTATAAATTTTTGTGCAGTGGTTGACAGCAATTTAGGACTTATTGTGAGTATTTCCACAACAGAGGAATTCTATCTCAGTAGCCTGAGGAACACTTGCTCACAATCCACCAGGAATGCATTAAAAGCTGTGACACAGTGATTTTCAGCCAAGTTCTAAAAGCACCAGTCAATCACTTTATGGAACACTTGGATGGGATCTTCTCTGCAGTAGTTATTAGAATTTGTTACCATTTGCTTTCCTATCACATCTACAAGAGCTAGTTGTATATTTTGCAAAAACTTTCATGCATTTTGAGTGAGTATAGACTCTGCCCCTTCCAGCCTCTGCTAAATTCCTTCTCAGCTAACCAGTGTTACACTTCACCCACACTGTACAAGTAGAAAAGGAGCAAGGCAGCAGGCTTTAATTATTTACTTATTTATTTTTAAGAGACACTGACTTCTTCAGTGTTCC
Source organism: Anabacerthia variegaticeps (assembly GCA_035583185.1). Taxonomy (NCBI): domain Eukaryota; kingdom Metazoa; phylum Chordata; class Aves; order Passeriformes; family Furnariidae; genus Anabacerthia; species Anabacerthia variegaticeps. Next base: position 15,026,112 of record JAWWEW010000001.1, on the reverse strand, counting down.
TCTGTCAGGTATAAATGAATCATTCAGTTAACTTTCTATTTCGTTACCTAAAGACATCCCAAAAGGGAAGCTTTGCATAAAGAAAATACCCCAGTGGACTGGCACATTATCCTGCAAGCCTTCCCCAAAGGTATTTAGAAATATTAAGGCTCTCATATGGCTGCTGTTGTTCTGTGAAGTTCAGTGTTTAGCAACCTAAGGGTTGGGGACTGCAATAATTTTTAGGTACTAAATTAGCTGTTTTTCTCTGAAATAGTGAGATGTGTTTGTACTGTAAGAAAGAAAAGCTTTAAGTAGCCACAGCAACTGCATATAAGGAACTTCTCCCCCCAAATACCATAACCAAACAAAAAGATTTAATTCAGTCTGGTCTTAGCTTCTTAGTTGCACCATGTAATTAAATAAATCCTATTGCAAGACTGTTTCCACTCCTTATTGTCATTGACACATACCAACTTGCATTCGCTTCACTGAGCATTTCTGAGATAATCCAACCCCATTGGAGGCTTCACAGAAATATTCTCCAGTGTCATTCTTTGTAACTGTGTTAAAAAGCTGTTAAGAAAGAGTCCAAAACCATTATCAGAACTGAAAAAGAATCAGCATTTCCCATGGGATAGAAACTTCGATAGTGGGTGGGGAGGAAGGGGGAAATGTTTGTTTTAAACAAATAAAACCCACAAAACCCTGAAGCAAAGTGAGAAATTCTCGTTCATTTTGACATTCTAACTCAGCTTCCTAGTCATGTTCCCTGGTCCTTAAACTTCAGCTCCCAGCCTAGGAGATCTTTTAGATGCACATTTTAATTAAGTGGAGTGTATCTATAAGGAGATTCTTTTTCAGTGGATCAGAACTTTCCAATAATATGCATTTTTAAAGACATGCTCTAATTTCAGAGTACCTGAAATCAGAACAGTTTGTTCATTTTATAAAAACAACCACCCTATTAGCTGATTCTTCAAAAATACTTGACATATACTACTTACAATGCCCTGTCAGCTGAGATTTCTCATAAGGAAAGACTTGTTTGGGAGGTCCCCATCCCTCCAAAAATGGCACTTTCTCTCTTCTTCCAGTGCAAACACTACTACTGTAAAAACGAAAATGAGGAAGCGAGAGATGGACAGAAACTGACCTCATGTCAATTCCAGTACTTCCCTATATTTTTTTAGACTTGCTCTTTTACTTTAATATATGCCATACTTTGAGATTTTAAGAAATTATTAATAAGTTTGAGTAGACCACCTGATTTCCACAGGGTGAAGAAAGATCCCCAGCACTTCTGGATGCTGAGTCACGTTTCAATTCCCATGTTTGATCTTGCACATGAGTAAGGTGTTCCTAGAACAACTTTTCTGAAAAATCTCAGCTGACAATACACCCTAAGTAGTATCAAGTTTTTTTGAAGGATCAGCTAATGGGGGAGTGATGAATGAGAAACAGCCAGTTTTAAGGGAAAAAATCCCCCAACAACACAACCCACAAAACAAACTACAACTAAAACAGAGAACCTACTGACCTTACTTACAGCCTCAACTCATTCCCACTTCACAGTTCCTGGATGGGACCTTGTAAATGCCACTGGATCACAGAGATTCTGTACTGCCCTGAGTGCTGTAGTTCCCCTGAAGCTTCTATTTCAGACTTTAAGGTGCTATTAAATATAGCTCTGTTGCCATACTGAGAGATGACTCTCACCTGGCACTAGTTTTCTAGTGACAAGGTGAAATCTGTCATGTATTATCTCGATCCTGCTCAATTCTCATCACTGCAGACTTGCACTTCACCCAGTTTGTCTGTATCACTCAATGTCTACAGCTTGGCACTGGTTTGAGGCATAAATTACTTTCTACATTTGTTAGCACATCTTTCAGCATGACACTGATCTCTGACAAAGACCTTGTGCATTTTTGGATTAAGACTGTTGTGCATCATTGTACTAAACAGTAAGTTTGGTCTCCTGGATAGCTGGCTATGACAGAGTTGGTTGTTACACTTACCAGAGTGCCAGACTTTTTATTCATGGTGTAAGTTATATTTGGTGTTCTAGCACTGCCTGTTCCTGTCTTTTCCAGCAAGGCAACACCATTCTTGTACCACTGGTACTCAGATGGAGGAGAGCCCTCAGTCTCCTTACAGCTCAGCTGCACCACTGTTCCCGTCATGGCAGAGCTCGGCACATCACACACTGGAGTAGTCGGAGCGACTGGACAATGAAATTGCACTTGTTACACACTTATCAGTACTGTCTGCATGACAACAGACTGACAGTCATGGTGAGGAGGTGAGCACTATCGTACATGCTCAGCATGTACATCACTGAAGTGAGGCGCAGGAGAAGGGGTTGAAGGCAGAGTCCTGCTACCAAGAGCAGAGTAAAATTTATGAGTTGCTAAAAATGAAAGAGATGCTTCCTGCCAGCCTCCCCCACCACATGCTGTGTCATCCTGCCTCCAATCTGTGCACTCTCACCCAGCCTCAGAGTTTGTTTCGTTTCTTGTGTGGAACCTCTTATTCACAGGGAGAGATGGGATAACTCAGGGAATCTGTAGTCCAGCAATTCCCCCCTTCCCTGCCCTACTATGTAAGAACAGAAGTTAGGAAGAGGAAAAAGTTTGTTGGTTTTTGTTTGTTTTTTTTTTTTTTTCCTATTAAAAGAAGTCAACTGGCTCTAGAAAAGTGATTGTCAGAAAGAATCACCAACACTGGCAGTCATCAGGCATTGTGTACATCCTGGGTTGAGGACCAAAACCAATTTGTTACTATATTTCAGTTTAAATTTAAAACAAACATTCCCACACAGAGAACTGTTCATTCCTTCTCTCATGCAGATGAATGTCTTGCTTCTGACTTTTAATGTGTGAACGGAAAAGGAACCTTTTTTTTTTTTTTTTTTTTTTTTGGTACTTGATGCTATGTAGAAGAAAACTAAAGGTGAAGAGGCATGCATGGAATATTACAAGCACATGTGACACCTCAACAAGTATTGACAGTTTTTTCTTGACTGATTTTAAGATAAAAAGCAAAAATAAAACCAAGTGAAATACTAACTAACTCATATTAACTTTCAAAAAAGTTTGTTAGCAACACAGACACTGGTCATCCTTTGGGTTCTAAGATTTCAACTTTAGATTAAGATCCACATTTTAGAAAGGAAAGCTGTTGCGAGAGTGGGAGAAAGAAGGATTAAGTGCGGTTACCTCATTGTGGAGCTAATCAGAAGTTCATGGATTTATCCTCCTTTACAGAGAATCTTGAGACTTTATGTACAATTTTAAAAGACCAATTATTTTTTTACAGAACAAAATACAAAAGCTACAAACCCCAAATATTTTCTTTTCTCCCTATACAGGAAAAAGAAGAAAACCATCAACCTCTACCACTCATACACTGGGAAAAATCCCAGAAACCGTGAGAAGAATGTGTTCAGTATTCACTTTTCCCTCCTTTCCCCAACTGGGAAAGAAAACAAACAAAATCCCACAAAGAGGAAACCCTCTCCCACCTCCTACCCCCCCACCGTAGCCAACACTATCTCTCCTGTAAACAGAGTCCATAAATTGCCAGCTCACTGGCTCTCATTGCACAGACACTGCAGCAGTTTCTCCTTCCAAAACCAGGAGGAGACTGTAGCATATTGGAATGAACTTCTGCTTATGAATATTTAATAACTGTTGACAGATGCTGACTTTCCAGTGCCAAACACCATGATCATCTTATCCAGGTTCTCAGCCACTGAGCGACTTCAGTCTTAGTAGAAATGGAAGTTTCAGCACCATGTAGATCATATTGCTAAGTTGTGAGAACTGAAATTCACTTTTGTATCAGCAAAACCTTAATTATGTTCCCTTCTAATGCAAGTGTGGCTTTTGCAGAGCTGTTTTGTGAAGTATGTTGCAGAATATGCATATGCACGTGTATTTATATATCCAGCCCAAAGAAGACCCAAAACCCAGCAGCCACTCGCTATGTGGACAATGCTACCTTCAACATCCCAACACACCATCATGCAGTTTCTTTACAGAAGCCCAAGTAATAAAGTTTGTACCCAACACTGTGAGGGTAATTGTAGTCTCTCCCAGGTGTTGCCCCTCTTCGCTCTTGACACTGATTTCACAGCGGTAGGTCCCAGAATCCCTTCTAGTCACATTTCTAATTCGGATTCCTGTGTCCAGCATCTCTGCTCGGCCTTGAAGGTCACCTTTAAGGGAGAACAGAGAGGTTTCTGGTCTTTGCTTATAGAATCACAGAATGGTTTGGGTTGGCTGGGGCCTTAAAGACCATTCAGTTCAAACCCCCTGCCATGAGAGTAGGGACACCTTTCACTAGACCACATTTCTCAAAGCTCCATCCAACCTGGACTTGAACAGCTTCTCTAGACAACTTGTGCCAGTGTCTCAGGACCCTCACAGTAAGGAACTTCCTTTATATATTTAACCTAAATTTCCCCTCTTTCCGTTTGAAAGCAAATGTCTACAGCTTGTTGGCTTATTCTGAAATCACGTACCATTTACTGATATGACATTGCACATGAAACTATTGCTCATCTGTTCAGTGTTAGTTATCTGTCACCAATGAGCAATATGTAATCTCCTTCCCAAGATGGTAAGAACCTTCCACAACTTGTTCATTTAGTCCAAAAAAATCCTTCAGTTAAAAAACCTACATCTGCCATACATTTTTCCAGTTGGAAGATGGAATCCTTTTTTTCTGCAGATATTTCAATAAAACATTATATCGGTATCTGGGTGGCAAAAAAAGATCACTTTCCACTAGAGAGATGGCAATCACTCACTTAATTACCTTACAGAAAGAATTGTGAGTGGCACCACAGCAAAATATTTGACATTTTAACTTGGCAAGAAAAACCTGATGGATATAGCAAAGATATTGCCATCAGACTTCTTACAATGAGTCTGGGGTTTTTTAATTCAGCTTGTTATGAAATCAAAGTTACATGCACACATGGAACCACAAGTTCCAATGTTTCTCTAAATTAAATATATGCAGAAAAAAACATGTTCATCAACAAGGTCAGCACATGTGCAAGCTCCACAAACTAACAAAATCGCTGTGCTTTTATTTTACTTGTCAACCTTCATTTATTGTGTACAGGGTAACAAGAGTCCCATATTTTCTCCAACACACAAAGCTGAGGTAAATCCTTTTCAGAACATACAAACAGAAATTCTACCTCCGAAAAGAATACAAATAATTTAAAATATACAGCTGAGTTTATATTTTATGTATATAAAAATTGCTGCATTATTCATTTCTAAGCCTCCAGCTCTACAAGAGGCTCCAGAAACATCTTTTTAGGATACGAGTGCAGAGCCTGCAGTAGTTTCGGGGAGTTCACATCTGCATGGAATTTCATTCTTGAAAAATGCCAAGGATCTACAGTGCCATTTTTCTTAGTCTTGAGTTTTATTACATTTAAATTCTTTAAAAAGGTAACTAATAATTGACAGTTTTATAAAGAAATGTCTTTTTCCCCCCAGAAAACAATTCTTTTCCTTGAAAGGACAGCTGTTCCATATAGTCAAGAGCCTTCACTTTCAGTCACTTTCCTAGTGTTATCCCCTGAGAAACAGTCAATATCTATGCTAAAGAATGTAAACCATCAGTCTGTTTGTAGTACTGTACCTGTAAATTCACCATTGTAGTAGACAAATGAGACTCCTTGGGACTGGATTTTCTTCCATTCTATTCTTAAGCTCACCCCTCTTGAAAATTTGTGTTTGCAACTAAGAATAGCCTCTACAGGGGAAAAAAGAAAAAAAAAAAAAAGAACACATGAGGGAAAATTTGAGGCTTTACTTGTTTGGTTCACGTTCAGGCTCCATGAAATTAACATTCCCCCTTCAAAAGAAGCTGAGCAGTCAGCAAGGGCCAGATCTCCTTCTCAAAGTGATGCCTCTCCAGATTTACACAAACACAGTGGAGAAACAGAAACTAGTAATTTTCCCTTACTTCAGTGGCCTTTGGATCAAACTCCAGATGTTGGGGAATAAATATTCCCACACTGGATGGGCAGAGATTCTGTATTACTGCCCTCATTTTAGGTTTAAATATTTTCTTCAGTAGGCAGACCACTGTTGAAAAAGGACTCTAACCCTGTTATTAACAATATTCTGTGAATTACCATTCTGAATACAGTATCAATAGTATAAATGTTTAAATATGTAACTTAATGCTGATGAAAAACATACACTAAGACGGTTAAACATTCTTCTAAGTATCTTATGTTTATGTATTTAGTTACAATTTCACTTTGGTTATTGTGAGGGTACATGGAAGGTGAGAGTCTGGTTCATTAAGGTTTCCAGTCAAGGACACTTTCACTTTAAAAGTGGTAATAAGTAAAAGGGCAGCAACAAACAAAACCACAGTGACATAAACACGGACTAACAGAGAGGATGACAAAGACCATCAGTCTCCAAACAAAGTACTGGGACTGTAATGTGGGCCAATGGAGCAACTGGAGTGAGTGAGGGTCTCTGCATCAGTAGCTGGAGGGGCCACAGATTCCGGAAATGCGTGTGTCTGAATCTCCACACCTGCAGTCCAGGGGCTGTCTTTTCATATGAAGGGTGGCTCGAGCAAATTTCAGGCCAGCAGCTGGGGTCATGCTGGGGGAATGTGGGCACCCCTGGGCTTGCAGTGCTGACGTCTGGAAGCTGGGGTGTGCGGAGTATGCAGTGTTTGTACCTTCTCTAAAGCTGGTGTGTGTTTAATTCACCAGTAAGCCTCCAACTGGGCAAACTGCTGAGCAGGGCAAGAGTAAGGGATGGGCAGAGGGGCTGTGCTGGGACTCTGGGGATCCAAGAATATGTGTGTGCTTGTGAAACTGGTGAACTTCAACCTCCACCAGGCAGAGAGGAGGAAGGAAACTCGGCTGTCTGTGCCTGCTGCTTTATGGGAGCCTGGGCAGCATGGAGATGTGGGTGCTACTGAGGGCAGTGCCTTGTCCACAGTGACCAGTGTAGCAGTACAGTGTCACCAGTGCACACAAAGGGCCATCTCTGGGACAAACACATAGCCTTGCCACTGGTTCAACATGCAAATGGGAAAGCAGCAACTGTGCCCACCAGCCTGGGTAAAAGACCTTCAGATATCCAGGCTGGGCTCCAGTAGCTGGGTACGAGGAACCCCCAGGTCCCTAGAGTTTCTGGCAGCAGAGGCTGCTCATAGCATCCCTTGGGAGTTCTCTCTTGGTTTTCTTGAGTTCTCATGAAGAGAAGGTTCATACAATTGTTCACCTTTCTGCCTGTCCACTGAAGTTTCCCTGACTCCTGTATAATGGGCATCACTAACCAAATTTCACAGAGAAGCTGAGACTTCAAGAGTTACTGATTACTGGACTCTTGCTACAGTTGCCATAATTTGATAGGAAAAAAAAAAAAAAAAGCAAAATTAGTGCTCCTAATGAAGAACAGGAAATCCTGTGAGCCCAACTGTCCTCACAGCAGAGCATTTCAGTAGTTCCATGCTCCATGGAAGAGCATGCTGAAACATATATAAATATATTGCCCCCACCCTCAATAAATAACTCTTAAGTCAAGGTATTAATAAGAATTATTCAGAAACAACATCAGAGGAAAGAATCCAACTACACATCTGACTGGCTCCAAATCTATTAATAAAAATTTAGTATCTCCTAGAAACTTCTGTAAAAGAAACAAATATAATATAGATCTTCCCACCTTTAGGCTGCTCATCTTCCAATACAGGCCAGAGTACCAGGGATCAAAAGTCCCTATAGCTTTGGTAATGCCTGTTGAGCTTTCATCAGACAAACACACACTGCACAGACATAGCCAACCTGCATTACCCTCCTTTTCAGTCTCAGCAAACAAGACTGGAGGGCAATTAAGAGCCACTGACAGATCTATCCACTCACCCTTCAGGGTCTCATTTCCTAGGTCTGCTCTGCAAAGAAACAAAAAGCCAGACTGGTAGCCTTGGTGATATCTTATAGGGGAAAAAAATCGTCCAGACTTGAAAGAAAAATTGGGGCAGGAGGGCATTCCTTGCCAGAAACATGTTACACATGAACTGGCTGCTTCAAAAAACATACTGTGCATTCAGGAAGCCCAAAGTTCCTGACTTCAGGTTGAGTGTATGGGTGGAGGCTTCCTGCATCTTAAGATTTGCTAAAGTTTCCTTTCCATTTTGTTTTTGTATCCTTCTTACAAAGAAAAACCATCATTCAAGCTCAGCTTGCTTTTGCTGCTGACCTTGTGACAGTTGGCTGGTCTCCTGAGCTGGTCTCTATTAGCTGACACAGGGACAGCTCAGCTGAAGTGTTCCCAGCTGAACAAGTCACCTCTATCTTGGATGAACTGCCCCTTTCTTACATGTCACATGTTTTTGTTTCAGAAAAAAATAGCATTGATGCCCATCCACTAATCTTATTTGGAGAAGAGGAACGGATGGAAGAAAGGGAGTGTGCACAGAAAAAAGGCAAGAGAATAGAACCCTCCTTAGTTATAATTCCCCTCTCCCACTCTTCCCCATAGAAACTGAGTCAGTGAGAGGTATTTTCCAGAGTAGGTTTACTTAACTTGCAGTAAGATAACTTGCCCCCAGGATGCTGTGCACCAGCACTGGTACTGTCAGACCTGAAAAAACCTTCTGGGATCTTGAAGAGGTCTGGACAATGTTTAATTTGGATTTACATCTCGTCTGGAAGCTATAATTTGGTTATAGAATTATAGAACATCTCAAGTTGGAAAGGACCCTAAGGATCACTAAGCCTAACTCCCTACTCCTCACAGGACTGCCTAAAACTAAGCCATATGACTGAGTGTCACCCAGATGCTCCTTGAACTCCGACAGGCTTGGTGCTATTAAAAAAAGCCATTAAATTATAGTTACTTATAATTACATAAATTATAGCTGTTCTCTCTAGTCCCTCACTTCTCTGTCTTTGAAGGTATTTAATGCTTCTCCTTTCCATTAGCTTCCATCATTTTGGGTGGAAGGAGACCAGGTACAGACCAGGTTACAAAGTGAGCTACTGGGACTGACAAAACAAGCCATAGAATCACAGAACAGGTGAGGTTGAAATGGACTCTGGGGAGCACAAAGTCCAATCCCACATCAAGAGAAAATGGGGACAAGAACAAGGTAATACAAAGGGTCGATGGAGAGAGTAGGAGCAGGACCCCTGAGGAAGGGGGAAGACAACCTTAACAGCTGCACAGCTTCTGTATACATAGTTTTCATGTATTGACATATATATTAAAAATTATCACAGCAATGCCCATACTGTACCCTTAAACTCCTCTGCTTTTACGTTTTCGTTATCAGTTTCAATGGAAATTCCAGACACTTCAGGATCTGCAAGGGGAAAGAAAAAAAAAAAAAAAGAGACAAATCAGCAACAAACATTTGTGATTTTCTATGTGCTTCAGCAACTACAATATTCAGCAATATTATTGAGATCTCCTTGCACTGGACAGGTTAGACACTGTCTATTAGGGAAAACACAGGACTAAGAGCTAGACCAGGGCTGACCTTGTACAATTAATCTTTTCCTCTCCATGCTCTGGAACCTGTAAAAAGTAGCAATATTTCTTTTTTACCACGATAATATTTAATGTGAGAAGTTCTATATAAAGAGTAGATGTTGTTTTATACTGGGGTAATGTCTCAATCTGTTTCTAATTAGGGACACTTTTATTAATCCATAAGTGTATTTCCATTTCATTCCTACTACAAGACAGGCATGTTTGCTGAAGAATACCACGCACAGTTTCTATAGGGTAAAAAAATTATGTGCAGTTATTGGCAATTACCTCAAATTCTTGTTGAAATGGGAAGGTAAAGGTTAGTTAACATTTCTACAGTTTTAAATCAAAAAGAGAATAAAACCCTCACAACATTCTTGGATATCTCAGGTATTGGGGATACTGAAATCCCTGAGAGAACCAGTGAAATAACCACTAGCCCTTCATCAACCCCCACCCAGCTACCTTTTATCCCAATGGATCTAACTATGTATCCTCTCTTAAGAGCTGCTCTCCTCCCAGGGAAGGATTCTGCTGTGTTCCCTCACCATTCAAAAGTGTTCCTGCAAGGCCCAAGTTACAGTTATTACAACAACTTCACAGCAGACTACCAAGTGCTTAACAACAGCTAAATACAGGTCTTTACACAGGTCTACCCTGTGTACCCAAAAGCATCTCAAGTTCCCTTGGGTTTAGGACTCGTTTTGAGGACAGCATGGACATCCCAATGCAGTCCCTTTTCTCCACCTGCATCAGCCAACTGAACCCCTTTCCCATCACCAATGTTTGGAAACATGGCTTGTTTAAAAGCACTTTGACTGACAGGTAAATAGCAAGATTAGACTACATGGACCTCCTTCCTCCATCCCTAAAGAATTTCCCTTTCCCCTCCCTGATGGGGGGAGTTGCACACAATTTAGCAGATGGATATCCAGGCTGATCTGAAGACAAACAAATTAAGAATATTTTGCTTCTTATGGTTTTGTTTTGATAGTTGATTATTCCTGTTGAAGCAGTTGCCTCACTTCTCCCTTGAGAGTCCATTTGGGCTTTCAGCTGTGCGTCATCACAGCTCAGAGTCAACATGCTCTTCTCTTTGTTTGAAGATACCATCATAGAATCTTAGAATGGTTTGGATTGGAAGGGATCTTTAAAGGCCATCTAGTCCAAGCCTCCTGCAATGAATTCCTTAATTGTGTGGATCAGAGCCCCATCCAGCCTGGCCTTGGACACTTCCAGGGATAGGGCAGCCACAGCTTCTCTGGGCAATCTGTGCTGGTCCAGGCTCTGGATGACCCTGTCCTTCAGGGGTGTCACCACAACACTTATCTTAGTGCCATCCACAAAGTTGCCAAGGGTGCACTTGGCAACTCTTTGTCTATGTCACTGATGTAGATATTAAGCACACTGGTCCTATGCAGCACATCATCAGTTTTCTTCTAAAAGATCACTCCTTATTGTTTAACCTGGCACAACAGAGGGAATTCTCCATCCAAACTGTTCCTATGTTCCCTTCCATTTATAATTTTCTAGGTTTTTTTTTCAGCATCCTTTAAAAACACAAACTGCAGTTCTATTGGTATCTATAACTGTTGCCTCTGTGAGTCATGGAGCAATGGTCGGAATAGGTACTTGAGCCCCTGGCACTGTAGCAAGAGATCAGTTACTCATTTGTTGTATGCTGTGGTGGGTTGACCTTGGATGGCTGTCAGATACTCACAGAGCTGCTCTCTCCCTCCTCCTCAACATGACAGGGAAGAAAATACAACTGAAAAACTCACAGGTCAAGAGAAAGACAGAGATTACTTCGCAATTACCATAACAGGCAAAACAGACTCAACTTAGGAAAATTAATTAAATTTATTGCCAATTAAAAATAGAGTAAGTGCAGTGGTTGTGGGAATGAGGGTTGCAGTCAGTCCAGAAAAGCTCCTCTCTGCTGCTCCTTCCTCCACACACTTTCCCCTATTTCAGCTCTCCATGGCTCACAGGTACTGCCAGGAGCCTGCTCCAACATGGATTCTCCATGCTGCTTTCTAGTTATCTCACATTAGTTTTTGTTACCCAAACCATGTTTCTACAACAATACCTTTGTTTTCCCCTCCCTTCCATATCCTATATACTAATAAATAACAAATCACATTTATATGTTGAAATAACATCTTCTTTCATGTGATCATGATGGGAAGAAGCATTTTTTTCTGAGACTCTGAGAGCAGCCAACACTTGCTGACACTTAGGTAGGAAGCATTTCTAGGACTTGAAAGTGTAGATAAAGCCATTTATGAATTATTAGCACATCAGCCCTCTCTGGGCACAAAACAGCTGAAATACATGAAATTCCCCACTGTATCACCTTCCCTGTTTTATGGACCTGGAAATTTCCCTCCTCTTTAATACAGATGTCACGCAGCTCACTGTCACCATCTACATATTCATAAACTAGGAGCCACAACAGGAAAACATGTTTTATGACTTCTGGGGCAGGACCATGGTGGTTACTTTTCACTATGGAATTACAAAATTACTTCATATGCTTTGAATTGGGAGCTTGCAATTGCACAAAGTCTCCATATTTCCTCTTACATCAAGGGATTTACAAAATACATAAAGATTCTATTATGCAAAGCAGTAAATGCAAAATATGTCAGAAAAAAGAAGGAAGTTCAACATACACACACAGCCTTCCTCCTCACACACAAGAACCACACATATACATGACCCTCTTCAAAGAAGCTGTAGAGTTCAACCAGTGACTTAAGGTGGTATAGAGATAGCTGATCAAATAAAAACCATTATAATCAAGCAGACAGACAGGAAAAGTCCTTTAACCTAGAGCATCTCTTCCTAGTTGTCCTTCCAGAGATGCCTCTGCTAATTATTCAGAATCCAAGACTTCATCTTTGGATTTTCATCACCATATAAAGAGCAATAGTGAAAAGATGACATATTACTGTACCAGGAAATGTTTTATCCAGCAAATGCTTTTATACAGAGCAGAAAACAAAACAAGAAAAGGCCTTATTCTTATGTGTCACAAACTGTATTTGTTTAGAAATAAACTCCAAAAATAGGCACTTTCCATTTGATAAATGATCACACAACTGTAAAGTGAAACTACTAGCTGGAGGAATCATTAAGGAAAAGCATATTAGTCAAATCAAATCAAAGGAAACAGTGTGCCTGAAGGAAATGACATGAGAACAGAATCAAAACAAAGTTTAAGTACAAGAGAAAAAGCAGTCTCTTGTTTCTTTTGCCAAGTTCTAAATAGCAGGTGGTCTAGAGCAAAGCTTAACAAAGGGCTTCCAAGGATACTTTAAGTTTAGGAAGTCTGATGTCCCAAGAATAAAGCAGTAATGAAGCCAGATCTCTTACTGAAAACCCTGAAAGAGAATAGGAAACCAGACATCTGTTTGCTGTTAGCATCCTTCAGACATGTGACCACTCCAGGAAAAAGCCTCAGTGACATGCTGATGCAGAACTTGCCAGCCATGCAACAACCTACCGTGAGGCCCTCAAGCAATACCTAGACTTTGGTCACTGTCGCAACAGTTTTGGCTCACTTGTTGCCACACTTCTTCCTAAGAGAAGCAGTCCATAGACTACAAAGTTCATAAATGGGGAAGGGGGAGGAGAAGCTACCTACCTTTGGGCAGAATTAGTTGTGAATCACCTAAAGATCTCCAAAAATAGTAATTCCCATTCTTCTTAGTAGTCTACGATACGGTAGCTATGACCTAAAGGCTATCACCCTTGCTCAGGGTGGCGTCAACAGACTGGACTGCATTATCTCTGACAGTCATTGACAGGCAGGCAGGGCTCAGACCCACCACCCTTTCCAGCTATGCTCCTGTCAGGGGGCAGTTTCCATCAGCAGCCTTCACCTTCCATCAGTGCTTCTTGGTGAATGCCAACTTCCTGCAAGGGTGCTGGAGAGACTGGGAGTATTCACAGCCTCTGCAGAAATCCCCTGAGTTGGACAGTCCTTAATCCACCTCTGAAATTGGCAATTTAGGCACCAAAACAGCCTGAAATAACTGGAGTAAACACATCCTCATTGTGTGAAGTCAATCACAGGTCAACATGAACAGTAGTGTCCTGGGCTGCACCCAAAGCAGTGTGGGCAATAGGGCAAGGGAGGGGATTCTGCCCCTCTGCTCTGGTGAGATCCCTCCTGCAGTGCTGCCTCCAGCTGTGGGGTCCCAGCACAGGAAGGACATGGACCTGCTGGAGCAAGTCCAGAGGAGGCCATGAGGATGATCAGAGGGTAGGAACACTTCTGTGAAGACAAGCTGAGAGAGTTGGGGTTGTTCAGCCTGGAGAAGAGCTTTATTGTGGCCTTTCTGTACCTAAAGGAGCTACAAGAGACCTGGAGAGGGACTTTTTACACAGACATGTAGTGATAGAATAAGGGGCAATGGCTCTAAACTGAGAGGGCATGTTTAGATTAGATATTAGGAACAAATTTTTCCCTGTGAGGCTGGTGAGGCACTGGCACAGATTGCTCAGAGAAGCTGTGGATACCCCATCCCTGGCCAGGTTGGATGGAGCTTTAAGGAAACTGATCTAGTAGAAGGTGTCCCTGTCCACAGTCAGGGGGTTGAAATGAGATGATCTTCAAGATCCCTCCAACCCAATCCATTCTGTGACTCTGTGATTAAGTAAACAGAACATAAACATGGCATTAAGACCTCAAAGTTTAGACAAGAAGTATAAGAAGTTATCCCACATCATGAAGGGGAAAAACAGGCAAAAGAAAATAACTAAAAACTGAAGTTGAGTTTAGGTTACAGAATTTCTTGAATCTTACAGAATAGTAACAGAACAGGACTTACTTTGGGCAGTTTGAGTCACAAAAACCAGCCTTGCATATCTTCAGCCACAGAAGACAAAAAAAGCAGTAGTCTGAATGGAAGGTCTGCAGGGTGGGAATAATAAGCCCATTTACACCCAGATGTGAGGAGTGAGTTTGTATCTTAATAGGCATGGTGTGACTGCATAAAGCATTGCAGCCTAAGAGAGAAGGCACATTTTCTGGCTGGACAGCTAATGGGGTCTAAAACACAAAAAGAACTTGAAGAGCTTCTCAGCCACACCATACTTCTTAAGTGATAGCTGTCAGCAGCACTTCTGTCAGATTTTGGAAACTGCTAGATTGAACACAGTAGGCTTTAGTTCTTCAGACTGCAGAGCTGCTGCAGCTCCCTGAGACCTGGTGGTAACACATACAGATTTTGAGAGAAGCTTAACATGCAGTGTGATACATGGCAAGATTTTCAACACTTACTGGCTAGTTAGGACATACACCTTGCAGATGTTTTTACTGAAGGAAGAAAAGGAGGGACCACACACTATGTACATGTGTTATTCCTACATCAGTAGAAAATAAGTTTTTCCAGCAGCTTGAAGAAACTGCATTTAGCAAAGAAGTTAGTCCTTACAACCATAAGGAAAACTGTTCCTTGATACGAGCAGATACAGTGCTGGTTTCCTGGCACTACAAAGAAGCTGTGGTGTATCACACTAGTAGTGTTTCAAGCACCAGGAAAAAACAGGGCTGGTTATTTTCACTCCTTAAACTGTACTAGAAATGTTTTGGTCTTGACTCTTGGGAATGACAGAAATACAGCAGAAGCAAAAAGTTTTTAGATACTCAGTAGACTCAAAACATAGGGGGACACAAGAAATAAAAACACTGTCAGAGCTTCAGAGTTAAACTTCTATGTTGTAAGCGGTGCCTTTTCCATAGGGACAGTTATTAATAACCTTGTGAAAAGCCCTGCCATGAACCACGATTTGTGTGCATAGGCACCTGTCAGCTTTCCCTCCCTTCATTTTATACAAGACCTCTCCCAACAGATTTTCTTATTCATGGAGAAATGGACTAGGTTTTTGGAGCAAGGGAAGAGTAGGGACAGTGGGAAGCAAACAGTTAGATCCAGTATTTGGTCTGGCTCCTCTTTTGGAAGGGCAGATATTACAAAATTAAAATTTCATCTCTATAGCTGAGTACCTGACACAAAAAACTGACCTTCCCTCCATCCCCAGCTAAACAAAAAAAAAATTCTCCCAAACCCAAAAGCATCACTACTTCCTGCCCAGGCTCAGCACAATGCAGAATTGAGTAAATCACAGAATGGCTGGGCTTGTAAGGGATGTCTAGAGATCATCTAGTCCAAGCCTCCTTCTAATGTAGAGTTCATCCTCTGACCCCTCCCTGCAGACACAGACAGATGTTGATGAGGTCCCCTCTCAGTTTTCTCTTTGCATAGATGAACAGCCCCATCTCCCTCAGCCTTTCCTGAGCATCCTGAAAGATGCTCCACTCCCCTCATTAGCTTTCCCTTCACTGGACCTGCTTCAGGAGCACCGTGTCTGTCTTGTCCTGAAGAATCCAGAACTGGACACAGCACTTCAGATGTGTCTCATCAGGGCAGGATCACCACTCTTGACCAGACGGCAATGCTCTTCCTAATGCACTCCAGGACCCCATTGGCCTTCTTGGCCACAAGGGCACTGCTGATAACACGGCTAGTATTCAGATGGTAGGTTGGTTAAACATACAACACACACATTAGATGTTTTGCTGGGAAGTCAGTAGATATTATTTTCAACTTTTTTTTAATAAAAGATCTTAAATTAAGAGCAAAAGCAATCAAATTAAAATAAAAATTATATATAGACAAGTAGACAAAACAGGCAAGTTTTATGGTATCCTGTCTGCAGGACTTCTCCTGAAACAAAGAAAGGTGTTACCCTAAAATGTACTTTACAATGGTTCCTCCCTAGACAAGCAATAAGTATTTTCAGAGAAAAAAAACAAAACAACAATAAAACAATAATGCCAAACAATCAAAACTTAAGCTAAAGTGACTGAGTTTAAGAGGCCAAGCTGCTCAAGTTCAAATAGCTTTTCTCTACTGCAACATGATACAGTAGATAATTTTTCCTGCTTTCAGGTGATTTGTCCCATCCCCAAAACTGAAGGTGTTTACGTTACTAACATATGGACATACTATTTTATATCATATGCCTGGAAATAGAGTTAACTCAAGAAATACGTTCTGTAGATACAAGAACTGGCCATCCCCCTCCTATTTCTCTTTTTACAGAGCTTTTAAAAGTTTTGAATAAACTTTAAATATGTTTAAATTCTTATAGAGATATAATTATTTTCTCACAAAAATCAGTGCATAACCCCAACAGCTGCTTATGTTAGAAAGCCACTGCACCCTTTGATAACTTGGCAAAGCCTTTGTAGCTGTTTTCCCTCCTTTCTCTCCCCTAGAAAAGGCAGATAAGAATTGGAACACAAACGGTCACTACGTGTGGATTTACTAATTACATATCCAGAGTTTCAGAGCTTCATTTAAAAAGTACTGTTTTACTTAGATGTAGCATAAACCCAAAAACAATCCTTCACACTCCTGTGTTACAGAAGGCAGGTATGAAGCAGTTCCAGTAACTTTGTCCTCGTAATGGAAATTGCATGAGAAACAGAATGCAGAACTGCATTTTCATCCAGCTAGGAGTTACCCAAACAGGGTACAGAAGCTTTTCCAAAAGTCACTAAGTGCAGAATATCTACCTGTATTAAAAGCTAGTGCTGGATGATCTGAGGAGCTCTCAGACTCACAGGAAAAAGTTCCCGTGTTAAATGCCTCAACTACAGATCAGACCAGCAAAGAATTTTTCATTTTTGAAGAAATAACCTAAGAATGAATTAATTCTCAGCTTTTTCTGGGCATTCTTTAGTGTAATCTGGAAAACCAGCACAGCAGTCATGGTGCCTTTTTTCTTAACTTTCAAGTTAACCAAAAAAATACCTTTACAGTAAAAGATTGAAGTTTTCAGAGCCAATTATCTAAAATTATCAGTAGGAGTCTTAAGACTTTGAGATCATGTTAATGACTCAATTCCAGAGCAAAGCCCCAAGGACAGTTGGCCTTGACCAAAACTGAAGTGCTCATAGAGGAGAAAGTGGGAAGGAAAAAAACCCACAAAACCCTTGTCAGGAGACAAGAAAGGAAGAGATTATTTAGGTCAGCCTTTCTGAAGAAATTGAACACCAAAGCATAAGAAATTCAGATAAACTGAATAGCCTTCTAAGTGCTTTCAATAGTCCTCAATACTGAAAGATTACTGCATGAGCAGGAGAAACTCTGGGGGAAAATTAGTATTTAAACTCTTATAATTAATAATCAAAATGTAAAATTCAATTCCCTTTAAAGTTAATTTTGCATCACTTTTTTCTACTCACACAGAAGGGAGGAAGGGTTTGAATGCACTGCTTGCAAAGGTTCAATATAGCACAGTTTATTCCAACAGAGATATTGCAGAAAACACATGCTATTAACCAAATATTTATAGCTCCCACTTCTACAAGACTCAAAACTTCACCACTCCACTTGTCTCCATGGCAATTCAGAGGAAGCTTCTGCAAACTAGTCAGGCTCTCACAAGAAAAGCCTATTTTCCAGCCATCTATCTCCCAGTCCTGCTCAGCATTGGTTTCCACAGCAACTCACGGGCAGCTCAAAGACAGCTCGTAAATGCAGAGCGAGCCTGAAGCTGCTTCAGCTGTTGCCTATTTTAAGATGCATCGGGACGCTGAGGACATGCGTCTAGTGCCATCATGTTTCAAAAGACCATGGGAATGGTCTATGGGGGTAGAAGCCCCTTGCCACTGCTGCCCCGCCCACCTCATATCCCACACTACGGAGCTGAACAAACAGATTTCCATTGGCATTTCTAGGGGTAACGATTCAGCAGAACACTTGTGCCTGTGCAAACACCCAGAAAAACTGCAGAATGGTTATTAAACTTACAAAACAAGGCTAGATACCTAGCGCAAACGGGTGTGTTCCTCTGAAATCAATAGCACTAAGACTGATTTACATCAACCGAAAAATCAGCTCTGAAACACAAGGGAGTTGGGAAACTAGAAGAAACAAACAACAATCCACCACTCCCCAAATGAATACAACCATTCTGGCCCACAGTTGGAGATACAGATCTCTGAAATCTCCTACAACCTTTAAATGACTTTTGCTGCAATTGCCAAGCAATTTGGAAAGGATAAACACTTTCATGAAGTCACCTCATTTATAAACCTACAAATACACCCAGTATTTATCTTAAAAAGCCTGAAAACAGATTTAGTTTACTTTCCTACTGTAGGAACCAGCTTTAGTTACAATTCCAGTAAACACCATATGAAACTGGGGTCCCTGCTCGTTCAGAACCAGTGAAGTCTGACAAGCTGCCTTACCATAGGAGCATGTTTCCAGATCTTAGGAAGAACATTTGGATGCTACAATTTTAAATTTGTTGTAAGTAAATACATTGGTAAAGAGAAGAGATGTCTGATCCTATAGTTACTCTTATTCATTTAAACTGGAACCAAATTTCCTGTGCCTTACAGAGTCATAGAATACTTTAGGTTGGAAGGGACCTTAAAGATCATCTAGTTCCAAACCCACCACTGTCCTCAGTCCTTTCTCAAGTTCATAGCAGTTTTTCCCTAATGGATCTTCTTAACATCTTTTCCACCGATCTCAGCATTTCTACAATGCACTTTCACTGCAGAGGTATAGGACTATGTAAATGTAACTAACCAGAATTGTGTGTTGCAAACACATCCTAAGTAGCAGGCAGGAGAGCTACTTGGACCAACTACAGCTAAATCTCTCATTTGCAGCCAAGTATAATAATCTAAGGCAAGTCAGCATTGCCACCTTACATCCCCCTACTGAAGGAGGTAAAACACCTGAAATACTCAAATTTTTCTTTTAAAAAATCCCTATTCTTTCTGCAGTAAATATTGACCTAAAATATACTTTATATGCAATGGATTCACAAATAACTCCTTGTAATGAGTTTTTAAAAAGGGCTTGACACAGTCTTTCTCTCATTCAAATTTTGCTGACTTTGGGACACACTACCATGACTTCATTCTAGCTAGCATGTCCATTAAAAAAAACCCAAAACCTCAGAGTCCTTCCAAAACCAGTAGGATGTTCTTTAAATACAAATACTCAGCAAGAGCCTTGTGCAATGCTTTGTGAATTTGGGATTACTGAGGAGATATTTCCAGTAACTGGGAGTGGGGGTGGTGGTTTCACTTGAGCAAATGCCCCTGAAATCATGTATTTTAGGACAGCATCCTATTGAGTGATAGACAGGACTGAACTAGTTTTTAGCTTTTTTCCCTCCAGACCAGATTCTTTGCTTATAAGAGCAGGGAACAGGATGACCAGTTAGCTTATCCCATTTTCATTCACACATGATCTTTTACACTGCCAAGGTTGCTCAATAGTCTCTTCCTGCCAGAAACAACTAACAGTCATGTTTGATGACAAGTACTTTCAAATCAATATTGTAGTTTACAATGTCAATGTGCATCTTTAACATTAATTCTACAGACTTCTAATAGACATTTAGTTCTTTAATACCAAATTTTATAGAATCATCTTTGAACAAGACTGAAGCCACTCCTTTAATTCAATTAAGGCTGATAAGTACCAAGAGAAGTTAGAACAAACAAAAAATGTTTTTCATGCTTAAAGGAGAAGGTTGATTAGAAGAAATCCTCCGGAAGGTAGAGCTAGGAACAATAGGTCACAGTATAAGAGGTGCCAAGTTTTCCTTAAAGGGGATGAAGAGAGTTAAAAAAAAAAACAAAAAACAAAAAAACCCCCACTACCGTCTTCATCACATTAAAAGCTATACAAGCAAAACAAGATACGGGTATTCAGATTAGAAAACATTAGAACAACGCTGGAAAGTTACACAGGAAACAGGAATAAACATAAACTCTGTGCCTCCTTTATTTATTTTTAAATCAAGCATAAATTTTAACTTGGTGATCATCACAGCTTTTCAACAGAAGAGGTGTGTTAGGAGTCACATCCTCAAGAGTATTTCCCTGATGAAACACTGCTGCTTTGCGTCAGAAAGGAAAGCTCAGTACATGAGCCAATATTCACAATTCAGTGGTTTGCTGCTTCACATAATGGGATTTGATGATCTTGTCTGCAGATACTTACACTAAGAAAGTACCAGCTCTTTCACTGTCACAAAAATGAAACAAAAAAAAGATGTCGGAAATCCTGTAATGCTGCAAAAATACAATAAAATATTTTTTTAAAGTAATTATTTTTTTTTAGAATAAATCATATGTAATTAAGGATTCAGCTCCCTGGGTCCCCACCTTCTCCAGCAGAACTTGAGTTGTGCTGGAAAGTCTGGTGGTTAAAATGGATGCCTGCAATACTCTACAGCAGACATAATATCATCAAAACCCATGTGTTGCATTACTAGAATACTTGTGACAGTCAATAGATCAACACATTCCATGAAGCCATGCCTGCCAGCAAAGCATCTATTGCTGCTTTAAACTACTGTTTTACCATCTGCTTTGCTTGCTTCTGCCCATATTCCATTTATAAACAACTGCTCATGGGATACTGATGTTCTAAAAACCTGTGTGACACTATTAAACTGAAGTTTCCTTTAGAAAACATAGAATTACAGAAAAATTTAGATCGGAAAAGATCTCCAAGATCATAAAGTCCAACCTTTGACCCATCACCACATTATTGGCTAGACCAGAGCACTGAGTGCATGTCCAGTCATTTCTTGAACACCTTCAGGAATGACAATTAAATCACATCCCCAAGCAGCCCATTCCAAAGCTTGACCAACCTTTCCATGAAGAATTTCTTCCTGCTGTCCAACCTGAACCTCCCCATCACAGCTTGAGGCCATGTCCTTTCATGAGCTGTCTGGGAAAAGATTCTGACCCCCAGCTCACTACACCCTTCCTGTCAGGTAGTTGTAGAGAGTGAGAAGGTTCCCCTCTGAGCCTCCTTTTCTCCAGGCTAAGTCTCTCCAGCTCCTTCAGCTGCCTCTCAGCACACTTGTGCTCCAGACCCTTCCCCAGCTCCGCTGGCCTTCTCTGGACATGCTCCAGCACCTCAATGACTTTCCTGAAATGAGGGACACAAAACTGGACACAGCACTGGAAATGTGGCCTCCTCAGCCCTGAGTACAGGGGGACAGTCACTGCACTGGTCCTGTTTGTAATAAGACTAAATAATACCACTTTGACTGAAGAACATCCAGGGACTATGCTGGCAAAGAGATTATACAGGCAGAGGCACATCAGCATAAACACTGTGATCACAAGGAACCCAGATACAAAATAAGGTCTTCAAAGTTCAGCTCCAAATTCACAGAACAAATTTATTAAGAATCACAAAATATGCTGAGTTGGAAGGGACTCACAAGGATTGCCAAGTCCAACTCCTAGGGAATCTGGGCACATTTATTCCCACTGTTGTTGCAGGGCTGAGCTTCTTGCAATGAGCCTGGATGGTACAGAGCATCAGCAGAGATACAAGTGGCTAAGAAATTAAGAAAGGGAACAAGGTGGCTTGTTGAATAGTACCTTGCTACCAGCATTTCTCTTCTCAAAGAGAAACTCATCACCAACTCAGTCAAAGTGCTACAGTTCTGCTGAAAGCAGCTTTGGAAAATAAGCCCACAAGATTTTATGGTTTATGAGTGTCAGGTGTTGTTTTAGGCAGAAAACGAATAGGTTCCTTACAGGACAAAATATATATTAGTCTTACAGAGGAAAGATTATCCACTTCAGAGCTTACAGAAATCTAATGTAACTCTTTATAGCCAAGTCTACATATATCCACTACTTAAAGAGACTAATTTCATAACAAAGCTTCTTGCCCCATTTAGCCATAGAAGCTTCCTTGGAAAAAGGCAGACAAGAATTTGAACACAACTAAAAAGCAGACAGTAACCCTGTGTGGATTTTACAGGCTTCAGGGCTCAGCTGAAAATACAACTAGAACACGAATGAAATAAGCAGCAGAGTATGCAGTGATGGGGAAAAGTTGAGGTGAAAAAACCCCTTTGGTTAGCATCTCTCCATATGGTGCTGATTTCCTATTGACAAGCAGCTTCCCCAGATGATCTCTATCCCCTAAAATATTATTTATTGAAAGGGCCTGAAGAAAAGTGCTGTAAGTACATTAACTTCTGGAAATACTCCTGAGTCATCATTTCAACAACGCTTAAACTGATAGAAACAGAATAATCACATTACTCTTTATGCCTAACACACTTTGTAAGACCTCTGTATCACTTGATTGGAATAACACTAGTTGATGTCCAGGATGTAGTTGCTATTTAGAAAAGGAAAAAAAAATAAAGCAATTGACTTACTAATGGAATTATGTGAAGGCCTCTTAGACTGCCTGACAAGTAACAAAACCATACATTAGCACAGCCCAAAGGGTTGCTTCTTGATATCTAAGCATATTTCCACTGTGGATGTATCTGCTCACTTTTCTCTATCTCCTCTCCCAGGTGCCAACTTTGATGTTACCAGTGACTGCGCAGTAACGTATTTGCTTTGCTAGTCACTCCCATACTACAACACCATAAAATCTTATGAGCTCTTACTACCACCTGTCTGCCTCAACCCTCCCTCCCTTTGACATTCTCAGATGCTGTATTGCTCTGTTCTGATACTAAAATACTGACTTTCCTCTCAGGAGTATCTCAAATGATTATGACCTTCTTGTGATTTAATGAGTCACATTACACCAGGGAAGACCATTATGCTGGTGAACAGAAGGCAATAGCAACATTCATTGCAAGATACAAAGTATACTCAAATACTAACTAAAAATAAAGCATTTGCCATTCACATAAAAATATTTACTGACATTTAAATGGAAATAAAAGGCATCTTGGAGGATAAAGACCTTTTCTGCATCTAAGCATTGCTATTAATGAACTTTTATTTGGGCTTTACATGGACACTAGAGGAGAAAGAAGGAAAAAAAAAAAAATGAGACATCTTCCCCACTTTCCAAGGGGAACCCTGTGATATATGTTTGTTCTCTTAAAAAAAAAAAAAAAAGGGCAGGAGATATGGACAGACACAAAGAAAAACCCAACAAACTAATAACACACAACAAAAGAACTCAACCCAGCAACATTTATCACATTTTTTTGTTTCTGAGCAGCACTAAGCAGATACCAGTGATGTCTCCCTTTGATAATTTAATGCTTCAGTTTTAGAGGCAATCTTCCTCTATTTAAGCAGTCCTACAGTTAAGTGTTGCAAACATCTGAAACAAGTAGGAGTTGTTTATGTGCAGTATAAATTCCTGATTACTTATAATCTTCTAAGCCTCAAGCAATGAAATATATACATTTATCTATTAGAAGTTACTAAAATTTATACCTTTTTCCAAATCTTGGTATATAGCACCTTAATTGGCAAAAGGTCACATTACAATTCAGGAGCAGCATTTAAAGAGTCTCCAGGCATATCACTTTTATTACAAAAAGCATATATTTCTATTTAGAACTAACTTTCATGAATTAAGAGTTAATTAATGTACACACCTTCATATAGCATGGATCAGCTCAGGGCTTTATTCTCGGCTTACCCCAAACTCAACACCTTAACACCCATCTGTCAGACCCAGAAAACCCCTGTGGAATGAAAACAGTGGTTCAGAGCACCCCAGCCATGGCCTGTGCATTTTCTGCAGGCTCAGATATGATACATAATCATCTGGATTTCTCTATTATATTCATTTGAGCAAAAGTCACTTATCAGGAATGTTCCATTTTTACCTCCAAGTACTGTGCTAGCAGTTTGTGAACAACAAATATAGCCCATATTGTTAACATTATCTGGTATCAAAACAACCCTACAATGCATCATTTTTCCATCCAGACAATAATATGTTTTGTTTCCCTTTGTCTGATCCAGTGGTCAAAAACATGTTCAACACTTAAGAAGTTAATCCACCCAAGAGCTATGTAAATATATCTATTGAAACTTCATACGTGTAGGGTTTGTTTTTTCCAGCTCAAGTCTGACCATTTCTTATCCCTTTAAACAGTCAGAATCAAGTTGTAGCTATTTCAACTCAAATTCAATCTTCCCACCTCTTACTAAAACTGCAAACATTCAGAAAGGCTTATTACCAATTTTTTCTATCATGTTTTCACCTGCAAATAATCTCAGAGAAAAACTGGACACCTGGTTTAATTCCTATTAACCAAGAAGGTTTACATACTTACTAGTGGTTCAACAACTACCAATGTTATATTACTTGCTGTTGTTTAGAAATGGCCATTTTCCTCTTTTTCCTTCTCCAAAAGCTCCTTCACCTCCCAGTGTGTGTTAGAAACCGACAAGTGAACAGGACCAGATGTTCAGCTGCCAAGCTTGCCTTCTGCCTGCATTAAGAAATTTTATGTAAGCACTGGCGTGCCTGATGATACATTGTGAGCACAGAGGTGACATAACTCATGGGAGTCCTCCAGACAAAAAATGACTTTGGAAATACAGGTGAACACAAGCACAGGCAGTCATCCAAATGCTCTTCCAGCCTCATCTGCTGTCTCATTCTTTGAAATACATATTCATTTTCCCAAAACCCCCCAGCATTTAGATGAAGGAAACAAATAATTTGGCTTGATTACAAGACACCATAATATTTGCTTTAAGCTTCCTGAGGTGGAATTACAGCACAATCACTTACAGTGCTTTGAAGAAGACACAACAGGCCTTTCTGCAGGAATGTTTTGTTAAAACTGGTTCTTTCTGAAGTACTGGGAATGGGAGAAGGCATGCCAGAAAGTATAACTGTAACAAAGTTACCTTCACAAAATCGGGGGTGGGGGTGTGTGAGCTAACCGGAATAGATTTAATTACTTGTAAACAAATCAAATTGCCTTGCAGCTTTCAGGTCGCCTTCAGGTTTCTCTCCATTTCCATTAAAATACTCACCACATGGTATTTGAACTAGAACAGAACTAGCCACTGAACTACAAAGTAAGAACTTATAAACCATCTCTTTTCCCATATATATCTATAACAAAGTTTTCATGGTGAAGAAAAAAACACCAATCAGCCAAAGAAGAAAAACCAGCAATAAGACAGCTCATTGTATACATCCACAGGGATGCTACTTTATGACTTTTTTTTTTTTTTTTTTGCTTGATATTGTTGTATAACTTCAAGGAAACCTTAATTTAGCCATTCCATATGGCCCTGGCAAACAGTCTGCAAGGACAAATACAAATGTCTAACTTGTGCTTCAATTGCTTTAATATACAAGACATTTATATTGCAATGTGAATGTTTCTGGCTGTGTCCACATTTCTTCGTAACCTTCCTTTACATAAGCACTTGTACTGGAGTCACCTCGAGCATTGTAAAGGGAAAGTATGACAATAAGCCTTACTTTTCTCCAAGTGTTCCTAAAAGGGATCACCAGGTGCAGGAAACTAGTGATAGACTGCCTAAACAGAACTGCTCCAACAGAAATATGACATTTTGAGTGTTGATGGACTCTTAAGTAGATCATACCAGATGTAAACTTTTATATCCCGTTTGCAGAAGTAAATTACTAGTTGCTCCTGACCCTTCAAAAGCACCAAAACCCCAAATCTATTCCCCTTCAAAGAAGGGAACCTTTCTTACTGGAGAAGGTTCACTTGCCTGTCACTGTCTATCTTCAGTGAAGAAATATCACCATTATTTACTCATACAAATTTAGGAAGAATGAACTTTTTTAATACCAGAAGATATTAAAAATTGTACAAGATTCTCCCACACTTCACAAGAGCAGTCCTCTCTAGAGACCATCAGCACTCAAGAAGCAGGTAAAGCACCTGGGGCGTCATTTGAGGAAGGGTAAATGACTCCTCTAACTTTTTAAGCTTACTTCTTTAAAAACAGGTCTGCACACACCCCAAATAACATTCGGGCTTAGTCAGTGAGTGAAGACAAGTTTGGTAGCTCTAGGTCATGGAAGATGAACCCAGGTGTTTTGTTAAGTCAATCAGCTAAACAGAAAAGGTGACGTCAAAGTTCAATTACTTCTGCCTTCTTACCTAATAATTTGCACTCGCATCAGCCAGTTTCTGCAGCAGAACCTGGCAGCTACCAAAACAGCCAACAGTAGGAATTATAGGTATAATACAGGAAATAATCAGAAAAATATCGTTGTGTAATTCAGTTAAACAGCCAATGGGAAGACCTCATCCAGGCTCAATTAGATCTGCTAATCACAGCAGTAGTTTTAACTCTCATTATTAATGCCAGATGCCCTATGTTATTCACAATTCCCAGAAATACGTATCCTACAACATGAACAAAGAACTCTTGCAACTTTAAAGCTGACAAAACAGGCCCTCAGAGGCCAAGCAACAACAAAAGCAAGTGCTCCTCTTGCATATGTCCATCTTATAACAGACACATGAGAAAATGTGACTGTCTTTACATGAAATTTCCGGGTATGTTTCCTGTCTCCTGTATGCAGTGAGGGAAGACAGTCACCCTTATTTTTTCTTTTGCATATCCAACAGCAGATTGTGGGGCCAGGAACATAAAATAAGGATACCATGGGGCCATCAGGGACCAGCTCTCTCTACTGGAGAGACACAGAGCCTTGCCACAGAACAGTGCTTCTGGCTGAGTCCTCTCAGGAATTCAGAGTCACTTCCAAGCAGCATGCTTAGGCTTAAGGAAAACAGCATGACTTGCTGAAATGCAGCAAAGGCCATGATTTCTGAAAGACATGCCAGTAACTCACAGCGAGCTTCTTCTGAGCCCTGAGGATCTAACCCAGAGGGTGAATTTGTGGAGGTTATTAAATGAGCTAGAGAGAAGCAAGTCTCCCTTTTAAGGACAGAAAAGTCTTCCCACCAGCTCCTCATAGAAGCATTTGGGTAACTTGTGCAGTCACCACAGTCATAAAAGAAAAGTGCTAGGCTGAAGACAGAAACAAACATTGCTTTTCTGTGGTTAGCTTTCTTTTGTTTGTCTATATTTAAGCAGCTTACTCTTCTCTCATGGCTTATGTTAAGATGTCTAAGAATATGTGTAGGTTTGTAGACCATGAGCAGCCTATAGCAAAGAAACACTTTCTTACTTAAAGCAGCAAGAGGAGGAACCTTCCTTTGACACCTCTTCTCCCCATTCCCCCTCCAAAAACAGGTAGTCTGCTTAATAGCATTATGGTGAACAGATATTCTAGAGAAGTATGCAGTCTTACCAATTCAAGAAATCCCATCTCACCTGATTATGGCCTGATCAAGAAATCTGCTCCACAATATAATCATAGAATCACAGAATCATTCAGGTTGGGAAAGACCTTTAGGATCATTGAGTCCAACCCTTGACCAATCATCACCTTATCAACTAGACCAGAGCCACGTCCAGTTGTTTCTTGAACACTTCCAGCCACGGTGACTCTACCACCTTCCTAGGCAGCCTGTTCCAATGCTTTACAATGCTTTCTGTGAAGAAATTCCTCCTGATGTCCAACATGAACCTCCCCTGGTGCAGCTTGAGGCTGTGCCCTCTTGTCCTGTCACTGGTTACCTGGGAGAAAAGACCAACCCCCTCCTCACTTGTCAGGTATCAACCACTACTTTTTTTCTCCTTACTAGTTTCTGTCCATTTCCCACCATCTCCAGAGCATGTGGGTCCCACATAGTAGACTTCCGAGCCCATGCACCTGATTTGGACACCAGGATTGCTCAGCCTTATTGTTCGTGTGAACACACACTCGACCCACAGGAGCAGCAGCAGACTCTGGCCTGCTGCTGGATTTCTGCCTGGATTTCCTCTGGCTCACATAAACAATCAGCATCTGCACACCCACACACCTACAGTCACTTTCTTCATGCAAAGACTTCTTATCAGCACCTTGCTGGTCAACTTTCTTCCCACCTGGTGTTTTTTGGGAACTGGGACAGGAAGAGGAAAACAAAAACAAACAAGCAAGTCTGGGAACAATGTAGGCACCAGACTTTGATGCACTGTACTGCTTCCAAACCACCCTCTATCATTTCCTCACTAGTCAAAGCCAACACTATGAACAGACACAACTAAACAGAAAGCTGAGCAGCCCGAGCACACCAAACCTGCCAACAAAGAACAACAGCTCACCTGCTCAGATGTACCCATGCAATTAACAACAAATGAAAGAAAAAGAATAGAGAGAAAATAATGTTTATTATTATTTACTATATGAAGGAGAAAATCTGCACAAGCCATTCATTTAACAGCCCAACATTTATCTAAGGTGTTGTAGAAGCAAAGAGAGAGGAAAAGAAAAACCACCACCAAGCCAAAGACCTATCCCACAGACATCACTTCAAGTCTCTCCTCAACAGGACTCCTCTGCAAAAAGAAGAGTTTCCACACACATAAATTTCAGTTAAGTGAGGAGGAGGAAAAGGCAAACCTCAAAACATATGCAGCATCAGCACCTTGGATGTGCCACATCCGTAACAGACTCAGAATTCATCCCAGGCTGATCCCAAGTGGTCATTTCACTGCATGACTGTGCTACCTAATTCTTCTCAAAACACTTTTTCCACATATAGCCTTTCCTTAAAACACCAGCAAGACACAAGAAGCATAGGACAGGAGCACTGCAAGACTTGATCTGAAAGTGACAGCCTTAACACGACTAGCACTGTTAACACTGTTAATTCGCTGCTTCTCTGCAGGTATGTAGCCCCATAACCTGTCTTTCTCTTATTTCCACATGGTTTCCGGTTGGGGAACCTTTTTCCAACTTAATCTAATATTATCCCTTCCCTTTCTGTTTCTTAAGGAGTTAGACAATAGGTCCACAAAAATATTGTAAACAAAACTGTTCTGGAGCCACAGCATCCAGTGCTGTCAACAGAGAACACACTCCCGACTCTTGCTCGTTCACCTTGTAAAAGCCATCAAAAAAGAAACTATGCAGCCCGCATCCTAAAGTTTGCACGGCGGCAGAGAACCGCTGGCTTGCGCTCAAACAGGCCGGGCTGAAACAGGTTACATCTGTGTGAAAACAAGAGACACATGGAAAT
The DNA here is from genome assembly GCA_035583185.1 of Anabacerthia variegaticeps. Taxonomy (NCBI): domain Eukaryota; kingdom Metazoa; phylum Chordata; class Aves; order Passeriformes; family Furnariidae; genus Anabacerthia; species Anabacerthia variegaticeps. The sequence continues at coordinate 14,996,668 of JAWWEW010000001.1, read as the reverse complement.
AATCAGCGCGCACGGCCCCGGCTGCGGCGGGAAGATGCGCTCGCTCGCCGTTCTCTGTTGGAGACTCGTCTCGGCTCCTCTGGCCCTGGGGCGAGGGAGGGGAAGCGACGCCCCCCGCCCCGGGGCTGAGGGAACACACGCACACAGACAGATACAGACACAGACACAGACAGACAGACAGACACGTTTCGGGGGGACCGTCCCCCGCGCAGCCCGGGGGAGCCGGGGCGCTCCCGGGGCAGCGGAACGCGGCGGCCCCGCGGGGAGGGGACACGGGCACTTACAGCTCAGGACCCCCAGGTAGCCGAGGAGCAGCAGGCGGAGGCTGCGGCTCGCCATCTTCGCTCCGAGGGTGCGGGCGAGGGGCCGGGGCGCGGAGCGGGGCGGTGCCCGCCGAGCAGGAGCGGCCGCCGGGGCGCAGCGCCCGCTCTGCCTCCCCCGCTCCGCCGGGGCCGCCCCGAACTTTAAACGTGTCCGAGGAGGCGCCTCCCCGCCCCGAGCGCAGGAGCCGGGGCTGGACGCGGGGATGTGCCCTGGCCGCCTGCCCGGGAGCGCGGAGCAGCGGCGGGCAGCGGCCCCAGGAGCATCCCTCTCCTCCCCCGCGCATCCCGGGGGCTGTGCCGGGTAGTATCCAGCAGCCCTTCCCCTCCGTTGTGTTGGTTTAGTTGTGTACTTTGAAACTGGGAGATCTTCGTAAGCTCAAGGACATTTGTTGCAACAGAATAAACTTTTCGTCACGAAAAGCTTAAACTTCTCAAAGAAGAGCGCTGACCCTGTTAGTACGCTTCCCGAAGGCAAACCCACCCGGGGTGGAATTAGGGATAACGAGGTGAAATCACGGAACAAACATTTGAATGTTCCGGCTGACAAAGAAGCGATGTGAGGGTGAGGCGCTGTTTTAAGCCGAAGGAAGTCACAGTGACTCCTTGTGCCTGTCTGTGCAGCTGAGCTGGACAGAATCCCACCTACAGCAGGACGTGGACCGCACAGTGACCTTCAAAGCCTTTTATATTATTAGTTTATACCGGTCTGGGAGATTTTTGATTAAATATACAGGAGGCGTAATGGCCCTTTAAATTTATGAATCAAGGAAAATTACTCATCGTGACAGTTAATAGTGCATCTGAGTAGTTTCCAGTGACATCTTAAAAATACATTACCACTGATGTAAAACTGTTCTATAACAGGAAAAGTATCACAAGTATTTCTTTGGTAATCGGAACAGCAACATTGGCTATATTTTGTTGGACTGCAGCAAAATTTGGAAAGATTATTTATAAATAAATTCTCTAAGAGCCAATTTAATGGAGACCAAGGAAGTAGGATGCCACGATGCTCTTCACATCTATATCTTCTTAGCTTATTTTTCATGTGGAAAAAATGTATGCAGAATACAAGTAATATTTCTGAAAAAAATCTGCACATATATATATGTGTGCATGTCCAGTATATATTACCAGGACAGTGACAAACATTTAATAAAATCAAAACTGTCCCATTGAAAACAGAAAAGTTCTTTATTTTGTATGTGCCAGCACATCATAACTTTAAGCATAGTTCATTGATTTCAGTAGGACTGCTTTACTATTTAAAATAAGACAGTGATAAAAATACTGTCTTGATATAACATATAAATGTATGTGAGCAGCCTGGTGGGAAAGGTATAGAGGTAGTGAACATTAAGAAATGTCAGTATGGAATTAAATTAAAGGATAAGTCAGAGGATGGCTATTAAATTGATGTTGCCTAAAAACTTGACATGCCCTGGCCATGTGCACTGGGAGCCCAGAAAGCCAGCTGTGCCCTGGGCTGCATCCAGAGCAGTGCGGGCAGTGGGTGAGGGAGGGGATTCTGCCCCTCTGCTCTGCTCTGGTGAGACCCCTCCTGCAGTGCTGCCTCCAGCTCTGGGGTCCCAGCACAGGAAGGACATGGGCCTGCTGGAGTGTGTCCAGAGGAGGCCACCCACATGATCAGAAGGATGGAGCACCTCCCCTATGAAGGCAGGCTGAGAATGGAGTCTGTTCAGCCTGGAGAGGAGAAGGTTGAGTGAAGATGTCATATCACCTTCCAGTATCTGAAGGGGCCTATGAGGGAGTTGCAGAGGGACTCTTCATCAGGAACTGTAGTGACAGGACAATGGGGTCAAATTGACAGTAGGTTTAGAATAGATATTAGGAAGAAATTCTTTGCTGTGAGGGTGGTGAGGCCCTGGCAGAGAAACCCAGAGAAGCTGTGGCTGTCCCATCCCTGCAAGTGTTCCAACCAGGTTGGATGGGGACTGGAACAACCTGGTCTAGTGGAAGGTGCCTCTGCCCTTAGGGGGTTGGAACTGGATGATCTTTAAGGTCCCTTCCAACCAGGCCATTCAATGATTCTATGTAATGGCAATGAATTGATGGAATGAAGAGATTAATTGTGGGGAGAAGGTATCCCATTAGATGATGGGATGAAATTTAAATGTGTACTATAACCTTTCCACCACAGTAAACATTCAGTTCTAATTGCCCAAACACATGGATTTACATATACGGTTTAATTTGGATTTCATAAACGTCATTCTTACACCACAGTAAATTCACTTAAATACACAGGGTTTATATAAGCATGAGGTCAGAGTAAAACTCCTTTTTCCTGTTCACTGTTTCACTTGTCTTGCAAGTGAAGCAAATGTCCAGTGCACAGGATTGTCTCTGGCACACTTCTCTGATCTTTGTAGTACAGTTCATATTTGCTTTCGAGTCCCCTCTTTTATTTCAACAATCTAGAACATGCTTGCATTATATAACTGCAGGAAACACCAGCCATTAAGTGTCAGTATTCTGAATGCATTTACAGAATTACTGGAAAAGTGGTCATAATGCATATAGCTCATTTAATATATACACTTTTTCTGTGTGCAGATTGCTGAACAATGGTATTCTTAAAAGTACTATAAAGTACTTTGTTAGAAGAGCAGAAGACTGCTAACCATATTTTCAATCTTTTAAAGTTGAATGTAGCAAAAATATTTTCATTAAACAGCACGTAGCGGCCAACATGGAAGAATTCGTTTGAGATGTTCAGTTTAACAGTTATTCTTGGAGAACTTTCCATAGAAACTTCTTTTTGGAATAATAAAAACAGTCTATGATTAACATCTGCACACAAAATGCTGGTCAAGAATAGCTATCTTATTTTGCAATAGCTATTCAAGTTCTTTGTATAGAAAAGCCTTTAAGAATGGAATGGAATTAGAACATGATTTCAAGATTTGGATGTTTCTTATTGGCCTCAGGAATTCAATAACAAAAGATTGCCTTCATTTTATTAGATGATATTTTAGATAAATCTACATTTCTACATTGCAATGGAGGTATTTCTCCTTTTATTTAAACTTTCTATTGCAAATATGAAATGCTGATGATAATCTGTTTTAATAATTGGAGTTAACCTCTTTTATTATGATACCACCATTCTGTCAAAGAGTTCTGTGAAAAAAAAAAAGTTTTGAGAAATAATTAAGCATTCCTGTGAATAATTATAGCTATATCTTTCTTTATATGGAGAGTTAGAGGGCTTACTGTTATTGGAATTTATATTGTTTAGGTTTTGATCAAGAAGACACCGTTGAGTATTTTTCCATATTTAAAGGAGAAGAAACAGATTTTTTCATATTTCTAAAAAGAGAAATTATATGTTTGAGGTGGTCAGAGATGCCATTTGAGATTCAGTGCCATAGCCTGTGCATTAAATCTCTGTACACATCTTTTTTCCAAGGACACTAAATTGTGGTCACGTATATTTGCTCTAGTAAGTGGTGAAGACGAGCACAGAGCTGTAGAGTGACTGTTCTGATGTGAGTCTGGTCACAGAAATGGGACAAGGTGATGGAAAATTAGTTTGTAAAACTGTTAAAACAGATTCAATTTAATTGACCAGTTTAATCACCAATATACATATTTTATGCCCCGTGTCACAAATGTTTTCTTGAAACTCACTGATCAATGTGTTATGTCTTTTTTGCGGTGCTCAGACTGCCAACTTGTGGTACATTGAATCTATCAGCTTGAAAGGCTCATCCTTTAGTGTGAAGAATTATCAGCAGTAAGTGTGTGGATAGGCTGATAGCTACAATTTTCATTTGCAGTTTCAGTCATCACCACCCCTAGTTTTTTATAATGTTCTGGGATATTGCTTTAAAGGCTGTCCACTCCCCTGGTTACAGAAGGCCTTGTCTCCTTTTGACTTCTGTGGCATTTTTTTTTTTCAGCTGCTTTTATATTAATTGTTTTAACTTCTGTGTGGGGAAGTAAAAATCTGAATCAGCTGACAGATTATCTGCTTGTTTTATACTTTGAAACTGCAAACTCTAAGTACAGTTTTGAAAAAAAAAGAAAAAAACTCCCTCAATTCAGATATTCTCTTTTTTTTTTGTTGTTTATTTGTTTGTTTTGTTAGTTTTGTTTTTTCCCCACCAAGCTGTTGTGGATAGCTGCTTAAAGCCACAGCATGCCATGGATTAGTTGCCTGGCTGTAACGCAATGGAGTAGAGCGCTGTGAGAGAACACTGTATCTCTATTAGATGGTTAAAATATTTCATATCCAATGTGTCTGTCATACTTGAACCAAGAAAGGTAGAACAAGATAACAGTAATACAAATTACTTGTTCCCAGTAGCTTTTTTCTGTGAAACCCCCCACCCTCCGCCTCCATTTTCTGGAATGTCTTGTATGATTTTATCTTTGACTTGCAGAGCACAGAATCAATGCCTTTTTCTTTATTTCAACTGAATTTGCAAGATTACTGCAACTGAGTAGGCAGCTCAGTAGCAATCCAAGGTACATTTCTAAAAAAGATACATCAAATATGGCATTGTAGGGCACTTCCCAATTTAACTTAAGCAACAGTGGACAATGCATTAGCCACAATGCTGATGGTGATGGATTCAGAATTATTATTTTGCCACAGTGTTTTTAACACTTTACGGCTCACTGGGCAAAAAAACTGTCCAGATGGCTAAGCCCAGAGTTCTGGTGAGTGGTGTTAAATGTGGTTGGTGGCTGGTCATTTGTGGTGTTCCCCAGGGCTCAGTGTTGGAGCTAAGTTGATCTACTGGATAGCAGGAAGGCTCTGCAGAGGGATCTGGACAGGCTGGATCAATGAACTGAGGCCACTGGTATGAGATTCAACAAGGCCAAGTTCTGGGTCCTGAACTTGGGTCACAACAACCCCCTGCAACATGACAGGCTGTGAGCAGAGGGGCTGGAAAGCTGCCCAGTGGAAAAGGACCTAGAAGTTCTGGTCAACAGCAGCTGAACACGAGCCAGTGTGTGCCCAGGTGGGCAAGAAGGCAAATGGCACCTGGCCTGTACCAGCAATAGTGTGGCCAGAAGGACCAGGGCAGTGATTGTTCCCCTGCACTGGGCACTGAGGAGGCTGCATCTCGAATCCTGGGTTCAGTTTTGGGCCGCTCACTCCAAGAAAGACATTGAGGTTCTGAAGCATTCAGAGCAGGGCAGTGGAGCTGGGGAAGGGTTGGAGCACAAGTCTGATGAGGATCAACTGAGTGCACTGGGGTCCTTCAGCCTGGAGAAAAGGAGGTTCAGGAGGGACCTTGTCAATCTGTGCAACTCCCTGAAAGAAGGTTGTATCCAGGTGGGGGTCAGCCTCTTCTCCCAAGTAACAAGCAATAGGACAAGGGGAAACAGCCTGAAGTTGTGCCAAGGGAGACTCAGATTGGATATTAGGACAAATTTCTTCACAGAAAGAGTTGTAAAGCATTGGAACGGGCTGCCCAGGGAAGCAGTGGTCTCACCATTCCTGGAGGTTCAAAAAATGAGTAGACATGGCACTTCACAATATAATTTAGTGACCATGGTGGTATTCAGTCAAAGGTTGGACTTGGTGGTCTTGGAGGTCTTTTCCAACCTAAAGGATTTTGTGATTCTGTGGTGTTATGAAGAATATGCCTCAAGGTGTAGTTACACTGCATGTTGTTTACCAAGGCCATTGCTGCCTCTGGCCATCTACTACTGCTATCACTTTGCTTGTGCACAGAAATGACTATACAAAATCATGTGAATTGTGAATAAAACAATCTTTCAGTGATACTGATCCTGCAATTTGTATCTTTTCAGTGGCCTTGTGTTCAGGACCTTGTACAGTGCTGCTACAGTTGTCTACCTAGAGGGTAAGAAGTGAGAAACAGCCTAGAGTGGCAAATGAGACGCAGGAATTTTTAAACCAGTTTTACTTTTGAAGTAACCTGTAAGTGAGCTCAGAGCTGGCTTTGGGACCATGAGGGTGAAAAACTGTCATGGTTTGTCACTTATGCATTCCTGTTGGGCCACATACCATAACATAAAAGCAATTACAGGGTTCCTGTTGCCTCAGAGGGCAATGTCTCATTTTCTGACCCTTATAAAACAACAGCCACAGTTTTCCTGAAAGTTGAAGGGCTTTATAAAGATGGGTACCTTGCAATTATTCTTGGACAGTTCTGTTACTCATCTCTTCTCTATACCACAAATGTGCTCAGTGTTGTTACATGCCAAAAGCCACTGCACTTCAGTCAAAGCCTTCCCAGAGTACTTGTCAGTTGGAAGGCATTTATGTTTGGGTACTGAGGGATTGATAGCTGGGGAGTTGCAGCAGGTCTATACATCCCAGGCAGCTGAGAGTAACCCCCAGCTGGCCCTCAGCTCAGACCATGGGGTTTGAGTGCACCCAGGATTTTTTAGCCTCTCACTTCAGTAGTCTTCCGTGTGTTACAAGTCTCAGATGGTTTTTTCATCTGCATTGTGCTTCCAGAGCAACATCAAACAAGCAAAAGGAGGAAGCAGATATTCTACCATATTTTTTTCTGGCAATCCATGTGAATAAAAAGTTGCAAATACTTGTACAAAAGAAGATTTAGAGATTAGAAAGTGGCAATTTAAAACAGAGGAATTTACGATAAAGTGTGCAGTATCAAATAGGATTTTATTCCTGTTATTCAAGGTTCCCTCAGAGTGACAGAACAGGGTTTGTTTCTGTCTTTTATTCTCTGAGCATTTCACATTTATCTTCTCATAGAATAAAAACGTTCTTTTTATACTCTATATTGTTAACATTTTTTTGCTTGTAGGGTTTTTTTACCATTTAAACCAAAATGATTATGTTATCATTGATGTTATCATTGACCCTATATGATTCATTGAGACAAAGAATAAAAAAAAAGTTAATAAACGGTGTAGTTGAGATGTAATGACATAAATAATAGCAGCATCATTATGTTTTAAATAACTTGTATTTAACTTGTTTTAATAAATGAGGAAGCAGGATGATTGACTTGCTGAAATTCATAATCTATCAAATAATGTACTGAAGGACACAAATAGCTACTGTACTTGCATAGCTGGATTTTGGGATGAGAGCCCAGGTGAACAGGGAACCCAGTGCCAGGTACGAAACCAGGAGGGGGGTCAGCTGTTCTGCTGCTCCACAGATGTATTTCCACAGTGAAAAATTCTGTCTTTGATTTTATTTTATGCTGAGTTTAATTACATGCATAAGCTCTTAATGGCACTAATTCAGTGTAACTGTTTGACATTGACTTTCCTGACGGCCAGTGTTATGTCATTGCCAGCTGAGGATGGGGATGAAGATCACCATCAGCTAAATTGTTAAGCATCGAAACAAATTCTTTTATTTCACAAATGTTAATAAGTTTTAATCCAAACCACAGTTTTCCTGCATGGGCAATTGCTAGTTTCCACTTGGGTTCAATCTTTTGGGGAGGAAGGACAGTTGGGAGGTGTGGGGGTTTGACCCTAGCTGGACACCAGGTGCCACCAAGCCTTTCTATCCCTCCTCTCCTCACCATACCACTCACAGGCAAATGAGACTCAGCTCAGGAAAACTAATTTAATTTATGGACAATCAAATCCAAGTAGAGTAGTGAAAAACAAACCCAAATCTTAAGAACACCTTCCCCCCACCATTGCTTCCTCCTGGGTTCAACTTTACTAGTTCCCTCTCCCAGCAGCACAGGGAGATGGGGAATGTGGGTTGTGGTTAGTTCATCACACATTGTCTCTGCTGCTGCTTTCTCCTAGAGGGGAGGACTCCTCACTCCCTGCTCCAGTGTGGGCAGGGGAACCTCTGCTCCGGCGCCTGGAGCACCTCCTCCCTCTCCATCTGCACCGACCTTGGTGCCTGCAGGGATGTTCCTCTCACCCATTCTCACTCCTCTCTTATCTCCCTGTAGTCCTCGCCACACAGTAACTTTTTTCCCCTTCTTAAATTCTTATCCCCGAGGTGCTACCACAGTTGCTGATGGCTCAGCCTTGGCCAGTGGTGGGTATGCCTTGGATCCAGCTGGCGTTGGCTCAGCCATAGGAGCCAAGGAGACAGGACATAGGAGAAGCTTCTGGCAGCTTCTCAGACTAGAATACAGGAGAGGGTCTCCCCTGCACCCCCCTGCTGCCAAAGCCTGGCCACGCAAGCCCAGAGGTGCAGGTGCAGGTGGTCAGTGTTGGTGAATGGGGGCTGGTGGGGGGTTCTAGAGTTATGTGGCTTTGGGATGGCATTCCTGCCCAGGGTAATGCACAGAACTGCTCCCCAAGGCAGTGGTCACAGCACTGAGACTGCCAGAGGTCGTGGAGCATTTGGACAACACTCAGAATCACAGAATGGGTCAGGTTGGGAGGGACCACACTGGGTCATCTGGTCCAACCTTCCCACTCAGGCAGGGCCATTCCAGAGCACATGGAACAGGATTGTGTCCTGATGGTTCTGGAGTGTCTCCAGTGAGGGAGACTCCACACCCTCTCTGGGCAAACATTGTGTGATTCCAAAACCTCTCTCGGGAACATTATGGGATTGTTGGAGCTGTCCTGTGCACCCCAGGACTTGGACTCTGATCAAAGAATTATAGAATGGCCTGGGTTAGAGGGGACCTTAAAGATTATTTTCTTCCAAGCCCCTGCCATGACCAGGTTGTTCAGAGCTCCATCCAACCTGGCTTTGGACAATTCCAGGGATGGGGCTGCCACAGCTTCCCTGGACAACCTGTGCCAGGACCTCACCACCCTCACAGGGAAGAATTTATTCCTCATATCCAGTCTAAACTCTGATTCAAGCTGTTCTTCCTTGTCCTGTCACTACAGGCCCTTGTAAAAAATCTTGCCCCATCTTTCCTTTAGGCTCCCTGCAGGTACTGTAAGGCCACAATTAGGTCACCCCAAAACTTTCTCTTCCCCAGGCTGAACAATCCCAATTCTCTCATGAGGCCTTTCCTCACAGCAGAGGTGCTCCATCCCTTTGATCACCCTGGTGGCCTCCTCTGGATTTGCTCCAGCAGGCCCATGTTCTCCCTGTGCTGGGACCCCAGAGCTGGAGGCAGCACTGCAGGAGGGGTCTCACCAGAGCAGAGCAGAGGGGCAGAATCCCCTCCCTGCCCTGCTGCCCACACTGCTCTGGATGCAGCCCAGGACACGGGGGGTGTCTCGGCTCCCAGCGCACACGGCCGGGGCATGTCCAGCCTCTCACCCCGCAGGACGGGAGGATCCCCGCCCGCAGCCCCGTGACGATGCCCGGCCCCGCCGGCCGGAACGGCGCGGCCCGGCCGCTGTTTCCGGCGGGGCACGGGGGAGGCGGCACCGGCGGCGGGAACATGGCCGGGCCCTGGGCCGGGCGCGGGCTGCGGGCAGGGAGATGGGCCGGGAGCCGTGAGTGCGGGGGGAACAGGGCCGGGAACAGGGCCGGGAACAGGGCCGGGAGCCGTGAGTGCGGGGGGAACAGGGCTGGGAACAGGGCCGGGAACAGGGCCGGGAGCCCGGAGCGCGGGGCCTGCGGCGGTGTCCTGGGGGCTGAGGTGCCGTGGGGAGGCCGCGGGGATGTCGGGCTGTCTCGGGGAAGGGCCTTTGCAGCCAGGGAGCGACATTAACCTTTTCACAGAGCCACAGAGTAGCGGAGATCACCCAGTCCAACCCCCTTCCCAAGGCAGGGTTAGTTACCTAGAGCAGCTGACACAGGAACGCGTCCGGGTGGGTTTGGAATGTCTCTAGGGAAAGAGACTCCACGCCCCCCCGTTCCAGAGCTCTGCCACCCTCAGAGAAGTTCTTCCTCACTTTGAGGTGGAACCTTGCGTTTTAGTTTGTGGCCTTTGCCCCTCGTCCTGTCTCTGGGCACCACTGAAAAGAGTCCTGCGCTGTCCTTTTGGGACCTGCCTTCGAGATGTTTATATGCATTAATGAGATCCCCTCCCACTCTTCTCTAGACTAAACAGGCCCAGCTCCCACAGTCTCTCCTCATGAGAGATGCTGGAGGCATCATCTGTGTGGCCCCTTTTGTTCCCTCAGTCTTGTGTTGTAACTTCGTGCAGGCCCTGCAGGGACCCAGGGTGGTCACTTGCTGGAGCTGCTGAACTGCTCACCTTGTGGATATTGAGACAGACCTGGGGGTGATTGGCAGTGCAGTCTTCTGCAGCCAACACCTTATAAAGAGGCTTTGAAAATTCGGAATGGGTCACAGAATAGGTCATATTGGAAGGGACCACAGTAGATATCTGGTCCAATCTCCCTGTTCAAGTGGGTTCTGTACTCAGGATTGTGTCCAGACAATTATGGAACATCTCCAGTGAAGGAGACTCCACACCCTCTGTAGGTGATCTGTTCCAGAATGTGGTCACCTGCACAAGAAAGAATTTCCTCCTCATGTTCAGGTGAAACTTCCAGTGCATCAGTTTCTGCCCATTGCTTCTTGTCCTATTGCTGGGCACCAGGAGAAGAGCCTGATCCATCCCCTGACCCCTCCGTACAGACACTGAGAGGCATTGATGAGATCCCCTCTCAGTTGTCTCTTTGCGGGGCTGATCAGGCCCAATTCTTTCAGCCTTTCCTTGTAAGAGAGATGCTTCAGTCCTTGAGTCATCCTTTTCGCCCTCCACTGGGCCTGTTCTGGGATTGCTTACCCCAGGATTGCTTACTCCAGGATTATTGCTCACCCTGGATCTCTCCTTCCACCAGGGTTCATCTCTGCAGCAGCCGTGTCTCGGCTGACACCCGAGGAGATGGTTCGGATGCGCAATGAGCTCTTCACCAAAGAGAAAGAGAGACAGTTGTCTCTCCACCCACGGATTGAGAAAATCGAGGTGAAATACACCGGGAAGTTGCACCCTGGCACTGTGTTTGTCATGAACAAGGCTCTGTCTACACCCTACAACTGTGCCATGCGTAAGTGGGTGAGCTTGTGAACTCACTGTGCCCTGCATAGCAAATGTTGTGCTGCCAACTGAGCTAGAAACTGAGTTAGTTTTTGGAGGATCTGTTAACAGCTCATCTTCCTCCATCATTTGCAAAAATAAAACTTGCAGTTTGTTATTGCGAATGAAGGGGTCTGAACCGATGCTGAAAAATGTGGTTAATAACTGTGTAATGATTTTTTTTTTTTTTTTTTTTTTTACTTTCTTTAGATTTAAGTGAATGGCATTGCAATAGATCAGTTTTGGCTCTTGTGGATGGGGAAGTCTGGGATATGTACAGACCCTTGACCAAATCATGTGAAATTCAGTTTCTTACCTTCAAAGATGAAGATCCAGAGGAAGTAAACAAGGTAAGTCAATATCTTATTCCACTGTGGGTGACCCTGATTGTCTGTCTCTTATCTAATTTCAGGTGATGCTGATTATGACCACTCGATTCTGTGTGCCCATTTCAGTTCCATGTTTGTCTCGTTTCTTGAACTTTGTTGTCATGAAAGTTCTGATATTTTTAGTGGCTGGTTGGTGCATCATTAGGTTATCATTAGACCAGCATGTGGGCCATGTGATGTGCTGGCATCCCTTTTAACCTGTATTATTACATTATTCTGCTATTTCAGACTTACCTCCAGGGAAACATCTAGATTGCATTCTAAGTGCAGTTTTGTTTTGATTTGATTCTGTGTGGAGAATCATCTCTAAATAGAAGTTTAAATACTAAAGAAAGTAATCATAGAATCATAAAATGCTTTGGGTTGGAAGGGACCTTAAGGATCATCCAGTTCCAACCCCCAGCCATGGGCAGAGACACCTTCTGCTAGACCAGGTTGCTCAAAGTCCCATCCAGCCTGGCCATGGACACTTTCAGGGGTGGAATGCTTGAGTAGACAGCTAGGTTTGTGCATAATTCACTTAAATTATGGTATTCTTTTGAAATAATTAGGTGATGTTCAGCTGCCATGGCTTGTTAGAGTCTAGGAAGTAAATCCATGTTTTGAAATTCCCTTTGCAGGCGTATTGGCGTTCCTGTGCCATGATCATGGCATGTGTGCTGAAGCGGGCGTTCAAGGACGAGTACTCAGTTAGCCTCGTTAAATCTCTAGAAGTGCCAGGTGATAAAAGTGTTTTATATTCACTGTCTTTTGCTGCTTTTTAAGTGAGTGTTTGATAACCAAAATTACCAATATATCAGAGGCTTCTTTTCCAGTGATTGATGGTAGTTCTCACTGGTATGTGTATTCCATGCTGTTGCCTTTATAGTGAACATACTAAAACCTGTTTTGTTATCAATGTATAGAAAGTTGGTCCATGTGGCCACTTGGTTTCAGACCACTTAGGATTTCATAGCTGAAGTAACTCAACCTCTATTTTTTGAAGTGACGTGAGCAGGGTTTCTACATACAGTGTGATGTGTTTCTGTGAAATTTGCTCTAGTAACTGTATAACCTTGTGAGCACTTGAGTTACTAAAAATGACAGTGGAACAAATTGGATTACTGAAGTACAAACAGGGTTAACAACAACTTCTGCTCATCTGTGGCCTCATTTAAGATTAAGGAAATTGAGAAAGTGCACAGGAGAGGAGGTTGTTTCAGTAACAAAGGCTGCATGATTATGCATTTGATATAGGTTGGCTGCTGGTCCTTACAGGTGGACTCCTGTAACTGATTCTCCTTTTAGCAATTTCAACATTTGTTTTGATTGGCAAGTACCGTTGGATATCTCAGTTCTACCAGGATTTGGAATAATCTTGGCTATACTGAGCTATGTTGTTATACTATATGTGTAGAAATAGCGTGAGCTTACTGGGTTCATAGATTTGGTTTCTAAATGACAGTAGCTAAATAAATATACAAGGAGAATGTTCTAGCAACTATTTCAGAAGTCTGTGTTGTCTTTATCTGTGCCATGCTTGTGTCATAGATAAACATTATACTTCAGCTCTAATATTGTCTGATTTCTCTATGCAGTAAATGTTTCTTAATAATTTAGTAGTTCAATTTGCTTTTAATGTATGATGCTTACAAAGAAAAAATGTAAAGTATTTTCAAAGTGTGTTTTTGTGGGGTTTTTTTCCCAGTCTTAGATGCACTTTTGTTAAGCAGTATATTTTTCCCCTCTTTAATGGGGTTCTGTAATTCTGACTAATTTCAAATGACTTTCTCATTCAGTGAAATGAAAATGATACAGGCTTATTCTGCCTTTTTATTGTATAATCCCAGCTGAAAATTTTTATTTTATGATTAATTTCTTGAGATAACTCTCTGTTTTTCTTCTTAGTCATTTTGCTATAAGAATATAATGTGACAGTGAAATACATACTTTGTTACAACCATGAATATTTTTCTCTTTGTTTTGGAATTGCAGTGATCTCTGGAGCTTTCTGTTATGATGTACTTTTGGACAGTAGACTGAATGAATGGAAACCAACAAATGTAAGCACTTTTCTTGCCTGAGAAGTTGTATAGCTTGTGTCCTTGTCCAGGGCTCTTTTTTAATGGGGGAGAGGGAGTAGAGGTTTGTTTTTTATTTTTGTTGGGTGTATCTACACATTGGGAGTACTCTTTGGGAGCTGATCTCTGCATTTATGATGCACTGGCTCTGTTGCAGGGTGCTCTCAGATGAAACTAAACCTTGAGCTGTTCTCCAGATGCTTGCAGGTTAGGTCTGTGGGCTAGAGTAAGTTCTAGTCTGAAATACAATTCCAGAAACAGTTCATGTGGCTGTTGGGACCCCAGTGCCATCTCTGTTACTGTACAGATCTACTCCTCCTCAGTCTCTCTTCCCTGGTAATGTAGATGCAACCACAGTCTTTGTGTGAGTAGGGCCCTCCAGAAGTGAAAACGTGTGTAAGATGCGTATTTTCACCTGGTGGTTTACAGCAGAATCAGTTTGTTGTTGAACAAGAACTATGAGCACATTCAGCTGAAGCTCCCCTTAATAGCTTGCTTATATTTTTTGCTCTGCAGTAAATTTAATAATCTGAACCTTCTAAATCTCAGAGCCATTTGTGGTCACACGTCTTTTACTTGTCTGGTGCCCATTCTTGTTCTCGTGCCCAAATACCAGCAGAGGTGTGTGTGGCTACCAAAACAGTATTGGTACAATGCAGAATTTTTTTTCAATAGGATATGGTAGCTGAAGTAACTTAGTTAAAAATGTTTTCCATTACATTATAAATGTAATTTTTCCTCATAACAATCTCTTTATTTATCAGTAAATCTGAGTTCTGCAGAACTTCAGATTCTGGACCAAGGTGACCAATTTCTGTTTATTAAATTTTCAGTGCCTTTTTTTCCCTTTGATTCCATCCAAATAGAGGACGTTTACAAGCGATGTCAGCAGTCTGGGAAGCAAAATACACAGATGACTAACAGTAGTAAGACTGTATGTATATAAATATGTCATGTAGGGAAGACCTGAGAAGTTTAATTAATATATGTTGTTTCCAGTGGAAAAATGCCTATTGATTTGACTCGGCATTCGATCAGTCCATTTAAACAATGATGATCTGTAGCAATATATATTTAGGATTTACAGTAGGTGATCTTTGTTGTTTTGACTAAAATTTAGTATTTGGTATGCTTTATCTGTTCACTACAGCTGAGAAATGGTGGTGACAGTTTTATATGCCCTGTTTTTTAGGAAAACCTCCGTTCTCTTACAAGGGATGCCAGAAAACTAATCTATCAAGACCTGCCCTTTGAAACACTACATGTTGAAGCAAAAGTAGCACGTGAAATGTTTCAGCATAACAGGCAAGTGTCTGAAGTTGCCTTTCTTTCAAAAAGGCCATTAGAAATCAATTAAAATCTCTGCTTTGTTTTGTAAATCTAAAATAAGATTCGACAGGTGAAGTGAGAAGCTACTTCTCCCACTGCTTGGAATCAGTCTGTCTGCATTCTTTTTGTCACACTAACTTATTTAATTTTTAATGTTCTCTCCAGAAGCCAACACCAGGCATCTTTACTGGATGTAGTTTTGTGACAAACTGAAAGACCATAAAACTTCTTTTGTTCACTAGTGATCTTCAAGATTTCTCAACTATTAAATTGAAGCTCTGGTGGCTAACCTTGGCGTAGTAGTTACTCAGCCTTTGCTAAAAGTCTTTCATATTTAAATAAATGTAGGTTTTTCTTGTCTTGGTATCTTCAAATGAAGGTTTGATGAAATGCACGTTTTGAGCTCTGCAGGGCTCAGATAAAATGGCCAAAATACTCTGGTCTGTGCAGGTCTTGTTCAAAACACTCCAGCCTTTGCTGAGATAAAACACTTTAGCAATGTTTTGGGAAAAAAATTCTTCAGTCCACAGCTTTTAGGCAGTTGGAGAGATGTGGGGGGGAAATGATAGCTAATTTATAATTTTGTGGACCAAAATAAAACTTTGCTGAAGCAAAAGTTGTGAAAATAGCAAGTTTTTTGGCTTAATGCTGAAGATGATACTAATGTGACATATGGACCAGCATCTCTTCACTATGTTGGCTGCGTTGACAGGAGGTGGGACCTGACTTTTGATTGTGGCTTTAGGCATTGTGTGTGTAGAGAGCACAGGCAACACCTTGCTATATTGCAGGTGACCAACTGTTGAGCGCTACACATTGCATAAAATCAATTGAGGTGATCTGATGGTGTTTCTAGTTTTACATGTGACTTGAAAAGCTCTCTTTGAAGTAGTAGATTCGTTATCTTTCAGAATAAAACTGCTGAGGGAGCACAGCCCTCCTATACCATATGTATAGAATAGACTGTAATGGACTGTTTCAGTAGGAAGGAACCTGCAACAATACGTTTTGTCATTTAGAATTTGAACCTGTTTCAAAGCTCACATAAATGTAAACATTTTTCAGAATACTCCTTAAATTGGTTGCTGAAATTTTCTTGTAAGAACTGGATGCTAAAGGTGAGGATTTTTTAAGTAATTTTTTTATCTTGTTCAGATACAAAATGGAGATGATAGAACGAAAAGCTTCCCAGAATATGGAAGGAATTGTAACATTGCATAGGTGAGCAAAACTGAACTCTTGTTCTGTAATAAGTTACTGATAGATTTGATTATATTGCAGGTACTCTCTGCAAGTAAGTTACTTGTGATGGTTTTAAATTTAAGAATCACTTGTATTTGTTACTGCCTGTTGTCTGTCTTAAGGTTGTTTGGGGTGTTTTGTTTTTTTTTTTTCTAATAACCAGTATTTTGTGATACTTTGTGATCCTACATTTCTATTTCAATATGTTAAAGGTAGTAATTGCCAGAGAAGTTTTACTGCTTTCAATGCTTTAACGTGAAATCTAAATAAACCTGTAGAGCTTGGCAGGTTAAATAACATGCAAGCCATATACTTGTTTGAGAACAAGAGTTAGCATTTTATAGTGGATTTTTCTTCTACAGTCATCAAGATCTTCCTAACTGGCAAGCTACTGCCTTGTAGTGGTGGAGATGAGAATGGAACAGCCTGCTGGGTTACAGTGTAAGACATAAAGTTCTTAGGCTGGAGTCAGGAAGCTTGTATTGTATCTCAGGCAATTCAAAGAATTTTCTCTAGCTTAGGCTAGTAGGATATTCAGTTTTCTAGATGTCTAAATTGTTATGCATTTGATTTTGGAATCCACATCTCTCTAAAGGGACAGATGTTTTCGCAGTGATGGTTCTTCAAATTATAGAACAATGTTGTCTGTTGTTCTCTCCTTCCTCCTGCTCTAGTTTGCTCAATAATAGCGAAAATGAGCTTACCTTTTGATTTCTGGGAAAGATTTGTTATGAGTATTTTTATGCTGTGGATCTTTTTGTATCTCACTTTTCTTAAGGGATTTGCAGTTTTTCAAGACCTGAAAGGGAAATACCTGTGTGTGTTATAAACACTATAATGTGGAAAACAGGTGGTCTTGAAAACAAATATTTTTCTGGTGAATGACAGAGTTACCCCAGTTTTAGAGCCAACATGGCATCAAAGATTTTTTAAACCAAGGATCCTTTCCTAGACTTGGGTCTTAAATGTCCTAAGTTCATTTAAGGAAATTGTATGATCTGTATTTCTTGTTTAGGAAACCTAGAAATGCTGAATTAGGAATTTGTTTAGATTTCGTTTGGTATTTGGGTGCCTTTTCTTTTTGTTGATTGGAATTTGCTAATCAAATATAAAACCTAATCTGCTTGTACTTTTCTCTGAATATATTTGACATAGGTTGTTGTTTTTTTTCTCCCATCAGGTTTGGTGACTTTGTAGATGTTAGTGAAGGCCCTCATATTCCAAGGACAAGTTTCTGTTTCCAGTATGAGATAACGGCAGCCCATAATCTTCAGACTGACCCATCTGAATTGATAAGGAGGTTCCAGGGTGTGTCCCTGCCACTCCATTTGAAGGTAATTAATTTGTACAGGTTTTCCTTCTGTAAATTAAGACATTTTGCTTACTTTCCAATCTTTATTATGTGCTATTCTGGTAGGTGAACATAATTCAGAGGTAAGAACAGGAGAAAAGGAAGGTCCATGATGAGGACTGTGTTGGATATTTTGGAGTTGTTTTCCTGGAATTGTTGTGAGTGTGGAATCAAAATTAGAGAAGTTTGCATCAGAGAGCCTTGATGTTATTTTTCAGGACTAAAAGTGTTGTTTTGGTTGTGCAATTTCTGCATGAATAGTTCATTCACCTTCAAGAAAGAGCAGAACTTGGAATTTATACTCATGGTGGAGAATATAATTGAAAATCTTCAAAGACATGAAAGTAAAACTTAATAACGATAACTGAAGTCCTAATGCTAGTCAGTCTTAAACAAAGGCCTTGCAGAACTGTAGGTGGAGGCAGGAGTCTTTCTGCCATTTCCTGTTAACTTACATGCTTTTGACCTGTGGTGTAGCAAATGTGTCTCCATTGCAGAAGTTTTCAAGGCTTCCTCAGCTCATCTCTGTGTTCCCTGCCGCATCATAATTCCCACTTTTACCCTTAAGGGTTCCACACAGTGAATGAATCATAGAAGTATGGAATGGTTTGGGTTGGAAGAGACCTTAGAGGTCATCTCATTCCAGCCGCTCTGCCATGGGCAGGGACATCTTCCACTAGATCAGGTTGCTCAAAGCCCCATCCAACCTGGCCTTGAACACTTTCAAGAATGGGGCATGTGATGGGCAGATACTTATTCAAGTCCTCCAAAGGAGTATGGGCAAATCAGACACCGAAATTGTAAGCTGCAGCATCTGAACTAGGCATTATTATGGTTTTGTGCCATCATTTGTATACATTTGTCAGAATCTGTTCTACCATAAGATTATTTTTTACCTCACTAATGTAATTGATTGACATTTCACACAGGCTCACCACACCGTGTGGCCCAGACTGCTGGAAAGATCAAAGAGGCTGGTAAGTCTCATTAGTGATAAAGTGCAGCTTAACAAATACAAAGGTATGCTGTGGTAGAGAATTTGAATGATTAGAGATGGGTAATATATTCAAGAATGTAATTTTAGAAATAGAAATATTCACAGGTGAAGAAAAGTCAGATATATAACTGCTTGGGTAGTGGAGGACATGCTAGTATTGTTTCTGGAGTCTGGTTATTAAAATGCACTGTGCCTTTTAAAAAACCCTGTACACTATTCAATTGGTATAATTTGTACAATTAGAAAAATGGAGCAAATTATATCAGACTTTCCATCCATGGCTCAGAAACTGTCTGCTTCTGAGAATCTCACGTGTTTTTTATAGTAATATTTTGAGCTGTTGTTAATTATTACTTTATATTTCAAATTCATCTTAGAAGTAATGTTGGTATTGTGTGTGCAAAATTTAAAACTATTTTTTCCTGTTTCAGTCATGAACATGGGACTATTTGCACTTACCTATATTTTACATAATAAGTTTTCTGCCACAGGTTTGAGAGAACATGTCAAAATGTTTCATATGAATAAGTACAGGGATAAAATATAAGACCACTGGTTGAATCACAGGATCACAGAATGGCCTGGGTTGGAAGGGACCTTAAAGATCATCTAGTTCCAACCCTCTGACATGGGCAGGGACACCTCCCAGTAGCTCAGGTTGCTCAGAGCCCTGTCCAACCTGGCCTTGAACCTAGGTGAAAGTTAGTGGAGATAAAAGGGAATACTGTTTCAATAAACTGCATAAATATGCTAGTTTAGGTCTTCTTTTCCTGTTTAAAACCTACATGGCAAATGAATTTCTTGCAAACAGTCTTCTGTTAAAGAACCAGTGTTTCAAAGTTGAAATGTCCTTACCCAAGAGAAACTTTACAATGTTTGAATAAATGCAAAAGGCAAGTTTTTAAGATAAATAGAACTATAAAATACCGTAAACTACATAAACCAGAGACTCACTATAAAAGCATGTTTAAACATAGGAAATCTATGTAAGAATTAAACAGCACATGCTTTGAAGGCTTAGATCAAACATTGTGCTTATTTATGTGGTGGGAGAGGAAAGAAGTGCTATATGTCTGCTGAAACTTGTTAGCCAAAGATGTGTTCTGACCCTACCCCACAGTATTTTCTATGAACTTAGTTTGAATATTCTTGTCCTTCAGGTTGTTTAATTTTTGAAAAGATGATTGTCTTTGTAACCTATCTTTTCTTGTTACAGTGATAGTCTGAGGGGATTTGCAGGATCAAGAAGAACTAAATAATTTTAAAAAATATAACAAAATTGATATGTTTCTACAGGTCACTGAAGAAAAATACGTGGAAGCAGCAGCAGAACATCTTGAGGCAAAAGATGGAACCGAAGAAAGAAAAACTGTATCAATTTAAATTAACTTGAACCTCTAAATGTACATAATAAAATGCATATTTTTACATGACTCATGTAAAAATGTCTTGGGTAATTAATTTGAATTTTGTGGACCTAAATCATCTATAGGTATAAAGAAACAGGTTTATATGAGACATTTTCAGTCCACTAAAAAAAAAGGGTAGAGGGTAGGGAAGGTCATGTTTTATCTTCAGTAATTCATCTTGCAGGTTGCCCCTCTCCTATCCTTGACGACAGTAATTGTATATGTCCCTCTGTTGTTGCCTACTGCAAAAGAAACTTGAGACAAATAGTATCTTAAAAAGATACCCTTAAAAGGTTCCAAAATATTTTACTAATGTTGGTTTCCTATCAGATTTGAATTAGCTGCTCTGTTGTGTTTCTGGTTGCAAAGTCTCCATTCAGTAGATAACTGTGTAATTACCACTGTGTTACCAATGCAAAAAGAGCAGATGTAGAAGCGGAAAGGTTTTTGAGTTTAGTGATTTCTTTCTGCCATACAAGTGCAGTTAAAGATCGTTTTCCAGAATAGTACCAGTGTTGTTCATTACTTGCATCCCCAGTGTAGTAAGATTTATTATGCCTTTTCTTCCCTTGATAGTTAAAAACGGTGACTTCAATTAAATTTCACAAGGGGACTTTGTTAGATGATGTTTTCTGACATTCTGTATTTTTGTCCCTGACTGAGAACGGTTCTCATGATACCAGAGGAGATTTTTATTACTTTTTGAAGTGAAAATATTTTCTCTGAATTTTATCCCAATTAATATTTTTACCATTAACTGTGTCACTTGCTTTCTAATCAGTTGGCACTACAGTTTTGTGAGAGCAGGGTAGCAAGTCAGTAAAATACATGTAGGTAAGGAAGTCTGACTTACCTTCATCGAACTAAATAACCAGTAAATGCTGAATGTTTCAGAGCATGGAAGAAATACAAGTGATAATATTAAGTTCTAGTGAAATTGCAGAAATCTTAAGCTGTGTATTACAATGTGTTTGCTCCTACATGTTAAATTCAACACTCCTTTCAAGGATAGCCCGTGTCTTCTCAGAGTACTTGAAAAACTTGATTTTTTTTTTGTTCTACTCTTGATTAATGTTGCAGAGGACTTTCTATAATGGTATCAGATGCTTTTTTTTTGTAAATAAGAGTCTCGATTCAAGATTTACCTTGAAAGTCCACACACACATTTACACATTCAATGTATTTTCATTAAACTTAACTTGCCAGAGTGTGCTTTGGCTTTGAACCTGTTCCTCTGGTGCTGCTGAAAAAGCAGGCCTTGGTTCTTGTCTTGAGAAACACAAAAATGTGCTGTTTGTATTGTTTTTAATGCAGTAGCTGCTGTCTCTGACTTACCCATGCCGGTAGAGAAGTTTTGCCAGTGGGATCCAACCTGGGCAGTCTCTTTTGAATCCTGAGCTACACAGTCTCCTGATGTCTACACTCAGTATAGAATTCCTCCTGGATTCCACCACGGGCAGAAGAGGGTGAGAATGCTGCTTCCCCTGAGGGAATTTTGTAACCTTGACTGGAATTTTAGACCTTTTCAAATTTAATTTTTTTTTTTTTTTTTTGAGGGGGAGGAAACTTCGCCTTTATAGTGTTTTAAGTTTTAAAAGGCATATAGCTGGGCTGAAAAGTGTGGAGAGGGAATTTCCCTTCCCTGACCTTAACTGGGTTACGACAAGTGGTTGTGGAACTGGCAGGAAGGGGAATTTGCAGCAAAGCCTGGGAAATCTGCAGAGCTCCAGCCACTGGGTGGGAGCAGCAGCTTGGGGAGGAGCAGGAGAGTCACGACATGGGTAAATCCACATGGAAGGGGCTTTTGTGAGTGCAGAACAATACTGAAAATGCTGTTGAGGTCTGCCAGCTGATGAGATCTGAAGCAGACCCTTTCCCAGAGGTCTGTGCATGAAAAGTGGAAGCTCAGACTTCTGCAGAACGTGGTGCTAGCTCATATCTTTGCTGCTGTGGGCTCCAGAGGGCAGGTCTTCCTTAAAGAGAGATATAGGTGGAGGATGCCTTTCCAAAGCACCAGGATTCTCACAGAGTGCAGTAGCATTTAAGAAAACTGGGTAATAGGAGATAGTGTCCACTTCTTTTTCACCACAGCAATTTTTGAGGTAGGAATGTAGATTTGAGTGCTTGTTCTGCAAGACAGGGATTTAGAGCCACATGTACAGGGGGAAACAGATATCTGTGTTTTTTGGGGGGAATGGATCATTAGGTACTTTGAGTACTCCCTACCTATATGACGTGATGGCAATGCTGGAAAAAGAGTTCTGAACATTTTTTTGGGTGAGCATGAGAGCAAATGGAAGCAGTGCTCAGTGCCCAGGGCAGCCATGGAGCAGCAGGGAGATCCCAACCCTGAGCTCAGAGCCATTTCTCTATTTTACCATTGATTGTTGGTGTGTAAAATGCTGAAATTGTCTGACAAGAGGACTGTTGCAGCAGCTGGGTTAGAGTCTCTTTTTGGCTTCAGTTTTTCTGAACTTCACCTAACTGTGGGGTGTTACCAGCCTGACTGTTTAGGGCTGTACTCCAACACACCCAAAACTATCCCTATATCCTAAAGTTAAAGCTATGGGGTTATATAAAATAACAAAATGGGCATGGTGGATCTCTGGTTGGGTGTGGATTCTAAATGTATATGCACTGTCCTGCCCACTATGGGGCCTGATCCCATCTCCATCAGAAGAGACCACAGTTGGTTGGTTCAAAAAGAGATAAGAAAGTAGATGGTGTTATTTTTTATACTGAACACAATAGTAAACTGCAGGCATTAAGGGTGGGTAGATGGACAAAAGACACTGCAGAATTAAGCCAAGTCCCCTCCTTGAGTATTTCTCTTTATTAAATTTCTTTTTGGGTGTAAAGAGGCAATTTTTACTCTACCTGTTGAGCAAAAGAACTGCAGAGCCACCTAAAAGTAAGGAAGACAGCATCCTGCAAAGTGGAGAAAGGGGAGCGCAGAGTCGTTTAGACCTACATACATGAGCAGAAGACAGCAGTGGTCAGATTCTGATAAGGAATAAATAAGAAAGAAATTTTTTGTGGTGAAAGTGGTGAGATACTGGAACACATTCAGAGAAGTTGTGAATATCTCAACCTTGGAAATGTTCAAGATCAGGTTGGACAGGACTTGGAACAACCTGGTCTAGTGAAAGGTGTCCCTACCCATGGTAGGGGCATTGGAACTAGATGATCTTTAAGGTCCCTTTGAAACCAAACCATTCCAGGATTCTGTGATGACAGGGGAAAGGCAGGAACTGAGGCTTTCTTCCTTGTTGCACATCTCAGTAGTAGCTCCATGGCTTCTTATATTCAAGTTGTTCCTCCTGCTTCTTGCTTGAAAGAGAGTTGAAAGTTTAGAGCCTTCCCTTTTATTTACCAGTTCTATCCAAAAAGGAAACTCTGTACTAGGGATAAAACTTTGCGGTGCGTGCATCCTAAGAGGTGGCAGTAGGAAGGTTGAGCTGAGTCAGTTTCAGCTGACACATATGACCAAAATGAGAACTTTTTTCTAAAGGAGATTATTCTTGTGTTTCATGTTATCATGGATTTTGTAGATAGAAAAGGCAATTAGGATATAGTCTGACTTATTTCAAAAGAGAAGGGGTTAAATGTCTAGAGTTATTTTTTTCTTAGCAAGGAAGTAAAGCTCTTCCCTGGGAAACTGAACACGTGGAAGTGATGAAAACTCTCAATCATCAGTAGACATCAAGTCCTTTATGACAGCAGCCAGCATGAGCTTCCTTTCTGTTTTAACCTCTGGCAAGAAGTTCTCTCTTACTGCTCTTTGGTAACTTACCTAGTGCTAGACAAGAAGTAATCTCTTAATGCTCTTTGGTAACTTACCTAGTGCTAGACCACTCATCTTAGTGCAATACTTTGTTACATTTGAAGCCAGTGAACTTGCTACATTTATTTTATTACTTTTAAAGCAATCCAGACATGGGAACTCGTCAGCATGGAGACATTAGATGGGAAGAGTTGACTGGATATTTCTTGAAGAACACCAACCATCTGAAAATGGTAATGCTATCATGCTGTGGTCTTTCACGAGATTTAACCCCAGTCATGGATAGCATTAACATTTGTTCAGAGTAAATGGAGAACCTGTATTATTTAATATCTACTAATATAATATCCGCTACCTAATATGCCTGCTTTTCTGGGGAATCAACTATGCAGAAAGAACACATGTAGTTGGTCTAATGACCATATTTATGTTTGCTATCTATTTCTTAGGTTTGCAGGTTACTCAACTTATGTTTTAAAGAGACAATATGTAAGGGAACAAACGTTTGATTTTTATAGCATGTCTATGAATCAGAATGGTGAATGTCAAGACCTGTTTTCTTCCTTAAGATACCTTCTATTGGCATGTGTCTATACAGTCTAGAAATAGGAAGTCCCAGCTGGGGAGTGGGAAGGTGAGTTGAAGTGAGGAAGTCACAGGTGGTCATTGCTTCAGTACCGTGTCATTCACAATCACTGAGACAGTGCTGTACTCCAGGTACACTGTTCTGATGTTCATCAAGCCTTTGATGAAAAACATCTCTTACTCTTTGCAGGCTTGGGGTACAGTGCAGTAAACGAGACTTCTTTGAATGCAATGAGTAACCAAGGAAAATACCATGTAATATCTTTTTGTGAGCACAGTTGACATAATAAATGTAATCACTTGTTTAATATTTCACTTTAACCTATACATCCCATGAAGGAATTGAAGTCATGGAGACAAGTTCAGGAGCATCACCAGATCTCTGTGTTTCACAGAAATCTTAGCTTTAAAATCATCTTTAAAAGTTAGTGATGCAGGAACTGTAAGTTCTGCAGTCATGTCAGGGCAACACCTGGTCTTCTGAGCAGTAGTGACCTGTGAGTCCCCCTGCTGCTGGGGACTTGGGGACCATCTTGGCTTTAGTAGGAGAACTGATACTGCCAATGTCGCCTCATATGGATGGGGAAATCAAACCACTTGAGTGTCAGCTTGTCCCAAGAAATGAGAATTTCTATCAACTCTCCTCTCCTGCCACAATTTTCTTCCTGCTTTCAAAGCCATTTTCCCTGTAAAGCTAATAGGAGTTTGCTTTTCTTTACCAAACTGTGTTTCACCACATTGAGAATTACCTCTCAGAGCTGTGGCTCTGGCATTGGAAGGGGTGAAACTTTTGCCTTTTGGTGGTCTTGGCCCCCTGATTGTGTGCATCCCGGAGGGAGCCACTGAACTTACAGTCTGATTTGGAAAACATTTAATGCCTTGCAGCAGTTCTGTCTGAGTGGAAAAATCACATTCAGTGAGACTGTTTTACATGTGAGACTGTTTTATATGTGAGACCATTGATTCAGAAGTGTCTGTGGTCTCGGATGCTCTGTGATCTTTACCTCATGCTGGGGACTCACAGGCAGAACACTGATAACAGAAAAAGGTATTGGTATTGACACAGTACAACCACTAACCTGATTCCTTAATTAATGAGAAGTACTTCGAGGCTTTTTGTTTCCCTGTTTGCTCCCGCATCAAATTAGTGTTTCATAGCTAAACTAGTCACTGAGCAGATTTAAGCAGAGCATAAAAGGGCTTTGTCACTCAGGTTTTGTGGCTGTGAGTATTCAGTAAATATATATATATATATTTTTATATATATATACAGTAAATAAGTATAGCAATACTGTCCTATTTCTCTGCAATTTTCTAAGATTTCCAAAAGTTTGGAAAGCACTGAGTAATCCTAAAGTAGTGATATTTTCATTTTCTCCTAGTAGTGCACAGACCCATTTCTCCTGACAATGGGAGAATCTCAGAAAAACATTTGCTGTCAGTTTTTCTCTTACATATAATAAAATGCTATAGAAATGAGTAGAATGCACAATTATACATGCCAAAAGTTTAATGCATAATTTTTCTTTCCTAAATAAAAATGAGGAAATCAAATATTCATGTGGAAAGTAAAGTCAGAAGAGCTAAAAAGCAATAAAACAGCATCAAAAACAGGTTGTTGTGCTCAAAATGTTATGTTTGACAGCCTAGTAAGGTTTTGCATATACACAAATCTGCTTGTTTCCCTCCTTTTCCAGACTCTAAACCTAGCAAGCATTCTAGTGAGTGTGTCTGCAGAACAACTCGTGTTTTAACACGTAGAGTGGAGGTTTTCCCAGCACAGCACTGACTGATTCACAATTTCTCTTCTCCTCCCACAGCAGCAATTTGCTCCATGTGAATTCTGGTAAGAGGCTTGGTACAGTGTTAATGCTAACATGTAGGAGTCAGTCAGAGGTAAAAACCCCTATCACGATTAGCATTAACAACATACAGCCTACAGAAGAACTCCAGAGGATGGAGTATGAGACATAAAGAACTGAAACCACTGTTTTTTCCCCTCGATGTACCTAAAAAAAAAGAAAAAAAGACAAAAAAAAGAGACAGAAATGCAGATTAAAAAATTATGTCAGAGGAAGTACAGACATCAGAGAGAAATTTACTGTAATTAGTTAAATATACATGAACTGACTGCTGTACATTTGAAATGAGACAAACTTGCAATTGTTTTAGTTACTTCTATAAGAAAACCAGAGTGCATTGAACAGTGAGTGCATTGTGCTTCCTGGGAGCAGAAGGAATACAGATGATTACATGATCTTGCCTAATTTTACATCCCTTTAGATATCAGTTAATGAAGACTGCTAATATCAGGCTAGTTCCTCAAAATGTTTAAGAACCCAAGGTAAACAAAAGCAAAGATTGCTTGGATTTATTTTCACTTAACTAAAAAAAAATACTTCATAGCAGAGCTGACTGTTTAATGCCTCTCAGGAGGTGAGAAACAGAGCTAAAAAATCAGTTTCATCACTGTTTGAGATTTATGATTAAGCAATACATATTCCTTTGAATTCTGGAATAAGTGATCACTTAGAAAACCTTTTGGACAGATTTAGTTGCTGGTCTAGAATCCATACACAGGGCTCCTACATCCTCATTCCAGTAGGTTAGAATGAGATTAATTACTATAATTGTCTCTTTTGAACAATATAGTGTCTGCTAATCACTTAATGATATTAACCAGTTCATTAACTGATGCTTTAACCATAAAATTAACATGTTGAATTTTTTAACCAAAGTTGAACATTTTTTTTACTTTTTTCAGCCTATTGTGAGCTCTCCTGTGGAAACTAACAAGAAGGCATACTTTTAGAAATCAGTAATTCTTAAAAATATTTCCAAAATGTGCAAAAAAAAAATCACACAATGAAATAGAAATACATTCGGTAGAAGAAAGGTTAGAGAATCCTTGTTATACTTCAAATTATCTGATTTATTTTTACAATTTTCAATTACTTACATCAGCAATAAGGTGGAATAGTTGAGACAGTCATTCCAAGCAGTTTTAAAGAGGCCTAAGTGATGCCCTCTTAGTTCTTTGCTAAGTATATCTTGATTGAAATATGTTTTTCTTTGTCATCCTTCTAAAATAAAATACCAGCTCCTGGGCAGGGTTCATAAATAGTTGAATCTTGTTTGCTTTCTGTTTGGTCTCTCAGTAACCACTTAAAAAAAAATCCCCAAAACAACAAACCAGCAACAACCTTTCTGTTTAATCAAACAGTAACAAGAAAACCCATATGGGAAATGAGACATTATATAGGAGGCAGTTTTGGAGATCTTTTTTGTATGTAAATTTAAAGAAACTTATGTACTTTTATAACTTCCCTACTGTTACTAACACATGTTTTAAGAGGAAGTTAAAATGTCATAGTAAGACTGTGATCTAATTTAGAGATTTTAGGGAAATTACCTTTCACTTTGTGCCACTCTAAATGAAACCAGCCGGGTATATGGCTGTGATGTGCAAATGGCAAACAAAAATTCCAAGTTGAATATAAAATTTTGGTAGGCAGAGAAAAAGCGGTTTAGAAATTTCCAAACGTCAAATTTACGGTGATGATTCAGAGCTTTGGTGAGTATTCAGACTAAACTCCTACTGAAGTCAGGCACTGAGACCTGTGGTGTAACATTTGCATTTGTGGGCAGTGAAGTGAACAGTTTCTAAACCTGTGATAAAATGTGTATGTGGTGTGTGGGGGGAGTGAGGGGCACAGTTCAGGGGAGGACGATGAGAGATCCAAGTGAAGGTATTAATTTTCCTTTTATTGTTTTAGGAAGAAAGCAAGCAAGTAATTCCTGTTGATAAAAAACTATTTTCTTATCTATATTTGCTCTGGATTGAAACTGCTTTGAGAAGGGATTTGAATTTGATGACCTTCAGAGATCCCTTCCAACCTAAATTATTCTTTAATTCAATTATTGTGCTTTTAATGTCTCAAGTCCCTAAATCCTTATTCACTTGCTGTCACCCAGTGAGCATACATATTTATGAAAGACTTGATGCAAGACATCTATTCCTTTGGTAGGAACACTAGATTTGGCTTCATTAAGGATCACACTAGGCAGGAGGACAAGAGCTTTCCTATCAGATACCTTTGTCATCTCCAAATCTACTGCCCCAAGAGTATTTGTTGAATATGTAAATTTGCACTCTCTTAAATGTATTCTGAGTTGCCACTCTTTACACCATGCTTCCCAAACCCTAATTCATATCTTTTATGGGTTTTGTGAAAAAGCAAATATTTTTATCTGTGGTTTGCAGCAGCCATTTGTGGTTGACAGCACTTTCCTCTTCAGTCTGCTTGTGTTCAGACTTGGAGAAGGGATGTTTTTGAAATTGATCACTTTTGTAGGTTTAATAATTGTTTCTCTAAAGAAGCTGAATGAGTGCTGTACTTGTCTATGCCTACTTTCAGCAGTGAGGGAAGTGAGAGACTTCAGGCAGCATTTGATCTCTACAGCTTTGCTCCAAAAAAGTGGGTAAGCACATAACCATAACCACAGACAAGACCTCACTTTGGGGCTTTTTTAATCCCTTGATCTTACGTTTATATAATGGAATAGTTTTGCCTGGGCTGCTACACTAGCATTTCAGTTTTGGGTTTAAAAGCTGCATAGCATCTCCAACACTGCAAACTGTTTTGCTTCTGTGTGCTAAAGGCAAAAATAAGAATCATGCTTTATCAGGAAATGGTGACAAATGACACGTGTTTCCTCTTGCTGAACCTTTGTAACAGCCTTTTATACAGCTGTCAGGTTTCCATTACATGAACAAATACCTGTGTTGCTGCCTACTGTCTTCTCACACAGCTCTAAAAATGTGGTCTTGCCATCAGTGGAAACAGTGACTATCCACTCATACTTAAATATAATGAAATAAAATCTCCTATTATTTCCCTTGCAACATTAATAAAGAAAAAGCTCATAGGATCTGGTGTGATTTCACTCTTCCCCCTTCCAGCACTCTCTGTTCCTTCAGTCAGTAACATCAGAATAACACATGTATCCTTCCTGTCTTGTGTGCTGATCTCTGGTCATTATGTACCACTCATCTGCTTTTCTGTTCCTTCATCTGTTGCAGTGACCTCAGATAAGTTTGTGTTTTCATTTTCAAGCTTGTCTACATTCATTGCTACTGCCTTGACAGAAGCTGTCCACTTAAAAGGTCAGATTCCTTTCACATGGATCACCACAAATGTACTTCAAAGTGCTTAGTTTAAATGTGACAAGTGCTCCTTTCCCCATCTGTACATATGTGCATCATTGTACCTGACACTGGCCCACTGATGGACTAGAGGCATCCAGCTCATTAATCTTGTTATGTGATTATTAGCCAGTTATGCTTCTCCAGTCCAAATGACCAAATTCTTATTTACTTATTGGTCAACTAGAGGGAAACGTTGTCATGAATCTGGAAAGAACTCAACCTTTTGTCTTTGGATTGCTAGCAAGAGGACATCCTTGCTTTGGTTGTACTTCTCAATATAATTTTTTTACGAAAAGCATGTAGAGGTTAGGAAGTTCCAACTCTGGAGAACACCTTTTATCTTTTCTAAACTGGCTACCAAATTTTCCAAACAGCAAAAAGAATTTAGAACTTGCCTTTTGTGTAGCCTCATTTGACTGTCCTTAGGGTTGTGCTGTCACCTCTTACAAAGTCCTTTTTTTGGTGGGAGAAAAAGCAATTACCCAGGCCAGAAATCTGCAGTGCTCATGCACGGGAGTTTGTAAACTCACAGTCATGTTGGAAGAATCAAAATGTGATAGACTCCAGGCCTGAGGCTTTGATGTTAAATAATAGAGACCACACTGACCACAACAGGCTTTGAGCAAGCCTAGTGAGCCCTGCATTTACCTGCACACAAACGAGTTACAGCTCACAAGCGCAATGTCAGACCACCTGCTGAATATAAACCAAGGGGCTCATTCTTGAAGAAAAAACCTGAAGGATCTTCAGGGTCTTGTTCCAGCCAGCAGACTGTGTGAATAGATTTTAGGGGGTGTGAGGTGAGACCCACAACACCCAACTGCAACTACAGCAGAATTAAGTGTTCTGCCTATGTGGTCTCTGTGTATCCTTCCTTAACATTCACCAGAGAGAGAGAGAGAAGTGGGCACTGAGCAAAGGGTAACATGCTTCATCTATTTTATATCTTTCTTAGAGCGTTGCAAAATGCCCTCTGGAAGAGCCTATTTTCATTTATTTGTAAAAAATAAATTTGGTATAGTATATGAGAGTGGCTTTTGCATCCGTCTTCCTCTGCAGTCATGGAAAACCCCTTTTTATTTTTGCATAAAGTAAGACTCAAATGAAATGTACCACTTTCAGAGATTTTTTTACCTTTGAATAGCAGATATCTAATTTTGATTGAAAGAGTTAATATAATTAGCACATTCTATGAATCTTTTAATCACCTACAAAAGGCCATTATATATAAACAGTACACCAGACATCCACTTTCAGACACCCTATTTACATTTCAGAAGGATTTTCAGTCCTCTATCTCATCTAATTTCTCAGAAAGTAAAGTCGTTCTTTTTAAAACACTTAAAAAATTATTGAATTCAAGTCTCTTACTTAAGATACCGGAAGAGTTCCAAAGATGTGTATGTGGATAGAAGGGGCTTTTCTCTGCTGATAAAATAAAATGTGCCTCCACTTTGTGGCTCAAGTAGCCAAATAATTATTTTTTTTATAATACTAAATTTCAGCTACTTTGCTTGTTTGCTTTGTAAATTAAAAAAATGCCATATTGAAAATCTAATAAAAGAAATGATTAATCTTATTTATTGGCTGCTAAAATTTGATTCCAGAGCAAATTTTTATCACCAAATTAAACCTTAGAGTTTTCACCAAACAGGTGTTAATGTTGAGCATGGAGCTCCTATTTTGTTGGTATGATTATGCATTTCAAGAAAGTTATGTGAAGTTCTTATATGGGCATTTAAAACATTTTCATTTAAAAAAGAATTAAAACAAACCATAGCTAAATGAAGGAAGTCTAATGCATATACTGTAACAAAGGCATTTCTCTGCTCCTTATTTATGAAATGAGGACCAGAACTTGTCCCATAGCCAAAACTACTTTTATGGCCAAAATTAGATTAGTCAAACTCATCTGTACAGGTACTTTTCCCCACCTCAAAATGTCTCTGGCAAACTGTAGGCAAGACAATAGCTACAAATTAGTCATCAAGTTCTTCCAAATAGGTAATTGAACGACTGTAGAGATTCTATTCCCTGTTGTATGGTCTTCTAAAGTATTCATCTCCAAAGAAAAGGAGGGGTGCAGGAGCTGGGAAGCAGCACACAGACACCTTTCCCTGTGCGTGCCAGCCACCAGCTACGTGAAGTCACCCACAAAAGTGAATTCAGAGACAGCGAGGAGACTGGATTTGTATTCCCTTAAGACTGCGTGATCCTGAATGTCTGAAGACATATTCCTGTAAGGATGCCTGTCTCAGTATTTCTGCATGGGTGGCAAAGTTTGAGGTCCAGCCTCTCTGGCTCTTGAGGCCTCTAAACCCTGCCCTGGGGCCCCCTCCCTTGGCTGGCTCCCATCTCCTGTAACATATGAGCGCTCATTTTTCTAAAAAAAGAGCACACACGAAAACAAACAAGCCAAAGAACCAAACTGAAAAACCTACCTGCTACGAGGCACTTTCTTTACACAGAGATGCAAGAAAACCCAGTGCAGCAAGAAGGCCACAGACTTCCTTTGTTCCATGTCACAGGTTAACCAAGATCACTCAGCTTGGCTTGTGTTTTGTCTTTTTTTTTTTTTTTTTTTTTTTTTTTTTTTTTTTAGAGAGAGGGAGAGCAAGACAGAGAAGGAGGGAGAGAGAAAGAAGGCAAATGCAAAAAGAGGCAGGAGCAGTCGCCACTGGGGTCTGTTGGTGTGGCTGGTCCCCCGATATCCCTCCAGCACAGGTTGGGTGAAGAAAGCCTGCTCCAAACAACTTGAGACCCTTTATAAGTCATGAAGGTGACTCATAACTAACCGACTTGCCTAGCCTTTAGTAAATCCCCTGCTTTCCTTTTCTTAGAACAGAGGTTAAAAAAAAAAAAAAAAAAGAAGAAGAAGAAGAAAGAAAAAAAAAGAAAAGAAAAAACCCAAGGAAAGCAGAAAACTCCAATCAAATCAAGGATTTTTTAAAAATGCACTGTGTACTTTCCTTCCCTCAGACAGCTTGACATCAGCCTTTCAGCGTTTGAACTGAGCGATAGTAATAAATGCAAATGATTGTTTAGTAGTGCCACTGCACTTAAAAAAGTTATGGGTATGACGTGCGAGACAGAGTTCTTGCCAGTATCTTCAGAGATCTGACTGGAGAGGGAGTTCACCATGGTGAGCTGTCTCTTACTTTTCTCTGTATTACTTTTTTATCCTGAGCTGTCCAGCATAGATTTTGAGTGACAATTAACCCTGGCAGATCAAGGCAGAAAAAAATAAACCTCAAGAAAAGTTCAGAGGCACCCAACAGCTATAGCTGAACAGCTGCAAACCTCTAAAACCAGGGACAAGTTCTAGCCAAATTAGGAGTTACACGGAAGACTGTAAACCAGGGGATTGTGGAAGCCTGTTTCTAAAATTATATGGTGTTTTTAACATCATTGGAAGACCACTGCAGGGGACTGGAAAGACAGGTTGGTCTAAATGAACAGGAGGTACCATTTTATACAGTCCTTAGGTTCTGAACATATTCGCATAAAAATCAGTTTGTGTGAGTTTCCAGCAATGAAAGCTGTGGCTGCTGCCTCCTGATTTTCCTCAAACAGATGGTTGTATGTTTTCAAATACTACATTTTCATTATGAATACGGAATTCCTTTTGCCTTGAGCTTTGAAAGTTCTGTAATGTCTTTAAACAAAGATAATTTTCATGTCAGAACTCATTAAGGTGGCCGTATACAATAGTTCTGTGTGCCAACATCTGAAATATAAGGAAAAAATTCTGTCAAAATCTTACTTACATTAATCTTCTCTCCTTTTAGGTATATATTTATAAATGTCTTAATTTTGTCCACTGAGCCCACATAAGTTTTGGCTTCTTGTCCTGAGATCTGTATTTCCATGGTTCCATCAGACCCTCACACCTCATTAACAATGGGATGGATTTTGGTTCCCATAGTTATAGAGAAGAGTTTGAAGCTGTGGCTGGTGCAGTGATGTTTCTCTGACACATCCCAGGTGAAGCAGCTCTGAGAAACACAAACAATTTTGTCTCCAAGGTCCCCTGCTCTGGGACATTGTCACTGCCCCCGCTGCTGGAGGAGAACAGAGCAGTAAATCCCGCTGTGCTCTAATGCTCATGTGTCTGGATGGGTGGGGAGGTTATGGCAGACACCTCTCTGTGCTCTTCCTGTGCTTGTGGGTTAAAAGGAGGCTGGATTTCTCTTGGGCACTTACTGGGGAAGAAGCAAAACCACGGAGCCCCTTAATTCTCTCCCCCAAATGTCTTCTCTTACTTAGTACTTGATGTTGGGCCATAACTTGGGGCCAGATTTCATGGGAACAAAGAAGGAGGCTATATTTCAGTCAGATTAGAGCCTGAGGTTATCACCAACCACACTACAATTTCTTAATTTTTACCTCAAATTCTTTTTTCAACTTGCAATTTTACTTGATTTCGGTATAAATTGGAAACCTATATTCCTAAGGAGATGAGACTTCCAGAATTACTTGGCATGTGTATGTCTGTGTGTGTATCTGTTGGTCTCCTCTCTAATAACTTGAAATTATGGATTAATTAATCATGATGGAAGGACATCTCCAGGATGTGAAACTCCTATAATTTTTGTGAAAACAAATGTGCATGTTAGGAAATACCTTATTAAAATTCCCACTTGTGGAAAAGACAGTAATCACAGTTCAACTCTTATTAAATATCACAGAGTCCATATGGAAACTCAATTACAAATCTATAAAAAATGAGATTTTGTTCTTTTCTCCACTCACAAAATTACTTGGTTTGTAAGGAATTATATTAAATCCATGAAAACGCCAGTGAATACATTGAACAAGAGACAATTTTGAGTTACAGAGCAAATAAAATCTTAGTGTCGCTAAGAACAATATACACAGATAACGTAGCAGGAGAGCTGTCATTTAGGCATTGATACCTAATTGATACCTTAATGAGGGTTCTGTGTGTGCATTTGTTTGAAGGCAGGCAGGAAAACAGCTTCAAATGCCCAGACCAATGGATGCTGTGAGGTGGTCTGGTGGCATTCCTATTGCCCAGGGCCTTACTGAGTCTGTCCCAAGCTCTATTCCTGCTCCTCTGAGTTTGACTCCCTAAACTGGTTTTTGCACCTCACGGTAATTATCGCTCTGGTTCTTCACTACAGTATGTCATACTCCTGTAATTTTCTGGAAGAATATAAATGCTCTTTGTGGTTTTGGGCATGAAAATATGATTTCAGTTGCTACCCTGAGATGCAAAGCAATAATACCTTGCAAGAATGTAAATAAAACCCCTTTTAGGATAATTTAAAAAACCCTAAAAATTAGTCTCTGCAAGTGTGCCATATATTTTTAAATTCCTGGAGTCTTTCTAGTTGTTCAGATGTCATAGAAACATAAATTTCCTGGCTGACAAATTAAATAGTTGGGTTTCCTGTCTCCTCTGGTGCTCTGTGAGATATGCCTGACCAACAGAGGGCAATGCATTCATATAAGGAATAGACTGCAGTCCAAAACTTATGGAAGTCAGGGAGAGCTTGAGCTGCGTATGGCATTGGTTAGACCTGTAACACTTAATACTAACTTCACTTGAGATAGTGGTTAAGGTTTATAATGAAATCTATCAGAGAGAGAAGCAGATCACAATTTGAGCTCTATAAGAAAATAAACAATGGTAAAGGTGCAAATGCTAGACTTAATTAAAGCTGTTTAATGACAGAAGTACCATCTTTAAATATTTTCTTCAAGAGTAACTGAAGTGGTTTAAAATATAGGTCACTGGAAAAAGTAATAAAAATCTAGAAGCAAACGTCTCTTAACTGCAATTTTCTTCAGACTGTTCAGACTCATCTTCTTTTGAAATAAATTGTTTTATTCCTCTGATGAGGGCTTTTTCATTGAAAATTCCAAAATTGCTAAAATTGGGCTTTGCAATAAAAATGGACTGTAAATTTTTATTTTCACTACACTTTTAATATTTTTATGGAAATTTTGAAATTGATTAGACAAGATATTTTTTAACATAAGTTCCTTAAAAGTTAACATTTTAGTTAGCCAAAAATTATTGTATATGATTTAATCAGTTTTTGTCACATTACTTAGTCTAAACCATTTGAGATGGATGTTTGAAGCTTTTTCAAACCACCTCTCTGCATCCTCGCTTATTCCTTCCCAACAGCCTCTGGCACTTCCAATTGTGCAGTACTGGGTCTTAATGAAAATTGAGTTACTTTCATAGGAGAGCAGTTTTTTCTTGTGGTCACCAAAATTCTGCACAAGTTACTCTTTAAATGTCTATCACTTCTTCTGTGAGGAAATTGTGCTGATGAGCTGCAGAGGACCCAGAATGTGATTGCTCAGATCTATCTTCCTTTTCTGATGCAAAGGTCCTAAGTCCTAGGTACAGCTTTAAACTCTGATGAATAGTGCCTTCCCTTTCTTATCCATCTTCTTGTCCATACAATGGAGATGTTCCTTTCTAAAGCTGCCACAAAAGCAAGATGTTCTTGAGGACCTACTTCCAGTGGAACTTGTTGTCTCTCCTGAGGAACTAGAGCAAAAACCAGTCCCCCAGGAGCTGTGGAGGCTCAGGTAAACTTTGTGGTCCTCTCCCACTCGTGTCAAAATGGACAGTGAGAAACCTGGGACATGCCAGAGCAATAAAAAGGCTGCGCAGATCCTGGAGTGCAGCCAGGAGGGTGTTCCAGTGGAAAAAAAAAAAAAAAGTGGAAATCAGGATTTGAACATGAACTTCAGAGCCCACATGTTCAAGGCCCTGGAAGGACACAGCAGTGATGGAGAAAGCTGTTTTGAAAGCTGCATCCTAGGGAAAGCATCCTCCTGCTTCTTAAAAGGAAAAGACTCAGTCGTGGAAAGCAATGAAAACTGGAAGTAGCAAGGAGAACTCTAATACCAAAAGGGAATGGATGTTATTGTGAACTGCCTTTGAGACTATCTTTACATGGGAGAATGGACTATGCTCATAAAGAACACTTTTTAATGGATCCTGGATAAATCTAAGTGTGACTGAATAGAGCTCAGGTATAATTCAAAATATGTTTAATATTGCCGAAATACTAAGTGTAATTTTGAGGTGCTTTGAGTTGTATCCAGCCATCAAAGAATAATGTTTGGATATGTATCCTAATTTTATTTTCAGTGTTCTCAACTTACAGGTGGAGCTTGCATATTTTCTGAATGTCTTCTGTATTATAGCCTTTATTCTTGAGGAAGAACCAGGCTTTCAGTAAATTTAATTTCTAGCAGACTGTGAGATAGTCCTTTATTTTTCATTATGTTTAGCACCCATACTTTGTCCACTTTGTTTCTAGGAGGGAAGGCAGTAAAACATGATTTGGTACTCAGAGTGACTACCTGATGGAAAGCAGCCCTGGCAGCTTGCAAGTGCTTTACAGAGCAGCCTCCATGGTGCTCCAGTGCCTTTCCAGGGCCAGGGGTAGGGGCAGAGGCAGCAGCAGGAGCTGATGAGGAGTACAGGGCTGTGGCTGGCCCCTGGAAGTGCTACCTGTCAGCACGGCACCCATAAGCCTCTTCAGCCTCTCCCTCTTCAGAGATACCAGTCAAGAGACAATATATGACATGTAGAAGAGAAATCTCTGCTGGGTTTGGCAGAAGAAGAAAGGAGCAGGGGGACAGGAGCAGTCTCTAAGTAATGAAATAACAAACGATGCTTTTGTAGCAGGGTCAGAAAAATGGAATTTGCATGTTTCCTCATGGTTTCTTAAGAACTACTTGGAGCTTTCCTGTTCAGCTATGTAACATAGTCTACAATTACACTAGGCCATGAAGATATGGCTGAGGAAGTTAATAACCACAGAAGTATCTTTAGTTCATGTTTAAGCTTACAGAAAGAAATATGTAACATTATGCAGGGAAGTTTTATGTTTCTACTTTTTTTTACCCTGTCTTGGTAGGCACAGGCTGAAGGGACAACACAGCTCCAGCTTGGAGATATGACCTTCACAAACCCCTTGGGTCCCTCACTAAGCTAAAATATCCCATAGGTGTTTTCGTTGGGATCACAAAATTAGATCCAAAACTAAAAGAGAATTTTTTCTCTCATCCTAACCAAACTGTTGCACTTGCACTTTCACAGAGAAGGGAAAACCAGAAAACTCTGACCTCCTTCAGTGTTGTGGAACCTCCTTGTTCCTGCAGGTTATGTGCTATGTGCCTTCCTTGCATGGCATTCGAGAATAAGTGCTGTGAATAGTCAGGAGAGTACTTAATATGATTTTAATGAAACCTACAGAGACAAATGTGTAGATCACATGTAAGTGCCCCCAACCAGAGATGAGATATCCAATCCTTCAGTTCTTATTTCCTCCTCCTTATTTCCTAGCTGTGAAATTGTAATAAGGGACAGCTGACTCCAACAATAAATATTAACTGTTTAAATTTACTGAAAAATTGTGATTATATTCCAAAGGTACATGGTGACATATCCTCAGCAAGAGAGTGGGAACTAGAACAGCAAGAAGTTGCAATTCAGAATTTATGAGAATGTAAGACTGAGTTGAAAGCAAAAGAAAGGCTAGATAAGTGTCTTGTTTCCTCACAAGAGAAGAGTTGGCAGTATTTTATCTGAATTAGGGGCTATCTGCAGCTTTTTGTGAGTGCCACTGGAAGGTCAACAATCCTTTCCTTGAAATATGACCTATTTTGCTTTTGAGATGGTTCTCATGCTATTCCTTTCTGAGCTGCATCTGTGTGTCTCTTCAATGGTTTTGTTTACTCACTTTGCAGTATGGTCAGATGCAGGGAGATAAGGTGGCCTTCTAATTGAAGTTCCTTCCAGCCTGGTGTTATTCAGTGGTTCCAACTGCAGAGTTCAGATAGACTATATCACAGGTGAAGTATTTCTTGGAGAAGAATGGAAAATTCATAGGTAGATGACAAAAAATTTTCATAGATGAAGTTACTGGTACACATCTAGGGGTTTGAATCTTGAGTTTACAATCCCTGCCCACCTCTTATTAAGGTTTAAGCCTCGGACCTTTGTGCTGTCTTCTCCTATTTGTACTGCAAATTTTATTCATGTGAAATATTAGGATACTTCTAGGAGAGTGTGTATTTTGATAAACCATTATCTGCAAAACATTAAAAATTATTAAGAATTCCACAGTGCAAGATACACTTATTACTGCTCCAGACTTTCCCTTTGTTGGGATATCTAGGGAAATTTAGATAAGAATTATTAATTTGCATTGCCTTATTCACAGCTCTTAATCACTTGCAGTGTGCACATCTTTAACAATCCAACAAGAGACTTCAGCAAGAACCAAATCAGAAATATCTACCACACGTTTTGAATTTAGAGCTGGATCTGAGCTCATGGCACAGCTCTGTTTCAGCAACATCCTGGGCTGCCAAATCAAGAAGAAAAACAGATGTTAATTTTCTAGGCGGAGAGAGTATGCTCATGTTTAGTATGAAAATAATTATTTTGCAGCTGTTAGAAACAGCAATGTTGTAAAGAAGGGCCACTCATGGAAACACCCACACACAT
Source organism: Anabacerthia variegaticeps (assembly GCA_035583185.1). Classification (NCBI taxonomy): domain Eukaryota; kingdom Metazoa; phylum Chordata; class Aves; order Passeriformes; family Furnariidae; genus Anabacerthia; species Anabacerthia variegaticeps. The sequence goes on along the minus strand of JAWWEW010000001.1, from coordinate 14,957,581 downwards.
CTTTTGTGGATAAATAAATTACCTAATGAGCTGAAAAAAGAAGTTCACAAAGAAAAAAGAACCCTCTCTGCAACCACTGCTGTTTCCCACTGAGACTGTTTTTCTTTGTTCTAAGACATGAAAAGTTACAAGTGTGTAAATATATCATGTATTGAAAGGGTTAATTGATTTTATCTTCTTCTATTATACTCACAGGAAAACTACTCAGGTTGATTTCCTGTAACAGAGAGAGCTGTATCACAACATAAAACACTCAGCTGACAGTTTTATGGCAAGAAATGGAAGGAGCAGCTCTGTGAGAGTGTGCTTCAAAGAGAAAAATGTGGGTGGGGAATTTTTACAAGCTACACACAAGTTCAGAAATTTCTGAAGAAGTTGGTCGTCTTCAATCAATGATATTTCTTTCTGTAAAGTACATGGGATTTTGTGGTTTTTTTTCAGTGATGAATACTTCCTTCCCAGAATGCCCTTAATGACAACACTGGCTGGTACTACAGAGACATGGGATTAATAATAGAAAAAAGATTGCCTGGTAATATGGTAACAAGTATTTTTGTGTCAGAGAGAGATGTTGAATAAAAAAATTACTTGTTTGGATGTATTCTATGCTCTTGTGTGTTCCTAGGAAAACTGAATAATTTTATAAATTGTTACACAATTGCATTTTCTCTTTAAATGTCACTGAGGTCTATTAATAAATATCAATAAGGCCTATTAATAACAGCAGCAAAGTGATAATAACTAATAATGTATAACTCATTTGCTGAATCACAGTCATTAAATATTCTCATTAGTTATAAGCTCTCTGCATTCAAGAAGTGTATGAATAGGTAAATAAAACAAAAGCAACACATGAACAAGTGAAGAGGGTTGGTTTCAGTGAGGTAACACAGCTTTGAGAGAGGACTTTAGACAGGACAGATGTCACACAAAACTAAGTTGTGGCTGGGAGTGGAAACTCATTAGATAGGGAAGATGTCATTGTAATGGATATCACTATAACTACAGTTCTATTTAATGTTTTAGTGGGAAGGAAAAATGGAGAGTCCTTTGTTTGGGATGACACCCTGGAAATCATGGCTGCAGAGAGGGCAGGGTGTTACATTTAAGAGGATGTTTCAGTGGCACAAAGAGCTCCAGGGCTCCTACTCACCTTCTGTAAATGGCAGTGGGAGAACTAGAATAATTAAGCCTCAAGGATCTGACAGCATGTGTTGCCAACATCAGGTTATCTTGGGGAAACCAACTAGTAATTGTGTACCTAAAAATTGTGTTATTAAGTCACATCTAACATGGTCTTCAAAGAAGAGGCTGTGGTCCTCAGTGGGGCCAATAGTTTTACTTTGAGTCACAGCCTCAACTGATTTCTTCTCTCTTAGAAGGAGGGATGAAGGAATGTATGTCTTGTTAGAAAGAGAGCAAGACAATCCCACACCAAGAAAAGTTACAGCTGTGCTTGTAACAGCATGTGCTGCTTTTAAGGAAGGACTGAGGGCTATGCTGTGGTTTTGCTCAGGTGAGGAGCATTTCCTTACAAGGCCAGTCATGTTGTTGGGATAAATAGGATTACACTTGTGTCTGTTAATGGTAGCATCTGGATCATCTCTTTCTGAAATGGGAAAACCCAAAGAAAATTACCCCAGACCAGAGCCTGTCTCAACAGTAAAAACAAGAACAGGGAACTAGTGTCATACCTAATAAACTGGATAACAGTGGGACAGTGCAGCAGAGTATATCTGTATCCATATAGACCTTGCTTCTGTGAATGATCCATTGTTTCAAGCTTTCTTATCTGCCTGAGCATGGCTGACAAAAGCTCACAGGATTTTCCCCTGTAAAGTGAAGCTGGAGGTGAGGTTCTGCAAGTGTGATGCAGTTGGAGGTCTGGGCTAATCAGGGGCTGCTCCCAGCAACCATGGGCAGGAATTTGGATACCCAGAGAGTCTGTGACACACACGGGTGGTTGGAAAGCCCCTCAGTGCACATCCTTGCTATGAAGTGCAAGGCCCGGGAGACAGAGAAAATCTGGTTTCAGCAAAAATCCATACAACTCTGTATAGTGGGACATAGGGGGGACCTAAGTTCTAGCTCCTCCAGAGCTGCTGGAAATTTTGCTAAGGTGTCTTAAAACTCCTACTTAAATTTGAGGCAGTTTGGTCCTAATGCAGTCCTAGTGGGAGGGAAGTGATAATCTGGGGCCACAAGCATCAGTGAGTGGAGCTCGTGGCGGAGAGATTACAGGAAATCACAGGGAATGCTGCTCCTTATTTGGTGACATTCTTTTGACACAGAAATGTTTCCATGAGGCCCATGATTATCATAAAATTGCTATATGTTGCTGGATTCTTGATCATCAGACAACTGTGTTGCTGTGGATTTGATGTTAGAAAGAGATAAATTGCTATGAGTTTCCAGTTTGTTTCAGGGTGCAGAGCAGCACTCATATGGCTAGAAGGTTTGCTCCCAAAGCAGAACTGGTGAAATGGAAAGGCATGATCTAATTGGAGATGAGACAGATCAGTACCTGTAAAACCCCTCACACTGAGGGAAGGTAGTTTGGAGGAAGTTGACTGCAAATAGCAGTCCATTCTTTCTAGGACTTCACTGTAAAGATGTAGCTCGGTCTGCCATTGGAGGTTGAATATCATCATTGTATGTGTGTACATGCACAGGGATCCATCCCTTCCCTCTCTTCCCCAGTTCATGGCTGTCAGATGAGTGTGTCCTCCTCAGAATACTAAATGTATCTATGAATGATTTTCAGGAAAAATAAGGCAACATGGACTAGAGGATCAGTAGATCTGTAAATTAATTTATGATCCCAGAAGACATAAATGTTACAACACACACACACTTATTTCCTGAGTCCCTAAAACTGCATTATCTTCCTTTCTATAGAATGTGTCTACATTCCAGAATAAAATATAAAATGTTACCCATTTCTCTGAAATTTCAGCCTTTGAAAGATGAGCATTTATAAAGCTGAACCCACAACTAGCAACAAGAAATGTATCTAGTATTTTCATGCTCACCCATATCATATCCTCTTTTCCAAGTGACATAGTTTATACACAAAATTTTAATTTCTGAAGTGAGTCATGAAATGCATGTGGCTCTGTTTATGCATTCTTCACCTTCTTAACAAAGAATACCAAACCACTGAACGTTAGGAAGCATTCCTACTTCATTTCTTAGAAGTTTTTGCTGTTCCCCTTTCTAATGAAGGCTGCCGTTACAGTTGTATGTCAAGAATGATTCATAGTACACAAGATAAGTTTACATATGCCTTTGTGTACTTTCACTTATTCATAAACTTACACACTTATTCTTGTTTTAGATTTTATTTAATTCCTGTATGTGTGTTCCTTTAGTTACAGGCACACCATTTCTAATATTGCATAGACTTTTGTGAATAACATATGTTGCCTGGGAACTTGGATGCTTTATCTTGTTAAAAACCAGACATTTAAAAAAGAATCCCTAAACCCAGTTTATCAAGGTACAAGTATTTTTGTCTGCTGTATGGCATACTACAGGTGGATGCCTTTGTCTTACATTTGCTGCTCACCTAATTTTGCTGGCTTAGACAGTTGATAGTTATTTGTACAGTAATTTAGTTGCCTCCCAGATTTCCAGGTGTTTGCCAGCACAGGCTATTGGATATTTGAAAATCCCAAGAAGAGATGCCATGCATAGAGCAGAGTTTAACTAGTTCATATGAAAGCTAGAACCAAGGAGGTTTCAATGCATGTGAAAGGTCAGTCCTTGCCTCAGACTTGCTGCATGTGCAGGTGAACAAGTCTGTTAATGGAACCCTTTGTTGCCAGGGATGTTCCAGGGACAAACATTTTAATGGACTTGGTACTTTCTACAGAAGCAGGGCAATTCTGAAACCCCTTTGGTCTTGAATACAGGCAGGTTTGGACCTTTGACCAGGGATTAATGTCATATAAGACAGACTTTCATGGTATTGACATCTGTGTCTGTGCTAGTTACCCTGGATTCTTGGAAAGGTCTGTAAGTGGGAAGAAAACAGACATTTTTCAACACAGTTCATCTAGCCTGGCTTAGATTTCTACTTTAGATGGAGATGATTTGTGCCCTAGAAGACCTATTTGTCTCCATGACTATACAGAAAATCTATAACTTTGTCTCAGATGCTCAGGTCTACTTATGTTAGACACTACATTTTTTCAGGTGAATTCTATTCCCAAAGCCCAGGCCAAGACATTGGTAAATCAGAAAAGTCCAGTGAAGTGCAGTAACCTCAGTATTCTCCTCAAGCAGGGAGTTATACAGGTTGAGATCCAGTATTGATTACCAACTTTAGCAACAAAACCACAATTGCAAAATTTTGGTGGAGTTATTCTACAAGATTTCAGATGTGTACTTACTTTACAAAAGTGCTGCATTTTTAACATATGATGTTGTGGATGAATACTTGAATTTGCTGTGACACAATCTAAATAAGTCTGTAAGATTCCTTGGTTAAAAAATAAAGATACATCTGAAATTCATTTATGAAAGACACTATAGGAAATGTATCAATTTGCAGTTTTATTTACAACTGGCTTGAATATGTCATCTGAGTAAATGTACCTGTAATTATATCTATTTGCTAAAGGCAAATAAGAAGAGAGGCTGGACATCCTTTGGCATGGTGAGGGCATCCTTGGCAGGCAGTCATTGTAGTTAACTGGTGACTTTCTTATTTATGGAGTGCAAGGTAAGAACATTTATCTTGATCTAGACATCAAAACTCTCTGTGGATATTTATATGCAGATGTCCAAATTATGATAACCATATTTGAGCTCTGAAAGGCTTTTCATACTCAGATAATCAGCTCTGTTCAAAGTTAGTACACTGGATTTACTGCCCACCTGCCTGCTCCCCTGATCTAGCAAAGCCACAGACAAAAAAGGGCTGATAGGGAAGGAATTTCCTCACAGCTTTGCAGAAGTACATGTTATACTTTTATTTAGATGTGCGTTTAAGGGCCTACTCTAATGTTGCATTCCTACCTCCTGGTAAATAGGTAAGAAAATACCCATGTGTATTGAGTGCAGGGAATACTTTTTCTTACATTCTGAACATGTTACCCCATGAAATCAGTTGCCCCACTTGAATGTTTCTGGCATTGCATGCTCCTGAAAAATTCTGTTGCTCCCCTCTTTCAAACAGGAAATGCCACTTAATTTTATCAGATTTTTAAAAGCAGGACTGTCTTAACCACAACATTTGTGCTGTGAAACAGAATTACTATATTCTGACTGACTTCTGAGACATACACATGCACAGGATAAAAAAGAGTAGTTATTTAAAAAAAAGGTCTTGGATTTCAGCAAAACTTGTGGAGTGGAGTGACCTAGAGAGCTGTGAAAATGAAAAATGTTTCCTTCCAGTCAGTTAAAACAATGCAAATTAGGGATGCTCAGTTCCTCCTGAGGGGGTAGGGCACTAGGTAAGTTAATTTGTCAATATTTAATTTAAAACCACAACAATGGAGCTTTCTGGTTAGTGGACATGCTCCCCACTGATTTTTTAAAAGCGGTATGAGTTTTCCAGACTTTTAATTTGGAACAAATTTACTTAGAAATTATATAAAATAAAGAGAAAGATTTTCTATATTAACATCTGGAATATATAATTAGATTGTTTTGAATACTATGTAAAATTAATGAAGATTCACTGAAGGGAAGTAATGGATTTATTCATGCTGGTTCCTCATATATATCATTATGTTGTATCTGTGGAAGACGCTTGCTTCACTGTGATTTTACTTCAGTGAAAGCTGGATTCAGTGTATGAAGAAAGAAAATATGAACTATTTATAAGAATAAAGAAATATATGTCATATATGTACCTTGATATGATATATGCACTTACTCAGAGAGATAGTGAAAACAGACTGTTAAATTCAATAGAAAACCTTGTGTAACCTTATTTTTTATTGCATGCAACTATTACTTATTTTTGATTAGCCAATTACTCAACAGCTAGAGAAACGATTTGAAGGTAGATTTCTTTATCTGAAGTATCAAATCTCTTCCCCCTACCCCCCAATTTTAATTAAATTTGGAATTCAAGTAATATCTTTTATTCAAAATTAAAAATCATGTCCCAGAATGACAAACTAGTCTGAGCTGATAGAATCTTAGACAAATGTCCCTTCTCCATGTTTCTGTTCAAGAAATGAGTCTGATTTTTACAGTGGCTGGCAGTCATTTTAGGCTGAGAATCTCATTAAAAAAATGCATGTGGGGTTTGTTCGATATTTCTTTTGGGAACATTACAAGGAAAATCTAAACCCTCTCACTTTTACACCTTTCATCCTGAAACTTCATGTACTAACATGAAATTACTCAGGGTTCTTACCAGCCACAGGGGAATGGTGTGTTTCCAAACTTGTCTTCTGCTCCCACAGAGGACAAAATGATGTTGTCCCTTCATTTTTGCAGGGTTGTAAGTCCATGATATTGGTTGTGTACACAGAGGTGGGAACTGAGCTCTTTAACCTGTCCAAGAAGAGTGCATCTATTCTCTTATTGTGAAGCACTGAGTGTAGCTCAAGTAATACCCTTTTGTCTGTGTTCTCGCAACATTTTTTTTAATTAGTTAATTTTTGATTCCTCAAATACACTTCAAATTATTTTATTCCAGGAGCATGTCCAGATAAAATATGAGGTATTTCAGCAACATTCAGTGCCTCTGGAGCTCTTCTCAACATGACATGAAGTGTTCTACATCCCAGTTTTGTTCCTAGTGCTCTGGCAGAGATCTCAGGAACTTGTTTCTTTGACCAGTACTTTAATGATCTTTGGAAACTTTTCTCTAGGTGTAGAAATCCTGATAACAGTGCTTGGCTTCATGTGAAAGAGTTATTTCAGCAAACCTAATGGCACTATTCAAAAGTTTAGACTAGAGTATGTGTCTTTGTAGGATCAGAGCCTGAATTTCTGAAGGATTCACGGAGATCATTGTGGTGTACAGGAAATGATAGTGAAATAATTTTTTAAATCCCTTGTAACAAACACTGGAGAAATGCCACTACCTAAAGAACATTTACATCTCATTTTTAGCCTGCTAATCTGTTTCCTTCTTTGGACCTACTTGTGTAATAGGTCAGGTTTTTTGCATTATAAGGCCCCTAATTCACAGACAGAGAGAGAAGGTGGTGGCCATAAGAGAACCATTATTTCCTCTGAATACCTGTATGCCATTAAAACAATTCCAGCTGTTTCTCATATCTCAGGGTGGAGGTATTTTACTGTTTGATGTATATGAGTGCTGTTCAGTGATCATACTGATTCATTACATTTTTTCATCTGTTGACATTTGCTTATGTTAATTTTTGTGAACCTTTGTACTTTGGCCACAAAGATAAAACAAAAAGTAAAATTTAAGTTTGCAACCAAACTATGGGCAACAATTTAAAAAATAATAATTAATTTGGCACATATTTATATATAAATGTGTCCCTTTGTTACTACTTCAGTCTTAGAGCTCTGACAAAGCAACATGGCTTACACAAAGTGGACTTGAATCACATACAGAAATAACAGCAAATGAAAGCTGTGACTTAAAAAGCAACGTATTTTTTTAGTGATTTTAAGCCTAAGGTGTCTGGAACCTAACATCTTGAGTTTTGGCTAGGGCAGGTTGTACCACTGCTATGATTCATCCTGGCTATTCTCAGTTGATTTTGCACATTAAATGGGGATTCCCAGTGAACAAGGGTAATTTTAAGAGTGCTTGAAAGTGAATTTCTGCATCTCAGCACATTTCTGATTTCAGTTCTATTGTGAAGATCAGGACTTTATCATCCTACATATACATCTGCTGATGTGCTCATTCTGATGCTAATTCATGTCCTCTCTACCCAAAGCTGGGGCTACTGCACTCTGCAATGTGGGGGAATAACACCATTTCCATATAATACGTCTTACTTTTATACTGCTTTCCTCATTGTCAGGAGATGTCAAATGTCAAGGTATGACAAAATATAATGAACGTGCCTTCTTTATTCCTTCTATTCCAAACCTATCTCTCTTCATCAGAAACCAGAAAAAGATAAAATTCTTTGTGATCTCACCCCTCTTGGCTTCTTGGCTTATTTACCCAACACATATTCAGTCATTTACCAGTAGACCTGTTAACCTGGGAAGGCCCCAGCTGACTGGAAGTTAGCAAATGTGACACTCCTCTACAAGAAGGGCCAGAAGAAGGATATGTGGAGTTACAGGGCTGTCAGCCTGACCTCAGTGCTGGAGAAGGTCATGGAGCAGCTCATCTGGAGTGTGATGGCGTGACATGTGCAGGACAACCAGGGCATCAGACCCAGTCAGAATTATTTGTGAAAGACAGGTCCTGCTTGACCACATTTGTGGCCTTCTCTGAGAAGGTGACCCACTTAGCGGATGAGGGAAAGGCTGTGGATGTGTCTACCTGGACTGTAATAAAGCCTTTGACACTGTTTCCCACAGCATTCCCCTAGAGAAACTGGCTGCTCATGACTTGGACAGGTGCACCTTTCACTGTATTAAAAACTGTCTGGATGGCTGGGCCCAGAGAGGTGGGGAATGGAGCTAAATCCAGCTGGTGTTTGGTCACAAGTGATGTTCCCCAGGGTCAGTGCTGAGAACAACCCTGTTTAATATCTTTATCAATGATCTGTCTCGGGGAATTTGGCTTCTGAAGAATTTTCAGTATTCAACAAACAGATTTGAATGCTACAGGAGACACACGGAGGAAGTAGATAGAGCGATCAAAATAATGCTGTTTAAAACAGTGTTTATGACTGCCATTTTGGTACTTTTATGGAGGTGAAGCTGTATTTTTGTTTCAAAAAGAAAACTAGGACATTAACTCTAAGAGCTAAAAGCAGATGAAGAAAATGCATCACTTAAACACAGACCAGACCAAGTTGCATTGAAAAGCTGAATCTTAGCAGATGAGATGAATTCCAAGCTGTTTGCTGCAATCTTAGTCTATTGAGAAACCAAACTGAAAATCTGGACGATCAGGAATGAACTGAAGCATATTAGAGCACAGTTGCTTCTATTTTTGCTGTGTATTTACTTTTCCTCAAAAAACCCAAACCCTGCATGTCCTCCTGGAGTGCAGTTGAAGCACCTCTAGAGTGACTCTTTGTATGTAGTTGTAGCTGATAAACTGGTGAAGAGAATGTTTGTCCTGGGAAAGTATTCCAGGCACTCATTTCAACTCAGCCTGTGCTTCAAGGTGACTATTCAGACCTAGAGATGGAAATTTGTTAATGATGTTTCAACTTATATCAGAAAGATAAGCATCAAGTTTCTCAGCTTGTCTAGAGAGGTTTTTAACTTTCCTCCTCCTAGACCACAGGTAGGCATGTTAGCCTCTGCTGGGAGTGGAAAAACAATGACATTTCTTGTGTGTCTTTGGCTTTCAAATTTTATCTAGGAGAAAATACTTTGGTTTAGGTTATTGTTGTTAAAGATGCGTTTGTTTTATTTAGCTCTTCCAAAAAATCTCCACGTTTCACTAGGAAATGAACACCTAAAAGCCTGGCAGGTGGGTTTAACCTATTTAACAAAATGAAGGTTGTGCAGCTATTTTATGCTACCTGATGGCAGGCTGTTTTGATCCCCTGCAGAGACTTTATTTCATTCAAGAAATAAAGCATTTCAGTGAATTTGATGAATACAACAGGGAAAATGACTGACTCCCTTTAACTTGAAGTCTAGAAGTGAGCTTAAAAACAGTGGAATGTGCGATTGATGGCTACATAAAACATGCATTTTTCAAATTGGAAAAGGGGAATTCCTCACTAGAGTGACTCAGTGGAATTCCTCACTAAACACTTTGAGAAAAAGCTTAATATGGCCTCACAGTCCTGCACAGTTATCTTTGTAAACAAATAATGAAGAATTTATAAACACCTACACGTATAGATGCATTAAGAACAAATTTTATTGAGAAGTTTCATTCACAAAGGTGAACATGCTTTTTTTGCTAGGAAAGATGCTTGATTTCACATCTTTTGACACTTTCTCACATGACATTGTCATAAGAAAAAACTTTAGAAAAATATTCTAGAATAAATTGCTATAAAGTCCAAAGCTGGTTGGAAAACTGTTCTTACAGAGTATTAATTAGTGATTCATCAATAGAAGAGGAGAATATATTGTCATTAGTGTCCATGATGAAAAAATAGGGAGTATGGCTCCTAAATTTACAGATGACACCAGTGACAGTAGAAGACAGAATTGTAATTCAGAGTGCTCCTGGTAAACTTGAGAAAAAAATCTGGAAATGAAGGGTGCAAGGCAATACAGACAAATGTCAGATTGTGCCTTCAAAGTCAACTTTCTGGTGTATTTAGCATACGTTCAGCAAACAGAGCATTTCTTTCAATACTCGTGTTTCACAAGCAATACAGAACAATTGGAGAAAATTTAGAAATACACAACAAGAATGGTCTATCTCTTAAAATATGTGACCTATGAAGAAAGCTTGAAAGATCTGGAGTTGTTTAGTCAGGAGGAAACTGACAGATGTGATTGATCAGTCTTGAAAACCAGGAGAAACTAACAGAAAGAGGAAAAAAATATAATCTATTCTCTGTGTTCTTGATTGACAGAATACGAAATAATAGACTCCAAGGTAAAAAGAATTGACGTAAACTCTTTAAATTAAAGAACCCACATTTAAATTAAAAAAAAAAAACACAAACCCCCAAGTATTTTCCAGCAGGGCCTGTGCTTTAGGCACAGGCCTTTATAGAACCATTACTTGAGATTTTTAAGATCAGTTGTTAGGAATGATATAGCTTCAGCTCTACAGCATTTGTAGCAGGTGAATGGGACTATATGGTGACTTTAAATCCATTCATACCCTGGTTTCTGTGGTTCTGCGATATGGCTTTTGACAGAGAAATCAGAAGATGCTGCTTATAAAAGTAATAGTATTGAACTCAAGAACTGCCTTTTGTGCTTCCTGTGAGTGTCTCTTTGATTAGGAAAAACTGTTTTTCTGCCTTGCTCTAGTTAGGCACAGTCAGGCCACTATTTAGTTTCTGCACTGGTAAAACCAAGAATGCATAGTCTGGCATATCTGTGCTCATTTTGACTCACTGTTCCCATTATCAGGGCCCTGAGTGCACTAATAAGCCATAAAACCGCTGACCAGCCTCACCTGGGGCTCCACCCACACCTGTGGCTCCAGGAGCTCGGTATAAGCTCAGCCCCAGGGTTTTCTTCCCTTTGGAGCTGTGACAGAGCAGTGTTAATCCTCAGCTTGGGAACAGCCTTTTTTCTGCCTCTTTCCAGAGGCCTCTGGGCTGAGCTGACCATGTGCTGTGAAAGGTGATTTCTTTTTCTTTTTAATAGCACAAATAAGTACTGTGACTGACTGTCAGGGCAGCAATAATTTCTGTTTAGGCAGGCAATATGCATGTACGATTGTGCTCTACCTCTTCTAAGTGTGAACCTCTGAAGTACTAATTTTTGTATGTCCTGCTTTGGCAATACAAATTTGACCTTTAATTTATTCTAAACCTATCAGCAATGTCCTGATACATTTCACAGGAGAGGAACAAAAAAGGCTGGACAGAATAATCTGCAGAAAAAAACCCCAACAAACCTTAATAAGGAGAGTGTATTATAGATTATAAATTTCCCAATTATGTCAGGATTTAAAAAAAAGCTTTTTTTTTTTCTATAAATGACATCAGCTTGGAAATAACCTACATCTTCTCTGGATAGAAGAGATTAGCACACAGTCCTGATAGTAGTATTAATCAGACCTTTCACTTCTGTTATGCATACCCTTGGTAATACAGACAAAGTGAAAAACTTTGAATTACAAGACAAAATAACAGGCTACATGTATAGGGAAGAGACTTAAATTCTCATTTAAAGTCATAGACATTAAATTCCTGAGGGAAAACAGTAAAACTGCAGACAACAAATTCAGCAGTGTAGTTTTATTGTGAATTTTAAGGTAGTAATTTCCAAGGTCCTTCTTTAACTTGGAAGTATATGCCTAGTGTTTTTTACTCTTTAAGTCTTGTTTGTGCTGAAAGTAAAACAATTAATACTGACATCTAGTAGACATGTGATATTTGTGCAGTACTTATTTTTTTTTAAAAAGGCTTGAAGAAAGTGAGAACAGAAAGTATAAAAAAAAGCCCCAACCTTAACTATACCCAAATGTTCCTTTTCCCTCTCAGTACTGGAAAATATTACTTGAGTTGTTTTCCTTGTCTTTATAAGTTTTCTATTTTTCTTTTCATTTTTAACCTCCTGACTGTAAAAGAAACTGAATACTCACATGAATGGATGAAAAAAACCCAAAACAAAACTTGGAGCTTCACTAGTTCTGCTGCAAAGAATAAGGAAATAATGGAGCAGTTAAGGAAAAATTATGCTCTTCAAGGAATTTCTAAGCAAAGCTATATCAATCTTTATCATTAAAGAAATTGGCAATATTTTGATTTTAAAGTACATTTTGTTGCCAAAATATTTACTAGTATTTGTTGAATTTTTGATCATCCTAGAATAAGTAAAAAAGCAGAATTAAAAAAACATTTGGCACTTGCTGGAGCCCTGCTTCCAGAGAAATATGGCCTATTCTATCAAACTGTTCACTTACAATCCATTTATAGTAAAAGTTTGCACACTTTTTTTATATTGCAGAAAGAATAAAATTGTAAAATGTTCTATAACAATTTGAGGAGTAGTAGAAATGATATTCAAGGAAGTCACACTGGTCACTGAGGGACAGCAATAGACAAATGGGAAAGTTCTGGTCACTGAAGAAATATATTAGTTTTTACCAAGCGTGGCTGCCTAATAGAGATGTCTGGTTGCTCTGAGTAAGACTCCTTTTACCTAATTTGTTCATGTCGCATTTTTCTATAAATAATACAGAAAGATAACTCCTATCAGTTGTTCATTCAACATGACTTTCTTACTGGCCTCTTTTAAGATGCCATTAATTACCCTCTGGGTGGGACTGTAAAGGCAAATTCACTGTCTGCAAATGCACATTGGGCTTTTGGACAGTTATCACTGAATAAACTTTTCATTTGCATTGCTCTCCTCCTCTTTTAAGAGAATAAAAAAGGAAACTTGGTCTTACTATGATTTCCATTTGGCAGCTTGAATAAGAAGTCAGGCCCTGCTGAGTACCCAGTGCTGTAACAGTGGACAGTGATATCACACTTATGATATCCACCCTTCGGCAGTAACAGTTGGGTGAAGGAGCTATACAAGGTCTTTTGCATCTGGAAAATGAACTCTCAATGCTTCCACTGGGGATTTCCAACCACTTTGCATCTAATAATACATGGAGAAAGCAATAGCATCCAGATCTAGTAGCCTGAGTGAATCTATCTCCTGAACAATAAAATCTGTAATTCTATGAATTCTGTGGCCTGCACCCCTAATATTCAGCATTCCTACATTCTTTAAGCCCCAAAGCTTTGTTTTTCTCCCTATGCTGAAACTACCAGTGCTTTTCACTTATATGTATTACTGACAATTTTGCAAATGCAATTAGCTAAACAGCTTTAAATAGTTTCTGAGTATAAAAGTCCCCTGCTGAACTGCATGTGTTCACATCTCTGCTCCATACACTAATGAATAATAATTTGAGGCAGTTGTGATTAAAGTTTTCAGGAGAAAAGAAAGCTAAAGTGTCACACCACAAGTCAGCAGGAGGACTGCCCATAGAACACAAATTTTTTAAAAAAAACAGAAGCTCCTTCTTGCCTGTGAACATCGTTTTTCAAACCCTCTTAGGATCCTCTTTTCCACAGATTGTGGTTGATCTTCCTCCTTGTCTTTGAGAATTCATCAGTACCTTTTCTTTACAAGCTCAGGCCTTCCTCTTTCCCATCTCACTGTTAAAATAGAATTCCCTTCCTCAGGTGTTTCTCTGTTGAGTGTCATCGGTATATCCTTTCCAAAGAATTTTTAAATGCATTCGGCTTTGGTGGTTTGTCTCACTAAGAAATCCCTCAAATAGAAAAATACTGTTTTTTTTTCACAATTTAAAAATGGACCTCCCACCTAGCAACAAAACTTTTCATGCTGAGAGTTTTGTTCAATCTAGTAAGTCATCACCTACTATCAAAAGAGTCTGACAATTTTAATCACAAAACCTTCGTTTATTTTTTTATAATTTTGTCAGTCTGTGATCAGCAGAAACAAAATTTTGCAACTTCGCAGTCTTCCCAAAAGTTTTGTTTTAATTATTTTTAGTAATTTTAATATTTTTAGTAATATGCAGCCATAAAGATGCATCAGTTGTATTTGAGCACAGATTTAGCAGCTTAACCTGTGATAGCTCAGTCTGAAAGTTTACATTTGGATCATAAGGCTTGATTAACTTTGGAATGAGATGGATATTTCTGGTTAGTCCTCTACTGTTCTCTTTAATGTTCAGTAATCATTGTAGGAAGGATTTCCCCTATAGTAATTAGTAATTTGAAAAAATAAGAAGGTGTCTGAACCACAGAAACAACCTTTTCAATAAAATTTCTTTTTAAATGTTAAGCAGTCTTTACAACCGGTGAGTAAAGGCTTAATCATAAGTAAAGTATCACTAAAAGGCAAGTTGATGAGCTGGATTGAAGCCAATCTACCATAGACATGCACACCACAAATAGTTCTGGTATATGAAAGGCTACTTTTGAACCTGATAGTCTTTTGCATTTTTCATAAGCTAATGGAAATTCAGTCTCCAAAAAATCAACTTCTAATGTTATCAGTGCACAAAAGTTCCCTTTACCCCAAAGCTACAGGCTTTCTTGTTACTCAACATAGACCAGACACGTAAATAAAAGTCTCTACCTTTGGTTTAAGTAGTGCAATTGTCTTTGAATCTCAACGTGATTGAGTCTGCTTAAATACACATTAACAACAGCTAAGCTCCTATGAAAATAAAACCGTACACTTGGTTTTTAGGCCAATTAACATCTGTAGTTTATCCCAGTGATAAGAGCTTTAAAAAGTAACAATCTCGTGAGACAAAAAAAGCTAAATCAAATGAAGTAATTTATTTAGTACTCTTAGAGTTATAAGGTGCTACTGATAAGCTGTTATTGTGAGTTTTTCCCAATCTAGAGCTGATGAAAAAAATTTTTTTGAATTTGTTGGCACTATCACAGTATTGAGTTGAGTATTGCAAAGCTGTAGAAATTATTCTGTATTTGTCTTTCACTCAGTTGCTAGATTGAATGAGATTACCTGAAATTTAAATACTAAAAATTTGATCTGTCTTGTGTGAAAAGGAATGTACTTGCTGAAAGACCAAGTACCCTGAGCATAAAAAAGGCAAAACTTAAGTTTTTCTGTGTATGTGTAACATTAGTGCTGAACAATACCCTGTTCATACTTTCTTTGAGGTATTCTGTATATTTTTTGTTGTTCCAAATTTGTTTTCTTAGTTGAGAAGCTGTTTGTTTTATTAATACCACAGTGTAATTCAATACAACATTTACTCTCACTGGCCTTCCTTGAAAACAGAACACTGAGTCATGTGAGCAACGATACGTTTAATACTTGCTTAATACTGCAACTCTAAAAATATTGGCTTGTTTTTACAGCGGGGAAACTGAGGTACATAATGATTTTAGGTCTAAAACATCTCAATATACTTCAAGACATCTAGAGCTTGATTTCTATCAGAACACCTACTGTTATGAATTTTCAAGCTGAAGGTATAATTTTTGCTGACTTCAGTTTTGTCTGTGAATGATCAGCTTTGACCACAGAGCCGAGTCTCAAGTCGGGCACTTAATGAGAAACTCATAATTAGTAGACACGTGAGAATATAATTTAAAAGCTTTTCTGCTTAGTTGAGAGTGTCTGTCACACAGGCAGGGATAAAATGTAATTCTGTGGGAGAAGTTTCAACTGTCTTAGTCAGAAGACCCTCTTGATTCCTATTTCAGTTTACACCTCCCAGTGTGAACGACAAACCACACCAAAGTGTTATGGGCAACTGCTTCTTTTGCTGTGAACCTGTGATGTGTTCCCAGAGACCA
This sequence comes from Anabacerthia variegaticeps, assembly GCA_035583185.1. NCBI lineage: Eukaryota > Metazoa > Chordata > Aves > Passeriformes > Furnariidae > Anabacerthia > Anabacerthia variegaticeps. The sequence continues at coordinate 14,941,547 of JAWWEW010000001.1, read as the reverse complement.
TTCCTACCACATACAGAGAGGTACAAGCCAGTACAACATGGGGTGGTATAATTAAAACTTTTACAATGCATTCAACAGGGATATGAAATTCAGGTGACATATACCACTTTAATCCTCACATTTCTTTATTTTAACATAATTAATTTTGCAGCAGTCACTCTAAAAATATCCAGTCATGCATAATTTTCAAGACCTTAAAATACAAGAGAAGCTAGAAAAGGAAATTAGGGCCTATAGCAGCACATAGCTATCGGCAGGGTTGCTACTCTTAAATCAGTAGCTCACAGTTCTGGCATTTAAGCTCAAAGGAACTGACAAAAGTGACACTCATTCTCTGTGTGGACTAGACCGTTAAAATGCGTTTTGGCCAGTGAGTTTCACATGTATTCTCCAGTATCAGTGGAATGTGACTTTGGGAATTTGGTTCACTGATAGGGAATGTAGTCGGCCTTAATATGTTATTAATTTTTGATTTTTTTTCAAACTTACTGGTCTTAAAAACTGTTTAATATTTCTCTCTGTTTTCTTTTGTCCTGGTTCTAGATGCTAGTTGTTTGAGACAGACACAGCCTTTGTCTGGTGTAAGTGGTACTTACTACAACAGGATTCTGGTGATGACCCATCCTGGTGTGTGGCTTAAATTCTGGTACACGCTATTGCAATGCAGATAAACACACACATCCACCCTTCACTCTGAAAATTAGGCCTGGTCATCCACCAACAAAGAGTGTTGCATGGAGGTCTAGCACTGCGTAATGTATTATATACTCAGTTTTTAATGATCATAGTTCATCCAACCCCAGCTTGTCTGCAGGATGTATTTACTCCTGGTTAAAGCTTTTGTCCTCCAGCATATTTCATTCAAATAAAGGCAAAAAGTAATTATTTTCTTATAACTGAAGAAGTTAATTTATTTTTACCAGCCTCTCACTTGATGGTGTTCAGATTTTCTGCAATAATTTGTGAACAGGACAATAAGAGACAGAAGATTTCATTTAGAAAAAAGTTGTTCAGAAAAATAGAAGTGGCTGGAAACATAACTCAATAGTGAAAAAATCAGTCTGTTTCTCAGAGTACCTGAAAACTCTCACTTTCAGTTGACCTTGTTATTACATATCAAATATTTTGGGTGAGGTATTCTATAAAACCTGAAGATATCTGATATTAACCATCTAAATACTTTTGAAAAATGATTAACTTTAAAACTCCACCCTTCTGATAATCACCAGTTATTTTTTTTACAGCATAGGCAAAGAATATTTAATAGTATCAATATCATGAATTTCAGCAAGGCAAACCCAGAGACCCAGGACAGCGGCTGGGTTCTTTCTGACTGGCAAGAAAGGAGAGAGATAAAGGTCATGAAGAGCAATACAGGAAAGTCCAATTAGATATTAGTTGGGTTTTTGGTTGGTTTTTTTTCTTTTTTTTTTTTTTTTTTGCCTGCAATAAGGTATTCAAGTACTGGAGAAGGTTTCCTAAGGAGGTTATGAAATCTCCATCCTTGGAGCTGTTTGTAATTCAGCTAAGCAACCAGCCTACAGTTCACCCTCAGAGGAGGGTGCTAGCCCAGATGACCTTGAGAGGTCTTTTACAAGCTATACAGATCTATAATTGTGAAAAAATCCCTTTTCCTGGGCAAGATAAACCTGTAAAGTAAGACTCATCAAAATTTTTTTTTTTACTTACGACTGGTGCTGACCATCTGTGGGTAGTGAGGGCTGTGATATGCTTATCTATGGTAAAACTTTGGGTGATCAAAACAAGAAACATTTACACACTGAACACTTCCTAGTACAAAGCAGTCTAGTGATACCATGTGCCACAGTCCATTTTCTTCTGGGATAGCACACCTTTGAGGCATAGTTATGTAGTGAGTAAAGTCTTCCAGTCCCAGGCACCTGATTTGATAAAATCAGGGTGGAATGGGACTCTTTGATCCATGTTCTCCTATCACAAGAGTCAGTACAAGCCCTGTGCTGGGACTGCTTTGACTGCTGGTAAGGCACTCCCGTGCAGAGTCAAGGAGTTAAATGGGTTATTCAGTTTCCATTTTCACCACTCATCCCAGCTGTGTATGAGCAATTATGACAGTTGCTAACTAAAGATTTGTGTTGCTTGGCACCAAACAATATCCAGTGAACCAGCAGCGATGTTCCCTCAGTGGACACATGAAATTTCTTCACCATGGTAAAAATTCTTGGATGGTATTAAATATTCTATTCTATTGAAGATGCTGATTTAATCTTTTCTCTACAACTATAGTTTTCCTTTTTCATCATAAAGAGAGAGGACTACACCTGAGAGATCTTAACAGTGCTCTAATGGGCCAGTCTCTTCATGTAAGAATCAAGCACATTTAATATATTGACATAGGACATGGTCAGGATGGAAGGGTAAACACTTCACTCCTCCTCTGCAGTAGGAATTGCATGTGCCTTCTTTGCAGGGTGCAGTCTTCTAGAATCCCACATCATAGCCTCTTTTCAAGAAGTCATCTCTGGGCCCCAGGAACCTGACCACTTATTCCTCAAGCTGTCTGGGTTTAGTGTATGCCTCTGTGAGTGTGTGTGAGTGTGTGTTAACTCTGTGGAATTGGAGACGAATGAACCATGTAAGCCTTGATCAGATGTGATCCGGGTTGAAGTTCTCAGGGCAGAGAAAAATTGCCAGGTTCTCTCCTCATGCTCCATGGTGAAATGAAGGAAGCCAGCAGTTTCTGTTTACACTGACTGAGCGGGGAGTCACTTTGACTAGATCTCATTAAGGCTTTCTAATGGAAAATGAATGGGGCCACAATGAGCTGAACAAACCAGGGTCTGTAAAGTATAAATTTTCATTCCTAAAGTTTCGATTCTGTTGCAAAGTTTTGCTCTAAAATTGGGAGAACAAGCTCAATATTTAATTTCAGACTGAATCTATCTGAAGGGAAACATGATGGTTTGTTGAATTGAGTTGAATGGTTTACATTCAGGTCAGATTGACTGACTTGATGTGGTAGCTCCTGGAAGCTGCAGTTGTAGGGGGAGTAATCATATATTTTTATTCTCTTGGGAAGAAACGAAATCGAAATAGGTAAGGCTGACCATGTACTTTATCTGCAGGTCCAATTTTGAATCAGTGATATTTAAATGCATACATTTTGAAAGGTGTCTGTGTTTGTGTATGCACTTCCAGGAAAAAAATACATTACAAATACTTTTATATCTAGGTATATATATATGTTCTAGTGTTTATATAAATGCAATAAAATGTATTTTTCTTACTTTTGGGAAAGCATAGCTGGAGCCCAGAGGTGAATGAAAGAGGTCTACAAAATAAAAATATCTTTCTCACTTGGGATATTTTGACCCAGTACATATGGGATTTATTGCAAAACGTGGCTATGCTTTATTTGAACTATTCAAGCATGTATGGCTATTATTGCCAGTCCTGTGCCACGAGGAGAATTAATACTGTAACTTAGTTTGTGTAGAAATGAATGAGTTTATGTTCTTCTGACTCTGCAGCAGAGCCACAAGATGGCAGGAGCACCTCGCCAGTTTCTTTTCACAGCATTTCCATTCTATTTTCCTACATTTCTTGTGTTGCATTGCATTTACATAATTTTGATGGTTTTAAAAGCGAACTTAGTTCAACAGCAAGTCATTCTAAAGGTTTCGGGTCTCTTATTATATATGCCAAAATCCAGAGTAAATGCAATAGTATTGTCAAAAGCTGAAGTGTTGTACCAGTGGAAGAATGAGTGCCTTTTAACATCCAATTCCATAATATTTTCCTTATTTGGAAAATAAATCCAATCTTCATCATATTTCCAACTACTTAGAAAACTAATTTTTTCTTTCTTGATCAAGTTCATGATGTTAAAAAGTTCTAATGGACTGACAAATCTCTCCCAATCTATTCCTTACATTAAAATTCTGAGAAAAAAACTAAAAATGCAAGTTAGTGAGGGAGTACTATAATTTTTGTGTTCCTGAAGGGATGTACACCAGGTGCAGTGCTATCGGGGACTTGCCTAGAGCTGGTACAGATACAGAATGTTGCCTGCACCTTGACAGGTGTGAACAGTTTTGGATGTTTTGAGGAAAGCAAAATGAGCTTTAAACCTCTTAAAAATATTTAACAACTGTTTGTGAGGCATCTCTAGCATATCTGTGTTTTGAAGAAGCATTTAAACTAGGGAGAGAATCTTTTGGGGTCACAAATTTTCACTGCCACTGAGAAATGGGCTCAAACTCAACCATATAAGTGGCCTTGAGGATTGTCAATGTACAAGTACTTAGGAGAGCTTTGTTAAGAGTTTGTAAATTTGATTATTTGGTGAGTCTTCTTACCTAAATGTACTCTAACCACACCACGGGATTTTTCTCTGTAGATACATACAACATCCCACAGAATAATTTGTGCATAAACTCTCCTGGGCTCCATGGGCTAAGCAGACCTTTCCCGACAGTTGTGGGTGCTCCCTGTATTTCTGCTCAGTTCACTGTGCAAAACCAAGGTTCCTTAGGAGAGACAGCATGTGTCCAGTGTGTCATCAGAGACTGCACAGAAAGATTACGTAGGTGGTACAGAAAAGAATGAAAATTGTAGTGGAGGGAAACCACACTCATGGAAAAGAGAAGTGAATATGACAGGGTCTTTCTGTGTTAGAAGGATTATCAAGAAGATGAATTTTAGAGAAGAATGCAGAAAATAATGTATTATACTGCTTAATAGACAAGAGGTAAAAAATGCATAAGGTGTTTTCAAGTGTGGACTGATGGAACCAATGTAGAAGTGTCAATGCAAGTAAGACGTAGGAGTCTGTGGGGCCTCACTGCCTCTGCCTAATGGAGCCCATTTATCTTGGATCATAAGGATACCACTCACAATTGCAGCTGTCAGGACGGGTTTTTTCTAAGGTTTTTGTTCTCAATAGGTGGAAGTAATTTTATGTGAACAAATATGGTCCCTTACTGCAGACCATGAATGTGAGAGGCATGTTTGCGGCATAACTCCAGCAATCACTGTTGAAAGCACTGGACTGAAAGAAATATCCTTGCCCTCTCCTTCCTCCTCAGTGCCGATATGAGGCTGTAGAACCGCAGAAGATGTGGACTGAGGGAGCCTGGTGTAACTGCCCTGCTTGCTGTGCAGCATGTTGGAGACACTGATGTTCCTTATGTAGCCCCAGCTTGGTACTTTTCAGAGCAAAACCTCTGTTTAGGCATTGAGCAGCAAGATAAAGCCAGGGTGATTCCCCTCTCTATGGCGTGTGTAGGCAGGGTCTGCATCTATGGTCTGTCCCTTTTTTGTGTTAAGATCCTGTTTTCAGTTTCTTAGAAGATTTCACAACTTAAAATGTTCTTGGTGAAAATGCCCATGCTGAGTGTCATTTTTTATTTCTGTAAGAAATATAACTACATGGTTAGATAATTTCCCAGAATGTAAATAGGGGGAAAGTACATTTGCCCTTTAAAAAGACTTCACTGAGAAGAACTAGCACTTCCACGCTAGCAAACAAAAGTCTTGTGGAACTTGTTTTTGAATGAAGGTATTGCCTTTTCTTAAGGAAAAGAAGATCATAATTGATTAAATTTCCAGTATACATTCTGGTCCTTGTACATATAGGAAGACCTGGTAAGCAAGGCTGACTACAGCTACTTCCACTTAGTGATTATATAGACTGGTAGCTCCTTGCTAGAATCGTTCCTTAGGGAATGACACTGAAGGATCTGTAAATCTTGAATCTAAATTATCTCCTCCCTTGTCTTTTACCCTGCCCCCTTCATCCATTTCTTTGTCCCTCTGCTTCCCATTGCTCTTTTGGGAGGGTCAGCAAAATTAAACTTGTGTTTCTGAGAAGCTATGAACTAGCTCAACTAGTCATTCCAGATGGCAAATCAGGGGATAGCTTTAATGTGGAACATCTGAGGAAGCTATATTAAACAGGGATTTGAGAGAATTCAGACTGCCTGGATAATCAGCATACACCTACAGATAGCACCACTTCCTATAATAAAGGAAGCCAATTTGACAGAATAGCATAACTTTTACATTTGTAAACTTCTAGGTAACTCACACCATAGCTTTTTTTTTTTTTTAGCTTAGATGCACCTAAAACGCATGTGGGTGTACACAGAATATTTATGTGTTTGTCTACTGATACCTATTTATCTAGCTATCTAGTTATCTCTTGGCATGAATAAAAATCTATTCTAATAAAAACCCACAGCTTTGTATTTCTTTGTGAAGTGGAAAATGTAAGTGGTAATTTTGCCAGCAGAGAAAATCTATTTGAAGTTTTCTCTTGATGGCAGTTGCTTCTTGAATTTTTATCTTCTTTAATACAATGTGGGATGCTAAAGCCCACATCTACCCAGAGGAATCATAATCCATTTTAGCTGTTCAAACAACATCATGCTATTAAAGGACTTTTGATTTCAGAGTCTTTTCACTGTACCGGACTTTTTTTTTTTTTTGCTGGAGCAATATATTTTGTCTCATTTTAGTCCATTTTATACCTATTGTGTGTTATAATCCCATATTATTTACTCTGAGTGTTGCATATAATCATCTGCAATTTATATTGTTACATTTATTTAATACATTTTAGAGCCAATACCTAGATAAATGCTAAAGAAAAACAAAAATCTACCTTCTGTCTTCTGTCCCCATCTTGGTCTCTTACCCTCTAGTGTTTCAAAAGGAAAAACAATTTGGAAATTGAAGGATTGACCTTTTCACCTTTCAAATGAAGGCTCCTGTTTGTGAAATGTGTTGTGTGGTTTGGCTCTTTATTGAACTCCCAGAGCTATTTATACAACGTATACAGCCGTGGTGGCTGCTGCAGGCATCAGCAACTGTGCTGTTCTGTGTAGGTGGCCTAGAAGGAATCCAATTAGAAACAAGAATATCTGTGAACATTTGGTATTTTACTAAGTATTTGGAAGAAGAAAGAGACAGTATATACTTTTACTGCCTGCAGTGTAGTTGTAATCCCAAAATGCATACAAAAAACTATACAGCATTAACTGTAGAAAGGAATTATTTCCATCACTGAACAGGATAATGTACCAGGCAGTATTCTCTGGGTCCTTCCCTGTGCTTGCTTTGTAATGTCATGCTTTGATAAGCCTTCAGAACGGCAATATATGCATTTTTTTGGTGTGTGAAGAATTTAAAGTAATTTATTTGACTTCAGTTTTTTGAAATACTACAATACTTTCCTGACATTTGACAGAAAGTGAAAAAGTAAATACTGAACTACAGAATAACAGCTCCTCTCAGCACATCCTTAATCCTTATGGAGACTTGTGCATGGACTCAAGGGAGTCCGTGTAAATATAAAGTTTCTTTCTGCTGTGTTTGCTTATGAAACCAGATGAAAATGTTTGTGAAAATACAAAGATATACAGTGAGATTAAATTCAGACATTTTACAGACCTCAGAAAGAGCAATGCCGGCTGAGGTGTGTTACCATGGGGGACATTTCTAGGAAAAACTAGACCCACCTGTAATCTGTCATGTGGAGTGACAACCTTCCCACAGCACCCCCTCTCTCCTGGAAATTCCTCTCTCCATAGGAATTCTGAAAGGACTTCACTCTACCATGTGTACACACCCTCTGGACTGAGGATCCCCAGTGCTTTACCCTGGAAAAAGGGGAAGGATTTACAACTCATTAGCCATGGAACAGCCAAAGTACCATCACACTTAACACTGAATAAACAATGTTTATGGTGAAAAGGCAAACTATTTCAGGCAGCAGTAGACAGTAACAGTCATTAACAGTGTGTAATTTAAAAATAATCTCTAAAATATATTTTATTTTAAATAAAAAAAATGTTAGATGCACTTAAAGAATTGTCCATGTTATAGAACAGTATTGATGACTAACTCAACTTATTTGTGTTTGACCTTAAACAAAAAAAAAAAAAAAAAGGAAAGATAAAGAGTCCTTGACAAACAATTAAAAAAATAAGCCCTTACTTTTTAGGCACACAAAGTGAAATCAGGTCTGTGTAAAGGATCTTTGCAGTTGCAACTAAATATTAGACACCATTTTGCCATTGCTACCTAACTTGCAAAATATTTTTCATGAAACAAATGGAAACTGATCATGATAAGAGGAAGATTACAAGAAGCTTCTCTGCTGTCTCGGTTTTCCATTAAGTGAATCTGTAACTTTTCAGTAAAAATGCTTTTTCTAAGTATTAATAAGAATATCTCTTTTATTATTAGCAGAGTTTTCTAATCTGTATTGTTGAAAATAAACATCAGGGTCACTGATAAGAAACCATTTTGCTCTTTAACTTTTGTTGAAAAAAATAAAAATTAGTTTCAATGATGAGCTGGACTCAATCATGGTAACAATGGAAAGTAATTATCTAGTAAGTGTTGTTCACATAAATCATTACGTGTATCGACATACATTGTTCAGGTAGAGCATAATATTGAGGGATAAAATCTTACCATTAACATTGAACCCTCTGTTTCCTTATTAGCAAAGTATAAGGTGTATGGTATAAGGTCCACGAAGCATATTTGAAAGAAAAATGAAATATTTATTTTTGTTCTCTCAGATTTAGTGTGGAAATGTATGATACTTCATAAAGGTTTTGTTTTTTTTGAGGTTTGTTTATTTGTGTGGGTTTTTTTGTTTTGTTTTGTTTTGTTTTCCCAGCATAGAAATGTTTTAACTGTATTACTTAGAAGTACAGCTGAACCAAAATATTAATTTCTTGACCAGTGAATACTGTCTTATAACCTCCATCCATCCCATAAAACACTCAAATTAAAATGAAATTTCCTAACCCTAAAAACCTTCCATAACTTAAACCCCCTTGGCAGTACCATTAAGGATGATGTGATTTATTAGAAATATGATGTTCGATGTAATTATTTTTGATATATTTTAAGCATTATTTCAGAACAGACATTCAGACAGTAGTACTGTGGACACTACTGTGGACAGCACTGTGGACAGAGAAAGCCACAGGGCCTCTTCCATGCTGGTGTGATGTTCGTATAGCATTCCAGAAAGGAGATAGGATGGGCAGTCAGGAATGAGACTGTGAGGGTGCTTTCAGTGAACAGACAGACCTGACTTAGCCCTTGAGTTCAACAATAATAAATTGAGGAATGGAGAGCCAAAGTGCAATAAGAATTGTGAATAATTGCCTAATTTACCTGTTCTTGTATGTAATACTAGAGAGACCTAATAATCTGGGATGTTCTCGGGCAAGAACTGCTTGAACAACAGATTTTTTTTTGTTTTCCAGTGTTTACAAATTAGGAAATATAATATTACAAGATCACGAACCTGCTGTTACTCTGGGTCTGAACATTGCTTCAGTGAAACTAGGGGAATGCTTTTCAGTGGTACCAGAGAGAGAATATTCTATATTTAAGAAGGCAGCTTCTGAATGCCAGTATTTTTTCCCACAACAACTGATGGTTTTACCTCTTCACTGAACAAACTCCACTTTTCAAGGCATGTGCAACTTGGGTTTTTCTGCTACAGTCACCCTGAATCATGGAAAAAAATAATCTAATATTCAACATCTAGGACTTCAATTGTCCAAGGCCTGAAAAGAAAGTAAACGTAGGAGAGGAATCAGCATTTTCAGGCTGAAAGATGGAAAATGCTGGGGTTTCTTCAAACCATGATCTAGATTGGGAGCTTCATTTTTTTTTAGTAAATAAATCCAAAGCTTTTTGTCCTTTGTTCCCTGCATGAGATTGAACTGCAGGAGAAAATTGAAGGGTCTTTCCTCTTTTTTTTTTGTGACTCTTTCTTTACATGTTCATCTCATTTGCAGTCTTGTGCTTCCTGATTATAGAGATTCTTTGTTGTGCCTCTCATATCCAGCTTCCCATTTTGTGTGAGAATGCTGCTTTGCTCTAAATCCTTTTAGATTATGCCTCTCTTTCTGTCCATGGTTTCATGAAAAGCAGCTGATTAATATCGACAACATTCTTCACCATCCATAAATGTTGGGTCACATAATTTGAGCAAAAAGATGCAAAACTGCTTGTACACATGTTAATTTTTTAAAAATTCTATTTTTAGGACTTGAAATAGCTGAATGATTATCTTCACATCATTGCAGGATTTAGTTACTGTTTGATGCCTACCTTTGCCATCAGCAGTGTGGTAAACAAAATTTGCTACTATATAAGTAATGACAATCTAAATAATACACAGTAATAATCTCTTAAAACTTGTTTCTATCAAAAAAATATATTGGAAATAAAGCTAAGAACAATTATCACTTGTGGCCCTCAGAAAGTGCCAAAAACATCCCATAATAATATTGCTTAATGGCTTCTTCCAGGTATTCCTCTATTTACTGTGGAGCATATTAGTCTGTGCTGTAAAGCTAAAATTAATCCTGTAGGCAATTATTCATGTCCCTGTTCATATGTGACAAAAGAGAAAAACACGTGTGCTCATAGACTGATGTCATCCCTGCAGAAATACCATTTACTAGTAAGAAAATCACCCAACTATTTAAACAGAGTGTGAATTCTAACTATTTAAACAGAGTGAGGCTGGAGAACAATGACAATTTCAGTGCTGTATGGAACAGTGTTTTATTACATTATAAATTCTCAGTGCAGTGACATCAATATTCATCTTCTCTAGTACAATGCAGAAGTCACTGCAATTACGAACAAAGCTTTCCACAAGTGACTGTGGTACTGGATTGTGTATGAAAAAATCAATATTAACAATTTAAATGAAAAAATGCTAAATGAAGAGGGTAGTTGTTAACACAATATAAGAAAATCCTTCTAAATGTGCCTCTTCTTTTTTTTTTTTTATTTTTTTTATTTTTTTTAATTTCTGCTCACAGGGGAACGAGGCAATGACATTATGAAGGAAATGTTACCTCAGTATCCTCATATGCCATTCTAATTTTAGATACTCATTTTCAGACTCCTGTGGATTTTGACTGAGTTAGTTGCTTAGAAATGTCAGTTATTTGCTTCTTTCTTGAAACCCCTCTATTATTCCTAAAGAACCTTTACTTTTACAGTACTGCTTTATACAACACCTCAAAAGTACCTAGGCTCCTATTATGGGAAATAAAACATGAAAATTAGCACAACTTAACTTACTCTAAAATATAATGTTAAATGCATTCCTTATTACAATTAATGGTGGCTGGCAAATGTAAAAAGAAAAAAACAAACATCATCACTGTCTGTGTCTTCCAAGGTCACAAACATACTCTTTTTTATCTGTTTTAAACTGACTGTGTTGACTGAATTTCTATGAGTTGTTAAACAAGGAAGAGGAAAGTTGTGGTGAATTATATGAGTTTAGAAGGTGCAAGAGTGACAAAGAAAACTGGCATGTCATTGATACTCTGTGTGTTTGAGCCTGATTCAGAGTCTGAAAAGTTGTAGAGTCAGTTTGTTGCTGAATTTTATGCTGGCGTTTTTAAGGGCTGGTAACATCCTCCGGAATCCCCCTTTTTTGGTAGTCTTCTATCCTCCAATGGCCTTTAAGATCAGGGGATTCTGGCTTGACAATTCTGAAGAAACACTGGAAATTTCCAAACTGCTGTGTTTCTACTTATGGTAAAATAGTCTTTAGGATGGAGAGACTGCTGAGGTGTTAATTGCCACAGTAAGCAACACTTCCCTTGTGCATGATATGATCCCTTAACCAAAGACTGGGGATGGCACAAGGGAAGACACGTAATTTTCTTGTGGCAACTCACATTCCTCTAAAATGAATGCACTTTGTTAATCTGCATTTATATATATTATAAAAAGAACAGTGAAATATTATGACCTGCCATAATTGTCTGTCAAAACCCCCTTTTTTTATCATAATCTCTAAAGAAAATTATTAAAATAAGAAGGTAATTTGTGGCTACATAGAGTCAAAACCAAAACAAACAATAACCCACTGTCCCATAATGTTACTATGGAGTTGAACTCAAAAGTAGCTATCACTAATTTAAGGTACAATCTATGAAACAGGTATTACCTGTTTACTCATATACCTCACAGCAAGTATTTTGAAGTCTGCTTAAAGCATAAAACTTAAACTCTGAAAAAAAAAAATAAATCTAAGTCATTAAACATATATAGAAAGAAACTCAGCAACTTCAGCTGTCTGTACTTTTCTGTATGTTTTCCAGTCTTTGGGGAAAATTTAGTACTTTCTCTGAAAAATCACCTCTCTTTCCATTGTCTTCTTACCATTACACAGTTACAGAAATAAATTGTCTTTTTCTAGACATGTTTCTCCAAAGCTGCAGGTTTGATTGCTGATTGCTACGGCCTGAGCATTAATTACTTTCATCTAGTAAGGACTCCAAAGTTTTTGCATTGTTTTCCTTTCTCTTATTCTTGTGGAAATCTTCACTAGCTCAGCCAAGGTGCAATAATTCCCAGCAGTAGAATTAACTAAGAAGCCAAATTCTATGAAATTTGCAAGATCTGCACAGTCCTCAAAGAGCTTCTTTTATTGTGTACAGTTCTGCCTGTTGAAGAGAAGATTCGTCTCTTCCCACATGTTTTTCAGGACTAACATATGAGCTTTAACAATTTTATCTCTGAAGCTCCAGACTGGCTGAGATATGAGTTTTGTATAGACTGCTCCTCTGAAACTCTTCTGACAGTGTTGGTTGGGAGAGGCTCAGGGTCTCTTAATATTTTGTTTAGGCGGCTCTTGGATGAGAATATCTCCTAACAGCTCTACAGTAGTGATGTGTGAGTTCATACCTCCTGCCCTTATCAGATAATCTTAGGAAAATAGTTTGTATTAATGACTTCGTCACTGGTTTTCTTAAGTAGTGGAGAGGAAGAGACAGCCAGACTTCTGTGCTTTTCTGTAAATGAACTGAGTTGTTGTGAGATAATAGAGATCCCATGAGAAACGTCATGCTACGCAAGTGCTCCTGAATACATTAGGCACTGGTGAGTGTATGAGATGCTGAACACCCATCATGGTTAAATCTTAAGAGAGAAATTTCTAGAGAATCTTCATGCTTGATCTGATCCCTCCTTTATAGAGTTCCTTGAACAGAGGCTCAATCTGTGATAAATAGTTATTCCTACAAATAGAGGTACTTAGAGGTAGTTAGTAGTATTTGAAGATGAGGAGAAACTACAAAACCAGTATCATGGTGAATGCAAGGAAAGTAAAATTATTTCTAACCACTTAAAAAGATTATTTATTTATTTATTTATTTATTTATTTATTCCAAGATTTTTTCCACCCTTTCATGGGAAAGATTTCAATAAGCATGAGCTTGAAATATCGTGTGCATGAATGTGTATTAAACCTCACTTTGGGGAAGCAAAAGAGATGTAAAGAAGTTTTCAATGGGAGTACTGATACACCTGTAATGTCCCCATTCAAAGTTGAAGGTTTTAATGTGCAGACTTCAAGGAACAATCTGTACAGAGTAAGCTCATTTGTAGCTCTCTTACAAGAAGTGCTTACCTTTTACTAAATCAGGATGTGAAGATGCCAATCATAGACAGTTGGGATAGCAGTGAGTCTGGAGGAAAGTTTCAGGGATGATGAGTGGATGTTTGTTCCCTGTTCCCCTACTTGTTTAGGATGGTGTCCTTTGGTTCTGAGACTGTGTGGGTGTGATGAGGGATTAAGAAAGGAGAACAGTGAAAAGAGTGGGAAGCTAAGTCTGGATGGCATTAAGCCCAGCTGGGAGTTGTGCAGACTAGAGGCAGATTTTAATGGGAAATGTGAAGACTGTCTATTATTTCAAGAACCAGTAAATTATAGAAAGAAACCTGGAATAAGAGAGGGGGGAAAAGACCTGCCATAAAAACAAGTGCATATGTGAATAAGGAATGGCACTGCTTGATTTCTCATTAGTATTGTTCAAGACTAATACTGCAAAAAATGCTGGTAGCTCCCAAACTGGGAAGATGTGACCTGCCTTTTTTTTTGACGTATTTGTTTCAATCACTTTTATTAATGGAAGTCTGGCACCACATTTAGCAGAATAAAAACATTCTATTGTACCCCTGGTACCAAGCCTCTTCCATGACCAAAGACACATGGGACTTGGATATGTGTAATATTTGTGTTAATAAAAGCATTGCTTGTCTTTTAGAAACCCATACCTACAATTTAACAGAGATATGAACTGACCTATATTATGCTCTTCCCCTGTTGTATTAGCATGGTAGACATTATAAACATCTTAATTTAATGAGAGTATTACACTAATCAAAGCTGGTACCTTGGAGTGCTGAAGCAGCAGATGCACACTTGCTAACAATGAAAACACAGAATCTCTCACAAACAAAATATAATCCATCATAAACAGCATAAGAGCCTAAAGAAAGACAATAATTTAAATGGAATGGAATACACGTGCCTGATGTGTCACTTTCAATCACACACTGACTCATTTAGAACATGAATTTTCCTGAGGGCTTCTGCAATTTATAAGACTTGCTGACTATTCATGCACTGATAGTGTCCATTCTCTCTTCTCTTTACAGGGTATTTAAACGAATAGTGTTCATTAATATTAATAGAAAAGCTTGGGATTAATCCTTTTAAAACAGTATTCAGAAAAAAATATGTTGTTGTTTTTCACACAGAATGTCTGCACATAAGCTGTTTTCCGCTACCCCAACTGAACAAGGAAACTCTGTATTTGCAAAAGCATGCACTTCTTTCAACAAAAAAATGCATCTGATCAAGTTAGTTGCCAGGAGAGCAACTAAAAATTCAGAATTTTTGTTCTGGGAAAATTCTGACACTCTGGAAATGCTACCATTGTGCTTCAGAACATCACAACATCTGGAATCTGCTTTGCAAGTAAAGAGTTTAAGAAAGTTTTGTTTTGGTTTTGGCAATCTACTGATTTTCCCAGGGAAAAGTAGGGAACTGGTATATGGTTTTAAAGATTTCTTTGCTTCCATCTGTAAGAGAAGGAGGTGGAAATCTCTGACTCAGACTGGAGTTCCCAGTGTTGCTGGGATGTTAGGATTATGTTAGAGCAGAGCTGTAGATACTGAAATGTCCTGGGCTACATGATTTGTGTCCTGGGATCTTTGGCTATTGATCTAGGAGTCTTGGATTCATAGAACTCTAGCAGGAGAAATAGCAGAGTGTCAAAATCTTGCCATGTTTTCTGTGTATGTCAGCAAATGCCAGTCTTTTACAAAACATCACACTTTAATGTTTCATTTGGAGTCATGCAAAATGGGTTTAAATTATTATATTCATCTCATTTGTATGTATTTTGGGTCCAAATTGCATGACAATAACTGGTAACATAACACTGTCACACTATTGTGATCTTAGAAATTAAATAAGATGCCTGTATTCACTAAAGACTCTGCCCATCTTCCTCCAGCTTTACAGCCTTAGGCTTTTGCCTCCTTGGCCTGAGGGCATTGTGGAATCAATCACATCACCTGTGCACCCTATAATTTCATCTATATACCTCAAGGTGCAGGAGAGTGGAAAGCCAAGGTACTATGGAACAATTTATCTTTGCCTCTTGTTCCCTTACTGTGGTTTTTCTCATATATATAGTGAAGCCAACAGAGAATATGGGGGAAATGCATCTCTCCAAGCTTTTCTGTGGCTAATTATTTTCCTTATAACACATTCTCCCTTAGTCGCCTCAGGTTCCCGAAAATGCCTACTTTGTCCTTTGAGAGTAGTTACAATTATGTGTATCATCCTGCAATTTGAGACAAAGGCCCAGTAGACTAAGCATTAAGATTTAGTGGTGTGACATAAACCCCTCAGTATCTTACAGCTGGAGGTGTCCAGCAGCATGAATGAAAGCCTTTGTTCTTGGCTCTGATTCTGCATAATCTGCGTGAGGCAAACTGCTGAACTGAAAGGGGTACCTTTAGGTCAACAGTGATAAATAGCAGTGGTATCTGAAAAATACCTAGTGCTAATTAAAGCTGCAGTAATTAGTTTATTTGCTTATTTCTGGAAACTTTTGTAGTTTAGTTATTGATTTTGTACATGCAGAGATGGTTTAGCCAAGGGTATTGTATCAAGTTTTATGCTCTCTGAAGACCTTCTACTGACCCATGCAGTTATATAGAACAATTGGAGTGAGTGACCTGAAATAACAGTATCCTAAAAGGAGGCTTTTTTTTAAATTGTCTTGGAGGTTTATTTGTTTCAAGAGAATTTTTTTAGGAATTATTTTCGTTCTGCTTTCTCAAAAAGGGAAGAAGTAGTCTTAGCAAAATATTTATTGACTGTAATTTCTTTTTTCTTTTGCATAGTTTTTGACTTGTTAATAATTTCCATTCCACTACTTGTAACACTTCCACTTTATTGGGCTGTGATGTAAGCACTAGAAAACATAGCAAAACCAGTTAGGCTTTAAGTTGTGCAATTACATGACAATTTTATTAATTCCATTTTACTGAAAAGTAATTTTTGACCTGTTCTGCTTCTCATGCAAAACAAGCTTCCTTCCATTGTTTTTATCTTCAGGATATGGTTTGTCTGAAATCAAAATGAGAAAAGTAGTATCTCCTTAGAAAGCAAAATACCAACAATATATCTGAAATATCTATAAATAGCATTCAGCAAGTTTTAAAACTATTGAAGAGTCCACTTAGTCTGGAGAAATAAACATGACACCTCTTTTATTAACAAGGCAAGATAATTCTTCTAAGGCTCCTGGAAATATCCATTCTCATATGAAAAAGATTTAAAAAATGTGATCACTATCATAGTCCTTCAGACACTCAAGTGTCACCTTGTGCCAAGTCTGTGATACTACTCTTTGCTGGTTACTAGCAAGTGACTTAGGCACCTAGCTGCTTGATTTCTTAAAAGGTTTCAAAATAATTTAGTGAGTCACCTGGGAAATCTCTGCAAAACATGGAAAAGAGCAAAACACACAGGATCATGGCTTGATGAATAGGATGCAAATGCAGAATGTGAGAAACTACATCTCTGTTCCTTAGCTTGTCTAGGAGGAATTCAAATTCAGATGTCTTCCTGAGAAGTTCAGTCATAATAATAATCTATACTTTTTATTGGTGATGTGCCATGAAACAAAGATTCCTTGGACCACGAGGAGAAGAAAAGAATAAGTGCAGTTTTTTCAGTGGTTTTCTTCTCAGGGCCAACTTAATTTGAGTGCTCTGTTTTGGTGAGTCCAGCCCACAGAGCCTGAGACTTGATGGGTGGGATACGTCCCTGTACAAAGCAGCCTGTTGACCATTGTGAATGTGCTCTCTCGGCTGATGGGAATCTTCAAAAAGCAGCTGAATGTTGTTCTCCTGCTCAGGTGCTCTGACCCTTAAGCACCTGGATGACCATTGCAATTGCAAAATAAATTGGTAAGTAGCAAGTGCATCCTCTGGGGTGTCTGAGTCTGTTGGTGTGGGAGAGGCACGTTTAGGAGCTACAAGCTAGGGAGCACTTGGCTTTTGGATCCCAGTTAGGGATAAGCTTGTGTTAAACTGCTCAAGACTAATACAACAGAGTCACTTCAACACATGCACGGAAACTGTACTTTTACTTTTGGGCCCACAGGGAAACATTAATATGCGCTGAATTAAGCTGTGTCAGTCGAAAGTGGTAATTGACTAGAGAGGATTTTCAGGATTGTAACTCTAACTCTTATGTAGTTAAACTCTGCCAAGAGTTTCTCTTTCAAAGCTTCACACTTTTACTGTTCTAGTCATTGACTTTCCTAATCCGACTTTGTAATCCAATGTTGCTAAAGACAGTTGTGCTTTGAATGATGATTTTTGCACAGGTTATATTTTTACACACTGTTGCATTTCCAGAGAAAAGGAGTACCCAGTTTTATGTGATGAGGAATCTGTAATTCTTTGCCATTTGAAAATAAATTTCTATTGTATTGGTATTAGTTCTGCCCCCATTTTCATATCCTTGCTGATGAATTTACTGATTTCTAGTCTTATTGAACCTATTGCCAAATGATAAGTTATACAGTTGTTAAAGTGAATAGTATCTTTAAAGCTTGTCTGAAAAAAAAAGTTCAATTTATTTTTGTGCCTTATGTTTGCTTTGATTTTGGCAACTAAGATCTTTGAGTTGAAGGGCTTCTTTTTCTGCATCTGTGGGAGGTCATGTTTGAGCTGTGTTAAGTACCTCTTGGTTCTGACACAGGTAGACGTAAGACTATTATTATGTCAAATTCTCCCAAGTTTTACTTGCTGTTAGATATCACAGAATCAGAATATCATGGAATATGCAGAGTTGGAAGGGACCTAAAATGATCATTTGAGTCTGACTCCTGGCCCTGCACAGGACCATCCCCAAGATTCATACCATGTGTCAGAGAGTATCATGCAGATGGCTTTTGAACTCTTTTGGGCTTGATGCTGTGACCAGGTCCCTTTCCTGACACTGGTTTCCAGCATCTCATTCCCCAGTCTGTCCATACATCCTGAGTTGCCCCATTCCAGTTGCACAATCTGGCACTTTCCCTTGTTGAACTTCGCATGGTTGGTGATTGCCCAGCATTCTAATTTGTACAGGTTTCTCTTCAGGACTTCCCTGCCTTCAAGGGAGTCAACAGCTCCTCTCTGTTCTGTATCATCTGCAAACTTGCTCAGTATCCCTTCCAGTTCTGCACCCAAGTCATTTTTGAAGATGTTGAAGAGCACAGATCCTGAAATGGAGCCCTGCAGAGCCCCACTACCGACAGGTTGCCAGTCTGATGTTACCCCATTCACTATTACCCTCTGTACTTCCAGTCAGCCGGGACCTCTCCAGATTCCCAAGACTGCTCAAAGATCATTGAGAGAGGTTTTGCAATGACATCAGCCAGCTCTTAGAGGATTCTTGGATAAATTCCATCAGGCTCCTGTTACTTAACACTTATTTGATCAATGCATAATGTGCTCAGGACTCAGAAGTGTCTATAAATTTCCTGTCCTCAAAATTGGATCTACTGCTAATAATAAGAATGTTTGCTATTCTAAATCATTCCGGTTGTGGTTTAATTATCTGATCACCTTTCTGCTGTTTACTTTTGAGTTCAAAATTCCTTCTGTGTGCAGGATAAAAACATTTCTCACCATTATCTTAGTTAAAACAAGTTACTTTATTCCTTAAAATAGATGTAAAATATATAATCTAGAATTTGTAATAATTAATAGCATTAATTATGATGTTTATAGTCAAAGTTGGCATTCCAGGCAGAATTTTCAATGTCTTTTTAACTTTGTTTGTGCTTTTGTTGCAGGTGTGAGCTCTGGATTTAAGTGCTGGGACATGTCCAGAAAAGAGCAATAAAGCTGGGAAAGGGTCTGGACCACAGGTCTGATGAGGAGCAGCCGAGGGAGCTGAGGATGTTCAGCCTGGAGAAAAGGAGGCTCAGGGAGGACCTTCTTGCTCTCTACAGTTATCTGAAAGGAGGCTGTAGCCAGCTGGGAGTTGGTCTGCTCTTCTACGTAATAAGTGGTAAGACAAGAAGAAGAGGCCTCAAGTTACACCAGGGAAGATTCAGATAGGATATTAAGAAAAATTTCTTCACTGAAAGAGTGGGGAAGCACTGGAAACAGGCTCCCCAGGGAAATGATGGACTCACTGTCCCTGGAAGTGTTCAAAAAACATGTAGATGTGTTGTTTAGGGACATGGTTTAGGGTAGACTTGACAGTGCTGGGTTAATGGTTGACTTAGTGACCTTAGAGGCCTCTTCCAACCTTAATGAATCTGTGATTCTGTCTATTATGGTGACATCTGTTCTCTTTTTGGTGTGCTGTCTGTCATAATAATTAAATAGGTAATTTTACACATTCTGATGTATTTGGAAGGTAGTACTCATTACTCTTGTATTGTCTGGTGTTTGATTTACTTCTGTGGGCATTTGTTCCATGTGGATGTTGATGAAATATTTAAGGCAGACTTCTCTGAAGATATGTGCTGTTCAACATGTGTTTACTTTAAATAATCTAGATCTCCCAACAGTTCATTCAGTCACTCTGTCTTCTTCTGTGCTCCAATGTTCCCATGTAGAGCTCTGAAAATTGCTCAACACACTTTACTTGATCATGTTCTAGGTTTATGTATCTCTCATTTGAAATGTGTCCCAGGTGAAACAAATCTAGGGCAAGGTAAGGTGTAATGGTGCCTTTGATGCTTTTCAAGCTTAAATTATGATTTAGGCTTAATTACAAATGGGATGACAGAAAAAAAAAATTGTTTAACAAGCTTATATGAATGACAGAGAATGCACAGATGCAGCAAAAGAAATAAAGAGTGTCAAAATTTAAATGCATGTTGCCAGAAGAAGATTCGAGACATAATATTCCTCAGGTTACAGAACTTGCCAATGAAACAAGGTGTTTAACGTGATGGTGGTGGTAGAGTTTGAAGTAAGTCATTCTTGCATCTCTTTGCCTCTTTTCCCTGCTGACAAAATAATTTTTTTGCTTGCTATTAAGGGTTGAGTTTTGGCTAATGGCAAAGACTCTGCATCTTCAGGAAAATCAATCCAGCAGAATATATTTTTGCATGCACCATTGTCTTTGTGCTGCCGCAGTTAGGCACCAGCAAAAGAAGAGCAAAACGTATACAGTTTTATTACATTTAAGCAACAAAAATACATTTAAAACTACAATAATTGCAGGCAGTTAAAAGAAAGCTTCTGTCTTCTATTCAGGCTTGGAAATGAAGTGTCTTCTCACATCCCCATGACCCCCACTAGAAGAGCATTTAGTTTTCTGTCTCTGTAAAATTGTGAAAACAGCTTCAGCACCTGACTGGGAAGGCAGAAGCCCACAGAAAGCAGCACCTACAGCCACACCTCCTCAGACACTCTCCAAAATGTTTTCAGTGTGTTGTTCAGTCAGCTCAATGCAAATTGAGGCGTCAGAACGTAGAGAGGAGTGGATACTACAGAAGCCCACATACTGTGTTATTTTTCCTTATTTATCCTGTCTCCTTCCTATTTCCTTACCTCTCCTTCTCTCTGTCCTCCTCCCCACCTTGCTCTACCAAGAGTCTTTCACATTGCCCTTCCCACAGTTTCTTTCACCTCATTCTTTCTCTATTCCTTCTTTTCTTACTCCTTCTCTTGGAACAGTGTTTTTATTTTTGTTTCTCTTTTCTTGGTGTTTTCACAGCCCAGTCAATCTATTGGATTCTACCCTTAGGACCTTCCTTCAACTTAAATTTGGTATTTTTGTTTATGGTTCCTTAGGGTCCATAAGCTCCATTTGTTTTCATCTGTCTCCAGAGCATAGAACCCATTTTAGACAAGGGTACGTCTTTCTGTCTGACTGGAAATAAAAGATGTAGTCTTTTAGAGGAAGTCAGATCCAGCCTGTGATGAGTTAGTGTGGCTTGGCCAAATGCCACAGAGAGATAATTGTCTTCTTTGTAGTGCTAAAGGATTGTCTGCTCAATCTCACTGATTATCACATAGCTGGAGGAAGGGTGTTGTCAAGATAACATCTTAGTTTCTCCTTTCTTATCCCTTTTCACAGATCTGCAAGTATTTCATCTCTTTTGCCTTGCTAAGCTAGAAGAAATGATTGGGACATGCTCCCCCTCCCCAGATATATTTCCACTTATTTCCCCAGAGATCATTCTTGGAGACTTTTTCTGACTTCTAACATATTATTACTTTGATAGCTCTGGTTTTTATTCCCTCTAGACTGTTTCCCTTTTCCTTGTAACCTTTCTTATACAGTGGGATAATGCAAAAGGACTTATTTTAACAGGTCATCACATGGTCAGTTCTGACTACTTTTTCACTTTTGGTTAGTGTCTCAGCAACCCTCAAAATAAATAGTAAGAGTTAATGGTTCAGGCAAAAAGGAATCGACCTTGGTTATAAGTGGCTTTGGCATATGAAGACAAAAATCTCAGCACAACTCACATGCTGTGTGTTTCTTCTGCCTATTTGTAAGGCTGCAGTGTGGACTAATTACATCTATCTTGCTGTCTTGTCATGGTTTAACTTGATCTCTTTATTGATGCTGTTTGTAGCAACATCATATTTTCAGATTTTTTCCATTTTTGTCCATGTTCTGCTGTTCTTAGGATTATTAGCAGTAGCAGTAATTCTATGGTCCACTGCTATCAAGTATCCTTCAGAGAATGTTAAATTTTTCTTTGGCAAGGCTGGCTCTGATTCCAAAGATAATAAATCCACCCTTTAAGAAGTAATGTGTTTTTCTGATGCATAAGGAAACAAGCTTGCTTTGAATTTATGTATTTGTTCTCCTATCCATTATGATATTTGATAGTAAATCACAATTTCCTCTGATTTCTACCCATAATATGCAGTATATTCTTCTACCTCTGACTCTAAGTTTATTTTGCTGTGTTTCAGATTAATTTTCTTCAGAAACATTGGAGAAGGATGACCCAAACTTCCAATAAAAGACAGATAAATTCTATGTGTACAGGAGGTATTCTCATTATCTTCTGAGAATATCTCAAAAGAATAAAACAAATTATCTGAGAACTGTGAAATGTGACAAAACAAGCATCTCTTGAAATGAATGTTTGTCCCTACTCTTTTTTTCTGCTGCAATATCCCTACAAAGAAATATAAACTCTTTAAATTAGCCTCCTGTATACCTTATAATTAGGAGTAAAACCTGGCTTTCTCTAAAAAGGTGATATTCTTCATCTTTATGAAGAATACTTGTCACTGTCTTACTACACACATTCCTTATTTAGACAATAAATTAGTCTTTTTAAGCAGCAAATTTGTTGCAAGTCAATACACTTTCTCTTTTCTGTAATACAATTTCCCTGCCCTCTTCCCCTCTCCCTTTGGAACACGTGGAAAATGGTTTGTACTTTGGTAAGTAACCCACTATATAAATATTTATTCACTGTTACTTATATAAGAAAATATCCTCTTTTTCCTTTTTTTTTTTTCTTTTCCTTTTAATCTTAAAATAAACCTGTTTTTTCTGTGTCCGCCTCTAGTTTTCTGCTAGGCTGGCTTAATACATTGATTTATACAATGGCATGGGCTAGGAAACATATTTTAAAACTGAAATATTTTATTCTGCTGAATGCAAAAAACATCATTAAAAGAGCATCAAATGTATAGAATGTGTCAATTTTACACACACATGCACTGCGAATAATCCTGCCAGGGACTCAAAAATGTCAGAACGCAGATATGAATATTTGGGAAAGTTACCTTTCAGTGTCCAACATGGTCATTAATGTGACATTTCAGTATAGTAATTATGTACAGTGCATTATGTTCCTGGGTTCTCTGTGATGATATTGTAAAAGAGACTCAACCATTTTCATTTTATGTTGTGTTCCCTAGAAGTGTATTTATTACAGTATTCAGAAGTTACTATTGTACACTATGGTGTGATTTCTGTATCGTGGGAACTTCAGACATCCAGTGGTGAGCCACAACTGTGCCAATTAATGCATTAAGAGTTTTATATATTTGTATATTTTAATATAGCTGTGTAAATTCTCACAGTTAAGATAGAAGGGTACAGTTTTTAAATCTCTTTCTCACAGTTTGTGCCACATTCTTGAAATTCTGCTTAATGTTCTTTTCAAGGAGGAGATTTTAGCAAGGACATCTTGTTTGAGACACGTGCACCTAGAAGATATACGGTAGTCACAGCAAGATCGAAGGCCCAAAACCCTTGAAGAAGCTCCAAAGAGGTAGACCCAGAGAGGTTCTGGGGGCAGATGATGCATGGGTTGGTTGTATCTATTGGATGTGATAATTAATTAGTGTTATAAATTTCTAAGAACCCTATACTGGGATAAACTGTATTTTGTTGCACCTGAAAGTTTTTTTATTAAAGGACCTGCTATCTATTTTATCTATACTAATATTGTCTGGAAAGTTCCTCCATTTTAGGCAACACAATGAGTGTTAAGAGTATAGAACTTGGCAGAAAATAACCCCTCTTGATTTCCAGCTGGTCCTCAGGTTTCAGAGGGGCTGGGTGCAGTAGCACTTAATTTCTGATGATAACTAAGTCGGCACTAAGTCTGGTTGCATTCAGTAAGATCCCAGAAGCACCAAAAATATGGTCTGGTCTCATTCATGATTACATTTTAACCAATAATCTAGTTTACCTATTTGACACTATGAATCTGATTAAGTTCATACTGAACTTTCATGATCACAGAGTCACCAACAGTGTGGTTTATTGAAGCAACAGGTTAGACTGTTAGGTTGCCACTGATGAATGCACTAGATCTGCAAAATAACAGTATATAGCCCTCAGTGCAAGTGTCCCTGAGTGCATCGAGACAAAAATCTTATCAAAGGGATGCTCCTGTTTTGGGGAGGAAAGAAGAGCAAGCCCATCGGCTTGTCAGCAAGCTGGTTGTATTCTTATCTTCTGCCATGGAGGATTTCAAATGTCAGTGTACAATTTTGGGAGAAGTGAAGGTAAGAGTGTAGTCAAATATCTGTTTATTGATGTCATAAATGGGGCAGGGAGGTATTTTATACGTAAATGAGGGATATTGAGAGTTAGAAAGAGAGAGATTACAAAGGATGTGGGTCTTGCCAGGGACAGAACAGAACTGTGAGGTGTTATTATCACTCCCTCTTCCACCTGGCTGCTTACAGTGATAAGGGTCATCCAGCCTCTGCCTGAGAACTTATCACCACATCATCAGCACACCACTGTACCCAGGGAAACCCCATCGCCACACAGCACATGGCAATCCCACCACTATGTATTTCATGCCTGTAGGACTCATTCCTTCTATGAGTCTCTCAGCCTTTTTAGAAATCTACAGACCACTGAGAAGTTTAAATCAATGTTAATAAACAAGATGTAAAATATATTCTTTCAGCTCCAGAACTAGGCTGTAGATGTTCAGATTCTATTCTACACAACATCTGCAACTGGAATATATTTTTAAAATGCTTTTTACAGGACAGTCTCTTTCTTTCTTGTTGGTCTGTCATCCAGTCCCTTATTTCTGCAGTACATGGACTTTGAACAGCAAAGAACTGGTCTGTAAAACAACAGCCTGAGCATACCTAGCACTTTCTTGGAATTGCTAAGGAATTCTATGTCTTCTAAGGTAGTGATTCAGTCTTTTACAACCATGTTCTGATCATTGCTGTGCTTGTCCAGATCTATGTTTGTGTGGATCCTCTTTCTAATAAACACCAAATTGTTAAAGAAAAGGAACACCAAAATATTAAAGAACAAAAAAACCAAATGAGAGAACAGGAGGGAAGAATAGAGAACTATGCAGTCAGGTGTGTCAATTATTGTCTTGCAAGTTAAATACACTGAGAACACAGACTGATTTGGGGACTGCTGGAGGGCACAAATGAGCCTTGCTGTTTGATTTGTTTATGTACTTCTTTTCTAAAAAAGAAATTTAAATGTTATAAAATACCCCATAAAAAGTATTTAGCAACTGTTTTACTGGTTACTAACCTGCTGGTTTAATATATATTATAATGATGTGAACTTTTTAATTAGTATTTTGAAACTTTCACTCTTGGGAAAACCATGTTGATTCTTTGAGATTTTAGGGAGTCATGAAAGTGGATACTCACAGAAAATGAGGCATTATAAGCATCATAAGTGTGTGATTCATTTAGAGTTTTTACCGAATTTTTTATGGATGGAAGAAAACTGTTAGTTAATTTCAAAATAAAATAATTGATGCACCAAAAGAAAAAATAAATCAACAAAGGAACTCACAACACTTTCATTCATTGCAATGGTAATAAGGTTTTCTTCTTCCAAGTTGAGTTCATTATATAAGAAATGAATTGAAGGCCATTGCCCCTCTAACAAAATCCAAAATCTATCTTTTGAGTGTAACACTGCCTTTCTGAGTTTCTTGTGTGCTAATACATTAACTTCAGGGATATTTTAGTGGTGAATTCCACAAAAATGCTGAGTGACTGTAGTAACATTCAAATTGAGTTAATATTTCTTGATTAATCCCTATAACTTGCCCAGAGACGCTTCTATTCAGCCCTAAATCAGTCTTGCATAAGTCTGAAAAAGGCTTAAAGGGAGATATGGTTCTGCAAAATAAGCAAGCCTAGAAAATAATTTAAAAAGGAAGTTGTGTATTTGTATTTTATTCTAACTAAAAGGCAAGACATAAAGCAAGATTGGAATATTTTTGGTCATTTCCTAATGAATTTGCCTTTTTATTCCCTTTGTGTTCATGGAGAGACAAAGTGCTAACATATAACAGAGGTATATAGGAAAAAAGGAGACCATTAGACCTCGAACATATTTAGAAAAAAACCAAATATCTGAAAAAGTATGTGATGAGTGGAAGCATTTAGCTCTTCAATGTATTGTTGGTCTTTTGGAGCTTTTCCCCAAACATATTAAATTTTAGCCTGTTAGTTTACACATCTGTCCTCTTTTTTTTCTTTCCTTCATAGCTATCTTTGGCTGTGCTGCTACTTTTCACAGTTGGAGTAGTGCAATGTTTTTTGTAACTTTTTCTTTAAGTCACAAAGAAAGGTTTTCTGACTGTTTCTTAGAGGAAAATAGAGTAGCAGAAATACTGAATTTTGGCTTCCTAGGTTGGACTGGGAGGGCACAGAGGCTAAGGTCTACAACATTGTGGACAAATGACTGCACAGAGGACTAGCAAGACTTTCACAAATTTAAGGCACTTTTCATGTATCACAAACAGGAGCACAGCGTATAAACAAAAGCATTTCATTGTATTTTGCCAATATGTGTGCCTGGAGGTAACTATTATTTTGGAAGACCATTACCCATCTGTTGGCAGTTTCATAAACAAATATAAGTAATGACAGAATAATTTGTGTGCTTGTGAATCACTGCTGGAAGTGACATAGGAGGAAGAAAACATGGGGATAAGGGAGAGTGTGCACGACAAATGTTGTTATCTGGGATGAAATGAGTTGTGTGGGAGGTAAAAAAAAAAAAAGTTTTCAAGATTGAGTAATCCTTGAAATAATGTACCATCTGCTGCTAAAAGGGATGTACCAGCATGAATGTCTGTGTGTCTGTTGCAGTGGGTGTGTAGAAAAGGTGCAGCACCCCAGCCCAAAGGGGACACTGAAAAATCAGTGCATGTGAGGAACATAACAGCTGGGTGATGGGTAAGGAAGGGCTGAATTTCAACTAGAAGGAGGACTGGTAGGATGGAGGGGCTAGTGGATGAAAACCACCTATAGTGATCTCTCTCAGCAAGCAGCTCACACCACGAACTGAGTTCCTGTTATAGCAGTCAAGGATTTTTCAACATTTGTAATTGTCTTCATAACAACCCCAGCTCATGTGGCTGCATCAGGACTCAAGTTCCCTGTTTTTCACTGGTGCAATGCAAAAGGGTGAGTAGAGCAGGCTCCAGACCCCCTTGGAGCAGAAGCATTGACCTTGTCCCTTGCTACCCTGTCTTTGTTCAACTTGTGTTTCTTGACTATGCCCAGCATTTCTGTGGGTTCTCAGCACCCTGGGGTGTTTTTGTGAAAAAAGAGCATCGTTTGAACATTTGGATCCAAAGTGGGATGACTCCAACTGGAAAAAGTTAAGAGAATGAAAAACATTGGTTGGAAAAATTTAAAAGGGCAAACAGCAAAAATTGCAAAAATAAACAGTTTTGGTATTTGTGAATTCTGTCAGTAAAGTATTTGCTTCTTTTTCTGGTATTCTCTATAAGTAGAAAGCAATAATAATAATTCTCTTTATTTAGAGAAGCAAATGCATGCAGAATTTACTTTGATGAAGAAATGAAACATTATTATGGCTGATAGACCAATAAGACCTGCTTTTCAGTGACTTACTGTGAGCATAGAGGGTTGGTAGCTTAAATAAGTGTCCCTTAAAAAGCCTAGCTTAGCTTTCCTGAGGTATTTTTTCAAAAGAATATTAAAAACATCTTTCTACATTTAGAGATAGTGCTGCAAAGAGGAAAAGCAGTGGCAGAAGAAAGCCTCAGCTGACCCATGGGCAAAGGCAAAACAGGAACTGAATGAGTGAAGCTGAGGCCAAACAAAGAAAAAAAATCTAAGAATTCAGGAAAACAAGTTGTGGCTTTACCATCTCTTGATGTCTTTCACCAGGTTTGGGTAGCACCCTGTTTGAATCAGAATAGGTGAGAGGCAAATAGAAGCAAGTAAGCTCAGCCTGGGAGAGAAGAATGGAAATGCTGATGTAAGTGCCGGATTAGAACCAGCTGAAACCATCACACAGCACTGGAGTTTGCAGGACTCTGGCAGATGCAGTAGGGAAATAAAGAATGTGTTCTTTTCTAGGAGAGTGTGGCTGATGAAAACCAGTAACTACTCTGATAATCTAATGAAATCAAAGTTCTTCGTTTTCCCAGCACTTTAGGAGCAAAATTGATTTTAAGTAATTCTTTTCTTCCCCTCCTCTTTGCCCTCCTTGGGCTTTTGTTTCTCTGAAGCTTGGAAAAAGATGACTTTTCGCCCCTACATGTATTTTATTGCAATATGTCCTCTCGTTCTCCTTGTTCAGAGTTGACTATCATTGAAAACTTTGCCTTTGGGTTCTACAGGGAACAAACCTACATGTGACCCTACACTCCTGCTGGTTACAAGTGCTGAGCAATGGTAGAGTCACATCTCTCCAATGGCTGCAGTTTCTGTTGACTTCAGTTCAGCTGGGAGGTGCACAACACATTTGAAAGTATCTGCAATACATTTGAAAATACCTGAGCAGAAATTCCCTGGCATGTGCTCCTTTATATGTACAGTCTTTTATGACTAAATAGTAATCATAATTGTGCAGATGATGAAATGGAGCATGCTGCCATACCAAGCCACTGAAATTTTCTTGTGAGTCTTGAAATTTCTCTATTTGCTGCATCACTGATGAGGATGTGGATTTGTTTTTGACTTGTCCTTAGCATAGGGAAAAAAACTTTAAATAAACTCAAGTGAAGCATTCAAAAAGAGCAATCACACTGACAGCTTCCATCCTGCCACTAATTAATTCTGATTTTTTGCTGCAATCCACATAGAATGTGCATCATCCTTGAATAAATGAAGAAATGCATATGGAGCGGTGCCTGCTCAAAACTGATACAAGCAGAAGAAAGAAAATCTGTACCCCAAGGACATCTTTTATTTTTTTAGAAAGTAGTAACTGCTCTGCTTAAGGTTTTGAAGATGGAGCTGCTCAGTTGGCTTATTTAGTCTTCTCTGGAAAGAATTGTGAGAGAGATGTGAACCATATTTTGTGAGCATATGAGAGAACAGTTGTTAAATTCCTCCCAAGATTAAATCATCGTGCACTAAGGATACCCTATAGCAGAAGAGAACCATGCTTCAATGTTTCCATTTTTTTAAAAACTACTTTGAAAATGCTTTGTTGTTTTACTACATTTTGTGTCTCTATTTGCACATTTTTATATATATGTATTATTATTATTTTGAATTAAACCATTATGAATTGTCAGTTCCGAGAATTGCTAGTAAACATGATTTCAGTATGTACTGAGGGAATTTTAAGGGAAAAAAAATCATGCTAGATGATCTATAGTTTCAGCAAGGGATCTAGAGACGTGTGAGAAAGCTGATGAAGTAAATAATTATTTTCATCTTGTTTATCGTAAGGCTTTTGCTCAAAAGGCACACAAGCAACCTGACCATGCAAATGCTTGCTAGCTTTATGGGCTTGATCCTTAAAATGGAGTGGACAGATGTGTGGCAATTATGAAAATTAAACAAGTATTATAAAACTGAACCATTTCAAGTTGTCTAAAATCCATGTATGGTGTTTCATAGTTTGTTTATGCTAAACAAATTTAGAAGTGAATGAAGAAATTCATAGACTGCTACAAGTAAAATATCATGACAGGAGTTCATGTTACCTTGATTATGCATTTAGAAGGTACCTATGAGAACAGTTTACACTCTAACAGTGGAAATCAAAGTGCAATTGATTGATGGGCTCCATTTAGAGATATCTGGGAAACAGTCCCAGATCTTCAGTGTGCAGTAGTTAATTGATTTTCCCTGCATGTCAGAAATTAAAATACAAAAGGAAAACCCCAAAAAAAAAGTTAGTGTAGAAGTAACATAGCTGTATATATGCTTTTCCAGAACTGATTCATCTTCCAAGCAGTGTAGAGGGCTACAGTGCTCGAGACCTGAAGCAGCATGTTTTGAGATAGCTTGAGTGCCTCTGTAGAAAACTGAAATGTAAATCGAGACTGTAAAAATCATTCACCATAAAAATCAAGATTCAGAGAGACAGTAGCAAAGAGTGATCAGTCTTACTGATTCTCATACTGATGGCTTCCCTTTTATTTAGAGTGCTAATCTTGGAGTGTAAGTTAAGAACACACCTGAAGAAGAGGGGGCCATCTGGGGGAAGAGGAGGAGAGTGTTGCTTTCTTTCTGAGCAGAAAATAACAGTTTGAGCAAGTTTCAGAATGAGCACAGACAGGGATGAAGAGGTGACACATGTGGAATTAGGAGGATGTGGCTCTGTTGGGGACTGAGGCAGTGATGGGGAGAACAGGGAATGCACAGATAAGCATGAGAGATAGCAGAAACACTGTGGGAATTGACAGGGGCTCTTCTAAGCTAGCTGAAACTCTCAGAGATATTGAGCCACCTGGGTGAAACTATTAACACCATGGAGTGTCCCTCCAGTCACCCATAACTTTCTAACTTTACAGACAGTAGTCTCAGTATTCAAAATAAATCCATATAGATTGACAAGAGAAAAAAAAAAAAAAAGGGGAAGCAAAGACAGAAAAGAAAAAACCTCATACACTGAGTTCCTGTTCCAGTGTACCAAGTGTTCATTTACATTTATGCCACCTGTAACATGACATTTTCCAGAGTCACTGCTGACATTCCTGTGTGAAATTTCTCCTCTCTCCACCTTTCTCAAGGAAAGGAACATGATGGTTTCTAGTTGTTATTGTTCACTATGTTTAGTTTCCTTTGGGGAAAAAAAATCATCAAACTACTTAAAATAATTCACTTTTCATTTAGGCTCACTATTTGGGTTCTGGTTCAAACCTAGAATGTTAAGAGCGAGACATTGATCTGGAGTCTCATGTTTGGACAGTGTCCCAAATATCCAGTAACAGGGGAATTTCTGTAATTTTCTTTTGGAATGAGTGGATCTATCAATCTGGGGGGAAAAGACAAACTTTTCAAACTTTTTTTGAGAAGCCTGAGCCTTGTGGGTGTCTAAAAACGTCCATGTATTCTACTATAATGGAAAGAGGAAGTAGAACCCTGTTTTAGCTAACCAGAGAGGAAAAATAACTTGTTTCATACCAGAAATGTAATATTTCAGTTTCTGTTTTTCTTTTCAGACCTCAGTGTTTTTTCTCATCAATGTTATTACTGCCTCCCTTCAAGAATGCTATTGCCTCTTGTGCCATAGCCATACCACCTTCATGACCTAAGGCTTGATCCCCTTAGCTGATTTTTTTTCCACACATATTCTTGGACTCCACATGTTTGGAAATGTGTGCTGCCCCATTTACCTTCCAGGTGTGGTGCAGTATCTCTCCATTTGTGTGGAAATGTTAAGAAAAAGGGCACAGAAGGCCTTGGGTAGCTGCTGGAATTAATTTTAACTTGTTTTAACCAGTTTGAACTCTTTCTACCTGTTTGGATCTGGTCTGATCCAATTTGAACCTGACTTCTGAGCAAAAGTGCATTGACTTTTTAATCTGTTATAGGGGTTTAATGTTCTGAACTTCATTCTAGTTCTAATGCATGCTGCTCATCTGACTTGGTATGGTGATCCAATTGGTTTCTCAGATGCTGTCAAAATGCAGTATGTGCATATATATATATATATATGTAAGTGTATATATATATATATATGTAGATATGTAGATATATATACTGGAGAGGAACAGATCAAGAAAACATATCCATTTGAGACTAAGTTATTCCTGAGAACCATCCATATTTAACTGGCATTTAAATAACTGTTTTGGAATGAAGTATGTTTTATCATAAAAATGAAGGTAGTTACTCTTGGACACCATGATATTAGAACACCCAGACCTCAAAATTTTCTAGTTCATCTCTCCGCAAGGCATAAAAAAGCCAACACCTATTTCACTTATGACAAATATTTGTTTAATTTTGTACTTTTTTCTTTCCTCTGAGATGAATAATAGGATGATTCAAATTTTATGATGTAGACCTTACCTGCTTCCAAATATTCCAAAATATATCTTACCCTTTGGAATTATTTTTAATATCAATCCTTTAATGAAGTATACTACCATATATTGCTAAACGAGAAGATGCTGACTCAGTATTTGACATGTGTGTGAAAGTATCTTCTAGAACACTGATTATCATCCTATCTGGTTTTGGACATCACTGTATAAAAAAGATATTCAGCTATTAGAGAATGTCCAAAAGAGGGCAATAAAGATGGTGAAGGGCCTTATGGGGAAGTTGTATGAGGAGTGGCTGAGGGCACTTGGTCTGTTCAGCCTGGAGAAGAGGGGGATGAGGGGACACCTCATTGCAGTTACAGCTTTCTCATGAGGGGAAGAGAAGGGGCAAGGCACTGATCTCTGCTCTGTGGTGACCAGTGTCAGGACTTGAGGGAATGTCCTGAAGTGTCAAGGGAGGTTCAGGTTGGATCTTCCCCCACATGGTGGTTGGACACCTGAACAGCCTCCCCAGGGAAATGGTCACAGCACCAAGAAATGTTTGGTAAACCCTCTCAGGTGCATAGTGTGAATCTTAGGTCTGTCCTGTGCAGGGCCAGGAGTTGGATTCATTGATCCTTGTAGGTCCCTTCCAACTCAGGATATTCTGTGATTCTATGATCTAGTCAGGCTACTCCTCAGGCTACCCTTCAGACAGCCCATGATGGTGGCTGAAGGCTTTTGCTCAGTTGGGAAAAGTAGCCCTCTAAATACTCTGCTCAAGGGAAGGAATTTTCCAGTGAGGTAAATCTATGTCACTCTGACTTGTCCCTTCAGTTATGGTGCTCACTGCCTTCCTGCAACCTCTAGTCATCATAAAGGTCCCCCAGGACCAGGACAGCCAGGTGTGATAAGAGCAGCCCTGAGGCTGCTGGCAGTCTGAGATGAGCCTGGAGCTGGGATCTGAGCCACACACAGGCATTGATCTGGATTCACATCTCCTCTATTTCTGCTTTTGGGGGACTGTACCACAGAAAGAGAATCCTGATTCAGCAGGCAAATAAGTAATGTCCATCTTATGTCACCTTGTACTTGCCAAGATTTGTTCATGTTGAACAGTTTTCTTGCTAGGTCAAAGAATCTATTCCGTGTAGCAGTATATATATATATTTATTTTTTTCCTTCAAATTATTTCACTAGTGCACCTGCAAGTTTTTCTGATGTCTCCTGGATGCAGCTGCAATTTTTTGTTCACATCAGATAGGACTTCTCAAATGAAAAGTGCTCTCTTTTACTTTTTTTGCTTTTGCCTTATGGCAAAAAGAACAGAATTATAAATACACATACTCCATTTGCATTTTGCATATGGAAAATACTGTTCTTATTTTTTAATGGAATCATGGAATAATTTGGGTTGGAAGAGACCTTAAGGAGCATCTAATTTCAACCTCTCACAAGTAGGGACACCTTCCACTGGACCGGGTTGCTCAGAGTCCCATCCAGTCTGGCCGTGAACACTGCCAAAGTTGGGGCATCCAGAGCTTCTTTAGGCAACCTGTTCCAGTGCCTCACCACTCTCACAGTTAAGAATTTTTTTTCCTAATATCCAATCTAAACTAAGATATAATGATAAGAAGCTAATTATAATAGATATAATAAAATATAATAATATAATATTCTATATTTTATAGTAATGTAAAATATAATATGCAATAACAGAAGAAAGTTACTAATATATAAATATAAAGAATATATAATACATAAAAACATAAAAGGTGTATATATGTGACATATATAAAAATATATATACAAGACATAATAATAATGCAATTTAATAATAATACATAACCTAAACTGAGATTTTGTTCTACATCATCTGCTCTGCGTACAATAATAGGTCCATGTCAGCCCATGCATGGAGTTCATGGAAATCCAGTTGTGATGTGCTAACTCTACATTTATTTTCCAAAATGACTTCATACTGAAAACAAAAAGCAGTAATTTTCTATGACAGGAAACCTTTGGTAAATGTTTTTCCCCTCTGAATTGCTGGGTCTTAATCAGTTAATCAATCAAATAATTTTCTTTTTCATACTGAGTACACAGTGTTTTGGCTCTTGAGCAGAGAAGGATGATGGCAGCCATTCATTTAGATAATGTGCTATCTCCTCCAAATACCTGATGACTCTGGAAGTTTCCTTTCCCAGCGCTATTCCTTCTGCTACTCTCATATTAATTTTCAGTACAACTGAATAGAAATGTGGCTGAGGTTCATGGTTCACGTTGTAAATGACTCTGCTTGTCAGGAGAGTGACCTAACGAAGAAATTTGCAAGTGAAAAGAGCCTGCCTTTACCATAAGCAGTCTCCAGGCAATTATCACGTTATTACAATGATGAGGAAAATGCATGGTTAGAAGAAAGGTTTTTTGTTTTTTTTTGTTATCTACCCTTGATGTCACTGAGCTTTAACGTAATTATATTCAACCCTCCATTAGAAAACAAGAATGGCAGCTATAAGTACAGGGATTTTTTTCCAAGTTGCTTCGTGTCTGTGAGCTGGGATGCCAAACCTCTGATTACATCGTTGCAACAACCCTGACAATGGAATGTGTTCTATCCCCTGCTTAATATAAGAAAACCAGCAGGAAGTCTTACTTTCAAAGGCATTTGATAAAGGAGCCCGTTCACAGAGCTGAGAGGAAATCAATGGAACTTTTTCATTTCATGGGGCTCTATGATGCTTAAGTCCCATTGTATAATTCATTGCTTTTATGTGATTTTTCTGACAAGGTTCTGTCTTCTGGTTCACTCTTCCTTTTTTCTCATGCTCACATTTATATTTGTCAGGTTTGCTTGTAATTTTGGGCTATGAAATCTAGGATATGGCAAAGCACTCTGTTGGCACACTCTAATAAGATTTTTTTTTTTTTTTTTTAATTGGTAAGAAGAACCTATCAGTGACAGCTGAATAACATTACTGTCACTAAATGAGCTCAAGAAACAAATCTTCCATGGCCCTAATGCACATTCTCCCATACGTCCCTCCAAACCTGAAAATATGCATTGAAAAGGAAATAATCCCTGTTGCCCATTTGAAATTCCTGGCTTAAGATAGGAACGAGCTATTGTACTTATCTTTCTCTCCTCTCCCTGGGAGCAATGCTAACAATGTGACTTGGAGGTTGCAAGGCACAGATGAGCCAGTATGAGCAGACAGGTTCCCATTCGGCTGCTGATGGATGTTGGGACTTTTTATGGGGCAGGTTGTGAGCTGCAGCCAGTGGCTCCATGGAGCTGGTGCAGGCACAGCTCCAGGACCTGCTCTGTTTGCTGGGCTGGCAGTTTGAAGGCTGACCAAGCCCTGGCTGTGTTGGCTTATGAAAGGAGGGCTCCAGATTGTGTGCCTGCCTTCCCTGATCAGGGAAGTTTACTGAAAAATCGTGAGAGGGCAGGGTTGGGACTTAATGCAGGTGACACACATCTGGACACATCTTTGAGTTGTAAGTAAAAAGTTGGTAAAAACTAGTATATATGTTCTTCTCTGACTATTGAGGTCTTATTTTCGTACCCAAAGGCTGAACATCTTTTGGCCAAGGGTTGGTCCAGCAGTCAAGATCAAGGCTTGTTCATCACATCCTCTTGGATGCCCTGGTCTCCAAATTATACAGTCTGTACTTTTTCCTGGTCATGTAAAAGCTGCATTCCTTAAGAGTATTTTCAAGAGAGGAGTCTTCCTACTGCTCTTTCCCTGTCAGCAAATCTTGTCCTCACACAGTATCTTCCTGTGCAGCCTTTGATGTGTGGATTTTGGACAACCCCACAGCCTGCTGTTGTAGTAACTTGCTCCTTCCTGGGCAAGGTCTCCTCCCCAGTCATTCCCATCCAACCCACCAAGGTGTGTGCTCTCCATTGGCAAGAACGTTCCTTCCTCTGTTTTTTGGTGTGTTGTCCGTGGTGTGGGAAAATAGGGGCCTCCTGATACACATCTTAGATTTTACACATTGCTACGCTTTTTAACCCCTGCATCTGTTGCTTGCTAGTGTCTGTAGCACAGACACCTCGTTGAAGTTCCTGCTTTGCTTTCCTATCCATCCCTGTTATGAATTGTTAGTCTTGGATGCACCAGGAGAACAGAAAAACCTTTTTCAGAATCTGAATCCTTTACTCATAGTCAGGAGAAACTGAAGTGATGGAAAAAAGTTATAAAGTTGTATTTCCTCTTTTGGTTACATTTTTGTTTAATTTCATAACATTAAAAAAGTCTTGTTTCTAAGGCTGTTGAACACACAGAAAAGCCTCCAAGCTTGTTTGAAGTGTCTGACAGAGAAGGAGCAACTGTGGAGAGATAATGCTACAATCTCTAAGATCTGTAGGACTTCAGTGACTGCTAAGCTTTCAGTTCAGACAAGTTTCATTATAGTTTAAAGAAGAAAAAGAAAAGAGAAAAAAGCTGGAATGTTCAGATAGAGAACAATTTACAATTAGGAGATCACCACAGAGAGAAAATACAGAAAACCAGCTGAAAACTCATGGAATCATAGAATGATTTGAGTTGGAAGGAACCTTAGGGATTATCTAGTTCCAAACCCCTGACATGGGCAGGAACATTAAATGATGTTTTTTTCCTTTGATTTATGACAGGAATGTTTCGTTTGTTTGAAAGCAATGTGACAAGGTGGAGAAAGATTAAGGAAGAACATCTAGAAAAAGGTATTGAAAAATCTTCGTCACCATTTTTCTCTTTATACTGTGCAGATGGCTTATGTTGCTGTACTTTTACTCCCCTTGGATGTTATTATTTCCCTTTCCTGATAGTCTGAAGAGAAATAAAAAAAAAAAAAAAAAGAAGTCCTAGGGTCAGTGTATTGATCTAGAGTTGCCAAATTTTCCTGATGTGCCATTCTAATAGTTAATTGAAAGGCTTCTGTTGTGTAATCACAACTATGCTTTTGGGAAGCTGTTTTGCTTCTCAACTTTTTGATCTGAAGTAACTGAGTGAGCTGTTCTAGGAAGCTGACTGTGGAGATGTATGTCCCTAATTTCCTCCTTTCACTGGCCCCAACCGTGCCCAGCCTTTTTAGCTCCTTTTAACAAACAGTCATTAAAAGCAGAGTAATTGGCTTTGGATGCCTCTATTCCTCAAAACCTTGTTAGATCTTGAAACATGTTTTCTGCTCAAAATTCCACTCTCCATCTTCACTGAGGAAATAAACATTGTTATTTAACTCTGTAGAAAGCAAAAAGAGATTTTTAAGCCTCTGTACATTCTTGTTTGTGACTGTTTTCTCTAGCCTGTGTGAGAAATATGGTGATTGAAGTGCTATGTTAAGCTATAAAGATTTTCCAAGCCAGGTGGTCTCTTTCTTCTGCATGCAAGTACCTCAGCATTGTCACAACTTTATTCAAGTGATTTCAACCAATACACATCTCACAGAAATGAGATTTTTAGTGCTCCTAAAATAATTTTCCACATTTAAAGTGTATTTGCCTAATTGTGCCTACATATACATGCTATATTGGCTGATTGTTTTTAAAAATGCGATGGTTCAACTTCAGCAGTGGGGCAGCTGCTCCATCAATCTATTTCTGGAAGTATGAAGTCAGGCAAAGCACGTATCTGATCCTACAACATTTTTATTTTTGTCAGTATTGGGCCTTATCACAAGTATTGGCTCTTCTTTCCCATGACAGACAATTAGTGTTCTGTCACTGCACTCTTTTTAGAATTAAATTGCTATTATATATGTTGCTGCAGTGTTCAGCTGTGCTAGTCTGAGATTTGGGTCTTTGTAACAGAGTTTGTTTTCCAGAGGTGAGTTTTGATTAGTAGAATTTAATGGGATTAGCAACTTCAGAATGGCAAACCTGATTTTAATATTTTCAAGCCCTTTAGATCTTGAGTCTGTGTCCACCCCTTGCCAGATGTCTCTGCGTGACTGCAGGACATGGGAGTCTTGATTTAAAAGCATACAGGGAAAGACTGCAATGCCATCCTTACCCCAAGAAGAGCTGAGGTGGGGGGAAAGGAGGGCTGGAATTTTTTAACTTAACATAACATAAAAATTCCTACTTACACTGAGTATGAGAAGTTCTACTGTCTTCTTCAGGACTTCTGCAAGGTAAACACTGAAAATATTCTCTTGTAAATTCTGAAAATCCCATATAATAGAACCAAATGAATGCATAAAGGTTTTTATCTGGCTAGGCCCATTCCACCAGTTTTGTGCTCCGTAATGAAATTAGTTTTAAAATGAGACGAAAAAAAAGATAGTTCCAGTTCTATTTTTACATTATTTTTATTTAAGTGCTTTTGTTTCCTATTTCAAACTTTCTTGAACAGCAGTAGTAGGTGAAATTATAGAAATAAGATTATATAAATAAGATTCTCCAACCCTTGTGATTTCAGATGCCAAGGCTTAAGAAACAAGAGAACAAGTTTCTCAAGAGTCATGATAAAATGGAGTGCTGCAACTAGAAAATTTAACTGTAAGCATTCAATCTCAGCAAAAGGAAAGATTTTTCTCTTCAGAGAATGCCACTTTCAAATGAAACTGGAACTACATTTAAATTTAATGTTGAGATTCCTCTTTAAATGAGTTATGGCCTCTTTATAAAGACCTCGTGCAAAAATCAGTAAATTGCTTTAGCTGTAGTCCTCCAAACCACTGGAGTTATCAGAATTTTCTACAAAAAGTTAGTAGATTATAGTAAATACTTTGTAAAGAATATAAAAATATGGAGGGAGGAAAAGAATTTGCTAGTAGTGTCAAATAGATTACTGCAGTTTTGGGCACAGGTTCAGAAACAATCAGAAAAGTCCATGAATGATTCAACCATAACATTTGTTAATGTGTCATCCAAAAGTCCGTCCATACACTCTTTTTTTGAAAGGTCAAATTTTGCTAAAAACAGGAACATTTTAGATAAGATGGTCCCAGGAGGTCTATTCTACTGCTGACAACTGAGTTACATGAGACAAGATAGACAGTGGGCAGAAAAACCAGCTGGCCCTCATGGGTGGAGAGGCAGCAAGACCTGCTGGAGTGAGAACCGGGGCAAACACTGTCTTTCTCTTTTCAGTCATTCTCCCCTCTCTTACAGAATGTTCTGGATTTGCCCATGACTCAGGGGATGACTTCAGATATGACAAAGAACACAACTGTCCCTCACTGAATGACAATAGTGTGTCTTGACCTCAGGGAGCTGTTTTGAAGGTAGGTTTGTTTTCCAGTAATTTGACTGTCTGAAGTAATTTGACTATATAAATGCTAAAGGTGCTGATCTGGAGCTGTGTTTCCACCCTTTCATGTGATTTATGTGTACAAAGCAAAATCTTCAGCCAGAAATTTCTCTGGGAAATTTTCTGTGAGAAGCAAAAGAGTTCACTCTCTGCAGGTGGGATCCCACTGTGAATCCTGGTGTGCTCAGTCATGGTTTTCCGAACTGTATGTTCTCACGTGCGTGCTCATGTTCTGCCAGACAGAGCAAGGTAAGGACTGAATGCCAATGTATGAGTGGAAGAGAGACTCCACTACTTTATTTCTTGGCATGTGAAAATAAAAATAATTGCCATCTGCCTGGGTGGAAAGGTGTAAGTGGGCTTAATTTATGACGCTGACAGATGAAGAGAACATAAAGATTCTTGTTCAAAGCGGGTATGATCAAAAGAGTAGAGCAGATAGCAGCTTTACAATGTCAACTACATTTTTCTAGTTACAAAAGGTGCATAAACACTATTTTTGAAACTGTATTTTAGAAAAAACACAAATATTTAGTTAAAAACCCAAACATGGACAAACCAAATACTGAAAAGCCAATGAGTCCTTTTGTTTCTAGAGGCTGTTTACTTTAAGAAGTCATGCTCTCTTCTTTTTACTGCATCTCCCAGGGAGAGAGGTGGATCAGAGTTCCTGAGACATATCTGCCTTCATTTTTCATAATGG
Source organism: Anabacerthia variegaticeps (assembly GCA_035583185.1). Taxonomy (NCBI): domain Eukaryota; kingdom Metazoa; phylum Chordata; class Aves; order Passeriformes; family Furnariidae; genus Anabacerthia; species Anabacerthia variegaticeps. The sequence continues at coordinate 14,901,561 of JAWWEW010000001.1, read as the reverse complement.
AAGAGTGGTAACCAGCACTGGAAGCATATTATGACTAAAGTGGATAATTTTTGGAGAGGAATAGAAGTCTGAAGAAAAGTACAATGCCAACATTTCCCATAGAAAACTTTTCATTTTTCTTTCTTTCATATTCCCTCTGTAAGAATGAGATTTACTTACCCCTTGTAGTGTGTATTCATGAGGTCCCATAGTGTCTCACAGTCATCCTTTCATTCTTTCATTCAGTTTTAATTATTTATTTCTGCTGATGTGTATCTGTTGGACCAATGTATTTGTATATTAGAATGTCAAAGATATTGGGAGTTACACTTGCCCACCAAATCTGAAAATCCTGTGTTTTTCTCAGAGAATTTCTAAATAAGAAAATCGGTCTGAAAGTTTTCTCTATCTATTGCTTTATACAGCAATACTGATACACTGTCACCAACCTGTTTAAAAGGAGCTGCCTGAGTTGAAGAACAGATATTTTGATTCAACGTATTTACATTTACAAAATCTGGGTGGCCTGAAAACTTTGTGTTTACACCATAATGAATTGATCTTTCAAATACTCTGAAAATGAATCAAATGAATGCAAATCTGTGATAGGACACTTCCTACAAAAACTAAAATTGAATAAATTCTTAATCTATTTAATTATCAGGCTTCTTGCTCTTCCAGTGCTTGTTAGGCTATTAATACTAGTCCATGCAACGTTACCCACAGGCTTTGGTGCCAGTCATCAATACTGGAAACTTGTAAGAGAATTCTGATAACATATTTCTTGGAAACTCACACAGGGTAATGCTGACCCTTGCTAGTCTCCAAGGTTATGAACATTCTAAGACAGCAAAAATTTCCTTGCGCAGGGCCAAGACTTTATTCTGGAAAGTGGGGAATAGCACTCAACTTAGAAATTTTGGACATAGTCTGTGTCTTGATACATGACTGGATCTCTGCCAAAGATTTGAGTGTCAACAGCACCTCCTCGTGTTGAAAACTTACTTCTTTAAACATTCATAATCCATTTCCTGAGATACTTTTTAAATGCAGTATTTTCTACGCAATAAATAATTAAAATAGTTCTGTTCTTCGTGGAAGGGCCCATCTCTGGGGATTATTGGTGAAAATACTTGAGCTTTGTTAATGAAAAAATGTTAAAGCAAAAAACAAGTGATATTTTTGTCAAGAAATGTAGCCACATACATTTCAAGCAATGTATTCATGAATTATCCCTGCTTCTTGATACCCAGCCTGCTTTGCTTCAACTTATTTGAATGTGTATAGCTTGTTATGTGCCACTCCAGGTTACAGGACCAGGTATTACATTTAGTACTCCAAAATATTCCAAATTGCCTTGTAAAAAGTTTGAAAAAAGCCCCAATATTTGTTTTACTTCGTGCATGAAAGTATGTACCTTTACTGAAAATAGTACAAATTAATTCTGTCAACAGCAAAGACCCACTGGAATGTGCCAACAGTTTTCCCATGGTGTGCAATTCTGCCAGAATGTTCTGCTCACTAGAGGCAGTACATTTCATGTGGTAATTAAAACTTGATTATTTTTTTTTTTTGTTCCAAATAGAAAGCATTTATTTTAAATTTTTGTTTGTATGTTTTGATTGTTATTATTGAGATACTTTACAGAAACAAAATACTTTAATCTACTTAGATTATTTTTTCACCTATGTTTTCCTCCACCCACTCATGCTGTTAGACAAAATTCTTCAAGACAAACATGTATGGAAGAAGGTGATTACTATTTACCAGGGTCAAATTATGCCCAATTTACCTAACAGTGATGAGGTCTGTGGACAAAGATTGGGAGCAGGTGTCTGTCTTGATACTCTGCTCCCCATGGCATATTTTAGCTGAGTTGGGATATGACAGGCTACCTGAGTAGACTGCTGGAGAAGTAAGAAATTGGACTATTGGCCTTAAAGGCAGCACTGAAGGGCTCACACACTATCTTGAAACTGTCTGTGAGTGGAGATCCTGAAAGATCTGTCCTGGGACCTGTCCTATTTAACAGCTTTGCCAATGACCTTGGGGACACAGCATGTTCCCTTGTCTAGTTTGTCTAGCACAACAACTTCTAGAGTGCTACCCAAATTCTCAAAAGCCATAGTCATCATTTAAAGAGAGCCTCCCACACTGCAGGAATGATCCAGTAGGGACTTCACCAAGAGCAAACACAAAGTCCTATACCAGAGATGGGATAAGCCTGTGCAGTGCCACTGACTGGAGACTGACAGTCTGAGTAGCGCTGTGGACAAGGACCTAGGAAAACTGGTGCATGGGAAGTTAAACAGGGGGCAGGAGGGCATGGTGGTGAGGATGAAGGCTAACAGCACACTGGGCTGTATCAACAGAAGCATGGCCACCATGGTGAGGGAGGGAATTATTCCCCTTCTCTTGACAGTCATTAGACCGTGTCTAGATACGCCTTTTTAAACTGATGCAACTTCAACAAAGGGCCAACAGGATATTCAGGGACTGGAACACTTGTCCTTTGAGAAGACACTGAGGCTCCAGAGATTGTTCAACTTGGAAAATAGAAGATGAGTCATCAGAAAAGTCATCGAAAGGACAGAGCCAGGATTTTTTTTGCAGCCATGTGTGGACAGACAGGAAGAAGACAATGGGAATAAACTTAAAGAGGAGGGGTTCAAAACAGATATAGGGAAAAGCACTTCTCCATAAGGATAGCCCAGCAATGGAGCAGGTTGCCCAGTGTGGTTTTGCAGAACTATTTCTGGAAATTTTCAAGACCTTGTTGGAAAAAGCCCTGAACAATCTGGTCTGATTTCATACCTGACCTGGGCAATCTGGTCTGATTTCATATCTGGCCTCCTTTGGAGAGGAGGTTCAACTGGTGACCTGAGTGACTTTTATTTTTTCCAGCTTGTGTGAGACTCAATATTTTCCAATATTTTGTGTGAGGCAGCCAGAAACAGTTGTTAAAGAGTAAGAATTTGCCGAGAAATTTATTCTTGTGCAAAAGCAGGTGCTTTGTATCTGGTATTTGAAGAGAGTCACCACCTTCTCTTCATCCTTGCCCTTGAATAGCACAGGTAGCAGAAACCTTGAATTAATTATCATCTCAGTTGTGCCATCCTGTCTGAAATTCTTTCATCCATCAGTGCTGGAGTCTAATCTGGGAAAATGGGATGACATGGCAGAAAGGTCAGATCTGGTACTCCTATGAAGACAATGATGTCAAGTTAGTTCTTGAAACTTTGGTCTTTCAGATTAAAGAATGATATGTTACATCCAGATTATCTCCCAGAAAATTTCACTCTGATTTTCTCTATAGAAAAATGACAGAATTTGACAGTGCTGAAAGAAGCAGCAAACTAACACAGTCAAAATTAGAATAATCCCTGCCAGGGCATATTTGCCTGCAACCAGCAGCAACTGGTGAGGGGTAGGAAGAAAAGGAAGAAATGTTGAAATAAAAGACTGAGGCAGACTAGATCACAAAACTTATATATAGCTCTGCTATAGAGTAGCATCTTGGGGAGGTGAATTATATGACAGAAAAGATAGAGGAGAGCCTATCAAAGAATCAAAATAGAAGTATCAATAGTACCTGACTATCCTCTTTCCCAAAAGTGTTGTGCATGTTTATAGATGCTGGAATCTGATCAATGCCATTGAAACTCTGGTATCTAAGCACATAAAGGCAGATGTGTTGAAATCAGTGGAAACTAAGCACCTACCTGTTTATCCATCATAATGTTCCTATCAACCATTATTCTGCAACACTGCTCACTTAAATTACTGGAAAAACTGACTTTAAACCACTTTTAGAAATGAGATCTGGCTTAAAATGGGTTAGAGTTTTTGAGAGGTTTATCCATAAGTTGTGTTTTGTTTTTTTTTTTACCAACTGATACATAACCACCTAATTTGCCTTTGACTGCTGGAGTAGTTCAGTCGTGTTAGTATTAATGGCAGTTCTATTGCTAGAAACTTCGTCTTTATGACATGCCATTCTGAGTGGCCAGCTTTTGTGAAAAATGTCCCTTTGTATTAGTTGTTTGTCATTAGTTGTGTGTTAGTTTAAGAATACTTCTATTCCATGTAGCTATGTAATGTCTGTCCATAACTGTGACAGATCTGTCTTTTGTCTGAAGACAGGTTCAGATTTCTTAATTCTCATTTGTGTGACTTTAATCATAACATCGTGCTTTTCTATCCTCTTCTGGGACATTTATATTACCTATCTGTTCAGTTAGATTGCAAGTCTCCATCTGTAAAATGTTTCTTTTCCTCCCCTGGAACTTGGCTTGGATTCTAATTCTAAATTTAAATGGAACTCCATTTTCCTTGTCTAATAACTGCTGAGTAATTAGGCTTTTACATAGGAAAAGAATTATCTAAAGAAATGTGTTCCTGTAAAGGACATTTTTAGCACGTTTAGATATATGCCTCCTCTGCCAGGTTACCTGCAATGTGCAGAAAGAAATCTTAAAGAGACAGGTGTGCAGAAAGAAATCTTAAACATATCTATTCCCTGTAATTTGTATTTGTTTCCATTATTTGTGTATGTTATTTATTTCATATTACGGGAAAATGTTCTTACTTCCTAAAAGAGATATTTGTTTCTAATGGAGTGACACATTTAAATATTCCCATAATAATATCTTTACAGAAAATACAAAAATGCAACTGTATAGCTCATGGGTCACCCCTCCTCCCTCCCCGCCCAGTATTCTACGGCATATGGTACCTGGATGGAAGTGAAATAACTATTTCCATTGTCTTATTCAGGTTATTTTCTGGCTTACTTTTGTTCTTGGCCAAATTTGTGGGCTGATATTTGGAATGAGTTAGGAATAGAAATTTTAATATGTTGCTTTATAATGCTGTATATCTTCATGTGCTTTTCAGACTATGGACCTAATAATTTTTAATACTGCCAGTGGGGATTCCACCATGGGATATGTCTGTGCACCACAGTGGACTATGAAAATTCCCCATGAGATCCATTATGGGAGACGTATGATGGTGCATATGGTTCAAAAAGTTCTGTGAACACTTCATGGCATTTGGATATCCCTTGCCTGCATTCCATAGCACAGAATCCCACAGTGAAATATTTTGGTGCCTGTTCCTTTCTCTAACTGCTCTCCTCAGCTGGTGCTGACCTGCAGTAACAGAGTTCTCATATCAGTGCCAGCAGTTAACAAGGCTCTGGCATGTTTGACCTCATCTAGTGTTTCCCTCAGTCTGGGTGCAGCTCATATCCTGCTCTCAAGGGTGGACAACATGACCGACTTTGGTGTTTCAGAACATATCCAGCTGGAATATACAGGGTTTTATTCATGCTGGGCTGTGTTTAATCTAAACAAACTCAGAAAAATCAGCAAAGACCTACTACTGTAAAATGTTTGACCTAGCTTTAACCATTACACATGAGAAAGCTTAGGAAGCACTCACACAGGCAGCTCAGCTGCCAGATCAGAGAGAACAGCTCTTCCTGGAAGGGAAGAAGTGATGATCATGTGGAGGAAACAGTTTTATCCATAAGCAAATGCAGACAATGAAGGCTTATGTACAGATAGTCACATCATAATGTTTATTAGGCAACTGGCAATAACCTTGAAGCACATTGTGTTTTTGGATGCTGAACTAGAGGAGCATGTCTTCCTGTTTTCCTGTGATGGGTGTCCTGCTCCATTCCCCAGTCCATAGAATTCCCCCTTTCCCTTTGTCTGGCCACAGTGGCTGATCCAGTGGCACTGGCCAGCTGGCTTGTGACCGATGATTCAGCACCTGAATGTAAGAAGAGGTGGGAGGTATGTGCCTTCTTTTGGGGGCTCACTCTGCTGTGGAATTATAATTTTTGGAGAGACTTGAGATCCTTGAGCACTCTGTCCCTGTGCCAATTTGAAAGATGATCAGCAGCTTCAAAGGCCTGTGGGAGATAAAGGTCTGAGGACTAAACACTATGTGATTGTGTATTTGCCATTTCCTTGAGAAGTCAGGATAGCAAGTATTTTTGAAATTTATTTTTCATTAAACTATCTCTCAAGCAAAAGATTAGATGCAGCAGCAAGAGAATTGTATGATATACAGTGTAAATTTTCAGGATATGGGAAAAAATCAAGGCAAATGTCACACAAACTGATAGTGGTGTCCTCTTGGGCAGTTCAAGACCAGATGTCATAAAAATCTTCACGAAACCATTAGCTATAAACAGCTCTCTATTTGTAACCATTCTGCTGCTGGTTTCCATGTAATTTTTCATGAAAATCTGAATGCTTTTTCTTTCAAATATTGACAAGGGTTTAAAAAAAGGTTATCAGCTCATGAGTTCTTTGTAGTCTGTAATTCTCAAGGCAGCTGTGAATTTGGAAAAGCAAACAGCACTTGCAGAATGTATCTTGGAGATAAAAACCCAGACAAAAGCTCCTTTTTTGCAGATACGTGTTTGATGGGTGTGAACCACAGAGAAACTCACTAGTGGCTAAATTATTTTCCTTTCTCTGTAATAGAACAGAAAATGAGCTCTGAGGAGGTTTTATAAACCCAAAAATTTAGAATTATGTGAATCACCAATAGAGGGCATTAGTATTCCATGAAGAAAGAAGTATTGTGGTAGTTATAAATTATTATACATATTTGCTTTAGTATTAAAGTTGTAAAAGCTATAAACTGTCTGCTTTTGCATCCTCCATACATCAGAGTATTTGCCCATTTTTAACCCTGAATGTGTAGGTTCATTTAGCCGTTTTCATTTAAGTGGCAATAAGTAAAGCTTCTGAAAATTTTCATATCCCTCATCTGGAGAGTAGTTTGCAAGCCATTCAGTATTCAAATGTAGTACTATTGCCTCTTTCCGACAAACATGGAGTAATTAGGCTTTTCCATAGGCAAGTGATTACCTAATAAATGACCTTCTGCAAAAAGCTGCACTAAAATGAAGTAAAAGGCAGATTTAGCACAAATGATGGCCAAGTAGTAAGGTGCAGGAGCAAAAGAGAAGCTTTGCACAGTCAATCTGCTTCAGCAGCTTTTGAAATAATGAAAATGTTTGCTTGCGGTTTATTCCAAATATAAGTCTGACACTGTGTACATTCTTAAACACAGACATGAAAGGCTGCTGGTCACATTGGCCACAAATTCCCTTGAAATCATAGTTACACCCAGAAGGATGCACGATCACATTTCATAAGACATATTGCCTGTGTTTATTTCAGACATAAAAGGGGAACATCAACAGATGATAAAATGACTGAATCACATGTAGCTTCCCTATCTTTTCTTCCCAATATACTTGCAGGGATATCAAACAAAAAATTAGTAAAGAGAATGTCTTTGAACTATAGTTTTCATAGGATATCCAATTTCAGACTACTCAGATTAAGCAAGTTTCAAAGTGCACCATGTGCACTCAAAGCTGCATGTGTGTGTATTCTGACATCCTTTCACCATCTACACCTTCACCAACTTCTCCTAGCTGCCTCTGGAAGCAAACATATCACTTACTGTTCCTTCAGAATCAATCTTAGTGTTTGAGGTACAAAAGCCTTTCTTTTTATCTGTCAATGAAGCTAAACCTTCAGGAAGATAAAACTTTTTTTTTTAATTTTTTTTTATTTCTCTCAAAACTGAAAAAACACTAGCAGTTGTGAGAATATATTTCAGTCATAGAGTCTTGCAAATGTTTAAAAACTCAATTTAGAACTTTCCAAGCTGTTGTAAGGAGAAAAAGGATCATGAGGGTGTTCTGGGCCCTGAGCATTTCCTGGGGCAAATAAATGGGTCGTGGGCTAATAATCCTCAGACTACCCTTGAACCTGACTACTTTTCTCAGCGTGTCAGCAGTCCCTAGAAGATGCCTCAGGCTCATCTACCTCTGCTTGATCAGATGTGTCACAAACTGTGGTGGTTGAAGTGACTTTTACCCATCCTACAGCTCTGTTGATTTCCTGTTTCTGGCTCTCTCCAGAATCCCTGATCATGGACCATTTTGGAGTGACAAGAGAACCCAACCTTCACTCAAAATGTCATGGCCATTTCCACATGTATCCATCACTGTATGTGAAAGAGAAAAAAATCAGAGGCTGGTATTCTCACTGTTTCGCTCTCAGTTCCTCCTTTAGCTAAATGAGGAGACAGCTTTCATTAAATTTCTGGAGAAAGGAGGCTCCTCCTGAACAAAGGACTATGTGAGGTCTTCTCCCATTATGTTTTTTTCAGTAGCAACTGCATATTTTTAAAAAAATAAAAGGGTATGCAAAAAAAATCTTACCTCTATTAGGGTTTTTTTTCTGTCAGTTTGCTGAGGTAAGTTGCTAAATAAGTGCTTGAAATGTTTCTCTCTCCCTGTAATATATTCTAACATGGAGCACAGATTCATACTGTTGCAGAAGATAAAGAACACTTTAAATGGAGATTTTAGATGTACTTTGTTTCCTCATAACATAAATAGATCTGTTTGGAACTCTGGTCTATACTCTCCAAGATCACTTTGACCCCTTGGTATATCAGAAACTATAATGTGTCAGAGTAGCAAACAGTCTTTAATACAATTTTTGTTTCAAGGTTATCTTAGAAATTGACAAAAGTACTTCCAATAGTTTAGAGTGTTGATAAACCTTTTTAGATGCCTTCAATTTAGAATACATAGAAGTATTTTATGAAATGCAAATACCACATACAGAATATCTCAGTTTTGTAAGGCTTTTTAACAAGGCATTGGTAACTATTAAGATAACACGACACGATCTTCCTGTCAAAAAGGCTTGTCCCCTCTCAGTGTTGGCACAATCAAGTCATTTAGGCACAGGTAACAATTTACTGGGAGAGAGGGAAAGAGAAGGAATGTGCTGCGTAATGCAGTGATTGCCAGCTGACATCAACTTAATTCTGTTATTTCTGCTAACCTTGCGTGTTGCTTTTTCATTTTAGCAGTCTTGTAAACATGTATATTCTTCCCAGCCATGATTATACTATGATAAAACTTGTTGACTCTTGGACAGCTATGAACGGCCTCTCTTGAGTTCTCTACTCTCAGTAACAGGAAAAAAAGAAAGGACTTTTACTTTGCTACAGATGCACTGATTTAGAAATAAAGGACTGAGTTTTCCTTGCCAACATGATGGCACTGGTAGTTGATGTCACTATGTACTGCTGAAGCCTCACTGCAGCTGTAGTTTTATTGTCATCATAAAATTATTTGATTTCAACTGGCCTTTCTTCACTGGTCAAATAAATCACCTCAAGATATCTTCTGGCCATCAGTATATTTTTGGAGTCAATAGATAATTAATTGTGATTTTGAAATTGCATTCTCCAAATGAAGCCAAGACATGGAGCAGAAGGCAGAAGACCCCAACTTTTAAGAATTCATGAACGATTGAATATATGTTGAGCCTCTCAGCAGCCTGTATTGCTGTGTCATTCTGAGAAGATCCAATCCTCTAATCATGGCTCAACATAACCTGTGGCACTGTGTAAATAAACAATAATGATGAACAAGTTCCTGTCCAGGTGATTATTTTTTTTTATTTTTTTTTTTATTTGCTTATTCATAGATTGGATTTTGTCCTCAGACTTTAATGGTATTTGAGGGTGTTTGGAACTGCATTGGATTGTATTCTTATTTCCTTGGTTTCTTGAGTGGATTCAAGCACATAAAAAAGGTATTTCATTTAAACAAAAGAGAGTTGAAATAACTCACTTTCCTCTTGTTCTGCCCCTAGGTGCAAACATAAGGATGGATAAAAAGGTATCTGCCATTATTGTTCTATTTAATAGTTTACACTGTCATCAGAGAAAATGAGACAAGGAAATGCATTTATTACCTTTATAGACATGCTCCTTTAAACAATAAGGGGAAAAGTAGAAAATAGCATTTCAGAAAAAGTTAAAATATGGCTCAAAGAAGCCCATCTTTAGGTTTAGTAGCTGTATTGTTTCTCCATGGATAGTTGATGCTAAGAATACCAAAGTGGTGTGTCAATCTCTGTATGGATCATTCACTTAAGGGTTGAACCCACTGATCTTTGTGGGTCCCTCAACTCAGAGTATTCTGTAAAATATTCTGTGAAATAATCTACTCATCAATCACTTTTTCTCTTTGCTTACACTGTGTTTTGTGAACACAGGCTATAGTGGCAGATGCATTGTCTTAGTGCAATTATTTACAGCTATTTAATTTCATAATTATTGCAATATTTTTAATAATATCTCATATAATTAAAATACAAAATTTTAACGATGTTTAGCAAAAGTTTATATTATACCCCAAACTATTTCATAACATGTCAGATTTCTCACTTTTTATTTTATAAAGTGCAACTGTACTGATGTCACATAAATCATTGATATATGCAATGATAAAGTTGTGAAATACCTGTGACAGTTAAAAAGAAAGTCTTTAACTTTGAAATTCTAGAGACTAATTTTCTTTTGAACCTAACTTAAAGCACAGCTTCTGCCATTTTAGAGACTTCATTTGGCTTCCTCTAACTTCCAGTGAGATGTGAATATCTTCTGAATTATTATCCTATAGGACACTAATTGACAAATAAATAAAATTAATAAACATAAGTATCTCCAAGCATTAATTCTCTTTGGAAAATAAAATTACTTTCATATTTATTATTTGACTGCTGCCATTTTAAGCTCATTAATGTCATGAGACCCTTATCTTCATCAGAATATTTTACTTGATATGTGTGTCACTCTTGAAAACTTTTAGAATTCTAAAGACTTAATTTAAATAAGGCTGATGAGTATTTGAAATGAAAGTTCTGTCTATGCTTCAGGTGAAGACTGTGCAATAGAACTTAGAACCCAATTCAGCAAAAAAAGTTAAAATTACATTTAGCTTTGAGCTTATGACTCAATGCCTTTTTTTGTTGTTCCATTTAATGTTTCTTCCTGCTGTTACAGAATTTATTCAAGATGCAATTTGGGATCTGTGTCATTTGCAGACAGCTCTCATATGGCAGTAATACAAAATGTTCCTGGAATTAGCATAATAAATATTTTTCTTTATGAAGAGTTGTACTCCTGCTTGATCTTTAAGTGATAGTCAAATCCATCCGTTCATCCATCAATAGTAACAAGAAGATACTCCTCATTAAATATATGGTAGATAGCTTAAGGGAAAAAATAGATCTTATGAGATCAAATATCTTCTGTAGCAAATTTTCATTGTGTAGTGGGTTACAAATAATATCTGTGGAGATTTATCTGTTATATAAATGTGTGTTTCTTAGGCTTTCCTCTTGAAGTAAAAAGTGAAGCACCAGCATGGCACAATAGACTGCACTGAAAAATTACAGTCCCAGCTGTTATCTATGTTACCGGGAGACCTTCACATAGCACAGTTTTCCAGTGTTTAGTTTTAGAACCAACTTTTTTCTCTTACAGTTTTGAGAAGAAAGCTGGGACTGTAGGTCCTAATGCAAATGCTTGAACCCCACATCCTGGGGAAGTAAGGGAGTGAGGTCATCAGATGTTTGAAGAATTTGCCAGAAAAAGCAGCTCCGGATGTTTCCTTTCTGGTACCTGCATATGCTCTGAGACACATTGCAAACTGACTATTGACCATAGCAGCCAAAGTATATTAGATTTTTTGGACAGAGTTCAGCTAATCCAAAAGGGGTCAAAACAGCATTAAAGTCTGACTGTATTAAAAGTGGAAAGCATATGGGTGTTCTGCACATCTCTGCAAGATTCTTTTATTGTTAAAATACTTTAAAATTTAGTAAAAGCCTTCCAAGTGCAAAAATACTTGGAAGGGGTGGTCTCAGACCATTAGAAAACCGATTTTTTAAAAGCTTTGTTGCCTTGTCTTTGGCTGTCAGCAGCTGGGAAGTGACAACTGAGGAGTTCCATTTAGGAGAGATGGACAGACTCGTACACAGTCAAGCTCAGTGTCTGAGGCATCTGAGGAAGCACCTGGCCAGTCTACTTCTCCCAAAATCATTCTTGCTCCTTCCATTTTACAATGAGCTAATTTTTTGTCAATTATCAGCCCACATTCCCTTTGCAAATGCAGAAGTTTGAAAAAAAAAAAAGAAGTTACTCCTTTTGTAGGTCTTGAAAAGGATAAGTGTCAGGAGATAGTGCTCTGAAACTCCTGATGCTCTGTGTGAGTCACACCTCTGTTCAGAGGGGCAGACTAGAGGTGCCTGTGCAGAAAGTTAATGAAATGGAAGATCGTACCATGAGTACACAACTGTTTTCTTTTCTGGGATCTTTCCACATTCACTTCCTTTTCTGCTCCAGAAGAACACGGCAAAAAGTAATTCATCCTTTGCAGACTCTGAAATATATTCCCACACAAAACAGCAGCTCATTCAAAAGGAGAACTAGAGCTGAGCTTATTGCTTAAAATGACAGATTACTGCCAAACAACATTTTCTTTTTATCAATTAGATCTGAAACAGTTCTCACCACAGTCCTGTGGTGCTATCCTGCTGAATCAAATATTTCATTATCCTAGTACAAGGAGCAGCCAGGGTTATAGATTGAAGAAATCTCGCAAATTTATCAGTGTAAAATCTGTAAGGCCAGATCTGAGCAGGTCTAATTGTTTGTGAGGACTGTTAATTAACAGTATATTCGTGTAGTTCATTTGGTTTTATTTTGGTATTCTTGAACTGTGCTAACTGAATTTCAGGAAGATGAGGCACTTATCTACTTCTCCAAATGGTTTTGGTACAAATAAGACCAAACAGTTTAATAGTGATCCTTATGACCTCATGCCAGATATTCAGCTGAATTGAATGGTTACGCAATACATGTAAAGTGTGAAAAAATGAAGGGGTGATAACATTTCAATAAACATGATATTGATCTTTTCAGATACACATTCAAAAGGTTGCAACTTGGGAGAGATCCCAGTGGTTATAATCTTCCAAAGGTTTGCTCTGGCTCTTGGAGAGGCTTAGACAGTGTGGAAAACTTGGCTCAGGCACTGCTGGAATTTAGGGCAGGCAACTGTGGGGCTTGGTTTCCAGGAGTCAGTCAGGCAGACCAAGGGAAAGGGATCTCTAGCGTTACACTCTGCATCAGGCCAGTCTACTCTCATGAAAGGCAACATCACACACTTTAAAGGACAAAATATCTTGATTGGAGTGCCCTTATTTCAAACTGCAGCTATATGGGGAGGGGCATATGACCATTAGGTCAGTTCCCACCTAGATAAATACCTTCTATCACCAACTGAAAACAAAAAAAAAACCAAACTGCACTTCATTCATCACATGTATGAATGACCACCCATTACCAAGCAGCAAAAATAATGGACCTTTCAAAAAAACCCCTGCAGCTTGCTTGCAGCATTTTCTTGTAAATGCAACACAAATACTGAGTGTAAAGCCTTCTATTTATAAAGCCTTATTTATAAAACTGAATAGGGTAGGATGCCAGGCATGATATTAAATAATTTTACTGCTTATGTATGCCATGACTGCTGCAATACAGATCAGCCTCTCACTGCCCACTGAATGAAACATGATGCTTAGAAGTGAAATGCTGCTGAAGTAACTGTGACCCCATTGAAAACACAACAGTTTATTTTAAGAACAAAGCAAAATTCCATTCTGTGTCAAAGCAAAACTGTTACAGATGAGAAAGGCCGTCCACAGAAGTAAATTACGAGGGAGTAAAGAAAAAATGTATTATAGAGTATGCTGGCTGCGGACCAAGCAGTACATTTCATTATAATTGGTCTGTTGACAGAATCGATCTGTGAGTACAATCTCTCTACGTCAAACCAAAGTAAATGTTACAAATCAGTGAAGCTGCATCATTTGAATATCTATAAGAAGAATGAAGCCACTCAAAACTAACACTGTTCATGGAGGATTTTTTTGTTTGGTTTGGTTTGTTTTTTAAAAAAACTGCAATGTTTGCCTTGAGGAAAAAAAAAGGGGCTTGTGAGCCTGTTCATTGAAGCAAGACTAAGCATCTCTTGCAAGTTAAGGAGCTGGGCATCTCACCAGGGCAGTTATTAATGTCTACGTTACTCAGACTGAGATCCAGCAGTCTGGGCTTCTTTCTTTGTCTGTAAGATGTGTTCCTTGTAGGGATTTCTGCTTATGGCCAAAGCTCCTGTAAGTAAAATATATAAACATGAGTTCTATGAGAATTAATAACAAGATGGTTTAGGATGTCTCCATACTTGTTGCTGCCTGATGACTCAAAGCTTTAACTTGGAACTTGGAAACAAACTGACCAGTATTTTTAGTAGAGGTTCAACAGAAAGGAAAAACAGCCACATTTTACTCTTTGACTTATGCTCAGTAGAGAGGATGAAATTTACTTCTTGTACCCAGACCATGCTTATTTACCTGGCAAGCGTAAGACAGGGAGCTTCCATCCTTTCCATCCTTACTTAGATGATTTGGAAACAGAATCCCCCTGGATCTGTTCCTTAGGATTGCAAGGGAATGGGACAGATATGGCAAGGAAATCCAAATCCATCCCTTGTACTACTCCTACTTGAAGACCATTACAAAAAGTACTTCCTGTGAAGAGCAAAAGCATTAGAACTCAAGTGATTTCTAAAACACCTATTTCAAGGAATCAGAGCTTTTATATCATCCTAAAAGCAATATATCAGCAAATAAAACAAATTCAGACTCCTGCTGTTAATCATTTATTAGCATGAGTTCTAGTAGTGGAAAACATAACATAAATGTTGGTCTCACACTTTTTACTTGAAAGTGATCCTTAAAAAAATAAAGCCTTGATAACTTTGTAAGGAAAATCTGCCAAACAGGTGATATTGTTTCATAAAGAGTGCCTTTGTTTGCATTTACCTCTAACACACACCTTTAGCTGCCTTCCTATCCTTCCTGGTGACCTGGCTCTTTCCAGGAACCGGTGATCCTACATGCTGCCTCTTCCTTTCCCAGCTAGGGAGGGAATTGTTGCCCAGCTTGACATCCTCAGCTCTTTGATCTCTGTTCAGGAGGGCAGTTTGTCTCCTTGCAGTTCATTCAAGATCACTCTAAAGCCAATTATCTTTTCCTTGCATGAAGATACATGGTAATTAATGGGAGTGAGTAGAGATGGTAAAGAGGTCTTTATAGTTACTGTACCTGGAATATATTGTATAATAAAACAGTGTTATAAAACTACTGTAGATGTGAGGCTTTTATCCAACGTTCCCAAGTTCTGTGTTATACTGTTACATTTTAAGATCATTGCACTAAATGCAAGTAATATATCTTATTTTATTAATCAAAAGGCAGCAAAGATGGCCTAAAAGCTCAGTCTTGAGACACTCAGGATGAACTGAAGGGCACTGGTGTACCTATTTCATCTGAGATGATAAAGTTGATGCCTAAAAATCCTGCAAAACAGACACTCTACACAAGGTTAATGGAGATAAGATATTACCTTTAATATGATCCGGACTCCCAGG
>JAWWEW010000001.1:14854691-14886079 GCA_035583185.1 Anabacerthia variegaticeps | reverse complement strand
CTCTTTGCTTCCTGCCCACTCTGCGTGTGTGGTCCTTCTTGCTACATCTCGGGACCTGAGGGCCACGTGAGAGGGGCATAAGGGGTGGAGAGGATCCCCTTCAGCTGCCGCAAACTGTAAGATATGAATGTTGAGGTCAGCAAATGAAATTCATTTGGTACTCTGGAAGTTGATGGTTCTCAAATACCATGTTCAAAAATGCATGTCAAATGGCAGCTGGGTAGGTATGTGTTGCTATGCACCAAATGTATATTCAGGCTGTAAATTAGCTAAACTTTTTATTTTAGTCTAACAAAACAACAAGAAGTCTGCTCTGATGCAGATTTACCTTAACATTTTGTTTATCAACAATTTGCATATTACGAATGGATGTGCAATCCACATCACAGAGCTTGTGTCAACTTATAAAAGTTTGCTAAATGAAATAGGGTGCAGACTATTGAAAAATGATAAACTGAAAAGAACAGACTATAGAGATGAAAAATGGACTCTTTAAAAAGCTAAGGACATCTTGTGGATAACAGTAGAAAGAAAATATAGCCTGATGGTACCGTGCAATTAAATGATCACAGACAGACAAAACACAAAAATTGATTTCCAAATTTACTGATCCTGATCATAGTTTTAGATCAGAAGTTAATTATACATAAGCCCATTACTTTCATCTGAATGCCTGAAAAAGTATTCCTAATGAAGTATTAGGTCAATGCTATTAAAAACACTATCTTGGAAGTAGAATTTGAAATGTTTAGGCATTTTGAAGATTTATTCTTTATAAAAGGAAGATACTCAGAGCATTCTCAAAGTCAAGGCCTTTTTTAAGGAATCTCAAGCTAAAGGGTCAAGCAAGAGCTTTTTCAGAAACACTGGTTTGAGTAACAGCAATTACACCAAAGCAGCTGTGAAGATCCACATACACTTTAGCAGAACAGGGAGGTTCTGTATCATCAGTAAAAACTAAGTGGAAAATGCTTTCATAGGTGCATTTTGAGTTTTATTTTTGTTTCTTTTACCTTGCATTCACCAAGGAGTTGGGGCTGTACTGTATGAGTGTACTAGAGTGACAACAATCACTGATTTTTATTTTTCTGTTGTGATGGATGAACAAAAAAAATAAGGTCTTTACTTTGTCTTGGGAGAGTCAGACAAGATAATTTATCCTCAGTTTGACATATATTAAGTGCTTGATATTCTAGGGATCTTCAGAGTTAACCCTAGAATAATGAAAAATTATTTTCTTAACAGCTTTGGGGAATAATGAGTTGCTAAAATAATAAGACTTTAGCAATTCACCAGGATGTTCATTCTTACATTTGCATGAATTCATATGAGAATGAATCACAGAAGTTCTGATCAAGTCACTTATGGTTTCTGTTAGGAAATATGATTCTATTGCATTTTCTGCTTTTCATAATTTCAAAATATTTGCCTTATTTTTTCAAGGTCCTTTTCTTGATATTCCAGCCAGCTGACTGTTGTTTAGACTACTGGGTTACAAGCAGAGGTTGAACATGGATCTTTATGGCTTGATTGCTCTGAAGGACTAAACAGAATTTCAGTTTTATGGTTCTTTCCCCACATACTGCATTTAAACTGGCATTACTGACATTCTAATAATTATTGGCTTGTTTCAGAATGGTGTTACTGGGAATGTCTTTTACAGGTAATATTCTCAAAACCCATAGGTAGCCTAAAATGACAAACATTTCCTAGGGCACTATTTGGAGAGAACACAGTATATGTATCAGTGAAGGATTCAGCTGAGAATTTCTCTTGGTTTGCTTGCAGACGGCATGTCTTCTTTTTCCCTCAAGGTGAAACATCTTAGGCTGCCAAAGGGAGCAGAAATCCTTCCTGTAGTAAGAATGTTACTCATGTTCTGAAGCTCAGTCCCATTTATTTCCTAGTATGATTATTATTCACAACTCAATTTTTTATTAATTTTATATATAATACCTCAAACAAGAGATACCTAAGAGGGGACTCAGCCATAAATTTATACAAATCTGTGGTATCATACAGCTTTCCTGCTACTTATGGTTCATTAAAGCTGAGTCACAAGAAAATCATGGATTTATGAAGTTTCTTTCATAAACGAGAAAAATCTAGTAGCTCTTTAGGCACAGATTATTAATGCTGTAATGACATTAAAGAGTATTAAATGCAAATTTTCAAGGCTCCAAAGAGCTTTATTAGGATAAGCAACATTTTTATTGAGTCACTCTTTTAACAAAAATCTGGCAAAGTAAATTCAAGCGAAGGCCAACTCAAATGTTCTGCTGTGCTTTATCAGGGAGTGAGCTGTTGAGGGCTTGGGGGTGAGAGGAAAGCTTGAATGAACCCAGTCTTTATGTATACTTACCCCAGCTAATTTATAGTGTGTGCTGTGTATAAACCACAGGGGAGCACACAGTAATAAAATAGAAAAAATGAAAATATATATCTGTATAATACTGTAATGACCATGCCAATAAAGTAAATGAAAGAGATTCTGGACTGCCAGGTGCTTTAACTGAGTATGGAGGCTTTCTAGGATGCAGGGAGAAATGGTACTCTAGATTCTGTAGATGACACTCAATCACTGCAGATTTTAAAAAGAAATAAACCTAATTGTATATTAGTTCTGTTCATGGTGATAGAATTATTATTATATTGTTCACTAAAAATTACAGGCTCATACAAGTGGATATGTTGTAGCATGGATCATAGTTACATAATTTCTGCTTAGACAAGAGTGTAGAACTGTCTCACAGATGACACCCTGTCGTGCCTTTGAATTAGAATATGCTACTTTGGAGGTGTGATAGAAGCTATTTATTATCACTTCAGAAGCCTAGATGTAATGTGGAATCTTGATTTCAGTGTAATTATTTAAGCATATACTATGTAGAAAATGCTGAATTAATTTATAAGCATGGAGGCTGTATATTTCTGACAATTACTGCCCCTGTCATACATTGTTAATATTTGAGACTTTCATCAAAAATTTCTATAATTACTCAATCCTGTGTTTTAAGAAAGGGAAAGGAGTAAGGCAGAGGATCCTAAGGTGCAATTCTGGATCTGTTGAGACCATCTCTGCTACCATTGCTCACAGTCTGGCAGTTCCCATGTTGTAAATGCTTTGTCTCAGGTTCTCATAACCTGCTCAGGAAATAAACTTTCTTAATCCTGGGAGCTGAGTCATGGTATATGATCCATTACCTTTTCATACATAGGTGGATTGCTTATGTACCTTAATGATGTTGAAAAACTGGTGTGAAGCTGTCTGGGACCAAATCCTTCAATGCAGATTAGAATCTTCAGGTCCAAGGACGAATATTTGCAGCGTAAAAGGGGCCTGCTTGGGGCTGTGAACGTGTAGGAAAGCAAAGTCAGACCACTTCTGCTGTGCAAGAAACTAGATGAGGAAGTGATTTACGCCTCTGTTGTATGGTTTCCCCAGAACTTTGGTATCTTTTTTCAGGTGGTGAGTAGGATCCTTGAGGTGGTGTTTTTAATCTCTCTGTTCATAGAAGAATCTGTTTTATGTCCTGCTTTTTTCAAGAGGTGAATCTAAGAAAAACTGTAGCCCTTGAATTTTTGTCAAGATAAGAGTTTCTGTGCTTTGTTGTTTGGGGTTTTTTTTAAATCTTTCACAAGAAGAAAGTTTTACTTGTGGGTCAGTGGTGCATGTGTGATACCTCTGAAAGATTTATAGAATTTAGTGCAAGCCTTATTCATTTTTATTCTAACTCTTCATTTATTTCACAAGAAAATTTTTTGTAGGTTGCCATACACTTTAACTAGCACATATTTACGGACTAAGATGCAGAAGAACGACTGGTGAAATGGCCTGGGACTACTAATTTACTCTCATACAAGCTTTTTTGAATGAATGTTAATTAGTTTAAAAGCCGTCTAGATTTGTGCTTGTAGGTAACCAAAGTGTCCTTAAAAGCTGAGCAGTATCTTTAGAACAGAGTAAACCCTATAACCAACCAAATAAAGATCCCATAATAACAGATATAATTTGACTGTTGATAATATAATGGCTTCATAGTATTTATTAATAGTTTCTATAATTTTGAAATGCAACATATAATTAATACCAGGAAATAGCTGCAGTGACTCAGTCTTTCCAATTAGTTTCAGCTGTGGAAGAATCATGGCGTTCCCATTATATATACATGTACAATGTATTATATCAAAGATTCCTTGATTTCTTTATGCTATTGACCTTTATAAGGATCTCTGTTTCCCAGAGTCCAGGGAAACATAATAGATTGTTCACTGTTCTCTCAGACTCAGGATGATTATCTCTTACCTTGCAAAATGGTTTTTCCATGTGGATTTTTAATATGATACTTACATTTATGCCCTCCTGTTACAACTTAGAAAATAGAGATGGTGTTTAAAAGTTTGAACTGTATTTCAATAGTTACCTAGAGTTAGAAAACATCTGGACTGGATGCAGCTGGTCCTGAATTCAACTCATGGATATTTCCACATGAACATCCCCTGTGTAGCTCACTTTTGGTTCCAAATTCCTTGCTGAAATTAGGGCTCTCTTGACTTTTAGACTATACCATGGAAAACAGCATTCATGGCACTAAAAGGCACCTGGATCTTTGAAAAATGTTGACTTTTTTATGATATGATTAATAAATTTTCATAACTGTGTCCTAATATTTTATGTAAATCAAAAGTACATTTGGCCAGCAGATGCATATTAAAGCTGTTATGAGAAGCTGAGATCCGTGTGCATGAAGAGATCATAATCTTCTGAAAAAGAACCATGACAAGTCAGGAAAAAGCCCCACAACAAAACCACAAAGAACTAAACCCAAAACACTTATCATTAGAACAGATGAGTTATACTGGACAAAATTGTAAGAAATGCTTTTCAAGGAGAATGATGAGTCAGCTCAAAAGGTAAACCTCAATTGTTTTGGAGTCCACCACATTGCTCTGTGATGCACCCTTGCTTTATTGTGAAAATTGGTAACCTTAAAACTGGTTGCCATGGAGAGTACTCGCAATGACTAACTCGAGGTATCTAAATTAAGATGTTAGCATTAGGAAACCAGACTTTCCATATGGACGATACATCAAATCAAATCAATTGGAAATTCAGACTGTGGTCAGAATGCCTAACCTGTGTGCTTGAGCACTTCAACTGCCTTTATTATGTAGGCAGTGGTGGCTTCTAGCACCTAAATTAGGCTTGCAAGTTTAAGTGTGAGAAAATTCTCTTGTTGATATTCTAAATTATGTTACCTACGGAATAATAGGCAAAGGATAACTTTAATGGATCTGAGTAGCTGAATGTCTGCAATTCTTCAGCACTTATTTGCACTTAATATAAAAAATGGTACCCTGCCTTTTATTGCAGAGTAATGATGGTTTGTTGTTAAGGGCCTCATAGGCAGATAGATAATGGCTACATGGAAAATACACTGAAAATTTTATTTTTTAAAGCAACATTTGCATTTTCGCATGTTTTTATTTGTGCATATTAAGTAAATGTTTATAATGCTAGCAAAGACAAATTGATACTAAATTTAACTAATCAGGATTCTCTCTGTCTTTTATTCCTTGACTGAGCAGCTTAATGTGGTCTAGAACTATCATTACTGTCTCTTACCAGCAGCAAATATGTGTGTAGATATTTCTATCTAAAAAACATTGTTTAAAGAAAAGTGACAAACATTTGAGAAAGCATCAACTGCTTACAGTACTAGTCCACGTTACATAATTACATCTTACAAATGATCTAAAATTGTTAGAGCTCTGTGATGGTGATATTTGCAAGAGTAAGATATATGTATTCATTAAAAACAAACAGGAAGAAACAGATCACTATAGTGCACGAAAGTTGTTTTGAAATTATACTCTGAAGAGATCTAACATAGACAGAATGGCCTAGAGGATTGACAAAAAACCCCCAAAAACTGGTCTGGCTTGACCAAAAGTGAATTGTATCAAAGTAAGTTGAAGCAGTCTGAAGACATCAGACAAAATACTGGATTTTGTTTCTTCACAACATTTAATGATTAGCAGCTCATTTACCCCTTAGGCGTCTGGCTTGCCCTCCATGTGTTTGGATGGAAAACTAATGGAAAGGAACTGAGACCTCGGTATTTACTTTATTGCCTACAGTCCTTAATATGCATGAACTGTCATTTTAATGAATCTGGATGTGGTAAAGAGCTTTCAGGATTGATACTTGTTTAGGCTGGTATATCAAAATATTTTCCCCCTCTATATCTCCTCCCTCCCCCTTATTTTTGCCACTGATATATATTGTCTTTGTCATCAGTTAATGTAAAAATAAACACAAAATATTGTACTGTTTGATCTTGTTTAGCCTCATCAGTGAAGCAACACATCAAGTAAGGTAATGGAGCATGTTCTGAGGAGTCCTGCTGGTATCAGAACTGCACTGCACCACAGATAGGAACACCTCAGAAAGGGTGACCACTAACAAATGAGAGTTTGTGTTTACTACTGGATCAAGCATGTGTGAAAATATGCATAATTGGCAGCAGCTCTCCAGTTTTAGTCTGGTTTCTTGTTTTATGGCTAACAGATATTGCAATAAGCATCAAACAGCCAAATATTTTGCACTGCTGAGTAAATGGAAATCTGTGACAATAAGACAGTAGCAGCTTTTCTTGAAACAGTTTTTAATATCTGCCAAACCTCTGAATAAAGTCAGCACAAATTTTTTTTTGGCAAAATTTAAGAAAATAACTGTATTCGGAAAGAGATGTGTGACAGTAAATGAGATCTGTGCATAATAACTGCTTTCATTTAACACCAGCTGACTTTTGCTCTGTTTCACAGAATTAAAAAGACTACTCTAAGCTTACAAAACTCTGTCAGCCAAGATCTAGTCCTTTCACAAGTGGTGCCCTCAGGCTTCTCTTCTCTGAAAGGTACTGATCAAGGATAAATTTGTTAAGTTCTCAGTATCCTATTCAGACCAGGATTTGAAGAGTTTGCTGAAAGATAAACTTTATTCAACAGGTCATTTTAAAAGCTTCTTACAGAGAACAACAAATTTACTGATGACTCTTGGAATGTCTCATATCTCTTCGACTTATGACTTATTCAGGGAACATAAAAACTCCCAGCCACTCACCAAAGGTGAACACAACACTTAACAACAGCTTTGATACTTGACATGACTATAAGCACATTGTTTACCTCTCTGAATGAACTTCTGCTTCTCCCTGTGGCCAGGGGGAGAGAGTTTAAGCCCTTTACCACCTACAGACTGAAAACTCATATTTTATGGTGAGATGAAATTAGTCTCAATTTTGGATGAATATGATAGAAACCAAATCCCTGAACTTGCAATGATAGTGTCATAGGACTCCTGGTTTTGAAGTAGATTGACAGCTATCCCTGGTTTACTTGGGCTGGGAATATGATTTCAAAGCTTTTTGCTGTATACCTGTATAAAATTCAGGCTTCTGTCAATAAAGACTTCAGTAAAATATTTATTATCAGGCTATTTTCAATTCTATGAAGATTTAAAAATACCAGAGTTGTAGTTATTTATTTTTAGTTGAGGCTGGGAATGTTAAGCAGGAAAGAAATATAAGTTTGGTTGCTTTGGGGATGAAACTTGAATGGGCTGATAGGGTCATTTATTTATGGGATTCTGCTTGATATTATTATTGGTTGTCTTGAGCAAATTTAAGAATCACCACAGATGGCTTCCAACAGACAAGTGCTGTGTGATGTTGCAACAGAGAACATTTAGTTTGTGGTAGACAATGGAATAATAAGGTTTTAATAATAACTGTAGTGTGTATAATTGCTACTATGTAGATATGTAGTAATTATCAAAAAGCTTCTTTAAACTGAATAGGAAGTAAACTGTACTGAATTAAATTTCTGACCCTTCAAGTGTCCAGGAGAGACAAATATAAAGAAGTGTCATAATAGTCCTGAGAATATGAAATATTTAGTTTCTTTCTGCTTTTGAATGACCTTTTTCAGTCTTATGGATACTGGCTAAAATGAATAATTTTTGCAAATGACACAAAGATTTATAACAAACAAACAAAAAATTTATGATGAACTTGTAATGATACCCAAAATTTAACACTGAATTACAAAAATAGAAAGTATAACTCCACAGATTCTGTTTCTAGTTGTATTAGTGCACATTCACTGTGAAATTGATAGGCTCATTATAAATTCGTGTTGGTGGAAATTGGACAAGAATCCAAACTAAGAACCGATATAAACCAGCAGTACTACCTAATTATCCTTCCAACCTCTTGAAATTAAATTCAATTATTTAGATTATGAAGGCCCTTAAATACTGTCTTTTTTGTCCTGTAACTGCAGAATACATGGAATGAAGAGGAGAGGGTTCAAAAACAAGGCTTAGAACAGTTAAAAATAGTGATTGTGTCAGTCTCTGTGAGAGATAAAACAAAAATATATGATTTAAAAATATATGCTCTATGAACATGAGCTATCCCTTTTTGTGAAACATACATACAAAAGAACACTTTTTTTAAATAAGAATTAGTTTATCTTGTTTTGATTTTTCATGCATAGTTCCTCACATATTTATTCTATTTGCCTAAGTGTTCTGTCTCATGTTCTCATAAATTTTGATTTATAGTAACTGATTTTATCTCATAGTTTAGCATATTACAATGTCACTCCTCTTATTAGAATAATAACAAATATGGAATAGTAAGTCACAAATTAAAAATAATTTTTCTGGTCTTCAAAAAATAAGCACATAAGAAAATTCAAAATTTGATTATGAGAAATTTGAAATTCAACCTTCCGTAACGTATTTCATCTTGTCAATAGTTTTAAGCATGGTGAGTACTTACTTGTTTAAAATTAGCCGCTAATGACCTTGGTGACTATGAACTGTGCATCTCTGCAAACACATCTACTTACTCTCCTCAGATTAATCTTCATTCTTGAATTGTTTCCTGATTTATCTTATAGTGTTAAAAAGAATGAACATTAGTGCTCCTTTTAATGGCAATCAGTGAAACTCTGAGAGATGACAACTCCACACTGTTTAGTCTGGATCAAATTTGCAAGGAAGAGAGGTGAGTTTGATGCAGCATTAATTGTAATTCTGTACCTGCAGATAAATGCCAAAAGGCAATGTCTTAAGAATGGTTACTAAAAGTAGTTTTCTGTTTGCACTATACTGCCCAACATAATTTTTTAATAAGAAATTATTTTAAATGTATCATAGTATTTTATGACAATACACAATATAAAAAAAAAATATAATTCCACAATTTGCTATGAATAGCATATATTGAAATGATTTGGTGAATATTTTTGTATGCTCCAGATCCACATTTGATCATCTTTGTCATGTTATTTAAATCACCTTTGTAATTTAATTGCAGTTGCATTTTTTTATCAATGGAACTTATTTTTAATAATTTTTGACCCTCATGTAAAATATAATTTGTACATGTTCCTTCAAAAATATATATTGTATAATAAAATGTTGAAATTATTAGATGATTGCCTTTGCCTTCTATAACTGAAAAAAAGCACTGCATAGTCCTTTTCTGCTTTCCTGTGTTATAAAATTAATGAGATTAGGAATATACAGAGAATTTTGCCAGGAGACACACATGCAATAGAGAGCATTTCTGAAGATGAAGGATTGTCAAAGATTTGAATGCAAAAGAAATCCACAGAGATATAGGACAACAAATTCTGTGGTCCTTTCTTCTACTATAACAAGTGGTGGGATTGTAAAATTGGATTTTTGAACCAGTGAGTCAAGTCTTGTGCTATGACAGGTAATCACATCGTGATTCATAACTGTATCAAGTTTCATCTTAAATTCTACTATTAGATTTTTTTCCTGCTATGGTCTAATGCTACTAATGGATAGAAACCTTAATCTAATTTTCATCCTGTATTTCACATGAACAGTTTGCATACTTGTTTCTGTAATCCAATGTGTGCTGTATTCATACATAAAAGACTTAGTCCTTCTCAAACTAGGGCCAAATCAAATGACATCATTAGAGTCAGTGAGACTAGAGATGGGGCAATAAGACAAAAAGAGACCTCTTAAAATACATCTGGCTTTTCAATATGTATTAGACTGTCTGGAAAAGTGCTTGGTTTCATAGACTTGTATTAGAATTAGCAATAAAGAATGGACATATAAAGAGACTTGACATGGACAGAGACTATTTACAAAAGCATGGAGTGACAGGACTCCATGCTTTAAACTGAAAGACAGTAGGTTTAGATTAGATATTAGCAAGAAAATCTTCCCTGTGAGGGTGGAGAGACACTGACACAGGTTGCCCAGAGAAGCTGTGGATGCCCCATCCCTGGAAATGTTCAAGGCCATGATGGATGGGCTTGGAGCAGCCTGGTCTCATGGAAGGTGTTCTTATCCATGGCTGGGGGTTGGAACTAGAAGATTTTTAAGGTTCCTTCCAACCCAAATTATTCCATGATTTTATGATAAATAGGGAATAAAATATATCACCCTTAGGAAAACAGTGTAATATGTGCTATGACAGCAAGGAAAACTTGAAGTATTAAAATGAAGAGGCAGATACCTTATACAAACATCCAAGTATTTCAGACAGGCATAAAAGTAAAATATTTCTGTTAGTACCGGTTTTATTTAAAAGATCACAGAACTAGTAAATACAGACACCAGAATGGAAGAATCACACTGGCAGAATGTAGTAAGTACGCAAGCATTAATTCTTGAATCTTTTTTTTTTTTTAATCTAATTTCAGTATTCATTCATGTAGGCTTTAATCCACTAAGAATCTATCTGATCAGCAATACCTCTTCATCATATTCTCTGTCACTCTGCCCTCAAAATGAGGTATTTTAAATTACATCATGTTTAACCAAGGGGTAAAGTGAAGAAAAGTAGGAGAACTTTTTGTTTTTAAGTGTCTATGGAACAATAATAAGTTTTGGAAAATTTAAGGGAATATATAAATCCAGCTTGGGTGTTTGAAGAACCTTGAATGCCTGGGATTGGTATAAAATTGCTGAAGACAGTGTACAAAGGAGGAAGAATTATTCTATGAGCATGAATACCTATCTTGCCAAACTGCATCTGGAATGTAGCCCATATTCTTTATCTTTCACAGTAAAGCAAGAAATTTATCAACTTTCTTTAAAAATGTATCAAAACCACTCTACTTGACTACCCATAGAAACCTGTCCAACAATTAAACCTGACAAAAAAACCCAAAAACACAAAAGAAGAAAGGCAAAGTTTTATAATGGACATTAAGTACCTCAAAGTATTTTAGTGTTTCTGGAAAACCACACAAAACTTCAACAAGATCAGTGTGTTTAATTTCAGTATAATAAATACTACTCTCTTGAGATTTTTGCTGAAATCTGCCTTACTGATACATGATGAATTTTGTAGGCAATGCCACTTTTGAATTAAGGATGAGCTAACATGCCTAAATTTAAAACCAAGAGTGTCTTCTTCTTTTTCTTTTTTTTTTTCTTTTTTCCTTTTTCTTTTTCATAGCAGAACTCCATAAGAAGGTGATTTATACTTTCTCCTTCTGTACCTCTTCCACTTATATCCTTCCTTAAGGAAAAGAGCCCCATCAGTAATCAATAAGCCCCCCCACCCCCCAAAACAACAACAACATCAACCAAACAGAAACAATCAAAATTTTATTCTGATTTGCAAAACATTTTTTTGGCATGAGACATATTTATAAACATTGGAGGCATTAGAATTTGGCAAATGAATCCATTCTGCTGGAAACTGTGTGGCATCTATAGTATCTGTGAGATACTATATTTGTGATTTGAAAACTGCTTGTTTAAACAGTGATTAAAATTATTCATCAGTGAAAATTCTAAGCATGGGGTTGTGACAGCAAAAGCCTGTGTGTGTGATCGGTATCACTGGTGTGTCCTCCCTCCTGCCATAGACAGGCTGTGGCACTCAGGGTAGAGTTCTTTTGGTTTGGAATTTTTTTTTTCCAAGTTAACATGAGCAGAATTTTTCATGGTGCTACTTGCTCTCATACAGCATCTCCTTTTGGGATATTAAATAGTTATTATGTCCTTTATAAAAGCTAAATCTGAAGCATAAAGGCTCAAGAAGTAAAACCAATATGAGCTGTTCAATATTTTGCTCAGTAGTAAAACACTCTTTAAATACTTAAATTTGCACAAAGCACTAATCAGGTAGGGGGACAAATGCTTGAATTATTTAAGCTAATTTATATAACAGAAAAAATAACTCTACTCCAGGACTTCCATCTGTCTGCAGTGGAAAACAGCTATCACCTGCTTCCTGTAAATGGTGGTATGAGATTATTACTCACTAAATGTCACAATTTCCATTTCAAAACCCCTTTTCATCTGTCTGTTTATGCAGCAACAAAATAATAAGTCACCTGCTACCATGATCAGAATAAATCCCATTTCTGTGGAACAATGAGTAAGGGAAAGAGAGTTAGAAAAATATTCTTTTTTTGCTTTTTGTTTTCAGTTATATAAAATTTTACCTAGATGATGATGGTGTGTGAGAGATATCTTCCACTGCATGCTTTAGAAAAGAGGACATTTTTTAGTCTTAATGCTGTAGTAACCTAGAAGGGCAAAAGAAGTTAGTTTGTATATGCAATGACACCCATCAGTGACCTCAATGTCCAGGCAAAGATGTGAGAGAGTATGACTGTTAATACAAAGAAGAAAAATGTGCTTTAGGGAGAAACATTTCTTTTCTAGAATTGCCTTGTTTTTGTTAAATACATCCTCAGGTCGAGATACTCCTGAAGCTCTGCAATAGCTGTAAGATCCATATTCACCAGGTTTTATCTCGAGGGGCTGTAAGTTAACAGTCAGGCTGAAGTGGATGTGGGAGAGGAGAGTATTTTAGTGCCTGGGTAGCCAGGACCTGCAGTTTCAAGACACTGCTCTGGCAATGACCAGCAATCAAACTAAGCAAAGGCCTGTAGGATATTACATGCTCTACTGACATTTTGGTTTCTGACCAAAGGCAGTGAGCTTTCAGTATCATAAAAGAACAATTGGTGGCCTATAGTCATGCTGTCACTTGTGCAGCTATTGGCACAGTTTAACATTTATTAATGTATCTCAATACAATATATAGCTTTCTGTATTATTTGTACTGTTATCAAAATACTGGGTGCTGTTCCACCTGATTTTTAGGGAGCACTTGATACCTGTGTATTCCCTTTGTATCCTCTTTCTTTTCCAGTTCAGCATGGTTTCTCTATGACTCAGTCATCCTTAGGATGCAGCTGACAAGATAACCTGCTTGAGTAAAGGGTGTTTCAATATGACAGCAGTTTCCTGCATTCAGGTACTTGTGTCCTCCCTCCCCTCTCCCCTCCAAATCAGAGTCTATCTAGGGAGTTTTCAAGCTGTTTGTGTGCACCTGATCTCTGCACCTCAATAAACCATTTTGCTGCATTTTACCTGCAGAGACAGACTCTAATTTCCAAATGTGTCCATGTATTTATAATGTTCTAATGATGAGGAGTACAGGGAACAAATTATTTTGTCTTCTAGGTAGAAAACTGCACTGTTTGTTTTGCATGGATCTAAAGGTGTATTTACTAGATAAAGTAGTAAAATCAGTTAATTATTTTACTATAAAATTAAGATTTTCTAAGTTAGTGCTTTTCTCAGAAAACCCAGGTCTCTTGAGAGACATGGATTTCTAGAGTATGAGTCAGCTGTTGGTGAATGGGTCCCTTTAGAGATGACTACTCTTCTACTGATTGTACTCAGAGCTGGGAAGAGCTTTGCTTTTTGTTTGCGTGCTTCCCTAAATTGAGATAGCAGAACCAGGGCCTTTCCCTCATAGTTCTGTGATTCTTTACTCCTAGGAGAAGGTGTATTTCCTTTACGGGAGCAAAGTGAATATTTTATGCATAACATGAACAATTACTACAGAATATGATTACAGAAACACATTAGAGAATGAAAGCACTATTTAGCTTTGTGTATCTATTGGTGGCTCATTCCCAGTGTTCTGAACATAATTATGGGAAATAATCACAAATTAAACAATTCATATCACATCTCTTCCAAAAAATCTGCTGTTAGGAAGCAGTTAAAATCCTCTGGGGTTTGTGTGCTCACAGTACAAGGAAGGTATTGATGTGGCAGTCAGTGCCATGGTCTAGTTGACATGGTGTTTGGTCATAGGTTGGACTCAATGATCTAAGAGTTTTTTTTCCAATCTAATTGATTCTGTGATTCTGTAATAGATGGGCTGGACTGCAGGAGAGGGCCACTATGGCAGTAAAGTGCCTGAGGTGTGCATCATACAAAAAAATGCTGAGGAGAAGAGAATGCTACAGGGGGATCTGACAGCAGTTTTCAGCTACTTAGTGGAGCAGATGGAGCCTGGGTTCTCTCAGAGATGCACATTGAAAGGTTGCATTAGAGGACATCTATAGGCCCCTTCCAACCTATTTTTTTCTATGATTTTACATGCTCTTTGCCCTAATTTCGCAGTGCAACTCTCTAGTCTGCTGTGAAGAAGGAACTCTTGGTACATGTACCTGCTCTGGGGAATCCAATGTTCTCATGCTAGTAATGACACAGTCTGTGCTGACTTGTCCCACTAACACCCTTACTAGCAATTTACAGGGCTTATAGCTCAAGATTATTTTGCTTCTGCAAGCATACTGGGAAATAATTAGAGCATGTCTCCTATGAGGAAAGGCTGAGAGAATTGGGATTGTTCAGCTTGGAGAAGTGAAGGCTCTGGGGTGACCTAATTATGGCCTTCTAGTACCTGAAGGGAGCCAACCACAAAGATGGAGAGAGACTATTTACAAGCGTCTGTAGTGACAGGACCAGGCAGAATGGCTTCAAACTGAAAGGGAATAGATTTAGATTGGATATTAGAAATAAATTCTTCCCTGTGAGGGTGATGAGGCACTGGCACAGGTTGCTCAGAGAAATTGTGTATGCCTCATCCCTGGAAGTGTACAAAGCCAGGTTGGACAGGGCTTTGAGCAACCTGGTCTGGTGGAAGGTCTCCCTGTCTGTGGCATGGGGGTTGGAACTGGATGATCTTCAAGGTCCTTTCCAACCCACACCATTCTATGATTCTGCTAAGGAGTTGACAGTGGAGGTTCTCAAAAAGATTGTATTGGTTGAATAGTTGGTTGTTCTCTCTTTCTGTCAGGTGCTACTGGTACAACTAGAAATGTGAGGGAAAAGGTCAGGCATTATAGTCTGGTTAACCTGGAACCCTTTGGAACAGGGAATGTTGCAGCCCTGGGCTGATATTACTGAATGAGCTTTGCCACATGGAAGTAAACTTGACTATGTGCCACTAGCTTCACAAATGTTCTTGTGAAAAAAGATGACATGGCTGTTCAAATGACAGATGTGAAATGAATCTAATGTATATAGGAAGGTATTTTCTAGGTCGCAGATATTTTTGCTTCCTTATTTATAAATAAGAAATTGCTGCAGTTGTTTTTGTACTTTACTATTCTATTTGTATTTGATATGAAGTGTTCTAACTTCTCTGTAGTTCCCTGTCATAATTAAAATGAACCCTAGTGTTAACATAATTACATGATAGTAGAAAATTACTGAATCTATTTCTAAAACTGGCTTTATCAAATGTGTTTGATCATTTTAATTTCATAAGTAAAAACCATGAATTTTAATAGTTGAAGTACAAACCAAATTAACTAAATGATACAATGTAATTAGAAATGCAATACATGGGGTTATATTGCAATCTGATTAAATACGTCTCAGAAGACTCTTTTCTAAAAAACTAATTTATTAAAGATTTGTAATATAATCACCCACAAATTAAGTGCTTCTTCCATAGTTTCATTCTGGGGTAATTTGAATTAATTTCTTTAAAATAAATATGCAAGAAGTAAGTTTGTCTTGCAACACCTTCACCAATTTCTGTGAAATATAAAAGAGGAAATATTAAACTGGTGATATTAGAATAGAATTCAATAAAATATTTTTACAGTGGAAATTCTGTATTTTGAGAAGAAAATGTTAGAAAAAGGATTAGAGTTAGCCTACATGAGCCATCATAAACTGTAGGTTATTGGTGCTCTTAGCTTTCCTGAGAAGCTCTCTTGTGACTAAAGTTGTAAATGCCAAAATCCTAGGGCTCAAATTAGTATGCTCAAATGAATATTTTTATTGCTGTCATTGTTTTCTAAATATTTTATAACCATTTGCCTCACATTTTACGACCAAATTCCTTAAATGTTTTTTTTAAATATATGAAGGGAGCCTTCTCTCTTAATCCCTTCTCCCCTCAAGATATCAGTTTGATAATAAATTCTAAGTAAAAGATTTACTGGAGAAGAAGAATTCCATGATGTCAGTCTGTTATCATTGTTCACATTTCTTGAAGCAAGATAAGACAACTTAGCAAGCAGAAGACCTTAGTTAGGGAACTCCATAGTGGCTCTTCAAAATGCTTTATGGAGTGCACCCAGATTTGCCCTTGCATTCACAGTTGCTGGCATAAATCATCATAGTGGCACTGAAATGCATGGTTCTTCATAGTGTTACAGCCATTGATATTCAGAATTTGGATTTTTATTGCCTAATTCATTAGGACCTCTCCTAATGTTTGAGCTTTTTTTGTGTGTCTGTGACTTAGTGGCTTTCCTTTCTGCAAAAACAGAGACTAGACCTTGTTGTGTGAAGGCAGCTTAGCTAACTTCTGGGTTAAGAAGGTATCCTTTGTTTTTTCTCTATCTTTCTCTCAGAATATATAATATGTCACGTAAAATGCATATCAACAAGAGAGTTTGGAGTTATAAAGTCTGATAGTCTGCAAAAAAGTCCTCATTGACAGGATATAAAATGTTGATACTGACTCTTTCAGGTAACAGACAGAAGTGAGAATGAATCCAAACGAATTCATGAATGATTTGCTAATGGACCACCTGCTATCAAAAGGGAATTTTGTAGACTTTGTGCGGAAAGGTTTTAAAGTAGAAATTAAAAATCATAGAATAGTTTGGATTGGAAGGGACCTTAGACATCATCTAGTTTCAATCCCCTGCAGGAATACCTTTTACTAGATTATGTTACTCAGAGCCCCATCCAACCTGGCCTTGAACACTTTCAGGGACGGGGCAGCCACAACTTCTCTGGGCTAATCTAATCTAAACCTGCTTTTTCAGTTTGAAGCCATTCTGCCTGGTGCTGTCGCTACAGTCCCTTGTAAATAGTCTCTCTCCATCTTTGTGGGTGGCTCCCTTCAGGTATTGGAAGGCCACAATTAGGTCACCCTGAAGTCTTCACTTCTCCAGGCTGAACAATCCCAGTAAGTCATATTAATAAATGATGTACATTATTAGTAGTTTCTAAAAAAACCCTCCTAATTGACATCTAGTTCTGAATACTGATTACTTATATGTACCTTACAGGTAAACTCTCTGCAGCTGGCCAGAACTCTTTTATGGAAGATTATACCAGCTGAAAGAAAACACTTAAAACCCCCCAAGCATGCTCCCCACACATACAAGAGATGAGTTGAGAATGGGGGCGAGGGAACAGAGTGAAAATAAATCTCTGTGATGTTTAGATGCAGAGTAATTTTTCAGTTTCTTTTATTGTGTCTTGGTGCTGTACCATACATCGTTATACTAAAGATGACATGCCCACTGTTCACAGCAGCTGCAATACATTAGCTTAATGGATTGGAATTATAGGTTGCCTTAGGAATTGTCTATTTTGTGCCAAATCCAAATGTAAATCCTACTGTGAAAGTCTTGATAGTATTACATGTGATAAAATATGATGTCTTTGGAATGAAAACCCCCAAAACTTACTGGAACAATAGGGAAGAATAATAAAGACAAGGCTAAAAGTACAAAACTAGTAGATAGTCAAATGAAGAAATGTGACCGAACAAAAATGTCATGTAATTTCTTACTAAATGTATGACATTTATTAAAAGTCAAAAGACTTTTGATCTCATGAATTCCTATTCTTAAGGTAGAAATGCAAAAATTCAGTAGTAATTGGATACTGGTAAAATATTTCCACATATTTAAATGGCAGTAGTTAGCACCAGATCAGAGGCCCTGGATTATCTTTGTACAAACTTAAATGTTAGAAAAACACACTGTGGTGCTGTAGACAGATACTAAAAGAATATTGGAAAATTGCTGTGCTGAAGCTTTTTTTTTTGCTCTGAAACTTTTTTTGGTAACAGAATTGTTTGCGCTTATCTGGACAACATAGTATGACTACAGTGGAAAGACTTCATGCAAAGCAAGAGACAGAGTATGAACTAAAGTACTTAGCAAACTGCTATGCTCTAAAATTGGGGATAAATTATGATCTCCATGAATTTGCATAGGTGTGCTCAGCAAATGACTGGCTGTGATGTGTGGATGAAGGAGAGTCGTGGATCTCCACGCAGAAAAGAGTATTTATACCAGTTTTCTGGAACACTGTATCATTGTTTGAATAGGGTTAGGAGTAACTCAGAATTTTAAAATTCATACCCTACTTTCCAATAAAAATAGATTAAAACATTTAGAATTTCACATATGGTCTAGTTTTCATGACTTGGTGGATGCAAGGGAAGAAAATAATGCTAAAATGATTCAGTTCAATCTTAACCTTCACCTTTACTCAGTATTTGTTATCTACAGTCTATTAAAATATCTTGTTTTGCTTGAAAGACAAGAGATATTTCAGGTGAAAGGTAATTCACTCTGTTTCAGGATAGGTATTAGTTTTATTAGCTAAAATAAAAAAATTGAATAATTCAATAATGAATTTTGATAACTTCACTTTTCAGATGCTGGAATGCATTCCAACATTGTTCAAAAGCTTAGAGTCCCAGAGTCTCTACAGTTGTTCAGTGTTAATATATATGATGAAGTCTTTTCTCTACTGCTGCCAGTAGGAATTTTACTTTTACATCCGTAGGACACAGGAGACTGAAACGTATTGACTAGGATTACACTGATTTGAAGGATTGCTGTCACTACCATGACTTAATCTAGATAAAGTTATGTCTTTAGGACTACTTCAGAAGTGGTTATCAGGATTTTCTTAAGAATATTTGCCTGGAAGGAAGGACATTGCATGTTTTGAATTGATGTTTCATGTACGTAGGAGACAGCAAGCTCTGAAGCTTCTTTTAATGAAGCAGTAGGACTTCTTTAGTTCACCATTGCAAGTTGTTTTTTGCACTAGATATATTTTGTACCTTTCGTTCAGAGTCTGGTTTTGTAACCAATCTTCTCAGAGTCTTTCAGTCTCCTGACTGCACAGCTTCACTCTTAATCCAATTTCCAAATAATATTGTTTTTCTTGTAGACACTGTGGAGTTGTGTGATCACTTAATGAACCTCTAGGTATTTATTCTTACAGTATTCCACTTAGGAGTTTGTTTTCAAAATACCTCTGAGTATGTATTACTCATCTCTTTCTGGTTCATGTGCCTATAAGTTAAAGAAGAAACAATTTTGTAGATGAAGAGTCTTCTTTGGTCATTACATTTTAGACTAAAAAATAGCTATTTTAATATTTTTGATGATGGGAAATCTAGGAACATGGTTAAAAAGTTGAAAAATAATTTCCATCTAGACTTCTGTGTTGGATTACAAGTTGGTGTCAAGTTTGTGTTTTACAGAATCATAGAATGATTCAGGTTGCAAGGGACCTTAAAGCTCATCCAGTTCCAACCCCCCGCCATGGGCAGAAACACCTTCCACTAGACCAGGTTGCTCCTAGCCCCATCCATCCTGGCCTTGAACACTTTCAGCAATAGGGCATCTGCAACTTCTCTGGGTAACCTGTGCCAGTGCCTCACTATGATCACAGTAGATTTTTTTTTCCTAATATCTAATGTAATCCTGCCCTCTTTCAGATTAAAGCCACTCCCCCTTGCCCCGTCACTACATTCACTCGTAAACAGTCCCTCTCCATCTCTGTTGTATGTGCTGGAAGGCTGCTACGAGATCTTCCCAGAGCCTTCTCCAGGCTGACTCAGCCTGTCCTCATAGGACACATGTTCCAAACCTCTGATCTTCATTGTGGCCTCCTCTGGACTCACTCAAACATGGTGGAGATACACTGAGATTCCCCTCCACTGAAAACTTTAGTGCCCCCTTGACCAGCTTGACAAGCCTTTGACTAAAGATACTTTTCCTTATCTGACAGATGGACTCCGTTACCCCCAGTAGACCAATTTTCTCAAAGTCCCATGGTTTAAGCAGCCAAACCCCTGCCTGTGTCTGGCACCATTTTTTCATCTGCCAGATTTGACGTGAGCTTTCAAATCCCTTCTGTTTGACCAGGAATTTGCTTTGTTCTTGTTTTTCTTTACAGCATTGAAATTGCAGAAGTTTTGATTATGTAGTTTTTGGTTTAGTAATTTTATTGATGAGTTTTTCATCACAAGCTTTCAACTTTTCTATGCCAATTTTATTGTCATTTATGGTTTCTTGATGTTGTAATGCACCCTCTCAGCTTTTTTTTTTATTTGTGATAGAAGAGATTGGGATGTCTGCCTCCTTACATTAAGGTTCTTGGGGAAGATCAGCTATATTCTGTTGCCTTTCACAAGTAATATCAATGTCAAAAAAAATAAGAACTCAGCCTTGGAATAAGGCAGAACAGGTAAATGGATATTTAGATACACTGAAGTTTTCAAATCCCCATGATTAAATGGATGGAAAGACCTCTTTGATTGGATTGCAGTTTCATTATTTGTTGCCTTTCAAAATTTGAGTAGATCTGGTGAAGCAGAAAAAACACAGAAAGTGATAAATATATGGTTTATCTTTGAAAAAGAAGAATTAAAAAAAAAGAAACTAGGGAACCTTAGACTTGACTAAGCTACAGGAAAAAAAAAAATCTGTATTTCTGTATGAAAGTAACTAAGGAAATTATTAAGGCAAATAAAACTTCACCAAAAATTTCAAGAGCACATGCCATAAAGAAATGTTTTGTCTTTGTCAACATGGGAGTGAAGGAAAGGTTGTAGAGTTGAGACTCATCTTGAGCTTTGATATGGTTAAAAGCAACTTAGGAAAGCCGGACATTTTTGAAGATGCTACATAAAAGCCAGTAGGAAAATTATATATAGAAGGTAAGAAACAATAGCTCACCATGAAATACAGAAAAACATTGAGTTCTGTGTCATGGGTCAGATATTACTCACTGTTTTCATGAATGAGGGGGTTGACATTTATGCTGATGACATGAAAAAATGTAAATACATTTTATAACATAATGTGAATTCACTAAAATTTTACCTGAAGCAGTCTGAAAAAATAAGACTTCTTTTCAAAGAAACAAATGCACAGTGTTCTTACTTAGGAAAAACTGATCTCATGGGACTGAGGAATTACTATATAGAGCAGCTAGTTCAAAAAACCCCAAGAGTTATGGGTTACAGAGAACCACAACTGGGGTGCCAGTCATCAGTTTCATAAGCTACTTTAAGAAGGGCAGACATCTGAAAAATAGATATAAAGAATATAAATAGAAAAAATGGAAATAATCCTTCTGGTCTACTGAAATGCAGATGGAATACTTGGAGCAGAGAGGCCTACTGAGCATAACCTAGGAAGAACTCTGAACAAACTGAGACTGTTTTTCTTCAGAAGAAACAAGCTAGGGTCTCTTTCACAGCCCTTTACAACAGACTGGCAATATGTAAACTCCTTGCAAAGAAGAAAGAATATTCTCTTTGTATGTATAATGATGGGTTTAAGCTGCAGCCAACATGACTGATTATAGATATGTTTATAGTGCTGGTCTATGGAGGTATCAGAGTGCTAAGAATTCGTAGTGATTAACCTTTAACTCAGAAAATACTTACAATCAAATGGATTTGATCATGCCTTTGGCACATGGATTAGATAAAACCTGTGGCTGATTGTTTGATTTCTAATTCTGGCTGTTTAATTAAATTTATTTGTCTAAGTCAAGAGTTTCTTTTGCACGTGCTTCACCTCATCTTGAATAGCAGCACAAAGAATGCAAAAGTATTGACTGGTGACTTTAATCTTTTTATTTTAAAAAGTACACTAAGATAGCTCTGTTGCATACTTCTGGGAACTGGAGAGTAAAATGTGTTAAACCAAACTTATGGGAACAATTGTAGCAATTCTGATATCTAATTATTTTTCTTTTAATGGAAATGATTGTGTACTTTCATTTAATGCTAAAATACATTTGCAGGGTAAATCCATTAATACTGAAGGGACTTGAATGAGCAGTAGCTTTCTCTAGTCTGGAAAGAAATATATTAATTCCTACTAAAATGTTATCTGTACAGATGAAAAATGTTTAACTCTTATCTTATATAACAACTGTTTTGGAGAACAAATTACAGAAAGAAAGCCATAGTTTTAGATTCTCTTTCCTTGATATGAATTTTTCATTCATTATTCGAAATATGAAGTACTATGTTTGTATCCATTTAATTTAGAAAAAAATAAATCTATGATCCATTGTTTATTCTGCTTTTCATATCATTAAAGAAACTTTTTAACTGCGATGATGAATCAAATATAGATAATTGATTAAATGTGCATTGAATTTATGAATCTGATTAGGCCATATATGCTTTGCATACAAATCACTTTACTTGCACACTCATTTAGAGAATCTTAATGTAGTTCATAAATGAACATTGACATTACAATATTCCAACATTTTGCTAGAACATTATTTGATTAACAGCATAAATAAACAAATGGTCTTAAAAATGCAGTTTAATATATAAAATGTAAGCATCCCCGTGCAGTTTGAAGTGGTTTGCTCTTTGCAAACAGGGGTGTGGGATGGCATAAGGAAAGGTGCATTTCTAGCAGTACAGCAGTGCGCTGATGTCCAGGGCGGTTGATTACAGACAGAAACAAAAAGCTGGTTCCCATTCCAGTTGAATGTCCAGAATGAATGACAGGAATGGACACCCCTTAAAATTCAATTATAAAAACAAGAGGCAAAAACATACAAAGAATAAGAATTAGGCTGTTGGAGAAAAAGGCAGAGTACAACCACTGAACTGCACAATTATTGTAGTCAAATTTAATTCTGTTCAAATGGCTTCCCTCTTCAAGTCATTTTCCTTTTCTGCCTCCTTCACAGCTTTCATTGACCTCATTTCTGCTGGCCCTGAACACCAGTGTGTGTTCTTTGCAGACAGAAGCAAATACATATTTCATGGTTTTAAAGCCAGTCTAAATTGCAATGGCTTCTAGTGATGTATTGATACCTGTAAGTCTCAAAGGAAATGTATTTTACATTTTACATATGAAATGAGGCAACAGCAGGAATGTAAAATGCTTGCGTTAACCATACAAACTCTTTACCATCTTTAGGCTATTTTATAGTATTTTATAATTTTTTATCATATCTAGCATTTCAGAGAGTGAAATAAATGTCCTCCCACTTATATTAATAAAAATATGAATCCGCATTGTGGGACCTGACCCAAAGAGAGTCTGAGACACCAGATATTAACTCTAAATTCTGAGGCATGCCAGTTAACAGCAAAAGTGATAAAACTGGTGGCTCTTATTTAGACCTAGAAAGCTGGGAAAAAATCAAGCTGATCCAAATGAAAACTGCATTTGACAAATATTGACAGGTAGCCAGTTTGAAACAAATAACAGGGAAAAAGAGTGTAAGATACATTCCTTAACTGCACAGGTCAGATTTTAGGAGACACATCAATAAATAAGAGCACTTATTAATTTTTATGTAAATAGAGTAAAATTTGTGTTGGGAGAAGATCATAAAGAAGTTGTTTCTCTTTTAATTCTTAATTGTAATTTAAATATCTGTCGCTTCTGAAAAGAAGAGTAATTGCATGTTCTTTCTCCCCTAAGAATGGGGAAGAGGATCATTCGAATCTGGAAGGCTGACTTCCAATCTGCTGACTTTGTCTTCCTT
This sequence comes from Anabacerthia variegaticeps, assembly GCA_035583185.1. Lineage (NCBI taxonomy): Eukaryota > Metazoa > Chordata > Aves > Passeriformes > Furnariidae > Anabacerthia > Anabacerthia variegaticeps. Next base: position 14,862,156 of record JAWWEW010000001.1, on the reverse strand, counting down.
CTACTCTCACCTCCACACCTTTTTCAAGCAAAAGCAGAGGTAGAACATTTAAATATAATAATTAAGAAGTAACAACAGGAAATCAATAAGTAAAATAAAGTAAACCCATGGGAATGTCAAATTAAGGAACGAATATGAAGTGGTCATTATCTTGGTTTTGAATCTGTCTCCCATTCAAAACATCACTAATTTTGCATTAAAGTCTATCAAGTTTTATAGAAATTGTGCTTCTATCTTCTGCACATACGTAATCTACATTACAAGTGTATTTCCTAGTAGACAATGAAGCTTGACTTGCAGAACTGTTTTCATGGCTTATTCTAGGGCATATTTTATAGTCCCTGTAAACTGTTTGCCAAGGCAATATAAACTCTATGTAATGCAATCAATAAAACTAACAAGCATTTACATGGTAGAACAAATTAGAAGAGGGTTAATTTTAATCTGCTTTGCAGTTGAGGCTGAGAAGTTATAAAAGATTGGAGGAATGAGCAATACATAAATATCTCCCATACAGAGAATTACACAGAATGAATGGAAAGTGCCCATATCATGTTTGCGCTCAATAGAAACTAAAAGTCTGGACTGCAAGATTATCAATGACCCTTTTCTATCCTGTTGCCTCTTGTCCTATCCATATACCTTCTTCTACAAATTAAAGTGAAGATTCAAATTTCTGGATAAGGCTCAATGATGTGATTTAAAAGGCGACCATGTTTTCCAAATATTATATTACCATATAACTGACAGCTCATCTTCACATTTCTATGCAAAAATTCAAGTTTAGAAAGGTTAAGTGTTTTCTAGACCAAAGAAAAGCTATCACAAAGGCATTAGAAAGTTTTGTTTTATGAAGTAAGAAGAATTTAAAATACTCATCAGTAGGGTTGAAATGAGATGGTAGAAATGAAAAGTAAAAGCCTCAATTGTTAAGGGTCACAAAGTTTCATAGATGATCTAGTTTCTTTTAAATATCAGGTGACTTCCCACTAAGTAGGATAGTTTTCTCAACACTTTTCTTACAATGGGCAATAAATAGTTTTTCCTTATCTTTTTGAAGATCTAAAAGAAACTAAGCAGGCACCAGTGAATATGCTTACTTCTTTTGCTTGCTTTCTGAAAGACCTAAAAGTCAGGCTACACACCAATAGTGCAATTTTACTTATTTTATTTAAAGAAAGTATTTAAAGTATAAAGTGTTATAACATTGAAACCCAATATTAATTGAATTTGAAAAAAAAAAAGGAATTGTCATTTTAGCTTAGTACAATCTTTGACAGATTATCATTCTTGTCAAGCAAAAATGATGATTGTAAAACATTCAACCTTGGTAATACAGATGAAGTGGGTCCCCACCAAAACATGCTGGTGGGGCAGCAAGAAACGGTGAAAGTTGACTTAGGCTCTGAAGTTTGGATGTAGACAAAAAGAGGGCAGAATGGAGGAAGTCAGAAAAGAAAGTGGGAAATACTTCTGTTGATGCTTACATAGGTAGGCATGATGGAAAAGTTCCTCTTGAGGAGTTAAAAGCAGCTTGAGCCAGCTTTTGGATTGCAGGTGCCTGAAGGAAATGTTAATGCTGTTGGTCAAGGAAAAAAACTCCAAATCTGCTGCAGAGAGACTTCAGAAAATATTCTCCTGAGAAATGTGTCAACAGCCTGTCATGCATGCAAGTGCTGGGGCAAGAAAAGAAATTTTAAAATGCTAAGCATGTGGCCTTTTCAATGGATAATGGTTACTGATTTTCATCCCCAAAAATTACAGAGTGATGCTTTCCCCCTTTAGAGCTGTGCATCCAGCTGAAATGGACAGGAGATGTAAGCTAATAAACAGGCAAATTTTTGTTCCCTTAACCCTGGCCTCCAAATATTTTGATATTTCTAACAATGATACATTACGCCTGTCTTGGAAAAAAACCTCCCTCAGAATCTCTCCTTTTCCTGATCCAAATCAGTTGGTACTGCCAAATGGCAGGGCCCTGAGTAGATTAATAACCCTTAATGGCCCTGACCAGTCCCACCTGAAGCCCCAATCCACACTTTTGGGCTAAGGAGTGCTACTTAAGCTGAGCCTTGAGTTTGTTTGTTTGTTTTTTTGTTTGTTTGATCATTTGTTTGTTTCCTGTCTGGCCTTTGTGTGAGAGGTGTTGGCTTTCAGCTCAGCTACAGCTATACCCTTGTCTGGCCATGGGCCTCACGGAGTTGGAGTTCAGTATGGAGATTTCTTGCATGTGTCCATATCCTTTTCTAATTAATCTACTAATCAGACACTACTGAAATGGTTTCCATATGAGACATGGACATAGCTTCAAATAGCTAAGCATGTAAAATATATTATTATTTCTCATATTTCTCTGATCTCATGTATCAGTCTATGCGTGTCATGAAGTAATGAAAGTAAAGATTCTGTGTCAGTCACTAGAGCTTTAGAAATCTTAGATGTTAAATGGCTCAAGTGTCCTGACTGCTATGATGGCAAAAGACAAAGTGCATCCATTTTCTACTATATTTGCAGTCTTGGGTAAGGTGATATTACTTAGTGAATTATTCCACACAACTATATGTATGTTTCTGAAGATGAATCTACAAGAAGTGTGCAATATTCAGTACAAAGAAAAATTAAAAAAAAAATCCACTCCCAGTCTTTTTATGAAACCTAATTTTTCTTATACATAAATGGAAATTTAATTTCTGTTATAGGACTTAGTGCGGTGAACTGTGTTGTTATTAATTATAAAACTGTTACTAATGCCCAGGCATGATATTTTAATAAGGTTTAATCTTCTTTTTCCACATTCTAGTGTATTTTATAATTATGTTTTTGTACATTACTTTGCCTTTGCAGTCTTTATTTACAGACTAAGTGAGCTCTAACTCCAGTAAATTAGGCATTTATGGTGGTTCTAGACAAAGAAAAGTTATAGTGTAAGTTGGTACTGCATGGAGGTTAAGATAGATAATACAACAAAAAAAGTGCCATTTATTCTGTGGTCTAGTCTAGAGCCTTTCTGTAACACTGGGTATTTTTTCATCCCACATTGGTTTTAATTGAAATCATTCTTGTAGCTTTTAAAATATTCACTACGGCTTTTAATGCCTGTTGTCTTAACCTAAAAGAAGTTTTAAAGTCAGGAGAAAGGACGACTCATGACTCAGTTGGTCTTACTCAGGGCTAATGTTCTTTAGGTAATCACTGAAGAAAACTGGGAGAGGACAAATAGTTCTCTTCTCCTAAACTTCTATTAATACATTTGTATTTATTAGACATAAATGTTTTTAAAGAAGTTACTTGAAGCCACAGTCCAAAGACTTAGTTCAATATGAGCTGAAACTAGCAAAGTATCAATGAAAAATATATCTACAAGAACTGTTCATGCCCTGCAGTTTAACCACTGCTGCTTTTTGGGACAGCATGCTGCTCTTGGGTCAGTTCAATGAAGGAGAGAGACTTTGAGTCGGAGATGGCAAATTGCTCCTCTATAGTTGAAAAAATCTGTGTTTGGTGTATTTGGAGTAACCTATAACTAAAGCTTGCACAGATTTGCAGGCTGGTGCAGTGAGATAGCAGATGTAATTCTGTGGCAGAGCTAGTGATGTCTTTCCGGAAGCTGTTTTCTACATTAAGGATATGGGCAGTAATTGGATACTTCATGCTTTTTTAGGTCCATGTTAAAACAAACATCAAAATGGCCTTTAAACGGATTGAGTAGATTTATGGATTTTCTGCTATGAATATTTACTGTTTTTATTTTAAGCACTGTCATTTATTGAACTTTCCCTTTAAATACCCACTGAAAAAGAAGATCTAGTCACAGAGAAATGTATTGCTGCTATCTGCTAATCCCCCACCAGAAAAGAGATGAAAAGTAATTGAATGCTTTTGTCTCAAATCCTTTTGTGGTCATTAAGTAACAAAAGAAGCTCGGATGAAGGTAACTGGGGTAGGGTTTAACTTACTCAAGTTTTTATCTGTTAATAGTTTTTATCGTGAGATCTAAGATTTGAGATTCCATGAACAGCCTCTTCAAGTTTGCTTTCAAAGGCTTGTGTATTATCTTGTTTTTTTAGAGGCTGGCACAGGAACTGGGCTGAAAACCATCTATTCTTCTAACAGCTGCAAAAGGGAAGGACATGACCACCCTTGTACTGCCAGGCAAAGGTAGGGAACTGAACCCCCTGGCTCAAGAAAGCCTCTGACCTCACTCTCCCTGTTGCCCGTGGGCACTGCTGATCAGATGGAGACCCTTGCCAGTGCAGGACTCCTTGTGGCAGCTGCTGCAAGGAGACAGATGGTGGCAACTGAGCAGGCTGCCATATGCACATTCAGCGTCACTACCTACGTTCAGGAATCATACATTAGTAATTTTAATGTTGGCATGACATGATGCTATTTACAGATACATGTCAAGCTTTGTCATAATCCCAATTTGAGCTGCACCATAGAATGATTTTTCCATATCTTCACTTATGTTGAATTAATAGGAAATAAAGTAATGTAAAAGGTCTGAGGAACATGGAATTTCCCACTCCAGGAAGGAGATTGGAGCTGCAAACGCAGAGAGAGTAACTTCTTTTGTGAACAAGAAGAAGTAGCAGCTGGTGGCTGCTCTGTGACCAGTCCATGGTCTCAAGCAACTTGCTGACAGACAGATGTGTTTGCAAAATGAGCACTGCCACAATAACAGGTGTGTTGGTAGTGGAATAGCCAGGGTAAACTTATGTAGGTAGGTGATAAATTCAAATCGTTAATCATTAATCATAGCTAACTCTAGTAAAAATCAGTCCTCAGAAACTGCAGTTGGAAAAATAGATTGTCAAAGTGTCCTGTGAATGAGGGCGACACCTATATGAGGTTTTTGGGCTTTATGAGGACAGCGCATTTATGAAGATTTTGGGTTTTATGAATACAGTGCCTTTATGAGGTTTATGGACTTTAGGAGTACAGCACCTTTATGAGGACTGAACCATTATGAGGTCTATCAGCATTATGAGGTCAGCAACATAATTAGGTTTATGGGCTTTATGTAGACAGTGCCTTTATGACGTGAGTTTCATTATGAGGTTTATGATCTTTATGAGGACAGTGCCTTTATGATGTTTGTGAACTTTATGATGACAACACCATTATGAGGTTCATGGTCTTTATGAGGACAGCATCAGATGATGTGAGTTTAATAGTATTTATGGGGTCAATGCAATTATGAGGCTAATGGGCTTTATAAGGACAGTGTCTTTTTGAGGTCTATGGCCTTTATGAGGGCAGGGATATTATCAGATTTAAGGGCTTTCTGAGGACAGAGTTTTTAAGAGGTTTATGGCCTTTCTGAGGATAGTGTAATTTTGAGGTTTATGGGATTAATGAGAACAGCACCTTTATGAGGTTTGTGGGCTTCATGATTTCCGTGCTGTTATGAGGTTCATGGGCTTTATGAGGACAGTGCCTTTATGATGTGGGCTCCACTAAGATGTTATGGGCTTTATGGGTGCAGAGCCTTCATGAGGACACCACCGTTAGGAGTTTTATAGGTTTTATAAGGACACTGCTACTATAAGGTATATGGGCATTGTGAGGACAGGGTCATTTTGAGGTTTATGGGCTTTATGGGACAGCACCTTTATGAGGTTTGTGTCACTTAGGATGTCAATGCCATTATGAGGTTTGTGGGCTTTTTGATGATAACTCCATTATGAGGTTCATGTGCTGTATGAGTACAGGGCCTTTATTAGGCCAGAACCATTAAGAGATTTATGGACCTTATATAGACAGTGCCTTTATGAGGGTTATGGCCTTTAAGAGGTCACCCCGATTTTGAGGTTTCTGCACTTTATGAGGACAGTACCATTATGAGGTTAATGGGCTTTATGAGGACAGCGACTTTATGGGGTTCCTGGCCTTTATGAAAGAGTTCTGCATTATAGTGTTTATGTATTTTGTGGGGACAGCATCATTATGATTTTTATGGGCTTTATTGTGACAGCTCCTTTTCAATATGAGCCCCGTTGTGAGGTTTATGGGCTTTATTAGACCAGCATTGTTATGAGGATTATTGGCTTTATGAGGACACCACTACTATGAGGCATATGGTCTTTGTGAGGACTGTACCATTATGAGTTTTATGGGCTTTGTGAGCATAGCACCATTATGAGGCTTATGGACTTCATGAAGACTGCCTTTATGAGGTTTTATGAGGACAGTGCCTTTATGTTTTAGTCCCATTATGATGTTTGTGGGATTTATGAGGCCAGACACATTATGAGTTTTAAGGGGTTAATGGGACAGCACTACTATGAGGTATATGGGCTGTATGAGAAATGAGCCATTCTGGGGAGGACTATGGCCTTTATGATGATAGCACATTTATGTGGTTTGTGGGCTTTTTGAAGACAGCTCTTTTATGGGATTTGTGGCTTTTATGTGGACAGTGCCATTTTGTGGTTTATGGACTTTATGAGGAAAGAATCATTATGGGGTTTAAGGCCTTTATGTGAGCACTTTTACTATGAATTCTGTGGCCTTTTGAGGACAGCAGCATTATGAGGTCTATGCCCCTTATGAAGACAGCACCTTTATGAGGTTCACTGGCTTTATGAAAACAGTCCTTTTAGAATGTGAGCCCCATTATGATGTTTATGGACTTTATGAGATTTGTGGGCTTTATAAGGATAATGCCTTTATGAGGTTAATGGGCTTTATGAGGACAGCACCATTATGAGGCTTACAGGCTTTATGAAGCCAGCATCATTATGATGTTTATGAGTGTTTTGAGGACACCACTACTATGAGGCATATGGTCTTTGTGAAAACTGTGCCAGTATGAGGATTATGGTCTTTGTGATGGCAGTGGCTGTGTGATGTCAGCCCCATTTTGAGGTTTACGGGATTTATGAGGACAGTGCCATTATGAGGTTAATGGGCTTTATGAGGACAGCAGCTTTATGATTTCAGCCCCACTATGAAGTTAATGGGCTTTATGAGGACAGTGCCTTTATGAGGGTTATGGATTTTATGAGGTCAGTCCCACTTTTAGGTTAATGGGCTTTATGAGCACAGCACCTTTAGAATTTGAGCCCCTTTATGAGGTTTATGGGGCTTGTGAGGACAGCGCCTTTATGATTTGAGCCCTATTAGTAGGTTTATGGGCTTTATGTGGACAGTGTCTCTATGAGGTTTATGAAGCTTGAGAAGACAGCACAATTGTGAGGTTTATGGGCTTGTTATAGTTTCAAAATCTTTCATGGAATCTTTTTCTCCCATACCAACAGAGAAGTTTGGGCGCTAATGCCCAACCCCCCCATTACCAGCTAACAAAAAGGGTGGCTGATTGCTGCGCTTTCCAACCTAATTAATGGGGTTGGGGAGGGAGAGAGGTTTCTTTCCTGGTGCTGGACGCACTTCTCAGTGGCTGCTGAGAGGGAGCCACTGTTTGTAGGGCTGGTAGAAGCATCTTAGAGGGGGCTCCTTTGGC
>JAWWEW010000001.1:14831356-14851831 GCA_035583185.1 Anabacerthia variegaticeps | reverse complement strand
ATAGGTATTAATGTATTAAATATGCTAATGGTTTGAAAGGGTATAAAAACTGTAACTTTACGGGGCTCTGGGTCCTTTGTCCTTCGTGCTTGAAGGATCAGGAGGGGTCCGGACCACAATAAAGGTATTTTCTATCTTATCTCCATTAACCTTGTGCAGAGTGTCTATTTTGCAGGATTTCAGGCATCAACATCCTTAATTTGGATAAATGACTCAGAAGTTACACAGCGAAAAGCTTGAAAAAACTTGAAAAGCTTTTTTTTCTCCCCAAACCCCTTTATTCTGAATGTGCAATGTCCTGAAGCTTGCTGGCTCATCAGCCACATGTGATATAAAACATATCTTTGTCTAGGCAGAATTATTATTCCACACGGAATTGGTTGGTGTTTTTTGTGGTGGTGTTTTTTGAGGTTTTTTGATTTTTTTTTCCCTAACCTCTATGGAGAGGAAGTAATTAAAACCCTCTCTCTACTGGTGGATTTAAGAATTGCTCAAGATTCCACCCTCATCTTTTGCTTCTCATACAAGGTGACACATCTGCCTCCACCTTTTCTTGGGCTTGTTTTGCTTTCCCTCATATTCCTCCACCACAGCATTCTAACATGCCCGTCTTTCAAGCGCATAGCTGTCCTTAAATTGTAATTTGTTTCTGTCTTATGGAAACTTTTGTGAATGTAAATCTCAAAGTACTGCAGTGACAGGACCTACTCAAACAACACCAATCCTCATAATGGCTTTTGCAAGATTAAAATATAAATTTATGCCATTTCCTGTGGCTGTACAGACACACCAGTATGGGCCGTAACAGCAGCTCAGCTGCAGCCAGTGTCACTTGGAGGTTTAAAGAGGTGGAATGTAACTACTGAAATGTGGCCTGCACACTGAGTTAACCCTGAATCTTTCATGAAAAGTATCAGAAAATAATGAATGAATATAAACCCCCACGACTTCTGATTGTGATAGATCTTCATTCCTGCCAAATAACTGCATTGAAAAACAAAAAAAGTTTATGATACTGATTTTCGTTCACATTATTTATAAATATGTTGTGTGTCTGTTGTTTTAGCAAGAGAAGGGAGTCCATATTTTTCCTTCCCTTCTCTGAATTTTCTGAGTTTTCTTGTATGTTTTGAATTCTTAAGTTTGGAAAAAGGCTACAATTTTTTTTTCCCTGATAGAGTTAATATTTTCTGACACTGAAATGGTATATATAGGTAGTTTTACTCCAATTGTACTGGTAAACAACCTTTTCTTTTTTTCTTTTTTCAGAATTTTTTTTTTCAAATAGACTGTTTTCTTCTCTATATTTTTATATGTTCCTTCTTCACTATGTATTTTTGTCCATATGTATTTTATTTTCACAACTGGAGTATGCATATATGGGTTGATTTTCAGGTTCATCAGTTTTCATGTGTATCAATATTTTAACAAAAAATAAAGTTGTTTTCTTGAGAATTTCCCTGTGCACCTTGATGTAAAATATTAAGAATATAATCTTAAATTAGTATCCAAACATGTGTAGACCAGCTCTGTCAGAGGTGTACAGTACATGAAGAGTTTCAGATAGGGAAACGATATTTGCAACCTTTGATAGCCAAGTTGTGTAAAACACTAAACTGCAGTTAAGGAATAGGCCAACACCATTATATTAACCTTCTATTTGTGCAGAATTCCACTACACTTAATGGAATTTTACATTCACATGACATTTTGGAGCTAGGGTTTTTGAAAGGCAGTATGTTAAAAGAATCCATTTGTAAATCGGTGCTTTCTACTTCTAAGAACTCTTGCCAGAATCCTTCTGTAAAGCATTAAGTAGAATTTAAAGAATTTTCCTCCTGCCAGGTAATTTTTTTGCTTGTGTGTTTGTCTTAATTTCACTGGATGCTTAAATATATACCCTTTCATTCAACAGGAGATAAAAAATACACCTTCTTTGTTAGATTGTGTACTTAGGCTATGAATCTTTAGGACAAGGTTCTGTCTCTGCTATTTTAGAGTAATTGGAAGATTTCTAGGACTGTCAGATAATGGATGGGCCTGTGGTGAGTTGATCCTGGCTGGATGCCAGTTGCCCACCAAAGCTGCTCTGTCACTGCCCTTCCTCATCTGGACAGGGGAGAGAAAATATAGCAAAAGGCTTGTGGCTTGAGATAAGGGCAGGGAGGAATTGCTCATCAGTTACCAACATGGGCCTAACCAACTCAGCTTGGGGAAATTAGTTTAATTTGTTACTAATCAAATCAGAGTAGGATAATGAGAAATAAAGCCAAATCTTAAACCACCTTTTCCCCACACCTCCTTCCTTTTTGGGCTCAGCTTCACTCCCACTTTTACCTACCTCCTCTCCAAAGCAGCACAGGGAGATGGAGAAAGGGGCCTGTGATCAGTTCATCACACACTGTCTCTGCTGCATCTTCCTCCTCAAGGGGAGGACTGCTCACACTCTACCCCTGCTCCAGTGTGGGGTCCCTTCCATGGCAGACTGTCCTCCACGAACTTCTCCAACGTCAACCATTCTCATGGGCTGCAGTTCTTCATGAGCCACTCCAGTCCAGCTAACTTCCATGGGGTGCAGCCATTCACTGCTCCAGTTTGAGTCTCCTATGGGGTCTCAGAGGGTAAAGCAGCAGGAAAATCATAACTTCCAGTTCCTTGGTGTTATGCTACTTCCCTTTTGAAAGGAAGATGCCTCCAAGAAAAAGTAAGGGTCCCTTCAGTCTACTGGAAGTAAATACTTTGCTCTTTGTATCATGATGGGAAAGTCAAAGGTACCATTTAGATTATGAAATCTACACATTTGATACAATTGCATGTTATGATACTTTTCATTTTTCTGTGAAGGAAAAGTTTCATTATCCTTTCTCTTCTGTGTTTCTTCAGAATAATCTGTAAACCCTTCAAACTTAAAACTTGTACAGCAGAGGCTCTTAGAGAACTATGTTAAAATAACAATTTTTTTGGGGGTCAAATTTGTGTGTATTTTTGAAATCTAATTGCAACACTATTAAAATGTTCAGAATACTTTGTTACTTTCATGTACTTTGATCACATTATTTTAAATAAAAAAGGCATTTATAACCTAATAAACTCTAAGTAACAGGCAGTTCTAATAGTCTAAAAGATTGTTTAAAAAGGGTAATGTTCTTATTTCAGTCCAAGATTTTTAGAAAGGGTACTAATGTAAACTATATGTTAATAAATCTAAAAATACTTCAGAGCTCATTCACAATGAAACTAAAGCAGAATGAGTAGTAGAAGAATGCATAAATTATTCAGTTTCAAGACTGGCATTAAGTTGCATATGACAGCTATTTAAACATGTGCTTCATGTCATTCTGCTTTTGAACAGAAAGATAATTGCCTCTTACATTTTAGGCAAATTATTCTTGAAAACTAATGGTGTCAAAAAAATCTACTTCTGTGTCAGTTTGGTGCTACAAGTTGAATATATGCCCAAATTTTAACAAGGCAGCAGAGTGCATTGTTGAAGGTACCAAGAAAAAAAAAAAAAGCCTGCCTTATGATGTGGAAATCCTGGGCACCCATCAAGAGGAAGTATGGGCCCTTTAATCTAAATTTCGGCTGCATTTCTGCTGAATGAAAACTTTTTTAATTGTCTACAATACCAGAAGAAGTTTACTGATGTGAAACGATGGAGTACTTGTGGTAAAAGGGAGATGGTCAAAGGAGGCTCTGTATTAGGTAGGGCTATACTAAGTGACAGAGGCAATCCTTGTTACCTTGTTACAAAGGAGGAATGACTGAAGCAGCTTGAAGTCAGAGAGAAATGCTCGTTCTTATTCTTGAAACAATAATAAAATTGTAAAATAATTTCCTGCTGTTTTAAGTGTTGCTTCATTGTTAGATTAAAATTTCTGCCTTTACTTTTACTCTTTTTCCAAAATGTCTTTGGATGTCTGACCCAGAGTCACAAGATATTTGGATCAGTGAGAACACCCTCATGAGAAGCTTGGGAGTTGCTGGGCAATGACTTCCATGCCAAAATTACCTGGTCAGTGAGACCACTTGATGTTTGGGTTCAAACTGTAGATTCCCCTACAAATAGCCCTATAGCTGAAGCAAGCAGTCCTGCTGCTGAAACAAGCAGCATTGTCTTTCTTAGGGGAAAGAAGCCTTGGGAAATGTTACAGAAGTAACAAATTATGGCTTGTACAGCAGGTGTTTCAAAACAGTCAATAAGACCTTCTGTGTTTTTGCTTAGTAATAGAGATTTTTGCCTAGCAATGCAGAATAATGTAGCAAATATACAAAGTCCTCAATATAGGCTAGAACAACCATTGTTAAAGCTTAGATGGTATAAATATGTGTTCTCAAACTCAATAAAGGTTCTCGTTCTTGCACAGCAACTGTAGCTGCTAATGGAGACCATACTGGAAATACACTGCTGCAACTTATGAAGATCATAAAAGAAGACGGAAACACGAGCATGTTCTAAGGTGAAAATTTTAAGCAACAATTCTCTACTTCTCCTATATTAAGACATATAAGTTGTAAAATCTATCTTTAGCTGCAGTATATTTATCAATGACTGCACATAACAATCCTGGGATATGTATTTGGAAATAATTTTCTGGTTGTGTGTTTTACGTGATTTTTGTTTGTTTGTTTTGCTTTTAATGGTAAAAATGGCTGATTGTCTCTTGAGAAAATCTTCCTTGAAAAATAATGTATATTCAGTATTATTGTACTGAGTTTGTGAGTTCTTTCTCTTTTTCCTTTCCTCTTTGAACTGACCTTTTTTTTGTTTTCAACTGAAAGGACAGTGGGAGAAATTTCATGAACTTTAGGCAATGTCAAGGAAACAGACAAGAAGATGTGATATATGAGCCACAATTAGCTAGTGATCAAATCACTACACTATAAACATAGCATTTGGGAGTAGGAGAGGTTATAAATACTTGTTAAATATCATGAAGCTCTTATGGAACTCAAAACATCTCTTGTGTGAATTCTTTGATGTCTTTTAGTGTGTGAGTTCACACTAAGTCTTTTAAAATTGAACAGACATAATGGAAAACTAATCTTTGTTGATACCAGTTACTGAAGTACTTGTTTAATGACATGCTTTCCTGCATGTTTAGTTAGCTGAATATTCATAAAACTTTTGTGTTTGGAGGCTTTTCTGGAAGCTTAAGCATTTAGATCTCCTCTCCCAGCCTGGAGGCCACAGTCAGGTACAGATTTGCTTAAGGGGTGAGCTGGAACAGAGCCCTGATATGTCCTTCTGATCTGTAAAGAGTAGTCAGAGATCTAGGAAAGGGGACTGCAAGAAATCTTCTAAGTTGAACAGTCATTTATTACCTAATAGCAATTATGTCCTAAAAGTTCTCCATAAATGTATCTTCCAAAAATATTTTTCTTGCTACCATTAATCAATCAGAACTTAAAAATATAACTCCAGAGGCTTAGAAAACTTCAAATCAAGTCTAAAATATTTCCTTATCAGTAGACTAATTTCTTCAACTTCTTAAGTTTGATCCTATGTGTCTACAGATTTATAGGAGCCAAACTGCTATAATACATGCTTAATACATGCTCTCATGCCACTGATCAACCTTCCAGCTTGATCTACCTTATTATTTAATTTGAGTAAATTAAGGAATTTTCCTAAACTTTTTGAAATGTTCAGAAGAAAAAGTGTTATCTGATGGCTAAGAAGGGACAGATCTATTTTCCAAATGCCTTAGCTGCCAACATTGAAGAACAACAGGTTTTAGGTCAAGATGCAGTTATCTTGTATATCTTTGTAAATAAAAAACCACATTGATTTTCCATTCCTGGGACTACTGTGTATGCTGGGGTATGTTCTTGACAATTACATAAACACAGTGTTGTCCTAGTAAAGTGTGGGTGATTTGCATCTTTTCTATAATACCACATAAAAATAAATATTAAAACCCACTCAAAAAGACTAAAAATCAATAGAATCAAGACATATTTTATGTGTGGAGGAATGCAATGCACTAAATAAGGAAAACCAGAAAATTCTTGGGTTGTTAGAATTTAGTACCCTAATAAAAGTTCAACAAGTTAAACTTTGTCTGCTACAATTTTTTCTTTTGTTATTTGATAACCAGTGTTTCTTCACTTCTTCACTTTGTACCTTCTTTCTTTCAACCTCTTTCAAGTAGAACAAGCAAGATGGCTGTGAAGAGAAGCAAGATGGCTGTGAATTTCCCTTCCACAAATAGGAACAGAAATACCAAAGGGGTGTTTTTGATGCATGTCTCCCTGAGGTCCTATTTTGCATGGATGAAAGCTGAGTGAAAAAACAAAGTGAGAGATCACAGAAAAATTCTTAGGAAACAGCTGCAAACTTGTGAATTGGAATAGAACTAAAAGACTTTGAAAATCCAGAACAGTCTGTAGCTTTGTCATTAGGGTGTTGAACATCCACCCAGATACATTCTGTGACCTTCTCTGCATCCATAGAGAATCTCTATAATCAGTGTCATTTTATAAAACATTTTCCTGGTGAACCTGTATAGGTAGGATGATCTTGTTGAATCGCCTGAGCATGTGTCTACTCTTGTAACAGGAATGGTGAACTGGAATATCTGCTGGAGTTTTCACTGGAGCAAAAACCTATCAGCTGAAACTGTAGGTCTGGCAGTAAACTCTGGACCTCTACCATCATCCAGACAAGAGATCCTGCCCATAAAAAGACCACATCATTGACTACACTGTAGGTTTTTGGACACATGCAGAGACACACCTCTTTTATCTCAGCACTGGAAAGCCTATCTTTGGCAGTCTACCTTGCAAGTCCATGCAAGGAACTACACTAATTTCAATGAATCTGTACAATTCTAACCTAAATATTTTCTTCTAAATAAATTAGAGCTAGCTATTTTATTTAATTAATTTAATTTTCCTACTGTGACTCACTTTCTTGTTACTACCTAAAGACTTTTCAGACCAAAGCCTTTTTGTTCCTTGTTATTCACTGAGAAATTTTTACATTTTCATGTAGTTTTAAGCATTCAGAAACTCAAGAGAGAAGAATACGAAACTAAACTGAAACAGAGTCTCTGAGTATGTAATGAATAACTTCTTGATATGAATTCCCCAATGTGTGAGGGTAAAGGGTACATAAATTTTTACTGAGACAAGTCTTCATTGCTCAGGAAACCATGAAATCTCTTTTCCTACTGTTTTGTGGTAGTGAGGATGCCTCTATACCCTATGGTTTTCCAGTTTGCTTAGGTAGGCTCTAAAGCATGAAATCTATTAAAATATTAAAAATTATGAATTATTAATTGAAGTTCATTACAATAAGATAAAAGAACTCTCTGCTCTGTTTCTACATTCAGATGCAATCAGAGCTTAGAAGTCTTCAATGCTTCAGTGCCATTTAAAACTGAATTAGGTCCCATTTGTCAAAGAAGTCACAATGTCCATGACTTGTGGGAAATGTAATATTTTGCCATGATTGTTAATCTTTGTTTGGCAGCTTATTGCTGTCTCTGACAAAAGTATTCCAATAGCTTTTCTGCATGACAATCAGCACAAAACCTTTGCACTGAAGTGCCAATCAGCTCATTGCTCTTGGGCCCTCAGAAGTCTGAATGAAAATTGGATAGATTATTTTATTTTATGAATTTGTTATTTTAGCCTGAACTGAAATAATGAACAGTATTTGGCCTGTTTTAATGGGCTGGATTAATCTTTCAAATTGTTTCTGAATATATCAAACACTGGCAAGGTTGATTGGTTTTGGGTGGGCTTTTTTCCTTGTTTTATGCAGGGAGATAACACATTGTCATATTTTCAGGTAAAACTACCAGTGATGGGTTTAAACTGAAGTTGCATACCTGCACTTATTTTTTATTGCCATGAATATTTTTGGGGATTGAAGACAGTAGAATGTCTTTTTACGACGTTTCAGATGAACCTTAAAAGCATACAGCAATGATCTGGATTTTCCAAAAAATCCCCTGAGTGGCCTGAATTTGGTTGGTATAGAATTAGTTTTCATCTTAGTGGCTGGCACAATGTGGTGTTTAGGACTCAGTGTGAGAATGATGTTGATAACACATGGTTGTTTTTTCTCTTAAGCAGTACTTACTCAGTGAGAAGGACTTCTCACTGCTCTGCCAATGAGGGGCTTCACAAGAAGCTGGAAAGAAGCATGTCCAGGACACCTGACCTGAACTGTTCAAAGAGATATTCCTCATTTCATATAAACTAGGGAAGTTGGTGAGGAGAGGCCAGTCACTGCTGGGGGACAGACTGGTAGTGAGAAACTGTGTTGTGAATCACTTTTCTTTCTTTCTCTCTCCCTCTCCTTTTTATTACTATTAGTAGTGGTATTATAATTATTATAATGTTTTACTTTGCTTCAGTTATTATTGTTTTCTCCCCCATCCAACAAGAGAACAGAGGAGAGTGAGTGAGCAGCTCTGTGGTACTTAGTGGCTGACTAGGGTTAAACCACAACAGTTTTTCTTCTCATTTCACATACATTATTTCATACATCTTTAATCTATATTCTTCTGTCAAATATATCTCTTTCAAGTTATCTTCAATTTAGCAAAGCAAGAGAGATTAATAATGGGGAGAGTTTGTTTTCATACTTACCTGCTTTAAAAAAAGTTGCTTTAAAACTTTTAATGGCCCTTTCATACAGAAATTGATGAATTGTCAAAAGAAAAAAAAAAAAAAGACTGTCCAGGAAAATGCCCTGTGATACCATTAATTTCAGAAATACAAATGCAAGCACTTTTATTTGCTTGTTTATAGTTACTTTATGTGCAATTTAACTCAAGTATGTTTTATGGTTTGCCTTGTGAAGACTACTGCTCCTTGTAGAAGAGGACTGGAGTTTGCACTGTAACATGAAGTTCATTAGAAATATGACTGTCTTGGAAATACTTTTCTGATAGAAATATAAGCTTTAGTTTATGGTGACTTACAGAATCAAAGAAAAGTATTTTGTCACTTTCTGAATTTTCAACTATTTGAGTACAAAATAATCATAAAGGTTAGGAAAGAAGAGAAATAAAACATAACTTGCCTTAAAAAAGAAAAATAAAGTTCTATGGAAAAGATCCATGTTCTTTTCTGACTTCAAATACTTGCTGCTACACCTCAGGCAACACATTTCCAACAGTTGTGTCTGCTTAAGAGGCAAAGCCACATTGCAGTTAGTGTAACAAATCTCATTGCAGACTGCACAGAAAGGAAATTGTTTTATTTGTTTATTTTAAATGGAACTGGAATTATTCACTGGTACTGTGCTCCTTTCTTCATGCTTGCAAATAACATAGTATCTGTGTAGGGAGTCTGGGCAGAATAACCTGTGATAGCACAGAGGACAAGGGTTATGGACTGTGAAGGATCTCATGCCTGTGAGGCTGTTTTCATTTAGCAATCATGTGCCTGTTTTTTGCATATGCGTTCAAGTAGTTGATAGAGATTTTTATCTTCTTACTTTTTCATTTTCTCCCTCCATTAGGGAATTCTGCTGATCTACTCTACTCACATGCATTTTTTGACTTCTCTGGTTGTAGTCTGTCTGTTGTTTTCCTGGTCTGAGCACCTTGAAATTGTATGTAGAGATGTGCCATGATGTCTGATGGCTTGATGAATTCAGCACCATCAACACCTGCTTTTTATTCTTTATTCATGTCATTTCTTTGTGTGCTGTCATTCACATATTTCTAGTTATGCATAATTCATATAATTCTTAAAACTTTTAATCACAAGTCTCTGCAAACAAGTGCATTTTACTGCTTAGAAAATCTAGACATGAACAATACTGACTTCATTTATCTCAGTGTAGGTGTCCTCATGCTACACTGAATTTCATAAATGATGTGAAATGATTGGCTATGCAGCTTATTTAAAGTTTTGAGACAGGTACAGCATGGGATGTATGTGAGAGCAAAAATCAGTGGAATACAGTCTTTTTAATTATGCTGTCTGGCAGCAAAAAAGGGTGCCTCTCAAAGCCTTTCTTGTTTGCTTCATTTCATGCAGCAACTTCAAACAGGGCTATCCATGGCCTAAAAGGTGTTGATGATATTAACTTATTCTATATAGATTGTAGGCTTTTTCAAAAATTAATGTACAAGAATTCAAAGGTTGACTAGAGACTAATAGTTCATTTTGCATTAAATTTTTAGTCATAAATGTATCACTTCATTACTGTGGATAGGAACCCACAAAATTACTGTATTTTGTAAGTTAAGTTACATGTAGAATCACTTATCTTTACACAAACAGAACAAAAATTGTCATTATTAAAAAGTTCATGTTCATTGGCAGGATTCAAAAGTGTTTCCCATGTTCCCCCTGCAGCAATACAGTCTGGGGGCAGAGTAGCTGGAAAGGTGCCCAGAGGAAAAGGATGTGGGGTTGCTGGTTGACAGCAACTGGACATGAGCCAGTGTGTGCCCAGGTGGACAAGAAGGCCAGTGGCATCTTGGCCTGTACCAGAAATAGTGTGGCAGCAGGACGAGGGCAGACATTGTCCCATGTACTGGGCACTGGTGAGGCCACGCTTTGAGTGCTGTGACCAGTTCTGACCCCTCTGCAAGGAGGACATTGAGGGACTGGATTGAGTCCAGAGAAGGGCAACACAGCTGGTGAAGGGTCTAGAGGGTAAGTCTGGTGAGAAGCAGCTGAGGGTTGTCCAGTCTGATGAAAAGAAGGCTCAGGGGAGACCTTATCACTCCCTACAACTCCCTGACAGGAGGTTGTAGCCAGGTGAGGATCAGCCTCTTGTCCCATATAACAAGTGAGAGGGCAAGAGGACACAGCATCAAGCTGTGCCAGGGGAGGTTCAGGTTGGACATTAGGGAGAATTTCTTCACAGAAAGGGTTGCTAAACTTTGGCATGGACTTAGTCATTGCCCAAGGAAGTGGTGGAGTCACCATCTCTGCAGGTGTTCAAGAAATGACTGGATGTGGCCCTCAGTTCCATGGTCTAGTTGAAAAGGTGATGATCGGTCAAAGGTTGGACCTGGCTACCTAGGAGGTCTTTTCCAATCCAAATGATTCCATCTGATTCTACGTCATTCTTTGTTTTGGTGCTGGTAAAGGAAGACTTGGCAAAGAGCTAGAAATGAATGCCTGTTAGTGGCTGCAGCCCATTGGAGATGCCCCTTGCTATGCTGGAGGCAGAAGAGGCCCGGGAGTATGAGTCTATGGTCATTGTTATGTTAATATGTGTTTAACATTTATCAGCTGTGGAAGTCCATCTAGTAAGCATTTAGCATTTACTCCACATAAAGTAGTACAGTCCCTGCACAATCCTAGCAGCATTATGGCTGTCTGTCCACTGAGGAATGAAGACCAAGGGTCCAGTTTCAGTGGTCCAGTGCTAGGACCTTTTCATGACTTCTAAAATATTGGGTCTTCAAAGATGCCCAGTGACTGAACACAGCTTAGTCACCATCTCATGACTTTCAAATGGTAAATAGGCATTAAAAATATGGCAAGATGTGGGAAAGTAGAAGCTACTCAAACAGAAGCATTGTACAAGATTAACTGGCCTACAACATAAGCAGCAATCTAACTCACATTGAGCAATGATTTACATTTTTCATCAGGAGGTGTTTATCATGTATCTGCCTCTCTAATCACCATAGCATCTATCAAATCTGGCTTTTCCATCTTTACTAGGGCATTACCATCTGTTTAAATGGGGAATGAAAACAATTTGGGATGTTCTGGAAGCATACAAAAATCACACCAATAACAATGCTGTGTGGTTGAATTTCAGGATTTGTGCAAACACCTGTTTATGTAGGTGCATTTGAGGGCCTGACATGGTTAAACACAAAAGCCATTTTTATTTCCTTTTTAAACTCCTGTCTAGCTGGGATAACCACCCCATGATATTTTTTAAATTACATCTGATCTGCGTGGAAGAAGTATGTGTAATGTCCTCTTTATCACTGGTTTTGTTAATGTAGCCAGACTCACATCCTGAATTGCAAACACAAAGAAATGTGAGTTCCATGCCAGGGGCTTGTGCCCCTTTTTTTTTTAAGTTCTGGGCAAGACCAGTTGCTACCACTTGTTTCCCAAAGATAAAGAGGATCCTTTCTAGGCTACAAAGGCAATGACAAAGGTAATGACTGCTTTAGAGCCCATCCATCCTTCCTCAGTATGTGCAGAAGAAGTGATTCCTCTGCTTGCAATATTCACTGTGACTATTAAATTCAACAGAGAAAAGTGCAGAGTCCTGCCTCTGGACAGGAACAACCCCTGGCAGTGTTAGAGACTGGAGACTGACATGATGGGAAGGAACATCTCTGTGGAAGGCCCTGGGGCTCTGGACTGATCACAAGCTGAGTAGAACTGTGCAGTGTCTTGGCAGCATTGGAGACCAAGAGCATCCTGAGTTCTACTAACAGCAGCACAGCCAATAGACTGAGGGAAGTAATTATACCTCTTTGCTCTGCACTCATTGGATGGCATGGAGAACACACTGTCCTGTTATGGGCCACCCAGTACAAGAAACAGGCAGAGCAGAGCCGGCTTAGCACAAGGCAGTCAAGCTGGTCATGCTGGTATTTTCCCTGTGAGAAGAGTCTGAGGCATCTGAGTTTGTTCAGGCTGGGGAAAGACTCAATAGCCTTCTTCCTGTACCTATAAGAAGGTTATTAAGAAGACAAAGATGGTTTTTCACAACAGTACATGGTGGGAAAGGAGAGAAAATGGGCTTAAACTGGAACAAAACATTTTCAGACTGGGTACAAGAAAACTTCTTATATGTGAGGACAGGCAAGCTGTCCAGGAGTAGGTTGGTGTAGGTTGTCCAGGAAGGTTTGCACTTTCTGTCCTTGGAGGATTTCAGGACTAAATTAGATAAACCCTCAGAAACCCTCTGAGCTCAGAGCTGACCCTGCTTTGATCCAGAGGTTGGACTATAGACTTTCTGGAATCCTTTTCAATCTGAGTTATCATAGAATTCGTCCAAAACATCCAGTGAATTAATACTCTTACTTATCTATTTCTGGCAAGTTGTGTGCTTTACCATTGAGGAAATATTTCCATTTCTGTCACTTTAAGTTACATGTTAAACTAATGGAATATTCCAAGAAGGGTACACTTTTATTACTCTGCCAGCTTTACTCTTTCAGTGAGGCAGCAAAAGTGAAAGGAAATTAGACTAGTTGCACCACTGCCTCAACACATTTTACTGTGGTGAAATAGGAGCAGGTGTGCAGAGGAAGCAAGTGGTGTTGAGAATCTGAAATAATTCTGTACTGATTTCAGGAAGTTTAATGTGACCCCGTGGACTAAAGGTCCTTCATTTGGCATGTTGAATGAGCTTCTGGCACAGTTTCATCTGGAAAGGGTACAGTTTTTCTGCTCAGAAATGGCAGAAGAGGGTATGATCAGGCAATTCCTTGCAAAAGTACACTCATGACCTGAACTAATATGCTAATCTGGACATACTCATAGTTATTCTTGTGTTTTGAATACTCATTTCAGCAAATAATAAAATAGATTGATGGTCATACTTCATAAATACCTTGTCAGAAACTGGCATTTAAAATACAAAGAAATCAATTTATATTTGGTACTGGGAAGGTTAATATGCAAATGCTAGCTGTTCTAGAGGATCACAGTGCTGCAATCTTAAGAGGTATATCAATAACTTTATAAAGGAACTCTGTTCAATAGTTGCTACAGATGCATATTTCTTGCATCCTTGTTCTAGATTCCCAGCATAACTTGATTAAACCTTGATTAAACTGTGTGTTGCAGCAAGCCTGCTCTGAAGATAAAACCTGGGATGGATGACATTCCTTTGCTGTAGGTAAAGATGGCCTCCATGGATTACCTTTGCTTTCTGAAGTTAAGTTCCTTTGGATGATAAGAAATTGTGTTTGTAACTAGCACTTCTCTGACCCATTGTAATGAGTATCTATAATTGCTACTGGTGAGTTACACTTTTAGCTGAGTGCATAGAGCTGAGGAGGTCAAACACTCTTGCAACTGCTTTGCCCAGCTGGAGTAGTAGAAGCCCCTCCCACGTATATCAAGGGTCAGGACAATTCTGGATCCTGATGAGTAATAACAAATATTTATGGTAGAAGAAGGAAAGAAAGAAAGAAAGAAAGAAAGAAAGAAAGAAAGAAAGAAAGAAAGAAAGATATAGTATGTTCAATGCAATGAATGCAGTACAATGCCATGCTAGGTTTGTAAACTCTTATCAGATTTAAATATTTAAAAAGTAATACCCTTTCCAGAATGAAACATCCTTTATTCAGTAGAGGTAACCATTGTTAAAGAAACCCAAATGTAAAACCTTTCCTAATCACCAAAGAGCAATTACACCTTAGTTTTCAGTGATCAATGCAAGTTTCTCTGTTGCCATTTAGTTTTAATCAGAGCATAGTCATATAAAAATGTTAATTAGAATGTAGATTTCTACTCAACCTTGCTTAGAAGGAGAAATGCATCAATAAAAATAGTGGCATGGATAAATGAACAGGTTGATGGAAAAAAACATTATCATTTATTTGAATGATGAGTATTCCTGTTCTGAAAGCATCTTTGCTGAAGGCAAAGGTTTTAATATATTTAAATTTACCTTCCAAGCACAGAAAAAAATACTCTGGAGAAAATGAAGCTGTCTGAAATATATTTAGGTATGATGAAATAAACATAATGGACCCATTGCAGCATGTTAGGGCTCCTGATGATGTGCATCTGTTCTGAGGTACTTTACTTCAGGCCGGTAAAAGTATTGATGACATGATGTGAAGCAACACAGACATCTGATTTCAGTGGATTTATTTTATCTAAAGATCAGGCCCAGAAGGTAGCACACTGGGAATGTCTTAAAGAAACATGATCCTGGAAGTGGCTATGAGGTCAACAGACTAGGAAACTGTATTTCATTTATATGATAATCATAGTTCCTACACAGTGAGCCTGTGGCTTTACCTTACACTGGCTGCAATGTCAGTTTAAGGGATTCCTGTATTTCTTTCTTGTGCTACCCTTTGGCTCCTCTGTTGTGCTGTCACAACTGCCTGTGGCATGAATCAAGTTTAGGAACAGATTCTTTTGAAAATGAACAAGGAAATAATGTGGGATTTTTTTTTTTTTTTTTCCTTTCTCCCTTAGATGGATCAGTACTTGATCTGACATTTGCAACAGAGCTGCACAGTGACTGTACTGCTTTCCTCCAGTGGGAGAGCATGCTGTGATAGAAGTGGTGGGAGGAAGGGATGTGCGCTGGGGCATGGCAGTGCCTCAAACCAGCAACTCCACTGAACCCTTGAGACTGTTGAACATCAGCTTCAGACTGGTTTGTGCATTCTTCTTCCCCTCACCAGTATTTCAGTGAGTAATTGCTTCAAGTGTCATATGCTTATAAGCACATGTAAAGAGAGTTTGGTGTTTTACCAAGGCAAAAATGGTACCAAATCCTGAAGCCTTCACACTGGGAAAAAATTGAGGAAACTTGAGGAAATTCTTCTTGAGTCAGAATGATTCCTCTGTTTCTGACACATATTCCACTGATGTGTGCCAGCCATAATCTAATTATTCAGAAAGTATTGAGCACTGTGGATTGCGTGTTTTTGTTTCTAGACAGTTAGCTCCTTTCTTGAGTCACATGACTATTTATTTCCATTCAGTTCTTCAAAATATTTTTGTTTCTGTTGTCTGGTATACACTATTTGTTTGAAGGATGCTGGTAGTACAGGTGTGTGTCTGAGAGGAGGAATACAAGTTTGTAATGTTAGCTCTTTTTGTCATGACTTTTATCACAAGGATGACTCTCATGTTTTCCCTGTCCCTTGTGGCTCATTGTCTTGTAGTTTCTAAATAATTCAAAGTTATGTGCTGAAACTGCCTTTCCATTAAAGCATTGGGGCAAATAACATAATTTACTTTAAGCTTGATACATTTCAGAATAGAGCTACATGACCTGATTGCCTTCCAGAGCATGAGATTTGGTCTGATTAACAGGGAAATCTTTTTCTGTTCTGTGAACTCAAAAGGAAACCTTGTAAAATTTTCATGTACTTCATATCAGGGAGACAGTGCTGTGGGTTCTGCAGACAGTAGTCAGCTCTTGCTATGTACAGTGATGTCAGATGCATTAATATTAATTTTATTAACATATTTTTACTATAATTTCTGTTCCTGGAAGTCCCAATTTCTGGTGTCAGAAAACTAAACATTTCTTAACTGTAGGGTATATATATATATACATAAATCTATATTATATATGAAGTGCTGGATAAATACCAGTGTATATCTCTTTGCAGTGTCTGTTATATCAGTCCTTTAGTCTATTTGAGTTTAATCGTGTTCCCAAACTGAGATGTTAAAGATGAATGACATTCAAAATCCAGGAATCTGTTACAAAGGAATTAGGATGTTGATGATTTAGCAATGAAGACTTCTCTGTCTCATGTCTGAGTAAACAGTGACCTTAAGTGTTCACAAAAACAGGTGAGCTGTATTCTGACAGTCTGTTCACTCTGCTCTTTGATATACGGTACTTCTCTGTGTAATTGTGAGGGCACAGGTCAGTGCATATGTTCATGGTGCCTTTGGAAACATCAGGTCTAAGAGGTATTCAGGCATTGGGATTCAGCCAGTGATGATGTGGCCATGAGAAATGATGCACAAACCACCAGGTCATTCAGATTGGCATTTCACAGGCATTTAATGTGAAAAGAATAGCTATCAGATCACATGTACCTGAATAATTTTGCTTCAAATTACAGAAACATTTAGAAACGATTCCTAATTTCATCATTAGATTGTAGACTGTCTTACTTCATTGATTTCAGATTGTGTAGAATGCTGGGTGTCTATTAGTGAGCTATTTCATTAGGCCTAACAGTGTCAGTGAAAAATTCTGTCTGTGTATGAATGGTGTGACAGGATTTAGCCACTTTATTAAGAATAATTATTTTAAATGTTCAGAGGACAGAGAGTGCAGATTGACTCCCTCTTTTGCTTTTACACTTGAATTTTTCACATCACTAGGAGGTCAATATATTAATTTGTGATGCACGCAGATAATTTAATGCTAATTGCTCAAACATTGGCGGGATACATATGGCTTTTCCCAGGGATCATGTTCTTTGCTTTGAAAATGAATGTTTGTTCTAATTTTGTAATACACTGTTTAATGGAAAGAACTAAGTGTGCACTACCAGGGAGGAAGAAAAGTTGACTTTTCACTATTTTGAGAATGGTTAGATGTATGGAATTGTCTTAACATAGTAATTGCATACCCAAACCTCTCTAGATAAAATAAATAATTGACTAAATGTATGTGGCTTTATTAGGACTGATATTTTATCTATTTGTCATGTTTTATTCTCCTCTAACATAGGAAAAAAGAGAGGATAGATTTTTGCATATGAATATTTTCTTTTGCTCTTTTTTTCCTCAGAGGCAAAGTCTGTGGAAATTTTTGGTGCCACTGCATTTGCTACTGTGAAAAGTTATATTTTAAATGCATGATAGATTTATTTCTTCTTTTCTTTACCTCTTTCCAAACCAGTAGAATGATTTTGAGGCTCAAGTTCAAATATATTTTGAGCCTGATGGTTTACATTTAAAAGTCTGAAAATCATATCTTTTTCAAACAATTGGTTCACATGTGCCTTAGTATGGAGGCACCTCAAATCAGTTTTAACTCTTCAAAATCTACTTACCATATTTTGATAATATGTGAGCCACATTTTGTTAAATTATGTACGTGAACATGCTCACTGAAATCTATGACACAACTTGTGTGTGGATGATAACACACATAGTAGCAGAGCCTGATGTGCCATCCTTTGCATTTCTCTTGATATCCAGCACAGTTTTGTTTGTCTTCCAGAACAACTGCTACATATATTGAATCCCTACTTCACAGAAAGTGACCAGACATCACCTGCTGAAGGGAGATAGACAATAAAGTGTCTTGTTTCTCTTTGCTTCCACATGTGAATCCTTTGGCTTTGCCTTCATCTTGACTCACAAGACTTCTTCCATCTTACTTTCACCTTCCTCTTTCCTGCTGTGGAGTGATAAAGTGGTTTAGTGGGCAGCTGGTTCCTGCCAAGGCCAACCCACCATGAGAGCAAAACTCCAAATTTCCCATAATGGAGAATCAGAAAATTTGTGTAGCATTTCACAGTAAAATATGTTTAAAGAATTAAATTTTGCTATAAGTCTTCTTATTCATTATCATACTTTGTAAGGTGGGTAGTTGAATCATATAATGTATCAGATATTTTAAATGATTACTAATTTTAATGCCTTAATGAGAAAGAGAATACAAGTCTGATGTGATTCTATAGAGTAGCTGCATCAAAATTATTGCTATTTCATGAATTAGTCCAGGAAGATAAAGAGAGAAGTGGTAGAGGAGTTATCTGTTAGGATGGTTTAACTCAGCAATTTTGACTGTTGTCTGATTTATAAGGTGGCTTTGCTGGTTGGTGGGTCTTTTTGTAGCATTAGTACTTTTGATGAAAATTTTCATGGGATCATATTGTACTTTTAAACTAGAGTAAGACCAGCTGATTACATGATTCAGTCACTGGAGAGTGTTTTGAAAAATAGTGGCCATTTTTACTACTATGGTTTGGATTGCAGAATTCTGAAATCTTTTTAATTATGTTGAAAACTATAAGCAGCTTCTCTTTTCCTGCTAATTACCCAATATGAAGGTAATCTTGATCTGGAGGTTAAGCATGTCAGCATGCTGCTAGGACTTCCTCAAAGTGATTGAGTCACATCCTCTGCTTATCAGGGTAAGGAGGGGATGCAGAGTGAAGGGGAGAGGTGGCTGAGGCTTTGCAGTGCACAAAAGGTGGATTTAAAAGGAAGTGCTCCACCAAAGCTACACAAGGTTCTCTCCTCATATTTTTAGGTCTGTAGCATTATGAGATGTTTATGACCTGCCTCAACTGAATTAGTGTGATTATAGAATGGGTACCTCAAAAATGTGAACCACACTGTCAGGTCAGTCAATACCGTTCTGAGCAGGAAATAATTGCTGCAGTCTCACTCATGCTGCCCTTTCTCTTCCCAGTAAAACAAGGCTGGCTGTTCTTTGGTGGGTATGAAGGGGCAAGTAAGGTCGAGCAAATTATATGGTAGCAGATTGCAATATGAGGTTTTCTAAACCATATTACACTGTAATTAAATTTTTGCTGGCTCAGCTGTTCTATCTTTATTTCTTCACACCTTTATCTGGTTTTATAGGCTCTAATTCCTGCTTCCAATTTCATCATGTTCCTCACATGGAAGAGGATGTCTCATGCAAGGCAATAAAAACAGAATAAGTTGTGTTCTACAGCTGTAACTCTTTGCCAATTTTGCTGTATTTTTATGATTCTGAAACTGTGTCTGCCAGTGTTTCACATGAGAAGGTATCTAGACAGGATTGCACAGCTGATATTTTAGGAAAGCCAGTTAGCATGACTTCTGGACTTACACTGTCTTATCCAGCTCAATTAATATTGTGGCTCGTTCAATGAACTGTCCCTTTTTACAGCTTATTAAAGAAGTTTAAATCAGAGTATAACAGTAACAAATGTAACAGCGGTCATATTATATTAGCAGTTGCACAGAAGGAAGAACAGGTTGCTCTGTTAAACCCTGAAGTGCATCCAGAATGTTGTTAAAATTACACAATAGATATTTATGCAAATATTGAAGCAGTTAAGGTGCAAACAACTCCATGTATTTACTTTTTTTTTGGAAGAATATATCATGATTTCTGTACAATGGAAATTTATGATGTTTAATGTTCTTAATTTGCATTTTACTCATATAATGGGATATATAAAGACAGATGTAATTCATAATTTCTTTTATGAGAGCTAATAATTTAGTTGAGCTTGTTGCATATTGACTACTTAGTGTGAAATCGGAATGGACTGTATTATGTACCAAAGGCACAATAAAACAAAACCATGAAAGAATAGTTGAATCGAGAATATGACATGAAATAAAAGCAGTTTGTGCTGACTTAATTTATATCTACTTTGTCAAGCACAGATACAGAATTCAGGTACTTAAAAGGAGTTCTGCTACTTTGTTACAGCTGTCCCTGTGAATATGTGTGTACAACATATATGCTTTTCTATCTTTATAAAAAATATCTGTAAATCAAGTCAAGTTTAGAGCACACTCATGGCTACTCTCTTAGCTTATTGAAATACAAAGAAAATTTGTTTAGATACACAAGTGGAAAATAAAGACCTTTTTTATCTGGGCATGGAGGAAAAAAGAGGAGACAAAATGCAATATCCACAGTTACAACTTTCTTCTTTGAGTTTATTATTTCTGGATTAAGATTGTGAATAATATCTGACTGAAAGGCAATGGAATATTGCCAGCAGTTGAGAAAGTGTTGTTTTATTGCAGTAACAAATGTTTTAACTGATGCCTGAGGTCCTGCAAAACAGACACTCTGCAAAACATTAACGGAGATAAGAAAGAAAATACCTTTAATGT
>JAWWEW010000001.1:14804514-14831256 GCA_035583185.1 Anabacerthia variegaticeps | reverse complement strand
CAAGAAATCCCTTACTTCTACAGCTCTAAAATCCATAAAATACACACCAAAAATACATAAAATTCTTAGGCATCATAACAATGTGCATGTTGATATACAGGTTTTATATCACTGATGTCTTCTCTAAGAAGTGTTGAGTGACACATCAAAGAAAGGTTTTCCATGCCTTTTTTAATAATTAAGAGGAAGAGGAAAAGGGTGTACACAGAAAAATTAAACAAGAAAGAACATTGGGAGAGACTATTGCAAATTTAGCAAAGAATCACAGGATCCTTAAGATTTGAGAAGATCTTCAAGATCATCAGGTCTGACCTTTGACCAATACCACCAAGCCCACTAAATCATATCACAAAGTGCCACATCCATGCAGTTTTTGAACACTTCCAGGAATTGTGACTTCCCTGCTTAACCACTCATTTGGTAAAGAAATGTTTTCCTGATTTCCCACCTGAACCTCCTTTGGTGCAATTTGAGGTTGTTTTGCCTTTTCCTGTCACTGATTGCCTGGGAGAAGAGGCCAATCCCCTCTTCACCACAACTTCCTTTCGGGAATATAGAATAGAAACTGAAGGAACTGAAAGTCATCCTAAGATGGCCTGAATTCTTCCAAATTCCTCTGCCTTTGAAGAAATATCCATTATGTGGATAATAACCTCTGGTCAGGCTCATCCTGAGCCTGGATTGCCTTGAGATGCCAGTTGCCAACATGATAACATTTCTCACTGAATGTTTGACATAATTTGTAAGAATAAAAGCACAAAGGTACAGGAAGAGTGATGTCTTCCAGGCCTTCAAAATCTGGCTGTTTAGAGCTCAGAGACAGAAGTTTATCTCCCATTTAGTCTGTCCCATGAAGAAGGTAAATCTTTTGGCAGTACAGGAAATCTGTCACACATTCTGCCCTGTGGATTTCAGTCATGATCTAACTTGATCCTAGGTATTCTCAGCGTGCATCAAAAGCCTAAGGTTTCTGCAAGGCTACATTACCATTTTTTTTTTTTTTTTTACTTCTTTCATTCTGTATGTGCAGTAGATTAGAGAAAGTTAACTGAATTTTTGTCATCTTCATGATGCCAAGCAACATGTTTTACTTAAAAAGAAAGAAAATTTTTTCTAATTTCCATAAAATATTTATGTTAATAATGTGAATCTTCATAAATTGAGGGAAAATATTCTTCAATTTTTCAGTCGAGTTGCTTTTTGTCTTAAAATTCTCAAGATAAACTTCTTTGCAATTGCCAAATTTGTCTATCAAATAATGTCTATGCCTCGATCATGCAGTTCAGTGTTTTCTAAAAACACTTAAATTCTTTCTGAAGAAACACAGCTAGGAGGAGGAGGAGGAGGAGAGCTCATTTGTGTGGATGCCTATTAGGATACTTCATGTCTCTTTACTTCTGAGTCCACAATAATGCTGAACTAAATATATGCAAAAACTCATTTTGTGCTTGCTCACACATGCCCTCCATTGCAGTGTAAGATCTGCATGTGTCAATATCCCAATTATATATTTATATTTGCAGATTTTATACATGCAAACTTAATTTTATCTTGCAGAGAGAATTAATTTCCCACAGAGTAAACTTTTTGATTTTTCTTTTCTTTTTTTTTTTTTTTTCTTATTACTAAAAGTATCAGAAGTTTGGTAGTGACACTCCTGGGTTTACATTTGTTTTAGTTTATATCAAAACAGAAATTATGTGAACAGATGTGACAGTCATTTTTTCACTCTTGGCATGTGGGGCTGCTGGTGAGATGCCAGAAGTGAGAGATCTGTCCAGTCAGCTAACGATGGAACGTATTATCCTCTTTTTGTAAAACATAAGACATTCAAATGCACAAAACAATAGATTGTGGGCAACTATCTCCATCTTTTTAAAGAGGCAAAGTTGTCTTAGTTATGTCCTAAACCAATATGGGAAAATCTTTATTAGTGTCTGCAACTTTTTAACAGTTGCATAGAAGACCACAATACTTTTATTACTGATAACATTTAAAAGAAAGACAAAAGTTTGGGTTCACAAAATATATTTAGGAAAACCCTGAAACCTCATTTATAACTTGCCCAAGGTTGTCTGCCCAGAAGTTTATATTTGCTTGCCAGACATTTTAATTCTGTAGTGCAGCATGCATAAGCAGAGTTTATATAATTCTGTCTGTAAATGAAGCTCATGACAAAGACTTTTTGCTAGTGATTAAATTACATATGGAGAAGGAACAGTAGTTTCTGATCATCAAGATAAGTAAGTAGGGGAAGGAATTAGTTGTTTCGTTATTTTACCTTTTTTTTTTAAAAAAGAAAACAAAAAGGAATGGAGATTTAAAGAATTATCCTGCATTTCTAGGGAACACAAGTGGGAATTCTATCTTGCACCTCACCACAGATGAGTTTTGTTATTGGGAGCTGAAGAATTGTTGAGTTCTCTGTGGGCCTCTTCCCTGTATTACTTCCACCCTAATTGTCTCAGTATTTTATCTTTCTAAGGAGAAATTGCACAACTCGAGAAAAAAACATGGAGAAAAAACTGTTCTCTATAGGCACATAGACAAAACACCCTTTTGAAAGAGGAGAATTTTGTGTTCAAAATGAATTCGATTACACTCCCAAGTGGAAATTTCTTGGAAGAGCAAAGTTAGATGATTCTAAAGAGGTTGTAGAGTTATCTTGTTTCACACCATTCTGTCTTTTCCTTTGAGAAGAATCATTGGCATTAAATCCACTTTGTACTCCAAGTTTCACTGAAAAAGGAGTAATATATTTGTCCATTGGAAGACTCTCCACACTTGGAGTACTGTAATAGCATAAGATTAAAGTGATTGTTTTCCTCCTGAACTTCTGCTGAAGTTTAAACTACCTGCTTTAGGGTCTACCCAGGTTTTTTTGGTTGGGATTTGTATTTTCCTCCCTTGTTGTACGTTTTTAGAGAATTGTGTTCTCTTTTATAAGACTACATTAAATATAAAATAGATATATATATATATTAAATAGAAGGGGAGAAGTTCTTTTGGTGTCCTCTTGGAACAAACCACTGTGGGACTTCAATATTTGTCAGATTTTTTCCCCTACTTAAGATACTCAAAGGATGTAATATTAAAACTGCTTCTTCAGCAAATTATACATAATTATTAAAAATATCTTTTCTGAGACTCAACATATTTACTTCTGAATGTCCAGAAAAAGACGTGTTTCAGAGGGGAAATGCCCTGTTTTACATCAAGCAGAGTGGTATGATACATTCTTGGTAAGCTACTTTTTCTAAATCACTGTTGTTTTCAAAGCTTTTTCAATGGTTGAAACTTGTAAATAAAGAATCACAGCTGAAAGGGAATATGCCATTCTGTGTCCCAAAGCACTAACTTTGATTTTTCTTGCTCTCTTCACCATATATGTCAATACTGATGAATTATCATCTATATTTAGCTGAATGATGTGATGAAGTTGTTTCCTCTGGGTAGAATTGCTTTGGTACACATTTGCTATATAATGGGTTTTTTGTCTGTATTATCCCTTTTCTCAAAATGAGGAAGCCACTGAGGCTTTGGGAGAAAGTAATGAACATTTTCTACAACCAAATCTTTTGGGTTTTCCCCCTGTTTTGATGGTGGAACTGTCTGCTTTGTAATACTGCTATTCTTTGTAGTTTACCTCCATGCAGAAAACTGAGGTTTTCTTGACAGCCTTGAGGATCTTTAAACCTGTCATTTTTCAAATGTATCACCATCTATTTCAACTCTGCATCTGACAGACTGACAGAACAGATGGGGTCACACTTTGAAGTGAAAAGTCTAAAAGGCTCAGCATTCTAAATCAAACCTTTCTTTTGAATGCTGAATGACTAAGATATAGAAACCCTTTTACTCAGTTTGTTACTCACAGTAGTCAGCCCTGTTTCCAAAGCAGATTCACCCTTTGGAAATATGCTGTGAGAAGGAACGTAGACTTAGCTACAACTAAGTCCCAATAATATCCTTTGAAGCAAGTAGTTCACCCAGAAAAAGGTGCACTCTGAAAAGGGTTCTGACATTGTTGGAAACACAAAATTGTGCTTGTGTGCAAGACCTTGCTAAGTGTCTCTTTTTGACTCCCAAATCAAATGTTAGATGAGCTTAAAAAAAAAAAAAAGCTGGACTGACTAGGACTTCTACTTATGCATTCATGTTGTCTTGGTTTTCCACCATAGTTAGTGTGAAGCACAGTAAAATATTTTATTCTGGTTGTAAAAGCAGAGCAATCTAAAACTTGCAGAGCATCATGAAGTGTTTGATCTTAATGCCCCAGACCTCATGTCACAATGTTACTCAAACTGACATGTAGTGATAAAATAAAAAACCTGACCAAACAGAAAAGCACACATTCTGCTTTCTTCTCTTAAAGCCTTGTTGGTGACTGTAATTTTCACCTCTCCTCCCCTGTCTGACTGCAGAAGAAAGTGAAAATAAGATAGTGCTTTATCTCTTACTCCATCTTTTTGTAGGTTCCTTTGTAGGCACACTGGATCAAAAATAATTTTAATAAAACCATGTAGAAATAGATCCTACCAGGTTTGTTAAAGCTGTTTAGTTTTCTCCTCACACCTGTTTCCTCTGGCTGGTGCTTTTTTTGTCTCTCCTGGAGAGAGTGAGCAGAATGTCAACAAGCTGTCTGAAACTCACAGTTAGAGAGCTGATCTGTGAGGAAAGCACTGTGAACACTCAGTGTTGGTAATCTCAACATCTGAAGCTCAGATGCATAACAAAGACTAAAAAGTTATCAGATTAATGCATGAGAAAAAAAATCATTTGCATTCATCTCTACTTATAGGTGCGCTGCCTCCTGAAGCCTGTGCAACTGCAATGTTGTCAATACATTCTTTTCTAATAATATGCTTTCCCTGTCTCTTCCCTTGCAGAACATTGGGTTTTGCTGTCTGAAACTGCAGCTTCAGATTATTCTGATCCTTTAAAAATCAATGCATTAATAGTCCTCATTCATAGCAACACTTGTTTACCTTTGACTCCAACAATTGAAGCTTTGCCCATTTCTCATACCAGTTTTGGCAGTTCAGTTTACTGAGGGCCCCTTAATTAATTTTTCTGTTCTCCAGTTCCCTTTGTGACATGAGCTCTCAGGTGTGAACACACACTTCTTATACTCACTGCTTCTGGCTTTCAAGGGAAGGAGCAAAGAAAAGATCCTGCATTTTTCCCAAGCAGGAAAGAAGAGCAGAGTTCAAAAGTCACTTTGTGTGTGGAATGTCTTATGGAAGAGAGATAGACCAGAAATAGATTTTTGTAAATACCATAGAGATTTTTCCTGAATAACCACTTTGCTAACTCAGTTACTTCCATCAGCATCAACAAACTACAAAATATGGGCCCTTGAAACATTTCCCACCTCCTCTTCTCTGTGTGTGATCTGGTTGATCCCAAGTTCAAGATCAGACCACAAAAGTATCATATGAATTAATAAAAATCATATCTTTCCCACAAAAAAAAAAAAAAAAAAAAGAAAAACAGATGAGTTAAAGCTATGAGGGAAAAACAGAATAGTCTGTGGAACATCTCAGGGTATTGCTATGAACCAGGATAATAGTTTTCCAGGAATATTAGTTTTGTGTAGATATGTGTTTTCCCAAGTGACACTTAGTATTGCCTTTTTTTCTATATGAAGAGAAGAGTTGAGCCTTCTGTGAATGGGAGTGGTTGATAAAGTTAACAATGCCTATTTTTCAAGCCTGGAAACAACTTCTGAAACAGCATATAAATTTTTTGTTGAAAACTGGTTTTTAGAAAGGCTAGTGAGACTTAAGACTTCTTTCAGCACAGCAATAGGTATTTTTAAACAAGGTGACATAGTTTAATTCAAAATGTGGCAAATAGTTAACATGAAAAAGTAAAATTTTGATTTTTGGTCTTTGTATAGTGTTGAGATTAGCTCAATATACTTCATCTCATGAATTTCTGAATAGCTCAGAGTCCAATTATCAATCTTAACTAAGCAGAACAACTGCTTTAGTGACTTTCCACATGGCAATTTATGTTAATTTATAGATACACATGCTGTAAAGCTAAACTTTTACACAGGAGGTATTGTAACTCATAATGATGCATGCAATCCAGGGCTGTGAGCTTTTCCTAAGAAAAAAGCAGCAGATTGATATCTTAGAACTGGAGGGGAAATAAGCTTGTTTTTATAAACAAATTAACTCATCCATGCCTTTATGCCATTAAAATCCTCCATTATTTAAAATTATAGGTTATGTTTCCATCTCACTTACTTAGAGAAAGGAAAAAGTATGTTGGGCATGTCTTGCAGCCCTTTCTCTTTAGGAAACTACTGTGAATATATAGATGAAGCAAATGCATGGTGGCAGGAGTTTGAGGGCCCCTTCCCCCCTTAATTTCCTCTTAGTGAATTCAATTAACTTCTTGGATGTACATTTCTGACACATGTAGCAGGGATAATATCAGCAAAGAAGCTGCCTCCTTGAGTCAAGGGGGAAGGTTGCTGATTACTTAGGAATCTACTTCTCCTTGGAAGCAAACATGCTGAAGAAAATGCAGCTGCCATTATTTTACATGTGTATCACCTCAGGAAAGCAAGCTGTCTTTTACTGTTTGGGAGGACAGTACATCAATCATCTTTGGTTTTACCTGTCAGTGCTAAAGTAGTCTTTCAGCACTGCACATGCTGGAATTTAAAAGCAGTATAAAAATATCAACTCACAACCAGAAATCTAGAGAAAAGAGATTTGCAAGGGAAATCTTTTTTGTAGGGAGGAGGTCACTCTTTCTGTGTATCATTTTAATACTCAGTAAAAAAATAGTAAAATGAATATTTTATTTTTAACCCAGAGATAGTCCTGAATAGCACTAAAGAATATATGTATTTGGGTGTTTCCTATTTCTTTTGTCCAAGGTAGAGATATCTCCTCTTCTCCTGTTGTCTTTCTCTGTGTGTCATGGACTGTTGGGAAGGGATGAGGGCTGGCACCTCTTTTTACTGTGGGAAAGGAGAGGACAAGGTGAGACTGGTTGGGAGAGAGATGTACATTTGTGGCAGAAGCTTTTGCCCATTGTATTGGCTGCTGTTCTGGGGTGGCAAATCTCTGCCTCCTCTGGCACAGTCAACTCTGGCAGTCTGTTGTCCTTGATGTCTGTCTCTTTCCCCTGCTGTCACTGCCTTGCTCACTGCCATCTGGCAGCATCACAGATTTGTTCCCTGCTTTCAGAGTTTAAACAAAAAGTAGATTTTCATAAAGCTAATTTCTTCAGAAAAATTCTGACAAAAATATTTGCTAATATTATTTATTTTATCTGAGTTGAGTCTCTGTGATGACAACACTGGAGTTTGTCTTCAACCAAATAAAAAATTTGGCTTTGGCCAAAGGTTCTTTGTAACAAAGCTAAACCTGAGGGAGATACTTGGATCCTCTTCCATGGATTTTCTTGTTATCTTACCTGAGGCAAACTGATTACACTATACTGCACAGATGTATGAGACCATTTGTGTTGAAACTAAATAAACATTTTCCTGTCTTATCAAGAGCATGAGTAACATGATGTTTCCTAAATTAAGTATGCACAGTGTACAGCACTAGAAAGATAATGTTGGTAAGAGAAGAATCAGGATATAGTTAAAGGAAAATGGTAAGAACTTAATCCATCTGCAGACCTTAGAAGATATAGAAGCTGGCAATTTTTTTCTTTTGTTTTATGGCTATATACTTTTCTCCATTAACATTTTCCTTGGATCAGAGGGGTTTTTTTGCAATACATAGAGCTACAAACACTGGGGAGACTTGGATTTGGTTTCTCTAGAATGAAGTTGTTATACTCTAAATGTTCAGTGCCATCACTGAGAAACAAGTGAAATCATTCAGCATAAGCAGAACCTGCATATGAAGAACCTACTGGTAAGAGAAGAAGAAAGGACTGAAGGTGATACAGGCTTTTGGCTTTTGTTGAACCACAGTGAGTCAGGAGAGAAGGCTTTGGGGAGCTCATATTGGTATTGACAGCCACCTAACTGGAGGGTGTAGATGAGGCCCTACTTCCCAGGCAGTGGCTGGACATTGCCTGCTCATGGGAAGAAGAGAATCCCTTTTTCCCTCTTGGCTTCTGCACATGGCCCTTCTCTTTATTAAATTGTCTTTATCTTGATCCCTGCATTGCTGAAATAGGGCATACAGAGTGTGGCTTGCTGGGCACCTGCCAGCCAGTCAAGGTCAACCCATCACAATTCTTTGTGGCACCAAACATGGGGCATGAGGAATTCGAGATGAGGACAGTTGGGAGATGCATTGGGCAAAACATAGACTGAACACTGCTAAAAGAAAAAAATTATGTGGGAAATTTTCTGTTGTAATTCTCATGAAGGGATGAATGGGAGAGTATGTGTAAATTGTCTGCCTTAGTTGGTATTGTGATTACATTGTTTTGATTTTTGTTTGGGCAGTTTTCTTGTTGATTTAAGTGAAGTTTGTGAAGGTAATAGATTGTGTGATGAATGTGTATTTTAATAATAACTCTTAAACAAGTAATTCACAGAGGTGAGGGTGGAATGTGTTCGGATTATATGGAAAAGTTTTAGTAGTGGGGGAGCAACTGTGAGTTATGTGAGAAAACACCAGCATTGAAATGATCTAGTTCCAAAAAACTCCAAGGCAGACCCACTACTGGCTGAATCTGAGTCAATCAACAATACCGGTGACCCCGCTCTCATAACCTATTTAAGAAAGTGTAGAAAAATGCTGTACAATAACAGCTGGGAGAAAGAAGTGAGTATATGTGAGAGAAAGAACCCTGAAGACACCAAGGTCAGTGAAGAAGCAGGTGGAGGATGTGTCCAGGCACCTGCTGCCCATTGTGAAGGCTGTGGTGACACAGGTTGTCCACTGTGGCCCATGGAAGTGGAGTAGTATTTCATATATCAGTCATTCATGAAGACTTGACCCAGCAGAGATACAATTTTGTTTAAAGAAAATGCAATTTAAAGTTACCTAACTATTCAGGAAGGGAAAAAAATAAAGTTTAATTGTATTTATTTATTTTCTTGCAAGTAAAATCTTACCCAACATTTTAGCACCTTTTTTTTTTTTACAGGGTATATAAAAATTGAACCTGAAACATTACATGGCACAGCACCGTTGCTGAAAATCTGGCATGCAAGGCCTCATTGTGAAGTTCAATAATAACAAATATGAATTATAGTCACTTAGTATGATTAAAGCTTCCTAATTGAGTCTTCTGAAAAGCAGAATTCAATTGCATAGATGATTCCATCTCTGGAAGGAATCTAGCACCAAATTCAAGAAAAAAATAATAAGATTAATAAGTATGAAATGAGATACTAGTGATTGGTAATGCTTGCCTAAGGCTCTTGAATTTAATTCTTTCATAACATTACTACTTTCATAACATTAAATATGCAATAAAGTAATAGCAGAGTATTACAGAATAATATATTTTTTTCCCCACACTGTAATTATTATTCTTTTTTGACATATTCTTATAAAAATCTATTGCTGGTTGAGGCATGAAATTTACACAGTTACTTAGACCATTATGATTAAGACTGTAGTAGAACTTGGAAAGAAACTGTAAGTCTTGCTACTTGGTAGGTTCCAGGATAGTCTTTGTTAACAAGTGAATTTTGTGTTTCTTCCCCCAGTGTTCTGTTGCCTGTTTCTTTAGAACCTTCATTGGATGAGCTGATAGGCAACCTCACTGCAGTGACCAAAAGAACAATTTATGTAATGATAATTCCTTCTTGGCTAAGAAATTCTAATGTCCATTGAAATGAATTAAAAAGAATGTGTGTTGGAGAAAGAGAATGTTGGCAAGAAAAGGATAAGGCTATCTCTAAAGGAAAATGGATTTTATTTTTTTTTTTATGGCTCTATCCTTTTTTTCCTTTTTTCCACTGACAATTTCTTTTTGAATCAATTGATAATTTCTTTTTTTTTATTTTTTTTTTCCCCCATACGTAGAAGTACAAACACTGGAAGAGTTGGATTTGATTGAGAATATTATTTATGTGTAGAATAAAAAGATTTAAGTAGGAATATACACCATCTTCTCTATGTTTGACAAACCAGCAACTTTGACAGCTTAAAATATTCTATTTGAATATCTATATTATTCATAAAAATGAGCAAATCAAATAATATTAATTTGTTGTAATGTCAAAACAACTTTCAACTGGCTATTTTAGCTATAGTTTTCTAATCTTAATATAGGTAAAAAAAATAAAACTATGAATGTGTTCTAATTCTGCTGCATTTATTAAAGGAACCAATTAAGATTGAATAAAGCCTTAACGAATATGAACAATTTTCTTCTTTAGTTTTACTTGTTTGACTTGTCAGGATTAATCATATTGCAATTTTGTTTATGTCTTGTTGCATCAGAATTATATGACACAACATGATTTATTTAAAACACAATGATGTCATAAAGTGAAAATTTTCCTCTTAAAACCATATTTTAAAAATCATGCTTTAATTAAGACACGGAGAACCTTTTTTTTTCTTTCCCGTAGTATATATTAAAAAAAACCATACCCAAGTAATCTTACTATAGATATCCACTTGAGGTTTCCACACCACTGTAAGAGATAACAGTTCTTCCGAGGCCAAGGGAGCTGAATTGGGTGAAGTTGGACAGACTGGAAAACTGAAGAATGATCCCTTCACCAGTTTAGTCTTCTGAGGGAAAAAAGCCTATTGTTACTAGTGATAATTAGAAAATTAAAAATAGATACTTATGAATAAACCCCCCAGAATTTTTTTCAAAGTTGTTTTTTTTTTTAATTTAATTCAAAATCTTTGTCTGCTAAGAAATTCTTCAATACTTGAAAAATCCCCAGTACTGACATTTCTGAGTATTTCCTGGTATATTGTGAGAAAGTGTTCTAAAATCAAAGGGATTTCAATATGTGGTCTTTTCAAAAAGGTTTCCTGAGCAGGCCTGTCAGTTACAGTGCCATCCAGGCAGATTAAATTGTGGATTTCTTGAAATACTTAACTGTTGCAAACCAATTACTGTAGATGTTATTGAAAATGTAGACCACCTTTTCAACAGGTGTCAATTTCATAATCAGCTAAATAATATGTAATCTATTTTGTGGTTGTTTTTTTTTCAATCATTACTCAGGGCTGTGAAAATTTTGTAAATTTCGTGTTAAGAGCCATACGGTTTTGATTTTTCAGCCTTGAAAATAGATTGATTTCATGGACTTTGGAAAAGAGCATTAACAGATTTAACACACTGTAAATCATCAGTAGGCTTTAACACGATCAGCAATAAACTGTATTAGTGGGCCTCCTAAGCACTTTGAGGTAAACCCAATTTTTAGGCTTCATATCCTGACAAACATGACCATGGATAGAAGACCGTGTCAATGTACAAAGCTGTGAGACTAAGAAAAATGCATTTAAAAGCAGTTGAGAATTTCTTCAAAAAACATACTTTTTATTTGTGCTGGATACCTCTGGCAAAGGGTATTCCAAATGCTCAAGTTTCTCTGAGACTAAAGTTAAGATGTTTACTTCATATCTGATTTAAATATTTCTTCCTAAGGTGTTTTTACAGTGTAAAACTGATCATAGGCCTTTGGGAAAAAAAAGTGCATACTAGAAATCTGTTTCTTATCTACATATTTTTTGGTTTCCTGTTTTCCAAATGTAACAAACCACACTCCACTGAGTGTTCTCCTATGAGATCAGTGTCTCTTTCCTTTAGCATTTAAATCATTTGAGCAGCATCTGAGGCTTCATTAGAACTTTATCGGGAGGAATAGTTTCCTTATATCTCTTACACGGGACATTCTTGGCAATATATAAAAGAATCAGTTGGTATTTTTATAGGTGTCAGTTGTGACCCACAATCCCTCCAAATACTTTTCTGGTAAGTTTCTATATTTCTGCATAGCCAACTATTGCCTATATGTACAGTTTATTTTTTTCTCCTGAAATACATTGATGTGGTCTCCCCTTGGATTTTCACATTCCTTCTGGTAAAGATTTTCTCCTTTTTGTCATGAGCATTCTGAACCTGCATCCTCTCTTTTAAAATATTCACAGCCTTGCCCGGACTGGTATTTGATATAATTTTTGTGAATACATTTTCCATTTTCTCATAAAATTGTTCTATTATTCAAGGGCAACTGAGTACAATAGGCTCTGGAGGAGATCTCAGTTGGAAACCACCTGCAGTGCCCTGACAGTGTAATGATGTATAAGTTTATGCACATTGCTTCGAGACTCCAGTTAATTTCCTCCTTGTTTGTTTAGATAGTTTCCTTAATTTATGAGGTGTTTTTGTGTGGAAGGCATCAAAATCTTTGTAAATACCTGTTTTGTTAACTTGGACATATGTTTAGTTAAGGAGGAAAACAACTGGTTTGGAATTTTTGTCCTTGACAATCTATGTCATCATTTTATTTTCTAGGTGTTAATAAAGTGTATAATACTTTCAATCATCGTTGTTTCATTTTCTGAAAACAGACTGATTAAGGTTTCTTTGCACATCTCTTTTTCATTACAGTAAAAGATAAGGTATAATATTATATGTTCTTTAATCTCTCTTATACTTGGATATGTGCTTCAAGGTATCTGTGAATAGTCTACAGAGAAAAAGGGAATAGATTACACAGTATTTAGATAATTTAAAATGTTCCCAGAGGTACACTGGATTTCTCTTGAGTGTCCTTAAACATAGCCCAAATAATTTTGAAACAATGTTCCAAATATCACTTAAATTTAAAAACAGTAGGAAAAACAAAAAAAAAACCCAGCTTTTAGTGTATCTTCTGTTGCATGTTATTTTTGGTTCATATTTAAATAGCAGATCTTCATTTTCTTTTGTTACTTTCTTCTAACTTATTTATAAAATATTTTCTTGTTTCTTTATATCCCTTTGACAGTTATTTCTGGTTTTGTGTTTGCTTTGCTCATTTCATTCACTGTTTGTGCCATCTCTTTAAACCCATGCTTAATTATATTGTTTGTCCTAATTTTCCTGTTTATTATATTTTAGATTATTCATCGTATTTCTTGCAGTTCTTCTCTTCTCTTACTGCGTCTTACTTCCTTTGTGTGTTGTGCTAGCTTTCCTTTTAGTAGTATATTTACCAGTAACTATCAAGTCTTCTGTGTTTTTTGCTTTCTTGGGAAAAGAGACAAAGGATTTCCTCAAGGAACTTTAACTGCCTCTTATCTTAATGTATTGAGGCTTGGGTTTTTTTCAAATCCATTGTTCTTGAGTCATGCAAAAACCTGTGGAACAATCCTTTGCATAGGAGTATTGTTATTCTGAGATTGTGGTATTATTATTGTGACTTTTTTACAGTCTAGCAGTTGTTAGAAATATCTTTTTTTTTCTTCTGAGGAAAACATATTACTCAAAGAAACATTAGAATTTGATTAAAAATGCTCCAGAAAAAAAAAAAAAAAGTTCTGTCATAAAATAGCATATTTTGGGCCTAATCCGTATTTTCATTCCTTTTATGAATATTTCAATGACATAATAAATGCTGAGAATTCAGAAAATTTTCCTATTACCTCCTTTTATCACCACAGAAAAATGTCCTTGAAGAAATGTATTCCTTTCATTTAAGCTTTCTGTCTATCCCTAGGCACAGGATAGCTATTCTGAAGTTTTATCCAAAGTACTTTTCAAAGAATATTTTCAAGTGTTGGTTATGAAATGAATGGCCAAAGAAAGGAAGAATGACTTTGGTTTACAGTGACTCTTGCTGGGAGGAGAGAAGCTGTTGCCAGTGCTCCAAAGTATTCCAGCTGTGTGAGGTGAAGAGGGTCCCTTGACAGGTGAATCATCTTGTCTGTCACCAGTGAACAACTGTCTGATAATTGTCTTCAGATGAAAGTTAATGTTTTACATCAGTGTGCAAAAATACAAAATCCACAGTGAATAGTTCAGATAGAGATGATGGTATTTCAATAAGTTATTAAAGAAGCTGGGATTTTTTTTTTCCTTATTGTCAAATGGGAACTTGACTTTCCTGATCACAATGCTCACAGGCACATGTGATTCTTGGGGCCAGTAGCTGCACTAGATGAGCTTTATGAGCCCCTTCAAGCTCAGGATATTCTATGGTAACTCAAGTGATGCAAAGGATAAAACTGACAACTTAAGGACATAAAGTAGCACTGTATGGCATCTCCATCCACTATTCCCTAATATAGACAAGTTCTTTAACAAGTTATATGTGCAAGCCAGTACTAACTGAAAAAGCAGGGAGTTTTCTGGCAGCAAATCTTCTGTGTTCATCTCTTATTACTGCAATAACTGTAAAGAGTTATTAAATACTATTACCCAAGGTTTTATTGATGTTTAGCTAAATTGTGAAACTTGTTCCCAAGAGCATCTCTGAAGCTAGAATTCATTCTATGATACTGTCATTCTATCATAGCAAATTTAACAGGAGATATAATCCTAGTGCTTCAGGTTTAGCATGATGTTTAAGTATAGAAAGCTAAATGAGCTTTTAACAGGGACAGATGCTGGAGGGTTGTTTTTTTTTTGTTGTTGTGTTTTTGTTGTTGTTTTTGTGTGTTTTTTTTTATAAACAGACTTTCTTTAACATTTCTCTTTGATATCAATATATGTTATGGAGAGGATAGTATTATATACAGACTATAGATGTGAAAGGATTGTGTTCTTGATTCACAAGGAATTGGTAATTTTGTGAGTTTTCAAAGTATGTTATTCATATAAAAGAATCTTTAGTAGATTTGAAATTCATGCAATTATGTAATCTAAGCCTACTGAGCTCAATGAGAGTTTTGCCATTTAAAAAAGTTAGGCCAAACGCTCAACTAGTTTGTTATTAGGAAACTAGTCTTGCATAGTGTTAGGCCTCTTATTGTGAACAATGTTTTTATTAAAATGCTTATTAGCACCTGCAGTGCTGCATTAACATGGTACTCTTTGAGCAGTAAGTGGGCACTGGGTATGTACATTGCAGTGAGGGAAGCAGCGAACCTGATGATCCTATGCATGAGGCAGGTGAGCTGGCACTTTTGAGATGAGGAGATTCACTGTCATAGAAGACAGGTGGTATGTAGTCTTAAGAAGGTTTCAGTTTTACCCACAAAGTACAATTATTATATATTTTTTTACGTGGAGTTAAACTATTTTTATGGAAACTGCTGTCCACAAGCAATGAGAAAAGAGAGCTTTGTGAAACTGTGACTGTAATCTCGGGATAAAATATTATATATGTGTCTCTTTTCTCTGCTATGTAATTAAAGTTATCATACTGTCTAAAAATGCCACTGAATAGAAACTACTTTCTTGAAGTATGAAGAGCTTTACTTAAATAATTTTAAAAAGTATATTTAGGAAAAGTTTTAAAATTTTATATGGAGCTATAGTGTTTGGACTTGGAGTTCTGATTTGTCTTGAGGAGGGCTGTGCAGAACTATACCTTAAGGAATGCAGGTACTAGAAAATCTCTGTAAAAATCTGTTTATTGTCACTAGTATGAATAGTAGGGAAAATAGATCAGATTTCCAGCAACTTTTGAGTACGTAAAAACATGTCAAGTTTTATTTGGATGTGTCCCTTAGAACGGTTTATCGATTTTTCCATGCCATTTGAGCTAGACGATCCACTATGCTCACTCTGCCTAACCTTATAATTATCCTTTTTAGACAGAAACATGGTGTTTTGTGTCAAATCTTTTTCCTTCTTTTTCTTTAGTCGCCTTCAGTATGTTCTTTAAAACATAGTTCCTGCAAATGCATAATTCTAAAGCAGATTTATATGTACAAGGACAACCTCCTTTTAAAAATAAAAGAATACCTATGTAATTTTATCACACTAAATGTACCAATTTTAAAAGTCGATTTTCCACTGCATTTTTTTTAAACACTACTGATTAATGCCAACCTTAACAGAAGCTAGAATTTAAAAAACAAACAAACAAACAAACAAAAAGCAGGTAAGAAAATAATTACTAAGATGACAGTTTAGTTTTTAATGAAGAAACAGACCCAAATGACAAATATTTCAAATTACCAACTGCTGTTTGCAATAATTATTTACATCATTGCATTTTGAAATAAGAATTATTTAGAAGGCAATCTGTTCTGGCTTCATCTGGGATAGAGTTAATTTTCTTCCAAGTAACTGGTACAGTGCTATATTTTG
Source organism: Anabacerthia variegaticeps (assembly GCA_035583185.1). Classification (NCBI taxonomy): domain Eukaryota; kingdom Metazoa; phylum Chordata; class Aves; order Passeriformes; family Furnariidae; genus Anabacerthia; species Anabacerthia variegaticeps. Next base: position 14,815,098 of record JAWWEW010000001.1, on the reverse strand, counting down.
AATTTAGTGTCAGAATGGTGTTTGTAAAACACTGATGATTTTGGTTGTTGCTGAGTAGTATTTATATTGAGTTACAGTCTTTTCAGCTTCTCACCCCACCCAGCCAGGAGTACACAGGAAGCAGAGAGGGAACACAGGACAGTTTGATTTCTGCAGTATTACTCTCAACAATCAAACCATAATTTAGTGTTCTTTCTTTTACTTATTACCTATTTTTATTTGGTAGGTGAGAACATTTAATAAAGTGCTATATGCATTTTTGATAAAACTTGTAAGACACTTTAACTGGAAAGGGCACTGGATTACCAGATCTAGGATATCTCAGTTTGTTTATTTGTTTGTTTGTTTGTTTGTTTTCCAGGATATCATGAAGTAATAGCATAACTAAACAAGGAAGTGAAGTATGCAAGGAACACTTTATTATTTTAAGTGAGACTAAAGCTGAGATTAGCAAAATACAGAATTTCTGTCTCATGGAAAATTCTGGTATTCTCAGGATGGAAAAAACTATTTTTAAGTATAATTACAGAGTTACTAATTTTGTGTTTTTGCAATGAGCTAAACCAGCTATTTCTTTTTCAGCTCTCATTTATTATTATTATTATTATCATTATCATTATCATTATTATTATTATTTATATAGTTATGCTTGCTCCTCTTGTGTGATTCTTTAGGCCAAAAAAACATTAACAAAGGTGACTTGGGCACACAGCATATTGTGCTGGTTGGAGAGGAGTTTACTTTTAGAGACTAAAGAATAATTTTAGGATCCTAAGAATAGAAAAATCCATTCTGCAAAGATCACAGCCTCAGCACATCAAACTCTGCAATCAAAACAGGATTCTTTTGATTTGTGTCTTCAGGTAAGGAAGGGGAGAAAGAATGTCAGGAAAGAATTGGATGATTATAAAGAGCATCATAAAAGCAACCTGCCTTGTGCCGGTCTGGTGTTATGTTGTAATCCTGGTGACAGAGGATCATTTTAGGGAAGGCTCAAGTATGGTTATGTTTATATGGAGTGTCTTCCATGCAGGTAGTTCTGAAGAGGAAAATTAAAGAACAAACCCAAACCAATAAAAACCTTGCTCTTTCTCAAATGATCCTCTTTTGGTTATAATTGTCAAAGTCAAAGAAATGTTGTAGAGTAAGTTCTATGCTTACACCTGGACTATGACAAGAGGGGAAGCCCATGCTCTCCAGGTGCCAGCTTCTATTTCTTGCCACTTGGAAGGAACAACATTGGTAGGTGCAGGATTCTTGGGGTAAAAATGTTGTATGATGTTGCCTGCTGTGTGCATGTTAAGCCGGCAAATGAAGTAGAAGTTGTATCTGTCAGTGTTAAAGTTACTTGATGGCCATGTCCTTTGCTTGTTTCTCAAGGTTGTGATGCTCTCTTCTAGAGCCATTTATGAATCATTTGCTTAGTTGCAAGAATATGGTTGTCTAGTTGAAAAGAATACTGTTGCATGGTGACAAAAATGAGCAAAGATGGTCAGATGAATAGTTCTTTACTGTGGATTTTCTTAACAACAAAGCAAGAAGATAATTCTTTCTGTTTGGTGAGTTGTTTCTTTTTACCCCTAGTGCTCATAAATCTGCCCCTTAAGGTAAGCAGAGGGGCAAGAGTTATGAATGCCACTGTAGTTATGAGTGCTTTTGAGGTGAAATCTTCACTACCTCAAAGAAGAGATAGTAATTTTAATTTTTTTTTTTTTTTTTTTTTTTTTTTTTTTTTTTTTTTTTTTAATGTCAAGGTAATCTTCTTTGTGCCCTTTTGGTTTCTTCATGTCAGTGTTATTCTTTCTTTTCCTTTCTGCCTGATTTTGATGTCACTGCCAGCCCTCCTTGTATCACTGATCTAGAGCTCACAGGGGTCAGTGATGTTAGGTCTCTATATATAGAAGTTTTTCTGTGGAAGCTTTGAGGTTTTCAAAATGCTCTCCCTTTCTATCCAGTTAAAGTGAAGAAAAGAAATGAGAAAGTGAAGAACAATGTTCATCACCTTTCCCCACTCCCAGAATATCCAGTAGCTTCTTTGTCAGGGCACTGCATGCTGAGATCAGGCCCCCATGTTTCAGCTCTAAACCTGTAGGCTATTTTAAACTGCTGTTCTGCCTAATCCATAACAGGGAGTTTGCACTTGGGCTCTAGTCTTACACCCTAAATAAACAGCTGTTCTGTAATAAAGGTCTCTTTGCCTTTCACAACTCTTCTGTTTTGTAACTGAATGAAAGAAGGGGAAAAAATTGTGTGGGTCAGAGTCTGGATTTAGACATGTAAAGTCCATTTAAGTTCTTATTCTCCATCTATGGATATCCTTTCTGTAGGGGAGAATCTTAGGATGTATCTCACACATGTTTGGGCACAAACCTATCCATAGCATGGAGGGGACATCACCAGCAGCTCTGTGTCATGAGTTTCTCCACCACGCAATGTGAATGTTTGCCAGTTTTATCCCCTTGCCCATTTGTACTCCAGTACACCCCAATATCCAGTTTTAAGAACAACCTATCTTTTTGAAATTAGGCCATACATTCATTAGAAGTATTTCCATATAAAAAAATGAATATTTTCTAATAAAAAGCTTATTCAGAATAGTTCATCAACTGTTTCCCTGTCACATAGGCTAGGTTCTGTTTAATCTCTTATATCAGATGACAAATTAATGTTGGCACTCCTTTATGTTTGCGATCTTATTCCTGTCAACTTTTGAGTAAATAAAGTTTCTTTGGGATGTATCTATATCTATCTATATCTATATCTGTATCAATATCTGTATCTGTATCTATATCATCTATATCTATCGATATATAAAAATTACCTGCAGTTCATAAGGTACATGATAAACGTAAACAGAAATATTTTTCTCACAATTCTATACAATCCCTTTGTGTTCTGGGCTGCTCTTCCACATGACATGCCTGGAATATATTGTATTTGAATAAACTCAACTGGCAGTTTTTGAACTACACACAAATTAACTATTGCTAAAATAAGCTACTTTAGTTTTGAATGTGAGTCAGTAATGGCAGTATTGCTGCCAGGCTAGAGATGCAAGACTGGCAGTGAAATTTTTGGAATCTGTTTTACTTCTTCATTGCTGGCTGGGTTAATATGTTTTATAATCCATTCAATCTGCTGGCCAGTGACAGAACCCAAAGGAATGGCCTGAAGTTGTGTCAGGGGAGTTTTAGGTCAGATATTAGGAAAAGGTTTTTCATCCAGTGGGTGGTTGGGCCCTAGAACAGACTCCCCATGGTAGTGGTCACAGCTCCAAGACAGCCAGAGTACAGAAAGCATTTGGACAATACTCTCTGGCACAGGGTGGAATTTTTGGGGCTGTTCTGTACAGGGTGAACTGATGGATTTAATGGTCCTTGTGGGTCCCTTTGAACTCAGGATAGTCTATATTACTTTAAAACCTTTGTCAGGTTGCTTTCTACCTGTTCTTCAGAAAGGGAACAAACACATAATATAGCTCTAAAAAGCATGTTATAAAAACTAAATAAATATTCTGTAAATATCTCTACTCACATCTCTTATGACACCGGGAAAGGAAATACTTCTAACTGGACTAAGACAAGTCCAGTATAATATATGGCCCTCTTATAAGACTAACCTGGGTATCTCTCTCTGCTGCAGCTGCAGCAGAAGATGGCAGTCTTTATTCAGTGTACGGTGTCTAGACTAAATATTTTGATTTCAAAGGAGCAGTAAACATTCTCATCTATTAAAAAAGCCTATATACAAATAGGAATATAGTAAATCTTTTGTAAGTATGTAATTTCTGCATTAATAGCTATGTAATAAAGCAGAAACCATGTTTTGTATTATTAAAACATCAAAAAAATCAGATTATGCACCACTGATGCTTCACTGAGCATCATCAAGCTAAGCTGTCTTTTGTTTTGTATAATATTTATATATTTTTTTGTTAATGGAAGGATGTTTAGAGGGTAAAAGGTTTATAGTCCAATAAAAATAAATAACTGATTATTCTCCCCATCTAGAGGTACTGAAAACTTCAGTTGGTGTGATAGGTTTTGTATTCATAAGGTTTGGTGATCAAAACATCTGATTAGGTGATCTCCTTCTTAAACAGGAGATATATGAACTCAGATAGCTCTAGGTGTTAATTCTGTGTACTTCAGATACATCTACAAGTGGCAGATCTAACTCATTCTTAAAAGCTGGGTCAACAGCTTGAAGCATTGTTTCCTGGGTTCTTTTCCACCTTTTCTTTTCTTGAACATAATAATAGGCACTTATCAAACACAAATTATTTTCTGTATATTTTCATTCTGTCCTCTAAATTTTTAAAGAAATATTAATGATAACTCTTATTGAAGTGGTTTTTAGTCACTAATGCAGCCATGCAGCCACTGCATTCATGCTGAGGGGAGCAGGACTCTTTCACTGGTTAAAATCTTTTACCTTCTAAGATGAGCATTGCAATTCTCTGGTTTGTTCCCCATAGTTCTGTAATGTGATGAGTAACAACTTCCTGTCTCTTGCTCTATCATAAAAAAAAAAGTCTTTGGTCTTTGTTTTATTTATTTATTTTTTTAAAGTCAGTTTCTAACAGTAATAAAGGATTATGTATTTATGTGTATGGTCTTTTCCTGAATACCCACTGAGGTAATTTAACTTTACTTTGTGGAAGTATGTATCATATTCATCATATATGTATTAATATGCATCATCCCTCAGTCATCTGTGATTTTTTTTCTGTTATCAGATCTTTATCTGGTTCTGGTTTTGGTTTTTGGGTCTTTCTTTTATTTCTTGGTTTGGTTGTGTTTTTAGTTGTTTGGAATATTTTTTTGGTACTCACAAGAGGGGGAATAATATGATAACCCTCCAGGAAAGATTGTGTTTATTTTCTTTAGGTAAAACAGTTAGTCTCCACTAAAAGTTGATGCAGATTGTCCACTCATATGGAATAGCAGTTCACAGCTGAGAGGAACCAACTGGTTTTATGAGGCAACGAGAGATTTTTCATTTCCAGAAGGCACAGATGTGACATAGATATCCTCTGGTGTCCTACCAATGAACTGGATGGAAAACTACTTTTCATCTCATAAAAATTTGATTTACCCATGTTTCCCGTTTCACCTCAGATAAAAGCCAAACCTTTCCACTGACGGTTAGAATCACAGAATCATTAAAGTTGGAAAAGATCTCCAAGGTCATCAAATCCAACCTTTGACTAATCACCATCTTGTCAACTAGACCAGAACACTAAGTGCCATGTCCAGTCATTTCTTGAACAACTTTAGGGATGATGAGCAGTGTTCTTCAGTCGCTCCTGCCCCCCCTCCCCCACTCCCCCACCTACTGCAATTTTCTCATAATTGTCATATGTAAAAGACTGATCCTGCAAGGTTTTGTGTAAATTCTAGAACTGGCAAAATGTCTTTGTGTTACTTATGACCAACATGTTAATTAACAGAATGTGGAGGTTTGGGTTGGCTCCCTGCCAAACCCAGCCATTGGCCACACAGATTCCCCCCTCTGGAGAGAGAGAAGAAAAAGTACCAAAAGAAAATTGTAGTAAGAATACATATATATATATATATTTACATATATATACATATATTATATATATTATATAACATATATATAATTTATTCACATATATTACAGTTATATACAATTAAAGACTATGAATATACAGAACAAGAATCCCAAATGACTCCAAAAGGGAAAAAGGTGGGAAAGGGAAGAGGGAGAAAAATGGGAACAAGTAAAATAAAACAGATACACACACTCGTAAACTCAGGGAAAAGCTCAATAAAGTAACTACCACAATAAACTCTCTCCAAGCTCTCCTCAAGAGAAGCAGTTCCTTCGCCTCTGTGCAACTGGGACAACAGTTTCTCAGATAGCCCTCAGCACACATAGATAAGAGCCAAGCCGATTCAGAGACCTGATGTCCTCTAAGCACCCGAAAGGAAGAGAGAGAAGAACCTTCCTCCTCATCTTATATACACCTGATTACGTAAAGGGAATGGTGTGGAATACTTCCTTAGTTATGACCCTGTTACCAGGGATGGTCTAGACTCAAGAAAACTAAACCACCACACAGAAGGAGTCATGCTGTAGGGTGGTCAAGATGTATTTTTTCAGTTCTTCCAAGATGTAGGACAAATGACATTATAGTAGTTTTTATTTTGGTAGTTCTTCAAAATAGACTGTTAAGTTTTATTTTTTCATAGGATACACAAAATTATCCTTTTTGTCTTATTTTTTATTTTTTTTTGCTTAACATATTTTTCTTCTTTTTCCTTACTTCTTCCTTTTCTTCTCTTCCCTTTGCAATCTTTCTGTTTGAAAAACTTTTGTGATATTTACTTTAAAAGTTATTAATTTACCCATTTCATGTTGAAAGAATGAAGCTTATGCTGATAGACCTTAAAACTGCACAAAATTCAGGCAGTCTTTCAGATGTTAGTAAGGCCTACCTACTATGAGGTAGGTAGAAGTTGATGATACTATAATGGCATATTGATGTACTTAAAAATATCTTGTAATAATATTATTGCATTATCTTGCAATAGTCTTGCATTTTGGTCTGATGTCCTTTACTATGCCTTTGCCCAAGCTGACTCAAGCAAAGATAGCATGACCCCAGAAGTAAAATAGCCTCATTTGCGTTGTGACACTCTAAAAAGCCTTGTACTGCCTTGACTTTTCCAGCAAAGCAGCCCTAGTTAGGCATTGGTTGCCCTTCAGTGTGTACTGTAAACACATCATCTCAAAACTAAGTGGCTCTGCCTTGAGGAAGCTATACAGGTAGAGTGCATTCAGTCAAGCAAGAGGTGTGCTTGACTGATCACTCATGAATGCTGTAATTTTATTTTGAGGGACGTGTCATTTTCTCTGGGATATCAGATGAACTATAATTGGCAAGTTCATAATCAGTGTTATGATGGACGCTGAGTAACATGAAGCAGGGACTGAAGGGTAAAATGAACTGTATTGTCTCATAGCCTTTTTTAAGCTGAGCAGAAATCACAGTTATGATGTCTAAAATGTCTAAATATCTATCTAGACATTTCAGATGTCTAAATTCCCTGAATACAGGTGCAATTAGTGATTTTCATTGTCAATTCAGTCATTCCCAATCTCTTCTGTTCTGCTGTCCCCCCTGTCAAATACAGAAAGTGCATGACATGCTGGAACTTCTCCAATAGTATAAATACAGACAAGGTAGAGATGTTATTGTGGCTGTGTTATGAGAGTTTAATGAAACAATAAACTAAAGGTATAATCTTCGACTTGTCATGGCTCATTGTATCACCCTTTCACTTACTCATGGGCAGTTTTTATTCTTGACACAAGGCATTTCAAGATCAGTTCATCTGCTACTTCAAATCAGAATGTGTTGGAAGCATCCTTAGGTTTTCTTCTATTTATGCCTTTAGCTGTAGCAGAAACTATCATACAGTTCCTGTTGTCTGATATAGAGGGGTACTGTCTCTTCACTTTTACAGCTCTTAAGATCCTTGGATGATCCTTGTGGGATCCTTCCAATTCAGGATATTCTATGATTCCATGATTAGGATTCTACTAAATTGTGGTTTGGGTTTGGGAAGCTAACAAATTTTAGTCAAACTTATTTTCCACTATGAAAATGGATCTTCCTTTCCCTAATTAAATTTCCTTAGATCCTATATTTCTTATTTTTAGATACGTTGGAAGTTTGGACGGCCACAGTATCAGAGAAAAGTAAGGACTTTTATTTCTGTAGTAAATTGGTAATTAGTAATTCTGCTGAGACTGGTTCTATGCCAAGAGGAGATATATAATGCTACTTTACTTCCATTAGTGGTTCACCAGCTGTATCCGAGGGTTAAAGGACACCAGCACAGACTATTTCCCATTGCTGAATTTGACCCTGTAAGCACTGCTATGTCTTTCAGCTCTCCCATACCATATCTCAGTCACTTACCTTACTTTTCAAGGCACGATCTGATCAATTTTTTTTTGTTTTCTTTTTCTTTTTCGTTTTTTTTTGTTTTTTTTTTTTTTTTTGTTTTTGTTTGTTTTTTTGTTTGTTTTTTTATCTCTGGACTGACTTATTGTCTAGAGAGTCCACCATCCCTTTGATAATTTTCAGGCAAGCATTTCTGCATTATCGTCCTGCCTGCCCCTATTGTTTGAAAAGGGCTTTCCAAAAACGTGTGTGAAATCACAACTATAGTTGTCTTTGAGCTTTGCCTTTCAGTTTTCTATTTCTATGATTCATTACACGCAAGTCTTTTCAACTGCACGATGAATCCTGTATCACTGTTCACTTTTATTGCTTTCTTTCATCTCTCTTTATCAGTCTGTCTCTTACTTCAGACTAAAAACCCTTTGGAGAAACAGACTTTTTCTTTTTTTTTTTTTTCTTTTTTTTGTTTAGTCTCTGAACAGGAGATTTTCTCCTAGAAGATGCTCTTATAGACTATAGTATTATCTCCATTCTTATTATTGTAGATTCCTTGCACTTAAATGTGGTTAGTAAGGTTGTTTAAACACCTGCACAAAAAAAGTTCATTTCACAGATTAATCTTATAAAACTACACAGATGTCAATATGAAATGGAGGTTGGTGTTCTCTATCTTTGTAACATTACAAGTTTGACAAATATTATTTTATTCTTATACTTTAGGAGATTATCTCTATTTTTCAAAAGACAGTATCTGTAATATTTCATTTAGAAACAACAGAATGTTACATGATATCAAGATTATAATTTAGTTGAATAAGAAATAGATTAAAAGAAAGAAAACACTAAAAGATGAAATTGTACATTGGAAAACAGTAGTTCAAAATACTTCATATTGTTTCTGCTGAAATTTTATTCAGATCAGTTCAAAACTGAGAAACTGGGAATTTTGATGAAAGCAGATTTTTCTGTGACAGATCTGTATTTTTTAAAAAAATTTTGCAACCTAAGTAGCCTTTGTTGTGTTACAATTAACAGAAATTATCTAACAATTAACAACATATCTATTCTATGTTATATTTTCTATATTCATTGTGGCAAAAGTTTTATTACATTCCTTTCACACACCAGGATTATTTTTTTACCTTGTATAGTCAAGTGTCAGTGATGTTTAAGCATTCTTGACATTTTAGAAGCTCCCCCGAATACCTGTTGACAAGAAAGCTTTGCAATACATGTTAAAAGAATACTCAGGGGAACAATCAGAATACAGTAAATCCTATTTCAAGGCCACCCAAAATGTTTTGTATATTTGTGGCTTTAGACATTTACATTATCCAGTGGGTTTTGACAATTCTTGTTTAATTTAGCATCCTGTTTCCTCCCAATGTGACTGTAAGAAAATTGAACTGTTTTTCACTTCCTAATTTTTATTCTCTTCTTTTTGTCACTAATGCAAACTTTTAAGTTACCACTATCTACACCCTTGAGTACAGGATGAAGTACTGTGGAAAAATGCCATTTTTCAGTCTTCAGAACCTCTGAGCTTTTTTAAGTAGGTGCCTGATTAAATTGATGGATGCCATAAGATTGATTTATTACCTTGTCCAAACTTCTGTTGATGGGCATGGATGTTGCAAGAAAATCCTTGGTTCTACGTGTTCCTTTACAGGCTATATGTCTTTATGGAACAACTATGCTCCATGACATTTGACATTTAGTAGGCCATCCTTTATTTACACCAGAATATTTGGCACAGATTTCTGTATGGACAGAAATCGACGCAAAGCTTTAATTCTAAGTTTTAGAGAAATCATATGTGGCTAGATCTTTCTTGTGTCAGGAAAAACATCTATAAAAGCACCTTGGCTTAAAGTAGAGTTTTAACAAATTTTAGCCTCAGTATATTTTTTTTTCAGTGTGAGGTGAGAGGAATGGCCGTAATTCCCTCTGATACTGACCAGCCAATTTTTGCAGAGGAAGTTTAAAGTCCTTTCTGCAGCAAGAGAAATCATCTGGAAGATCAACATGTCAGATGATAATATTCAGTCCTAGTGTTATAAGTACTGAGAAAAGTAGAATCTGCACATGTCATCATGTAGCAAAAATATACTAAATTATATTTTGCAACTGTCCTAAGGCCAAGAAGACTTATTTAACTGCTTAGCATTTTCTTTGCTGTGTTCCTGGAAGTTAGTAGTGTTGCTGAACTCATTCTCCACCACAGAAAAACAAGATTAAAGCTGTTTGTGTGAAAAACATGGAGAAAAGAGTGAAGACCATATTCTGACAGAAATCACCAGGAACGTTTTCATGATTTCACCAAAACATAAAATTTAGAGAATGAACATTCAAGAAATGGCCTTTTATGCAGTAAACTGTGCCCTAAAAGCTTTCTTACATAGCAAAGCAGTGAATCAAATTCAGATGTTACACTGTACTGTTGGACTGCTGAAAGACATTCAGTCTTATTGGGAAACTGTTGAAGACTTTGGGCTGAAGACACCTTAGGCCTGGGAAGGATGCAGCTGTGAGCATGGGAAAGCGGAGAAAAACAAGTCTATGGCCTTGCAGATGCCTGGGAAAGTAGAAGAAAGAAGAAAAACAACTGAGAAAAACAAGCTGTGTTTTGAGTCTTGCCAGCATGA
>JAWWEW010000001.1:14768842-14802823 GCA_035583185.1 Anabacerthia variegaticeps | reverse complement strand
AGAAAAACAAGATGTGTTTTGAGTCTTGCCAGCATGAGGAGAGATGTGAACTACCTATCAGAAGATGGTCTAACACTCGTGGACAGAAGTACTTGGCTAATAGGGTGTGATGTGTATGCATGGACAGACAATAAAAAAGAGAAGCCTTCTGTTAATAAGGGGATCGTTGTTGATGGTTCTTGCTGTCGGTGTGTGTCTGTGTCTGTGTGTGCGGCTGCTGCCACAGTAAACTACACACACTGCAAAATTTTATATGGTGAAAGGAATTAAGGGTCCCTTAGGAGCTTATTTATATCTGATGAAAGGTAGTGAAAGGCCAAGTGATCTATCACACCCAGTACTTCTTTTTCAGTGTAGCCCTTGAAATTTTGAAAGCTCTGTTACAAAGAAATGTTTCTGATTGAACAAACCCCCTTGACTATATCATCACTGTTCTATGGATGGTGTGCAAAACCGAAATACTTAGGCATCCAACCATGTCAGTTTGCAAAAAAAGAAATATATGAGTTGCTTTTGAACTCTGTCATTACTTATTGTCTATGATGGATTTTTAAATCTCATGAAGATTTAAAATTAATGTTCAGCAGTTGCTTTTCTAATCTACCCTTTAATTTGATATGTTGGTTAAGGACACACTGAAGTGCCTTTTCCAAATACATCACTCAATAAAAATAACACTTTAATTTTTTACTGTGATAACACAAAACCCCCTGTAACCTTATTGTGACCAGTTGAGAACATTCGTGTGCTTGTATAAAATACAACCAATAATCCTGTTGGTTTCACAGATGGTCTGAGGGGCTTTGAGATGGGTAAATTAATTGGCATTTAGGCTACTCCAAATTGAATAATTTTGATAGCCATAGAAGAAAAGCTGATACTGGTTTCTCTGCTGAAACTATTAGTTATTCTACATGATAATAAAATATCCTTAATCAACCCATTAGGTACACATGAACCAAGCTACCTGTGGTTGTTTACAAGTGAATATGCAAAGTTTTTTTGTTTGTTTGTTTGAGCAATTCTATAAGAGCTGTGCTTTTTGTCAGGTGTTTATTTTCAGCAGTATTCTCTGTGATAGAAAGGTATTTCCAAAGGAATGATTCCTGACCTCAGAGCCAACATTCTAAGGGCAGAAGGAGAACATCAGGTTTCTGTACAGCTCAACAGGATTGATAAGCACGGCAGAAGTCTGCATTCAAGAAAAATTTGAATGGGGTTGTGTAGAGCCTCATATTTGAACTTGCTCAATCACAGTTTAGCAACGCATAAGCTGAATCAGTCAAGTGTGGGAATAACATGGAGTGAAGGAGGAAGAGCAGGGAGGAATAGTGCTGGAGTTTACCTTTAAAAAATACCATTGGTGATTAGAGAGAGATGTGTTCAGTGTGGAAGGGACCTCATAGGTCCTTTGCCTTTTGGAGAAAGGCACGGCGTCATTGGCAACAAAGACATTTACCAGTTGCATGGTGGGAAGGTCGTGCATGTAAAAGTTTTAAGTGTCCATGTGATTTCAGGGGTGAGTCACAGGAGAAACTGCAGCATTAAAAGAGACAGGGTGTTGTGAGGGATATATGTGAAGACAAGATCTGGTTGTTGAAAGGGAAACAGAAGGGTTATTTCTTTGCAATAGAGAACCACTTTATTTTGGTTAAGATCTGAACAGATAGAGAACTTAGCAGGGGCTGGCAGTCCAACCTGGACTGTGTGTACTCTGAAAGGTTATTCTAGGCAATATTCACCAGATGCCCATAGGCTGAAGTATATTTGTAGAGCCAGTTGAAGTGATTAAACACATTTCTAAATAGAAACATCCATTTTTACATACCTTTCATCATGATGTTTAGAGGGAAAAGCTATGTCTTTTATATAAGTTGAAGATCCAACTTACAAAATCATTTTGACCTTTATACAACATTTGAGTGCTATAATTTAATTACTGTATCATAACAGTTAGAATTGTATTTTGATTCATTCAGCTACCCTCTCAATCAGCGTCCTGCTGTTTTCTGTAGTTTAATTGTTGATGAAGGATTCAGTAGGGGGGTTCTAAATCCTTTTTCCATTGCTGGATTGACAGGGTATCTATTTTTCCACAAATGTTTCTTAAATATTTCCAATCTCAGTTTACATCAATATGAAGGTTTATGAAATTCCTATACTTTCTATTAGCAGAAAAGAGAGTCCATGAAACACACAGACATTTCATTAACCTAGAGGAGCCCTAAAAGGCAGATGGTGTTAGGTAACATAACTTTCATGTATGATTGTTGTGTGCCTTGTAGCTAAAGGCATGGGGAGATAAAGTAGAAGTAAAGACAGGTCAGGATACCTTGTCTGCATTCATTAAAAGGGACCCACTTGTTAAGCATTATATTGAATCCACATAAGTCTGTTCGTACCAATGAGTATAGTCTTTTGTAGTCATTATTCTCCAGGAATATTGAAAAGGGTGTGAGCTGGGACACTGGAATATGATTAACAGTGCACCACACTCAGTGATCACTAGTTTCTCTGACAAAAGAAGTAAAATGTCTCAAACAGTCTTTATATTTTCAATGCATGTCATGTCTGTATTATCTCCCAGTAACACAGTAACTCCAAAATGTAATGTGAAGAATAAATGATGGGAGAATATTGTTATCGTAATAGAAATATAGGTATAGTAAAAATTACTATGGAAATTTTGTTGTGACTTTTTCTACTTTTTTATTCTTGATTTAACTTCAGCTTCTGAACTCTCTCTGGATGGCCTAATAGTGAGAAACCCAAACATATTAAATTGTTCCATGTTTACCCCTGTGTTCCAAGAACTTGAGCTTTAGACTTCATCATATGTACCTTTGAAGGCCTTCTTGATAATTTCTACAGGATTGTACTTTTCAGGTAATATAAAGCCAAATTCTGACCTTCTGCCCATCATTCAGGGGAATGTCTGAAAGACAATGGAAGTGACTCAATAACATCATAGTAATCATGAGCAGAATTTGATCTGGAAAGAATAAACTGTCTATCAGAGGTGCAGATAAAAATAAGTTCAAAATCTATATCATGTCCTGGTAATTGAAAGGATGTTTTGGGTTGTTGTCGTCAGTATCCACCAATATATGTAACTGCAAATTATATACTCCTATCATTTTCCCCAGATGTAAGCTGGGACTAGGTCAAAATGGATCCTTGAGGAAGAACAGAATGTGTAGCTTTCCAGGGTTGAATATATCCTTTATTTAATTCTCCTAAAACCTGAACGATTGCATTTTTAGACAGTAATGAGAAGTGAAGTTTCAAAATTTAGTCACTTGGAACAGGTACAATTTCTTTATTTTATAGCACAATCCAGTCTTGATTCAGGCCTGAAATATCGAGGTATTGTCAGAGCACAGAAATATGGAAATAATATTCATTTAGCAATCAATTTACTTTCTCAGGCTTAGACATGTTAGATTAAACCAGAAATGAAAACATCTGCCTCTATTTAATGTTAAAAATGTAGTGCAATTAAAGTAATGTAGTAACTCAGAGCCCAAATTTTTTATTTATTTATTTATTTATTTATTTATTTATTTAGAGGTTTGCTAAAAGTATTCAGGTATATTTTTAAATTGCGTAGTATCAGCTATAGGCCTTTTTTCTTATGTCCCAGAAATTAACTTAAAATCTGTGAGTTTTCATCTAGGAGTGGATGAAAGTGGATCTTTTGGACAATCACATGGATACTTTTATTTTGGGACTTTGAGTCCTTTAAAGATATATGAAAACACTTTCCATCCAAAATTAAAAATGATAGCAGGTTTGTATAGTGAAAACTGATTAGCTATGGATTATCACACACTTTTGCAATTAAAGACATTTTATTATAATGACTCGCCTTGTTGCATTAATTGCTTAAAAACAATTTTTTTTTAATATTGTAATTGCCAGTGTGTTGTTCTTGACCATTAAACTTTATATTGTTGTTCTCAAAAAAAAAACTTCTAAAAAGAGAAAAACATGTTGAATTATTCAATGTATCATAAGAGAGTAATTATCCTCACTCATTGTTTTAACTCCTGTCTAAATTTACATGCCCATATACACTTCTTCAGAATTTATTATACCATATTAGGAAATTCACTGAAAATTAAACTTGGACTCCCATTCAGCATTTAAAATCCCAATTCAACACATCATTTAAGCCTGTACTTAAATATATCCCTCTTCAGGAAAGCTAAATCACTAAAGCACATGCTTAAATTCACTTTTGGAAATGAATTGGCAACTGGAACAGAGCCTAAGGATTTAAGCCAAACCAAGCTGAAGTCAATAGAACAAATGCCATTGATTTCAATTGGCTTTGTGTTAGGTCTCAGATACATTTGACTTATATGGCTAAATGAGCCCTTTATCAGAGGACAGGCAGCTTCTTGGAATCACAGAGTTTGCAAGAATTGAGTGCATTTGTTTTGTCAAAAGAATCTGGAGTTTTGGGGTGTTCTTTGTTAGATAAACTCTTGGGTTTGCACAGTGATCCAGAATCTCTCAGCCCATAGCACAGCTGTGGTTAAACAGTTAAGACTGTTAAACTTAATGAGCACAGGTTTGTGTGTGCAGGAAGTTTGGGGAAAAAAAAAAAAAGTTTTAATGTGGGAAATGAGCAAAGATTGTGAAAATATTTTCTGAAAAAGAAAGGGTTTATTTATCTGATTAATGTACACACTTGGCAAAATTATAGAAGGGAAACTTCTATGAAGTTACTTACCAGGAATTATATTCCATTAAGGCAGCCTTAGAACTAAAAAAGTTTTGAGGCAGGAAGAGCACTAAAGAAAGGTGTCATCTGAGGCCATTCGTGTCCTAACCCATCTCCAGCCACTAGTGGTGTTTCACAAAACCAAACTGGTGTTGGAAACAGAACACGAGGCTGGATGGACCTTTAGTGGCAGGTTCTTAATTCCAAAGTCACACTGTAAATTAATGTCCTTGATGCTTTTTTCCTGTCAAATTATTTCCATGTTTTTAAAAATGAGGTTGTTACAGCAGTCTTCTGAATAATTACATTAAAAGCTGTCAAAAGACCTTATAAAATTTTCCTCTGAGACAAGTTAAGACTCAGATAAAACAATAAGCTCTTTGATAACTTAATATAGAGCAGATGAGTTTCAGAGTAGCAGAACCTGATGTTTTATACTAAGTTGAACTTCTCTCTTACAGTACAAGAGCTTAAGATAAGCAATGGCAAGGAGCATCTTGACCCTTTACCTCCAGTAGTAATAGCTGACACTGAAACAGATTATTTTACAAGGCTTTTTACTTTATTTTAATTGTTCTTAGAATGGATTCTGAGCTGGTGGAATTTGATTTCCCAAGTGTAATGATTTCTTTAACACTGTCGCAGGAGGTATGGCTTATAGGAAAGTCTGTGAAAGCCTACAAGAAAATGATCTCCCTATGGAATTGTGCCTTTCCCTAATCTAAATACTGATAATGTGCTGATTCTGACAATTTTTTAGGAGCAAAAATTCAAAGCACTTAGATCTACACTGTTAATTTCAACATTATTGCTTTATTTTTGAATGGAAACAGTATTTTATATATCTTTTGATATTACAGAATGTGATATATTTCAATAAAATTATATTTATATTCCTAGGTGCTCTTTTTAATTCCTCTTCAGAAATTCTGAATTTTTCTTCAGTTTAGTGTCATACCAAACTTCAAAGGAGAATTTCTAAGGGAAGGAATGATATTTTATGATCTGTCTTAATGGTCCTTTTTTTTCCCTCAATGGATTGCTTATTAAATAATCCATTACTTATAAAAGTAAAACTCCAGTAAAACTCCATGTCTTCTCACTGTTGTTGGCAGCACTGTGAAAGGTGTTGTTCACTCAGCAGGGTTATACCATTAGCAACATGAACTTCTTTGATTCACAGAATCACAGAATATTCTGAGTTGGAAGGGATACTCAAGAATCATTGAAGTCCAGCTCCTGGCCCTGCACAAGACAGCCCCAAAAATCACCCCACATTCCTGAGAGTGTTGTCCAAACCCTTCAAAGTCTGTCAAGTCTGGTGTTGTGACCACTTCCCTGGAGAGCTTGTTCCAGCACCCAACCAACCTCTGGGTGAAGAACCTTTTCCTAATACCCAACCTAAACCTCTCCTGACACAACTTCACATAATTTCCTTGAGTTCTGTCACTGGTCATAGAGTGAAGATATCAGTGCCTTCCCCTGCTCTTCCCCTCATGAGGAACTTGTAACTGGAGGTTCCCCTCAGTCTCCTTTTCTCCAGTTGACCAGACCAAGTGCCCTCAGGTGCTCCTCATACAGCTTCTCTTCAAGACCCTTCACCGTGTTCATTGCCCTCCTTTGGACACTCTCTAATACCTGAATATCTTTCTTATACTGCAGTGCCCCAAACTGCCATAATATTCAAAGTGAGGCCACCCCAGCACAGAGCAGAGCAGGACAATACCCTCCCATGCCCGGCTGGCAATATTTTGCCTGATGCCCCTGGGGCATGGTTGGCTCTCCTGGCTGTCAGGGCACTGCTGACTCATATTCAACTTGCCACTGATCAGGCCCCCCAGGTCCCTTTCCACAGGGCTGCTCTTCAGCCTCTCATTCCTCAGTCTGTCTGTAGATCCAGGGCTGCCAGATCCCAGATGCAGGATCTGGCTCTTGCCCTTGTTCAACTTCATGCAGTCGGTGATTGTCCAGCCCTCTAATTTGCAGAGGTTTCTCTGCAAGGCCTCTCTTCCTTTGAGGGAGTCACGATATGTTAAAGATAGAAAGGAAGAACCTGTTCCTCTAGTAGTTGCTTAACAACCCAAATAGTTAATCAGAATTTCCTGCTTTAACTCCAGTGTTATAGACAGGGATGCCTGTAGATATTTCTCAATGGTACTTAGAAACAATGTAAATGAGATACTAAAAGCAGTTAATAGTTTTTCCTGGTTTTGGCTGGGATAGGGTTAATGTTCTTCCTAGTAGCTGGTATAGTGCTGGGTTTTGAATTCAGTAAGAGAATAATGTTGGTAGCACACTGATGTTTTGTTTGTTGCTGAGTGGTGCTTTCACTAAATGAAGAACTTCTCCGTTTCCAATGATCTGCCAGTGGGCTCATGCAGAAGGTAGGTGTGGGAGGCACAGCTGGAACACCTGACCTGAACTGGCCAAACGGATGTTCCACACCATAGAAAAACATGCCCAGTATATAAACTGGGGGAAGTTGGCTGGGAGGGGCAAAACACTGCTGGGGGATGGGCTGGTCATTGGTGAGCAAATGTGTTGTGCATCACTTGTATTTCTTGATTTATTTTATTGGTGTTGTTTCCCTTTTCATTACAATATTCTTGACATTATTATATTTTATTTCCATTATTAAACTGTTCTTATCTCAATCCACAGGTGTTACCTTTGCTTTTCCAATTCTCCTCCCCATCCAACCCAGGTAGAGGACTGAGTGAGCAGCTGTGTGGTCCTGAGTTCCCAGCTTGGGTTAAACCACAATGAAATTACACAGCACATCTCTACATGCCTGCTCTCTTTCAAAGTTAGTACAAGGGGATGATGATGTGCTTTCTCTGAAGACATGCGACAGGGTAATTCAATTAAGGAAGAGTTTCCTGCAGCTTGTTCTGTAAGGCACTCTCGGAAAACATAACTAGATCACTTTAGTCTGAATCTATAAAACAAGTCTTTGGCTTTGATACAGCCATTGCTGTGTTAAACCCAATAGTCCATGTTTGATTAATAATGTTTTAGGCAAGTGCATTTTGTTTTGGTGGGAAAACTTGCGGAAATTGATTACTTCACTTTCTAAATTGTTTGTAGTTACAAATCCACCATTTGCAAATAGAAATATCTGCTTCAGGGGGTTGAATCATTCTAGCTAAAAATGTCTTGTTATTTTGTGAATACTTTTTTTTTTTTTTTTCTGAAGAAAAGGCTGTGAAAAAGAGCAAAATACATGTTATGCATTGGTAATTCTCTAATTACTGGATGTGCTATAAAGCTGCTCTATAAAACTGCAGAAGTCTAACAGATCTGTTTGACAAGTCACTACAGACATAGGCAGACAAAATATGGAATAAATCAGACAAGACAGTGAAATTTTGATTTATCTAATTTCCCCATACGCACCTCTCTCGAAAGTTTTCTCTCTTCTTCACCATTTATCTGTTGACTAGTGAGCTTGTCTTATCATGCTTATCTTGGCTATGAACATGGTAGTTAAAAAGCTCCTCTTTGAATATAAGAGGTGTCTACAGGTCATGCTCGCCAAGATGTGGTTTTATTTATTCAATTTGTTTTAAGCCAAGCAAAGAGTAATTTGTGCTACTTATCCATGCTGTCTCTCAATAGTAATTGGAGGGATATAGAAAATTCCAAAGGGTAGTTTTTTAACACATTCTCTGAACTTGGGAGGACTGTGGAAGCAATGATTTCAGTGGTTAATAACATACTTATGTACACAGAGTCATACATATCAATAATTGAGTATATCAACAGATCTTCAATTTACACTTAGAAGTGAACATTCCCGTTTGCTTTAATCTTGTTAGTGTGGATAGCAATTACAGAGATTTTAAAATGGTTGTGACTTCAGTCAGAACACTGCAAATCCATAAGCCTACATTTGGATTATAAAAGCATGCATCCACTTCAGAGAATTTTATTCCTGTTCGTTGAAGAAGAAATCGCTTTATAAGCACAACTGCTCTCTGTAACTCTGGATTCAGCCTTTGACCTTGACGCAAATGATTGTGAGG
This sequence comes from Anabacerthia variegaticeps, assembly GCA_035583185.1. Lineage (NCBI taxonomy): Eukaryota > Metazoa > Chordata > Aves > Passeriformes > Furnariidae > Anabacerthia > Anabacerthia variegaticeps. The sequence goes on along the minus strand of JAWWEW010000001.1, from coordinate 14,794,069 downwards.
AATGTTTATTAACCATGGCAGTATTTCTTTTCTAACACAGAATGTAGAAAAATAGTGTCTTAAGTTGCTTTTTTTCTGCAATTTGAAGAAATGTACATACTTTACTGAGTTTTTTTAAGTTTTATAAATTTTTCTGGAGAAAAAAAGGGGACTATTTCTACTACATCTCATTTACATAATGCCTGTAAAATACCAATTTTCAGTGCAGAAGAAACAAAAGTGTTTCAAAATCTAATTTGCATAATGCATGTAGATGCCGTACTACTGCACAGTTACACTGGTTCAGCAAAATACTTACTTTTGAGTAGCAACATCTGAACCTGACAATTCCCAACACTTAAAAAGAGAGCTTGTGGATTTGTGATATTCATTATCATTATTTAGACTTTTTTTTCAGTGAATGCTCATTTTGAGGTTAGACAATACATTTTTCTTAGCGTGCTTATGAAAGATGAATACCATTTTAAACAGAAAGAGACCAATGAGCTATGAGAAAATCATTCTTCAAGTTTAACTGAAATGAAAAAGAGAAAAATTCTTTAAGCATATTCCAGTGTAAACCATTATTTCCATCAGTTTATAACAAAGGTGGTCCTAAAAAGAAAGTTCTGGTCCAACAGGTAAGTAAGCCTGAACAAGAATCAGCAGTGGGGTTGGATGGATGCATGAGGCATTTTTTTAAGAGTTGGACTTTCATATCTTTGAAGAAAAAAGAGACAAATATCCACACAGGGGAACTTTTCTTCCTGGTTGCTTTGACATCACTGTCTGTTTCATGCATGATAAATGTTCATCTGTTTTCCAGGACAGAGAGGATGGTTTTTAGCATACGGGATATCCTGTAAGATAAAGCCATATTTTAAAGTGCTCCTTTATAAAATGTCTTTCATTTCTGTTCTGTGAAGGAAAAATATAATCAGTCAGTTCAGAAAGTTATCTATTGTATATGAAAACTTTATAATGGGATAATTATAGTAAAGAATATGACCAATCTTTGTAAATGCAGTTGAATTGGAATATTTTTCAAGCAAAAATTTGGAATTATTAATTTTCATTATTTCACATAAAAGTATCACTGATATTCTTAAGCTGCTGCCCCCTTTTATCCATGTAGAAAACACCTTCTCTGACAGAAAAGTAGAAAAAAGTGCTACCTGGCACTTTGCTGCCCTTGTTCCCTTCTGTGCCTCATGGCCTGTTTAACAATCACATCAGACAAATCACACTGCACAGTTTCAGTTTAGTGCTGCTGAAAGCTTCTACTGTGGGTTTAACTTTCAAGTACCATTTGTAACTGTGTTTTCTGGATGCTATGGTGGCTTCATAATTTTAGAATAAACCCCAGAAATTATGAGTTCATGAAATTACCTGAATTATGATCTCTCCTTTAGGAATGTCAGTGGAGAGTGACAATGCAGTTTATGTAAAATATGGATGGTCTACATACAGACCATGTAGATGTACATGAAGATACTGTGTTTTTTTTTCAAGTTTGACTGTATAGATTCCAGATGTGCTTCTATTCTTTTTTAGCAAGAAAGATTGTCTTAAATGATATGATTTTAATCTGATTTACAAGACAGTCACCATTAAACATGCACATTGATTTTCACATCCTAGGTAGCTTTTATGTATTGCAGCAAATTCCTGAACAGTATGGTCTCCTCAGATGCTGCTAAGCCTAATACCTAATTTTGATGTTGGGTGCATATCTGATCGTTTAATTTAAAGCCTCTTGCAACAAATCTATGATTAAAATTGTCTTTGTCCTTACAGGATTGTACTGCAACTCAAATATCCTTGTTACAACTAACTGATCATCCTACCTATTGTAATTCTTTTGTTGATCCTCTCCACCAAATTTACATGGGGTTTTGTGAGGAGATTTAGGGATAGGTGATACAAACATGCCCTTCTTCAGGCTACTTCAGTATCTGCATTTTCCTACCATATCATAAATTCCATTTAAACATAGTTCTGTAGGTCCATCACTACCCTTCATATCAGATCTTAAGAAAGGAATGGAAAATGGGTTTTGGAATTTGGATCTCTTGACCTTATGTTGATTAGTAATTTGCCCTTCCATGGTTATTCTGCTTCTGGAACCTTCTGACATTCAAACACCAGCTGTAGATCAGTGATGACCCATCCTCAAAGCTAAAATATCAGTTTGAGCTTTCAGACATTTGCCAAGAACAGAAACAAAATTCGAATGGATAAGAAAGCTGTTTCAGACTGCTGATTCTAAAAAGATGGCTTTGAAAATAATATTGCCATAAGAAAAATGACACTGAGTTACTTTTAAGAGTTTGGACAGTGTCAGCAGCACTGACATTGTAGTAACTGATTCTGAGTAGCAGGTTATCGTTTCAATGAGATGATAATTTAGATGATTCTTGATCATCCAGTTTTTGTGTGTCTTGTTTTCTATGTAAAGTGTTGTGGAAGTTTTAGTCCCACCCCACTCTCTCCACTAAGAAGATAATATATTTTGCAGCCTATATGGTGGAAGCATCAGGGACCTATGACACTGTGATGGCAGATAAGTAAGAATATTGTTATTCAAGAAGTGTTGGAGTTCTTCAGAACACCTAGTGCCCTAAAGTTATTCTTAATAACTTGATTAAAATATGTTGAGAGAGCTTCTATTTTGAATGTGTAATTACATGAAAGAAGGACTATTTTGCATTGTTACTGCTCCTGGAAAAGATTTTTGCTCCTGTACTGATGCTTGAATCAGCAGTATCTTCCTACTACTCCATAGCTTATAACAGAAACAAGCGCTACGATTTAAAACCTGTTTATTCTGTAATCAATCACATATCTTTTGCCTTGAAGCATTAGCTCAAGAGTTTAACTTAATAAGCTGCTTGCAGTACTCCTCAAGACTTTTGATCCATTAAAACAAGCAAGAACTTTGCATGGATGGAATAATACCATTTTAAAATTGCACTCTCATTTGCTGAGAGACACACGAGGAGCAATATCATCATTGCATGTCTTTCAAAATCCCTTTATATTATGTTAGAGTGTCAGCAGTAATTTTGGAAGACCTCAAGGATATTATTTTTTATATAGCTTCACGTTTCAGGAATTCCATAGGAATGGAATCATTCTTAGTTATTATAAATCAAATGATGGTGTTCACCTGCCTGCCATGACTTCTTAAATATACTGGATAGAGTCTTAGGTTTAAATAAACCACTGCATGCACTGGCAAAGAGAGGTTATGCAAACTTAGCAATTAAAATCAATTTTATTACAGGTACATCATCATCCCAAATTCCATTTTTCATCATAAGGGGTTCCAGATTAAATGGTACCTTGGATTTTGGACTATTTCTGCAAGAGCATTTTTCTTCCAGATTAAATGGTACCTTGGATTTTGGACTATTTCTGCAAGACCATTTTTCTTCATCAGATAAGTTAACAAAGGGCAGAATGATAACTTTGGAATTTCACAACTGATCTTGAAGTTTCAGTTGGATATAGATCTAGATATATATAGATATGTATATAGATAAGCAGTCATTAGTGGTGCTGTTAGATCAGCTAATTGGCATTTTCATAAATTCAAATTACCTAGATAACAGACCAGACTTAATCCCACAAGTGGTGATTCACCTACAGTATAAAATGGTACTTGACTATATTTCGTGAGATATTTTTTGTGAGAGATGCGGGTCAGTTGGTTGGATGAGGCTCTTTTTTTTCTGCTAGAGGTACAATAGCTCAGCATAGTGACAAATAACCAAAACTTCTAAGGATTACTTCATTATAGTAGATTATATAGAGAGAGATTGTGATGAAAAACTGTGCTAGCTGGACTCCAATGACTTGATATGGAGACACATAAAAGATGAATTTTCTTCTGCAGGAAAGGATATGTTTTAAAGACTGAAAGGGGAAGGTGTCAGTAGGATTTTATTTTATGCTTTTTTACACTGCACTGTAGGTCTGAGAATTTCTAACTTGATATAATATCACTCTCCTTAACAAAAAAGACCTGTTTGGTGAGCTTAATTCAGTACACACATACATAGTTGCACGTTTCACCAGATGGTGATGTTTTCCTCTATCAACACCATTTACATCACCTTTGCTTTCTGGAGTAATGCAAACAATAGGGACCTCAATTTGGAATAGGAACTAAGAGAGGTATTCCTGCATATGTTTTGCTAATGAACAAATAAAATAAAGCAGAAGAAAATAATATTCCATTTTATTTCAGGATGATTTATCATTGAGAAACCTTTCATTTCACATGATTCCTTCCCCTCCATTTTTGCAATCGGAAGATATTTTTTTCATTTAAACTGGTACTGCTCAGAAAGCATGTTATTTGTTTTCTTAAAACTAGAAAATCACATTGAATAAAGTCCAAATAAATTATTTGACCTTTTTTTGTCTACGTGACTTGTTTTTAAAAGTTGCTTTATGTTGTGATAGAAAATCTAAAAGTAAAAAAAAAAAAAAAAAAAGAAAAAAAAGGACAAGAATGAGGTTTTTCAAAGCATATGTATTAAATCCTTGTTTTAGTTTTAGTTTTACCTGATTTTTATTTCTGGTTGTTGTTAAAGGGAGGTTAGTATGAGGATTCTCAATTTTAATGTTTAAACTAATCAGTGTATCAATTAAAACAACCCCCTTTTAAATATTGTTATGAAATATTTTTGTTTCTTTGAGATGCTGAATACTATATATTGTCATCTGAGAAGAATTAAGACGCTGTGTTTCCACAGGAATTCTCTTGTGCCAGATATTACCTGGTAGCTGTTGTTTCCTATCTAAGAGTCAATCTCTGCAACAATGAGTCACTTGTGGTGTTGGTTTTGATAATTTATTTACTTTTTTTGCTAATTAGTAAGACTGTTTTTTCTGGAAGCAGGGATTATCCCTAAACTAATTTCTTAAGTGTATATAGAAAAATAAAAAATAAAATTAACTTATATCTGCTTCTGTGAATCAGATACAGAGGACTGGTTTGAAGTTCATTTTTCCTGACATATATTTCCATTATTGCTTCATTTCAGAAAAAGGACAGTAACATTGGCAAAACCCAAATTTATTTTTTTTTTTAACCTTTGCTTACATCATTGAGGCAGTCATATTATATTAGGTGCAAATTTGCAATAAAATTGTATCTGATGTTTATCTTGGTATGCTGTGTAGGCGTATACAAAATGACAATACAAAAGTTAGAATAATAAGTGTAAAAGGTGAATTTTAAGGATGTTGTGGCTGCACAAGGAACAATGGCAAACACTCAGCTGGAGACAGAGTTCTGCTGTACTTGGAGGGTTTTACTCCTCTGATCATTATTGGAGGAAAGAAGTGTGGAGATTTTTCATTTTTAAAAATTGTGGACCACATAACAAAGAACTCTGAATGCATTCTGACTGCAGAGAGACTCTGCATGTGCTTAAACCTGGGCATGGGCTAGGTGTTCAGGGTGACACTGAAATCTGCTTTAAGCAGTACAGGGGAGCAGCGAAGAGACAGGGGTGATATAAAGAAGACCTTGAAGAAAAAAGAAAAGTATGTTGGGTATCATAGAATCACAAAATCACAGAATATGCAGACTTGGAAGGAACCAACAAGGATCATTGTGTTTGACTCCTGGCCCTGCACAGGACCATTCCCATAGAATAATATTATGGCCTGGGTTGGAAGGGATCTTAAAGCTCTTCTTCCAACCCCCTGTCATGGGCAGGGACACCTTCCACTAAATCAGGTTGCCCAAAGTCCCATCTAATCTGGCCTTGAACACTTTAGGGATAGGGCATGCACAGCTTCTCTGGGAAAGCTATTCTAGTTCCTCACCACTCTCACAGTAAGGAATTTCTTCCTAGTATACAATCTAAATCTGCAATCTTTCAGTTTGAAGCCATTCCCCCTTGTCCTGTCACTCCATGCCCTTGTAAATAGTCTCTCTTCATCTTTCCTGTCGGCTCCCTTCAAGTACTGGAAGCCTGTGATTAGGTCACCCCTGAAGCCTTCTCTTCTCCAGACTGAACCATCTCAATTCCCTCAGCCTTTCAGTATCAGCCAGGTTTGCTTTATTTAAGGAGAAAGATGTTGGTTCACTTCCATGTCTTGGTGTATTTCTTCTTTGTATGAAAGGTAGGACAGAATGAAACTGACTGTGAAAGGTGAAAAACTATGAAATATTTTTTCTACGATGAATCAGAGCAAAAAGCCTTTTTGAAGGCTTTTTACTTTGATTACTTTAAAATGTTGTAATGGATTGATACAGGAGTGATTAGCTTGCCTACTGAGGCTTCCAGGGTATGTGTTCCTGTGTTCACATAAGGCTTGTGCTTCATTACTGTTAGCAGTAGAAGACTGATGAAAAACAAAAATAGTTTGTCATAGTTCTCCATCTCACACTGAGATTTTGTTCTGCCTCATGAATTTTAAACCTGTCAAAAGCTTTAAAACATTTCACCAAAAAACCGCTATCATCTGCTGTATTAAAAATTTTGTCTTTATGAGGTGGGAACAAAACACATACTTAATTTGGCTCTTTCTCAGCTGTGTTCTGTTTCTCTATATTCTATGTATTGCACTAGAAAATTAGTAAGTAACTTAATTGATAATAAATGCTGTCTTGCAGATGTCATATTGCAATGTTTTTAATTTTTCTTTCTGTGTTATGTAAAATACAAGGATGTCAAAAATAAAGTTAGGAACATCATTGAATTTGAAAGAAAACATTAAAGAAAGACACTGTTCCTTTAGGATTTATGCATATTTGCAATGATGAAAGTGGAATCATAAACTAAAAGGGATTGGTGGGTGGTTTTTTTTCCTTTTTTTTTTTTTTTTTTTTTTTTTTGTTTTTTTGTTTTTTTTATTTTTATTTTTGTAGTTTACTTTTAAGCAACACACTCTCATTTCAAGTAGGATATTTAAAATTCTAGGTATGTGTTCAGTTTTTCATGCAAGTACACGAAACAATTTGTACATGTCTATCTATATTTATACATTCTCTTTGCTGGAATTGTTCCAACATGCTGGTAATGCTTCGTAGGTCCTACGGCAATGTAGATCATCTGAAAATGTTGTAAGTCTGGGCAATCGATATATTCTTGCTTTATGAAATTGACATCTAGTAACAAGAAGAAAGGCCTTGCTGCAGAAATCAATAAATATGTGCTGAAAACCTTTTCCTGTGAAAAGTTTGTGCAGAGTTCATGGCAGAGATGAAACCTTCTCGATCACAGGTTCGTTTTAAACTTTGCTATTAGGCAAATGCAGTGGGATGCTTCTCCTGTGACTCTCATTCTGAGGTTGCTTTGTCAATGGCACAGGGATGAAATGAGTGCAGCAGAGAACATCCTGGGAATTCAGCATTTGTAAGCTGTCAGATGCATGAGTTTATGCTCGTTGTGTGGTTTATACAAAGCATAGTTCACATTTGAAGAAATTGTTACCTCCTACTTTTACTGGCAAGGCTTTTGCTAGGTTTCTGAGTTCCCCTTGGCTGTGGAACATGGAAAAGACAGTAATTGTAGGGCCCATCTTCAGGCATGGTAAGGTTTGGCAAGGCTCGCATGCAAAAGCTTTCTAAGACACCCTTGTACTCCTCTCAGATGAGCAAGATGTGAGTCTCTGCTGAGCAGGTGGCACTGGGACAACGTGCATCTCCATTGCTCAGCAGATTCCTGTGGTATGGGACAAGTCACCTTTCCAGCAAAAAGGCTGCCATTGTAGAGCACTGTTGAGCAAACACAGACTTGGAAGGGAAGGGGTAAATGGCGGGGCACAATGGAAAGAAAGTTGAGGGATTCTTAGAATGAAGAAAAACTGCAAAAAGTTCATAATGTGGAGAGAAAGGGCCAGCCAAGCTCTCATGGCGTTATCAGAAAATGCTTGGCATTAGGGACTCTCTTGTAAATGTAGAAGGGAAATTATGAGATACATATTTTATATCCTGTAACATTTTGGATGTTTTCTTCCAACCTTCATTAACGGAAGATATTTAAAACTGGCTATTTCAATGTCTTGGTTGTTCTTTGAAATGTTTTCTGTTGTGTTAAAGAATGTATAGATTGGTACGGGGATACAGTTTGCTAACAGAAGGCAAAATCTTGATAGACTTTTGAAGAGTGATATGCCTGGGTACATGAAGCAAATTTAACTTCTATCTAAATAAATGGGTCACACACTAGATGTGATATGGTACCAAAGCAATCTCTATTAGTTCTTCCTCTTGCATGTAGGCTACACAGAAGACTAACTAGTTCATTCTTCAAGTCCTGATGTTGCAGCTTGTATACTCAAAGCTCAATATTTAGTTCAGATGTGATTCCTCTTAATAATGCTGAGTCCAACATGGCACACTTGTAACACAGGATTGACTTTGCCTTTCCAGACCTTCTTAAATATGGCTTCTGTAAATGGAAATAGGTTAGAGGAACTAATTATCCCCTCAGAATTAATTCAGTGAGATTTTTTCTTATGAGCTTGGCAGAATATGTAAGGCATCAAAGGGCCTGTGCCTGAGATTATTAATTTAAAAAATAATAAAATTTATGCGCTTTTTACATTTCTCTTTATAATAGTGAAAAAAAATAGAAAGGTTCTAACTCAGGAAATGCCAGAAATGATAACAGCATGTGAACTGAATAACAAATTCACAATAATTGGAAGTATTTGCTTTATGAAAGTGCTTTATGAAATGATTTTCACTGAGCAGACTTTTTGGTAAAGTAAATAGGAATTTGTCCTGGAATAATTTTAAGAAACCTCATGTGAAAAAAGATATATGCTCATTGTATGCATACTCCTTTAAATTATGTTTAGAAGAGCTTATTCTAAGGGACAACTCCACAACACAGATAAGATGGTGGTGTTTGATATTTTTGCACAAGAATAATTTGTCTGAAACTACCGTCTTTAAGTTACATCTATGAGAGCAAATCACAATGTTGTTAAGGATATTCTGCTGGCCATGTCTTGTCACTGAACTAGGACTGAGCTAATATTTATAAGACAGTGTCAAGGGAGGAAAAAGTCCATTGTTTTCTGACCTTAAAGCAACATATTTTGTCCAAAGCCATAGAAAATAGAGTGAAAACTTCAGACTTGACAAGAATATGCACTCTTTGGTTTATCTGTAGAGTAGAATTTAAGTTTCATTTCTAAGCCTGAATATGTTTTGGCTCTGAAAATTATATTTTGATAGTTTTGAAAATGTTCAATGCACTTATCATAAGATAGTAAGACTTTGTGGAAACAATTTTTCTGTTTTGTTGAAGAATATTTACTTGCTTTATTTGTGGAACTTTTGACATCTGCATCAGTGCTTCTGCACGATATTGCTTCCATTATCATTTTGAAACATCAGTAAATATAATTTTCCACTTCCAGATCAAGGACAAGTTATGCCCTTAAGATCAAACATGTCTTCTTGTTCAAGCTCTGCAATTTGTCATTTATACGTCTGATTATCCCACTGCTGGAAAGAAGGGTTGAGATATTCTTGCCACCTATTTATATTGGTATTTAAAAATTAGACTTGCACAGCTTCATTTCTACTTTTAGTGGCATTTTATCTTCCAGACATGTACAAATAAATAATTAATTTTTTATTCTCAGCATAAGGCAACTTCAACTGATTTTGTATTGTTTGTTTTTTTAAGATATTAAATAGCAGTGGTCTTCATCTTTTTCTACAACATTTTTTTCTGATTTCTTAACACAGCATAGTGAAACATCTGTTGTTTAATGTCTTGAATAGAAGTGCTGGTTTGCTGAAATACATTATTTACTAGCCCAGGACTTCTCCTACTTGGGAAATGCTTTGATCCAAAGCTTATGAAAATGTCATAAGCTTCAGATCTGTACATTAAATGACCCTATAGGATCCCTGACTTCTTTCAGACTGATGTTACAGAGACATTTAATTAGCTACACATTCACCCATTCCATGATCTGGGCTATTCATCACACTCATCTTTTCTGCTCCTAGGTAAACTCAGCCAGTTCTTGAGAGAGTGTATGGCTGAGTAAGAGAAAGTCGTGGTGTAAAAGAGGCTGTTCAGCCAGGGGATATTTTTCAGAGGCTTCTGCTTCAAAGATCCCAAATAGCCCCATCCCACGAAGTGAGCTGGTGCATCCCCTCCATGTCTCATCACCTGGAAAATCTGCACACTGTGTGGTTGGTGCTGGAGACTTGGGAGGTTGGAAGGAAAGGGTTGAGTTTTCCTTTTTCTTGCAGGTGTGATTGATTGTTTTCTGCGTATATTGAGCACAGCTGCACAGCGTCCTCGGGGGTGTGAGATATGTGCAGGAGCTGTTTTGTTCAGCCAGTGTTTGTTGCTGTTCTCAGTGAAACGGTTTTTCTTTATTTTTAATATTATTGCACTGTCTTAGGTATCTCAAAGCAAAAGCAGAAAGCATGACCTATTGATGATGCCTTTTTAAAAATTCAGCTTTTTTTCATCACTTTCCATGTGATAGTTTGGCATTCAGTTTAAGACTAAGGAAACCCCACTACTGTCAACTGATCAGGCAATGGAAAGGAAGAGACGTGATTGAAAAAAACAACAAAACAAAGATGCTCAGTAGAAATAAGTGACCTGACTACTACTGAAATTGCCAGTGTGATGCTTTCAAGTGCTAGCTGGTTTCATGCCCTATTAAACAAGGGTTTCTTTAATGCTTTTGCAAAAACATCTTTTACCTTCTATATTGTAGATATTTTAGTTAAATTCCGCTTTTACATTTAATTATAGTTATTGTAACATAATTTATTTCATTCATATATATTTCACTGGTGCTAATCTTATGTCTAATTTTACATTATTTGTATACCTGTTCCCACCCAGTTTTATAGTGTTTATGTCCAGAAGCAGAAGTTTTGCATTTTTCTCTGTTGCATTCTTGCACATTTCTTCACTCGAAATCCACCTTAAAGTGTTTTTTCCTTGAATTCTGTTCTATCAGCCTTATGCAGCCTGTGTCACTTGGAATTCTATATAATCATCTGCACCCCATCGAGGTAAATGATAACTCCTTGAAAATAATAAATTTATCACTTTCTTTTTTATCATTCTAGTCACAATATCAACCCTGAGATAATCATGGAAACACTACTAAGAATGTTAAAGTTGGTCCATTGACTAGTCATTGCTTTAAAAATGTATTCTTTTTGATGGAGGTGTCTGTTACCTTTTGGTCACTCAAAAATATGTTATTTTATAGAGGCTAATTAAGATTTTGCTTCCTAAAACATATTCCTTGGAAGCAGAGAGGTAGTATTAGCATGCCAATGGATAATTAGAAAACAATGAATATGCAAATCTAAATTCTTTTCATATTGCAAACACATGACTTGAGGCAAGAAGAGAAGGAGAACAGTTTGACACAATGTAAAATAATAACCCTCCCCCACATTTCCTTACACAAGTGAGGTACCCAAAACCCACAGACTGTTAGTGCTTGATGGTACACAGCAATTACCATGACCTGAAACCATATTTTCTTTATTCCTCTCACAGCTAGGTATTTCCAAGTACTTCTCAGTGGCAAAAGGATGCTGTAAACACATTCTCTAACCTTCGTTTCTACTTATACGCTGTTATTTGGTTATTTTTTATGCCTACTGTAAGACCATTTGAACCACCTCTATACCTGAGGTTCTTTATTTTCTGTTTGGAACAATCTGTCTCTGATTGACTCTTTCTGCTTCCCTCCTTATTATAGAATAAAAGTCTAAGGATAAACTGCACCGAAAGATCTCATTTGCCTACAATATTTGAAAGGTCTTCTAAAAGTCCATTAAGGGCTACCGAAACCTCTTTTATAGGACTTGGAAACAGTTCCTGTATCCTTTAATTATTTATTAACACAGGGTGCTTACAAAGGGTCAAATTATTTCCATATAAATTAAAGTAGAAAGTATTTTTTTTTTTTTTTTTTTTGATGAGAGAGGTAATTGTAAAGCAATTTTATAAATTCAAGGGAAGCAAGGGCTGGTAATGTGAATTCTGTAGCCTTGGGCTAGCAGGCATATTTTGCATTGTAAGTAATTATTGATTTCTTTCAGCCATCAATAGAAGCACAAGAGCTGACAACAGTTTTGACTCTCTTGTGATGTGCAGCACAGATAATTGTTAAACCAAGCTTCTGTCAGGTTGGCAGAATACTACTGAGTTCTGGGTTTGGAAGATACTTAATCTGAAAATGAAAGTGAACACTTTGAAGAACCACATCTCTGGCAGGAAGGGAATCGACCCCTAGAATCTGTTGCAGAATAAGAGTAACATCATTTTCATAAAATTATTTTGAAACAATAGAGAGACTTCCCCCAAATGCATTTTTGTCAGCCAAAGAAAAAGTAAAATGTTAAGGAACAAAATGTTAATTTGTTATTCTGGTTTATTAGTTAGAAACATCTTCACTGGGGTACTTTGCTACAAGTTAACTTACTGCACAGTTTTATAAAAAGCAGAAATACAAAAGAATAGAAATTGCAAGAAATAGATTTATAATTAAAGACCTGTTAAGTGTTTTTCTCACAGTTACTGTAAAATATCTGCTGAACAAACTGGACATAGGACTAGGCTGGTACAGTCCAAGGAAGCAAATTTTCACCAGTAGAGACTTTCAAAATTACCACCTTGCCTGTTTCTAGATAAATTTTTATATGGTAACTATAACTCAATTTTTTTTTCTGGTTTGTCATAATTTATAGAGTTTGAAGATTTTTAATATTCTCAAGTGTTTTGTTTGCAAATAATTAATTTAAAATATTTTTGCATCAGCTTTAGGAAATTTGTCTTACATGCCATACTTAAAAATTATGAAGGATAGATTTGTAGTTGAAATTATAATAAATATTCTCCACATTCTTGGCAATAGCATTTATGAGTAGTTTTGGTTGTGAAAAACTGCCACATAGATTGCACTTCTCCAATATTAATTTGCTTTACATAAAAACTGAGTTGTACCTTTTTAATACCTGTATGTGGAGGAAATATACATAAATATTTGCACCATTGTTTTCATAGTCCCTAAAATAATCAGATCATGAATCCATTGAAAAGAAGGAGGAATGTTTCAAAGGACTTTCCAGAATCCTGCTGGAAATTAAATGGCACACACAGAAGTTAGTTTAATTCCAATATATTGCTGCTTCTAGATCAGAAAAAAAAAAAAGTGAAACAAAATATTGACTCTGAGTTTATGTCAACCTGCTATGTTTTTAGGTAGCAAATTCAAACCACTTTGTTTTCAGGTCCAAGAGAAAACTCATCACAGCCTGGATTTTAAGTGGAGTCCCTCCTTGTATTCTATAGCCTTCAGTCAGGTACCATTAATTTACTGTACATACAGTTATTGCTCATTTATATTTGGTAAATCTCAAGAAATCTATAGATGAGTTATGCTTTGCAGATCTTCACTTGTAAGAAGAACGAGTTTTGTTCCCGTGGAAAATGCAGTGGAAATCCCCATAGCAGATACCCACCATATTTCTCTTCACTTCTCTGGATTACCTTTCACTTTAGGATAAATTAAGTGGTGTGGAATATGTCGACCTCAAAGAATGAAGAATTGACTCCCAGCTGAGATTTTTGCAAAGGTTGAAAAGTACTGTAAGGGTATTTAAAAGAAATGAAGTTTGTGTCATGCCTTTCCACTTACACACATTAGGAAATTTGGTCATAAACTAGAACTCATATTTTCTAGGGAAAAGACAGAGTTAAAAGATTCCCTATGCTTTTGAAGGGCTTAAAGATTTGTCTAAGTTATTCTGTAAATTTAAAAAAGAACCTCCAGGAGATAAACATGTCTTCATTCTTTTTAATAATTGCACTAATTATTGTGGAATTGGCACGGGGGATTGATCTCTACATATGCAAGAAGAATGCCCCAATACCTAATTGGATACAGCTGTACACTGTTTGGGCTTATTTTTAGAGTTGAAGAGAATAATGAGACATTTCAGATACTGTGGAATCCTTAGCAGGATTACATGAACTCAGTAAATCCATCTCAAAAAATTGTGAATTACACGGTACATTGAATTACAAATTATCTCTATAACTCATCCCTCATGTAACTTCACTGGTGTCAGTGAAATTGCAGTGCTCACAAAAGATTGTATGTTTTAACCCCTTTGCAATAATGCTTTCAAAAACACGTTACTGATCCTCAACATCAGGTAATGTGGTGGTTGACCTTGAAGCCTTGTTAAGGCATGGGATTGAAAAGCAAGAGATTTATCTTTAAATTGACATTATTGGATTTACCCCTCAGACAATCTAAATGCTTTCTCTACCATGTGTCTTTTTATAGCAGACCTCAGGATTGCACCATCACTCTGGTTCTCCCTTCTTCAGGCTTCTCCATGGCTTGATCTTTCACACACTCTTTACTCCTTAGTAAAATTGTATCTCACCACTGTCAGAAGTGGCTTTATTTATCCTCAGAACAGTGCAAATCAGCTGAAGTGAAGTAAAGAATGCAGTTTGGCTTGGTTTGTTGGGGTTTCTTTTGAACTTTCAGAAATGAGAAATGTATGCAGAGAGGCAGCTCTGACATTTCCTCACAGACAAGATGTTGAACTATTTAAAGCAATGTGATTGGTCTATTATATATTACAATAAAATCTTTCCTATAAAATGCTGACTGATGATACAAGCTCTCACTATGTTTGTCATTAAACTGCACAACCAGCAGATAGTGTTGCATTAGAGCTGTGTGAAATGGTGGTAAAGCAGAAGGATATGATAACAATTGTAAATTTAGGACCATAGTTAAAAAAAAAAAAATATGTTCAAGTGATTCACGAGACACCTAAAACAGTCATCACTTGATAACACTGCTATGTCTGGTCAGCAGTCAAGAGTTGTAAGAATTTGCTCCTTTGTAGCCAAACAGCAGAAAAGTGTTCCATTTGATAACATGGTATGTGAGTGGCAGACCAACAGAAACAGCCAGATAGTGGGAAAAGGCAACAGAAAAATCATTCATCTTGTCCTAGTTTTATGGACAATGCAGCCAGGAGCAGCCTTCTGTCTGTGGTAGTGCCTGGGAATCTCTTCTTGTGGCCTTAGATGGTTGGATGGGCTCTTCTTCAGGCTCTTGAGTAAACAGACTGTTTTACAGCTTACCTGGGCCTCTTAGAGTATTGTCTGGATGGTTAAATCACAAGAACAAAACTGTTTCTGCTTTTGCTCTGCAAAAAAAAAAAAAAAAAAAATTGAAAAAAAATCATTAAAATATTTCTTGTCAAGTAGTTGTCAAGTATGTCAAGTAGGCAAAATAACTTTGAATGCATGTTTGGTCCAGTAGGGAAAATTGGTGTTGGACTCCAGTGCTTGTTTCTGTTTGGGTAAGAAAGATCAAAACAAAGCAAAGTGATCTCAGACTCTTAAGAGGTGATGCTTGTTAGTTCTCAAACCAGCAGAATCAGAACTCAATGCAGGGCTCAAAGAAAGACAGGCTGCTACATGGCAGGAAGGATCAGTGTAACTCCTTACCCAGCAAGTGACTATTCTTGTTTTAGTGTGTGACGTTCATTTAAAGACCTGCCAAACCACAGTTAAAGGGACCACTATGAATTACATCAACATTAAGAATTTAAGTGGCAGCTCTCTAAAATGCAAAGTGCAGATAGTGAAAATTGGTTTCCATCTCTCTGTGAATACAAACAGTAGCTGATTTTGGGATGACATTTACCTGTGCTGGAGAGGAACAGAGAAATAACTCCCTTGTGTCAATAATCCCCATGAGTTATTCTGTCTTTCCTCAGGAGTGAAGATAAATGCCATCACAGATATCAGCAGCCACGTAATATATAAAGGGTAGTCAATGGGTTGGATTTGTGTGTATGTCATTTATTTTCTTGAGTTATTGATGACCTTTAAGCAGGGACACTAAAACTACAGGAAATGTTTTGTTCCCCAGCAGTTCTGTTTACTTGATATTTTTGTACCCTTCAGACTTTCTGCCAATTACTATTTTATTACTTACTTTGAAGAATATTTTTCTCAGTGGCCTTAAAAATATCATCAAATATTCATAGAGAATTTAACTGAGTTATATCAGGATTCTCAGCATTCACTGTGATTTCAGCTCAGGGAATTATTCCCATTTAAGAAAGGGCATTTAAGAATATGTATGCTGAAGTCCCTGCTACATACTTGAAGTGTTCTTCTGGCTCTGGACTTATAATAAAAACAGATAAATTAAAGAAAAGCTCAAAGGCAGAGATAAAAGGAATGCATTTGAAAATAGCATTCTAAACATGCAGAATAGTAAATTCACTTTTTAAAAAACTATTTGTTCTTGATGACCATAATACTTGCATATCAAAAGGAATCTGCAAGTCATATCCTTTACTCTTTATATAAAAACCCAATAATAAATGTTTATTTTACTTGTTGTCGTGTTTGTATGATAGAAAAAGTTGTTTTCTTTCCAGTAAATATTCATATAATGCAATTAAGGGAAGTAAACCACATTTAAATTCAAACTGCAATAATATTCTACAGTTGTGACTGAAAAAAAATTGGTTCAGCTGTCACTGACAACTAACGGGGTTCCTTTCAATTCAGTTGAGGTTTATTTAGCTTAAAATTACATCAGTCACAATTTTTTCCTTTCCTAGTTAGGCATAAAGAAAGAAAGTGGATCTGAGTGGAAAGTGTTTTCCCTTAAGTCACAAAGATTACTGATAATAAAAGAATGAAACTTCCCAGAACAAAGAATATTTATCATACGTTGAAGCACTCTAAATTGAATCTAACAAAATACTTTCCATGTTGTGAAGGGAAGGAAATTGGAATTGTGCTTCACAATAGAACATCTCCCTGTGACAAAATACTGCAGAATTTAGAGGGCTCATTGTATCAGTGAAAGGCACTGTGATAATGGAAAACGAGCTTATTTTTGAAATGTGGGAGATGCTGACTCTGTGGGTTGAATCTGAGTTTAGTCATGATCAAGCAAGATTTTCTGGTGTGGCAAGAATACAGATTTTGTGCTCTGCTTAGTTTATATCTGTGGAAAGCATTGAGCTATATCATCCTAATAAAAGTCAAAGAAGGAAGGAAAAGAAGTTCCTCTAACGGGAAAAAAATCATATAGAGCTAAGTGCTCCTTAAAAAAACCCCCAAAATATATAGTGAGAACATCATCACAAATTATTTTAATGCAAAGAAAAGGAAGAATGTGCATTAAGAAATAATTTTAAGGAACCCAAAAGCGTTGCATCAAGCTCAGATGTAAGAAGATAATGTCAGCAAACAGAAATCAGGTCAAATTACAAAGGATAATTATAAAGAACCAAACCCACCCAAAACAACTGGAAACAAAATACAAAAGATCAAACTGAAATACAACTAATATCAAGCATGACAAGAAAATATTCTGTTATTACCAAGACAAGAACCAGAGAGTTGGTCTGCAGCTGAGTGTTAAGATAGTGCTGATGCTGACAGCTCTGAAATGTCTAATGCCTTTTGTATCAGGCCTTGTAAAGAAAGATCTATGCATTTGTGCAGTAATAGGTCATGCTCACTCTGAAACAGAAGAAAATCAGGTGAGAGGTTTAAGGAAATTAAATGTTTCAGATTGCTGAGTCTAGAAAACTTCATCCTAGGCTACTTAAAGAACTGATTGAAGCAATCTGGAACTGGTAGTAATTTAACACTGTAGACAAGTGAAAAAGAGGAGAAAAAATAGAAAAAGGCAGAACACTGTGTATCGTTAAAAAGAGGTGATGCAATGCAGACAAAATTAGACATTTTAGCTTGCCTTTCAATTATAGGAAAAATTCCATCCCTCTATTCCCCCACTGAAAATTCTTGGAACTGAATAAGTGTAGGCATTTCAAAGGTGAGGAGATTTTAAAGAAACATATAGAACCTTTAGACAATTCCAAGTGTCCTTTCTGACAGGATAAGGACCAGACTGTTTAGGAAAGAAATAGCAGCTGTCATGCATCTTTGCACTAGTATGGACTTTTTAAGTTATTATAATTTATTTACTGTTTGAAGTGATACCTTCATAACTGAGGAATAGAAGTAGATAAAACTATCTTGGAAAAGCTTCTAAGAAAATGTTAGTGTGGGAAGCAGTTATCTGTGGCTCATTCTAGAAGTATTGACTGGAGTTTTTAGAACTCCATCTTAGGACTGATTCTGCTCAGTATTTTCAGTAGCTGTTTGGGTGGTGGAATACAGTTATTAACTCCATAAATGACCCAAAGTCAGGGGTAACTGCCAATACACTAGAGAACACAGAATTTGAAATTACCATGAAAAGCTACAAAATTCATGGGGAAAAAGTAAATATGGACAAATGTAATATGATAGAGGATAAATGAATTTGAGTTACCTGTTTGATAATGTTCAAAAAAGGCATATCTTGTCAGATATAAGTAAAGGAATGTATATGTATACATACATTCTCTGTATGTGCAAAGTAATCTTTCAGTATTAAGGCCCAGAAAGTTGTTTATCTTGGAGCTCACCACTTCAAGAAAGATATGTGAACAAATTGATGAACATCCAGAGAAGAAAATAAAGTTATTAAAGTTACAGGAAACATGGCCAATGAAGGTAGAGAAGAAGTTTCAAAGAGAAAGGAGAGGGGTGTTCTGTCATAGTCATCTTCAAATACCTATAAAGACTGACGTAAAAGCAAAATTATTTCTACATTAGTGGAGGATAACACGAGAAGTAGTGGCTTTGAAAATCAGTAGGAGTTTTAGAGAGGGCTTGATGAAAACCTTTCTAATGATAATTAAAAGCTTGAATAGAAAAGCTGCAAAGTCAACCTCACTCAAACTAAAAACATGCCAGATAAGGATTTCAGGTTTAACAAAATATAGTTGTGACCCCTCTGAAGCACAGGGATGGAAAACGTGACACTTGTGAGTTCACTGCAACCTTATTTTTGTTAATTTCTATAGCTTGAAATGAGAGGAGAGAGATCAGTAGTTTGTGTCAAGCACTTTCAGTAAGGAAAGAGAAGCAGAGGAGCACTTCTCAATTGTCATCCAGTTTGTGGTTATGTAGATAATGTTGAATTTGATACCATTCAGTGTTTGGAGTTTTGTAGAATTGCACAGGTCAAATGAAGGTGAATCAAAAATCTGTTTTGTAGGCTGTTATTTACTACAGTTATTTCCATTGCATCATATATGTATACAATAAAAGCCTTTATCACCCAGCTAATAGTTTTAAAAAATAATAGCTGCACAGGATATTTCCTCATCCAAACCACAGAAAATCCTCAGTGGTAAAACTGAACTCTCTGATCTTTCAGCCAAAACGTAGATGATTAATTATAGTCTCACAAAACAGACAGTCCAGTTCTGTTCTTCATTTGTCTTTTCTGACCTCTGCTTGTACTGAATAATGAAGAACACTTTTACATTTAGAAAGCCTTGTTAAACTTGTTGGCATTACCAACACTGAGTCTTGATCAGCATTATTTCTCTGATTTATTAGAATTACCAATTTACAGCAGTGTGAGTGGTATAAAAATCAGGCCTTGTGGTGCTGAATATTGCTTATTTTTTGCACAGGCAAAGGAGCAGTTTTCTGAACCATTAACAAACGTTAGTCAAGACATACATTATAGTAATTCAAAGAGTGATTAAGCATATGTGTTTACCATTTGAAAGTTGGGAAATGTTTGTAATGATGTTTTGCAGCTAAAGCTTTAGCAATATTAGCATGTTCACTTATTCATGCTGGTGTGTGACTTTATACATTTGCACTTTTAATGTTGAGTGTGAAACAACATTAAGACCCTGAAAATTTCCCTCTTTAATGTTCAGAGCTTAATCTGTGTGTAAATCCTGTTTTTATTCATATGTAAACCATATGCAAATATACCATTATCATGCCATTCATATGGACAATTTCAAAAGGATTTCTAGTATTAAAGTTCAGAATAGTAAAAGAGGATTAAGGATGTTTGATTGTTAATTGCACATCCTTAAATAACTCTGCAATCTCCTTATTTTTAATACTTACATTTTAGATATAGAAAATAAGTGAAGATGTATTTTCCTTTTCCTGTTTACTTTGAAAGTAATATAGCATTATTTTTCATGGTACTGTTTACAATCTGGGGAATACTGTGATAAGCCAGTGAGCACTTTCAAATGAAGAGTCAATTAAAAAAAAAATGAAATTAGGAAGAAAAAAAAAATGCAGGAACTTGAAAACTTTTGACAATTATATCCAACTGCCAAAATCAAAAGAAGATGCATGAATAAGATGGAAAATAATCAGTGCCAGTTTGCATGATTATAACCACATCTGATTTAGTAATTTTGGTTTTTTGTGTAATACCAAAGAGTGACCACGTAGCAAGTTCAAAAAAATTTAGATCCAAAACCTAGCTACAGTTCTTGGAAATCTTCTGTATTTCAGAAAGCAGAAGGCTAGACATAAGTTGAAAAAAACAATAAAAATATACAGTCCTGTAGTTCTGAAAGTACATCTGTCCCTTAACTGCTTTGACACACAATGGATGGAATAAAGTAGAAGTTTATCAAAGGCTTTTCAACATCAGCTGGAGGAACTTCTATGCGCACCAAGTGGCACTGCAGTGGATGAGGCTACGGGTACATCAGATAATCATGACACGATTCCCTGATGTCAAAGGGCTGGACTGGTGATGGGATTCTCCTATGTCTGTTTGGTGCAAACATCACTGTGTGACACTGGGGCCATTGCACAAAGCAGTTATGACAAGAAAGGAGGGAAGCAAGCCTCCATTATTTTAAAAAATAATCTGCAAAAGGATGAAAGATGAGTTGTATATGTTTTTGGCCTGTTTGGGAAGGCCTAGAGACTTACAGGAATTTTAGGCAAGGAACATATGCAAGGAATAGAGGCAAAAAACAATAATATTTTTAACACTGAATCAAATACCTTTTTTATCTTTCATCTGGCACTTCAAATCTCGATATTTCTTTCTTGTTGGCTCAATCATTTTCCAGGATACAGTTGAACAAGAAGGGGAAGAAATTGTTTCCTACTGTACATTCATGAGTTAATCTCAACAATAGCCACATATCCTGGCATACCACATCATTGGAGATATTAGAGAATTAGTACTAAATATACTGCACACCTTATTAAATTACTGTATATTTTCTTATATACAGTACTGTAGTATGGTGAGTGCTGCAGGGTCTAACACCTGCATTCCATCTCTTTAATTTAGTTTCATAAGAGTGCTATTAGAAAAATATTCCTTCCAGGAATGTTTCTCAAGAGACTCTAATTTCTCTTTTTGACGTGTTTTATTTACAGTTGGTAACCGCAAGTGATTGTACCAACACGATGCCCCTTTCTTCTATTAGGGATCATAATATGTTCCAGAAAACCTGTTTATTATATCACATCACCCAGATAGCTAGGAAGTGTGAAGGTAAATATTTTTTAATTCATTCTACTGTTAGTAATTTGAGAAAAAAAAATAAGACAGCAAAAATAATCATGACACTATAAACCATTTTTTTGATTATTTGAGGACTTCCATGATAAAAGGTTTCATTGCTAATCCAAAACTCAAAAAGAAAAAAAAATTCTTGTTGAAATAGTACAACTATTACTGCCTGGTGTAGGAAACACTCGTTTCTATATGCTTATAGTTTCTACATGCTTATAATCACGGCAAGCTACTGAAACCGCCCCCTCACGTGCTGAAACAGGCAAGAAATGAAACACATATTTCTCTATGCATAATATTTTTTTTTTTTTCATTAGTTGTAATGACTATATAAAAGTAGTTTGTCCATTGTACAAACACATTCTTGAAATTTCTGGAATTTGTTTTGGGTTGGGATGAGTACAAGATGCTCTATAGCAAGTGAAATAAGCTGGAAGCCAAGATAGATACTATTTCCCCTTTAGAAAAATCATCCATTTGCCCAGTAAGAGAATCTTCCCGTCTCTCATGGGGTTTGCAGACTTCAGCTGGTTTTATAACCTGTGAAATACAGAGACTGGAATACAGTTATTTCTCTTTTGATATTTTTTATTTTTTAGTGTTTATTCTCAGGAATTTTTCTTTTCTTGTTATTCCAAAAAAGAGGCAACAAACGTGAGATAAAGCCTCTGCTGCATTTGAAGTCAGGATATGCCTGAGAGGAATTTTTGGTTCTGAAAAGTCAGCATTAACTAATGAAAAAGCTGTGGTAAAATCATTGCTAACCAGCCTATGCTTACCACTTCAACACAAGGTCTGCCACTTACTGCTAATTTTTAAGTCTTTTTTTTTTTTTTTTTTTTTTAATATGTAAGGCCACTATATCTACTCTAAATAAATCACAAACCTTAGAATGAATTTCCAAAACCATGGAAGGAATCTTCACAAAGCAAGAACTGTTTGATTGAAAAAAGACACTAGAATGTAGCAATTTTTTTTCAGGGTTTTGTTTATGAAGATTTTCTTCAATGCATCTTTTCAGGAAAATATGCTTGAAAATATAGCATATATATTTAAAGGCATTGCAAACTTCCAAAATTGCAGAGGGTTGAAAAAAATATGGATGAAATTATATTACAAACACATAGAGCACAATCAGTACTTACAGGAGTACACTGTGTGAAGAAACCTGTGTGAAGAAAGAAGTTCCTTAAAAAAAACAGACTAAACTGATTCTGAAAACAATCCCCAAGATGTAATAGAATGGTCTTCACTCATGTTCCTCGTTTCCTCCTTAAGAATATCAAGGTCTTCTAGTGCAACTGCCAAAGGAAAAGGTGGTTTTGTTATTTGCCTGACTCTAAAGTCTTCCTGTCTTCTGATCTGAATTGCAGGATAAGTCTACAGCATGTTATTCTATTTCTACAGTATGTTTTTTTGTTATAAGAGTGGGGAGGGAACAGAGGCACACCAAAATAAAACTGAAAAGTAAAGATTTATGGAAAACATTTGATCAAAGCATGTTTTTGAAACACTACTGATGCAATGTTTTAAACCGCAGAGAGTAAAGCTGTAAGGATAATATTAAGTGACATGAAAGAGCTTTTAATGTGAACTGGTTCTTGAGTCTTGATCTGCATCTTATGCTCTAAGTTGATTTGTATTTCTTTCTTTCCATGGTAAAAGAATACATTATAAACTAGAGGCAATGTTAAATAGTGAATGAAAGAAAGCCACATTGAAGCTCTTCAGGTGGAAATCTTAACCTGAATTATATGAACATGAAGAATGAACTGCAGGTTCTGTACTTCTCTTATACAGAAATTCTTATTCTTTTCTTATATAGTTTAGTATAACACCCATAAAAATCCCACAAACCATCACCCAATAATTCTTCAGAAACTGTATACAGAGGTACTTAATTTCTTGAAATACTGAATTTTTCTGTGATTATGTGTAAAAGAAAGAAACGAATGATGACTGAGCAGCAAGGCATCAGCAGAATAACAGAGAAGAAATTTTTGGATGGAAGTAAGATCAATAACATGCCAGTTTATGTGCCAATTTTGGTGAATTATAAATCTTTTATTTTAACATCAATTAATTGTGTCTGAAAAAAACTGCAAATGAAAATAATCAACACTGGAAAGGAAATAAAATATTTAAAAAGTAAGAAAAGTCATACGAACTGCAAATCATTTATTTGAATGTAGCATTTTAGTTAGAGAAGAATTTATTATATGAAACCCTCCATAGCTGGTTGTTATTGCATCTCAAGCATTATATTTCAAATGGGATAAAACCATTGAAATTTTATATTCAAATCATTTAAATGCAAAGAGAATGCTTTAGTATGAGATAATAATTCCTCAGTGCTTTTTGAAATGTGGTGATGTTGTTTGTGACCAGTTGAACACACTGAATGCACATGGGATCTAATCTGTTATTTCTAGACTTTGACACAAATGGTAATTTAGAATAATAGCTCAGATTTTATACTAATCCTGCTCTGGAACTGGAAGCATAAACTATATGCCACATGTGGCTCTTTTCAGCTCTTTGCTGCCTGTATTTTAAAATATTTGAAGACATTTATTTGCCAAGCCATATATTTTTAAAAAAATTAATTTGCTTCACTTTGCTTGAGTTGGAAGCATTCACTAGTTTGTATTTTCTAGACAAGAAAAGGGAGAACCAAAGCTGTTCTGATGTTTTATGATTTGATATTTTAATTTGTTTTTGGGTTTTTTTTTCACTTAAAGATGATCTAAAAAATGCTTTGCCCAGAATTTATCATTTAAATTGGTAGGAATTTGACAGGGAAGCATTAAAGCTCTCTTCCCACTAGTTTTCTGCTTGTTTGTCAAGCCTTGAGTATCAATAATTAGGTTCTTTAGCTAGGTGGCCTTTGAGAAGCCTCATTATACAAAACGTGTCAGTGTTTGTTATCCAAAAATTGATTCCATTTGAGTGCTATGGATATCTTAATATTTTTAAACAAAATTACTTTTGTGTGAGTACTGCCATGCTCTGTGACAAGAAACCTAGTGCCTTATATCCCTTATATTAAGAAATAAGAAGTTTTCACTAGTCTTTGTTGGTCAATGGGATTACTATTATAAAATATGAATTTCTTGTAAGCTCACAGTAAAACTGATACCATAAAAGGCCTTTGTTTCTGTAGGACTACAGAGAAAGTCAAAAGTTTGTAAAGCCAAACTTATATGCCATTAGGGCCACATACACAGTTTTCTTTTATAATTGTTCTCTTTGAAATGTGAAAAAGGAATTTTTAGCAGCCTGTTAAAAAGACAACTTTGTTCTCAAAGAGCCATGTGCTACTTCTAAGTTCTTTAAAACAGAAGAAAAATAGCATCAGCTGGAATTAGAACAGTCTAGCTTGTTTCCATACCAGTTCACAGAATTACATAATCTGGGAGTGATTGAGTTTGGAAAGGACCTCTAGACATCCTCTGGTCTGGGGACTCTGGTCCAAGTAGTGTTTAAAATTGCCCAAGTTTTTGTCTGGATGGCTTTTGAATATCTCCAAAGCTGGAGACTCCACAGTGTCTCTGGGCAAACTGTGTCAGTGCTCAGACACTCTCACAGTGTGAGAGTGTTTCTTTATGTTCACATGGAGCCTTCTGTATTTCAGTTTGTGCCAGTGTGTCTTCTGCTGTCACTGAGAAGAGCCTGGCTTAGTCTTCTTTATGCCTTCTATACAGATACTCATACATGGTTGCGGCAGCTGAAGGGGATCCTCTCCACCCCTTATGCCCCTCTCACGTGGCCCTCGGGTCCCGAGATGTAGCAAGA
>JAWWEW010000001.1:14681028-14766966 GCA_035583185.1 Anabacerthia variegaticeps | reverse complement strand
CCCCCCCCCAGAAAAAAGTCAAGCAATTTTACGATCTATGCAATTATCATAGAATCATAGAATGGCCTGGGTTGAAAGTCTCTCTAGTTCCAATCCCCCTGCCATGGACAGGGAGACATTCCACTAGACCAGGATGCTCCAAGCCCTGACCATCCTGGCTTTGAATACTTTCAGGGATGGGACATCTACAGCTTCTCTGGGCAACCTGTTCCAGTGTCTCACCACGCTCATTGCAAAGAATTTCTTTCTAATATCTAATCTAAACTCATTCTTCCACTTTGAAGCCATTTCCCTGGTCCTGCCACCATTATCCTGTCCTTCTTGTTGTAGGCCCCCTTTAGACACTGAAGGGCTGCTACATGTTCTCCCAAGGCCCTTCTTTTCTGCAGGCTGAACAGCCCCAGCATTCTTATGGGAGAGGTGCCACAGCTCTCTGATCATTTTCATGGACTTCTCTGGACTTGCTCCAACAAGTCCATGTCCTCCCTGTGCTGGGACCCCAGAGCTGGAGGCAGCACTGCAGGTGGGGTCTCACCAGAGCAGAGCAGAGGGGCAGAATCCCCTCCCTGCCCTGCTGCCCACACTGCTTTGGATGCAGCCCAGGATATGGTTGGCTTTCTGGGCAGGAAGAGCTCACTGCAGGGTTATGTTGAGCTTCTCATCTACCAGCACCCTTAAGTTTCCCTCCTCAGTGCTGCTCCCTGTCCATTCTCTGCCCAGCATGTGCTGCAACTGCACAAGTCTTCTGAAAGATGGAAAGGCCTGACCATTTAAGATGAACTAAAATGCCACAGAGCTTCAGAAACATTCTACTTTTTGGTCAGAGACTGACAAGTCAAAATGTCAAGTTCACAAATCAGTAATTTTTCTGCATTTTTATTTGGATTGTTAGGTATCAGAACAGCAGAGAGAAATGGCAATGTCATTCATAGTAAGCACCATCTTACAACCACTCTAATAGCAGCATGATATAGGTAGTGTTGAGATTTCTGAGAATGTCATACAGACAATTTCACCGGGTATCATACATGGTAAAACCAGATCTTTTATTCATTATTTGTTCTGTCGTGTACAAAATAAAGTACTACAAGGTATGAAGGCATCTCAAGCATAATAAGTCAACAAAACACATTGTATGAGATCACTATTTGCTTATGCTTCATAATGTACCCCTGATTTTTAAGCAGAAGTCCACTTAAAGGGCTGGAAATAAAACCTGACTTTGATATTTAAATTACAAGAGAAAGTAAATATGTCTGAGAGCTTCAGAAATGTCTTTTCAGTTGGCTCTTGAAGCTCTATAGCACAAAGGAAGGGAATGAAGATCAGAATATAGGTAGTTAAATAAAGGGGAAAAAACAGCAATCTACTATCTTAAAAAGGAATAAGAATGAAAGATCCTTATTACTTCTAAGGAGTAAACCAAAAGTTCCAAATTTGACATAGTAGGGACTGAAAACTGTGCTGTAATATTTGCAGACATTGACATTCCTGGGTTTGGCTCCTGAGGAACCCTGTCATTTCTCAGACCCATGTATTTCTTTCACAAGTATTAATACTAATAAAATGCTTTTTGTGATGGAGTATAAATGGGATTTTTTTTTTTTTTTAAATTTTTCCTACTGGTATTTGAATTCCTGTGTTGATATGAAGACCCTAATTGAATATCTTGCATATATTTAACAGCATTTGATTGCTGATGCTGCTGAGGAACAGTAACAGGAAATTCTAGTTATCAAAATTCTAGCCTATTTGACCATCTGTCATCCATTGCAGCTGGATCAGGAAAGTTAGGAGCCTGAGTTTCTTATTCAGCCAGCAGGTATGGAATTCACTGCACTGAAGTTAGATTCCCTCAATATTAATTTGAAAATTGAGTCAAAACTGCTCTATAAAAGTGAGAGGAATGCTGGAAACTCAAAATCCTATGTCTTTATTATGAAATAACTAAAGGGTTATAAAAATGCCAGGTCCCAACAAGAGAGGGAACAGATGCAGATAAAAAAGAATTAGGAAGGTATTCTCAGCTAAAAGATTCACAGCTCATGACAACTGACTCTAAAAAGCAAAGCAAGAAGGGAGTCCTGGAATTAGAGCAGGGTTATTGAAGAATGTCACTTTATGTAGATAAACCCTTTCTGTAGACTTCTCCCTATGATTCACCCTAATTTTTAGTGCATGTATCTGGGTGTGCTGTTCATCTTCTATGCTGTTCTACCATTGCTTCTTAGCTATTACTGTGTATTGAAGTATAAATCCAGCTCTCTGAATGTTTAAAGTAGAAGAACAGAATCTGGAAGAAAATAAATGATAAAATGTCCTCTTGCTTGCAAACTCAGATTTTCAGCTAATATTTACTGATATTTTCCTACTTCCACACTATTTTTAAACGGAATCAAGAAGTCTTGCTCATATTCAGACTTTAAAGGCAAGCATTAGTGTGGTCAGCTCCATGAGAACTCTGAGGGCCATTGTTGTTTTCCTCCACTAGTGAGAAAAAATACAAAGACTTTCAGGGAGTGGCTGTGACTTAAA
Source organism: Anabacerthia variegaticeps (assembly GCA_035583185.1). Taxonomy (NCBI): domain Eukaryota; kingdom Metazoa; phylum Chordata; class Aves; order Passeriformes; family Furnariidae; genus Anabacerthia; species Anabacerthia variegaticeps. The sequence continues at coordinate 14,764,431 of JAWWEW010000001.1, read as the reverse complement.
GTTCACATGAAAAGTTCGGAATTTCTTTTATTTGATCCAGATGCTTATAATTCCATTGAAAGTTGTATTTAAGTGAGCTAACAGATTAAAGCCATGCACTGATAGTAGCTTCTAGAAGGTTATAAATATTATTTTTTTTTTTTTTTGGAAGAAAGCTCAACTTGCTTGGGCATCTGGACATAAAACAAATATTTTTTTGCTATGTGTCACAAAAGCTTAAAAAATACCTAGCCTTGATTTTAAACACATGCAAAGTGTTTGATTTTGAGTCATATGAAAGAAAAAAATCTAATGAAAAAAATGTCAGACAGAGTTGTGAAAATGTTTTAATGTTTATTGAAGTTCTCAATAAAAATTATTTCTGAGTTGAAAGTAGGTCTACATGCCAAAAATTAATTCATTACTCTTTTAAATTATATCTAAACTGACAAGCATGTTGAAACTGGTGCCAGGTTGGGTCAGGTTTTGATGTGAGAAACAAGATGTGTTTTCTTCATTAAATAATTCAGTTAGACATATGTAGATCTACAATTACATTTTAAAACAAATTTGAGATTGGTTTTCATTTGAGTTTTCTAAGATACAAATAAGTATTTGCAAAACACTTTTATAACTTGTACAGCTATAAAAGCTGTTTTTCTACATTTGTAAACAAGCTAGAGAGATGAGTCATTTTCAAGAGCTGCAGTTCAGATAAAACTCATTATAAGTTTAAGTTTAGTGATTTTTTTTTGTTACATTTATCTGAAACTTCTTATGCATTTTTTGATTGGCAAATTTAGACAGGTATCTTCCCATATTAAAGTATCTGTTTTAGTTCTTGTAATACTTATATAAAATTGAAAATGCTAAAGACAGGAGGTTTTTTTTTCCTGTTTAACAGTAGATTGACAGTTTGTTCCAGGGACAAAATGAACCCTTCAAATGAACAATTTGCCCAGGCCTCAACTACTTTTTGTATCTTTCCCTCTAGTTCAATGTCAACAATTTTCATTACTTCTTTGCTCTTAAAGTCTCTAGATGTGACTTGCTCTATAAGTCTCTGCTCAGTCATGCCCCTCTTTGACAGTCTGTATTCAGCTGGAATTCCAAAGGTTGGTATGACCTCACTACAGAACATGATTATAGATTTAACCTGTGTTTAAATCAACACAAATGACCATGACACAGTCAAATATTATCTACAATTTCTTGTCATGTAAACTCATTTGATTTGGCCTTATATTATTTTCCAGTTAGGGAAAAGTTTGGTAAGGAGAAAATAGTTGTTGAGGGAGAATATTTTTGTCTTATAATATAGAATAATATAGTCAACCATCAAAAAGAATTAATATTATTTCTGTGTCTGACAACTTATAAAAGGATATACAGGGCTGTGCACTTGGAAAAGGGATAAAAATGATATTTGTTTTTAGAAGGAAGGCTATGTGAACTTTTATTTCAGGGAATTTATAAGGGAGTATGTTTAACTCTGCCATAAGAATAAAAATATTGCTGTATTTCAGGAAATCCTTCTACTTACTGACATGAAGATTATGCTGCCTAAATGTGGGGACATATTTTTTACTTCACCTGATACCTGCTGGGTGCAGCAGAGCAGGACTGTGGAGGAGTTAGCTATGGCTCACAGATTACAGGGCCAATGTTCCAGTGACCTTGGATTTGGCAGAGTTTAAAGCAGCACATGAAGTCTTAGAGCTGGAGCTGTCTCCTTGAAAACACTGGTGATGCTCTACTAATACACTGAGCTGATGCCAGAGCAGCCCCCTGTGAAAGCACCTAAGAGCCCTCACACCACAGCAGCTGCCTTTGATGTCTGTTTTCACTGGGTGGCAAAGCCTTTGGGCCATGAGGAGTCACTAAATGGAGAGAGGGAGCAGATCTCTGCTCTGTGCTGACAGCACAAGATGAGGTCTGGGACCCTAGGAGACCTCAGATATGCTGTCTCATGCTGGCTCATAGCATTCTGAAATGAGCCATGTGGGATGTGGAAGTATTAGCAATAACAAGACTTCTAATTTTAGAGAAAAGAGGAGAAAACAAGTTGGAGTAGAAATAAGTTTGGGTCAACAGCAAAAATTACTAGTAGCATACTTCATTCGATTTTATATTTCCTGTCATTCTCTCTAATGCCTTTTCCCAGTGCTTTCTCTGCAGATTTTCCATCCCACTGGATATATATATAGTTATATATGTGTTTCTGATTTTACATTATATCACCCTGACAGTTCATAAAGTGCAAAATACCAGTGAGGCAGTTCGGTAGGACATTTTAGTTTAGTTCTGACTTTGGATGGAATGAAATATGTTCTGTTAAAAAAGGAATTTATGGAGGTAATCACCTGGAGTGATCTCTTTCAACAGAACTCTTAATTTCACACCTTGTTCATTTTTAAATAAACCTTTACTAAAGGCACGTGTTTGACAGTGAACTGAAACTTTGTCAAGGCATCTAAACTGTTGCTGTGTACAAATATATAAGATACAGAATCAGACTATAAAAATGCAAAATCATGCCAGTTGTCTCACAAGTGTCACTGACTGGGCTATGACATGGAGCAGGTTCAATGACTATACATGTCTTTTTCACAATTTTGTTTACAAGTTGTAAATTTTGCAGTGTATTTCTGTAGGGTATGTGTCCTGGTGTGTGCATTTTACTCGGATTTCTTTTTCTTTTTTTAATTGCATGTATTTATGGGAAGAACAGACTCTCTGTATCTATAGATGTCAAAGGAGGGTAATAACACATATATATATAGTTTTCCCACTTTTGTATGGGGTTTAGATGCCCAACAGCTGGAAGAGGCTGCTGGGTGGTCTCTGAGCTCCAATGGGGAAAGCCTGGGTAAGGAAAGGCAAAAGTGGAGTAATATAGCAACATCAAGGTCAGAGGAGGTGCTCATTTTACTCTTTAGTCATAGCTATAGCTATGTACACATATGCATAAACACATAGATATCTGCTTTTTACTTTTCTGGAATATTTTCCCAAAAACTGAGTGTAATCACATTTTCAGTTAAAACGGTACTTTCTGACAACCCTGACCATTCTGTCCTGCTGAAAACATAGGATTCTTACAATCTGAACCTGAGCAATTTTCTGTAAGGAGTTATTGCCTGGAAATGTAAATATTTATAATGTTTTTTTCCCTTCATCTTGTAACTTAAACTGAGCACTTCAAAATGCCTTTAACTTTAAATAACCAAGCACCTCTACTGCCTTTGATGGGTTTTGGTTCAGATACTTCTGCACACCATAACTGCAGTAACATGTTAGCATCACCAAATTATAACTAAAATTGTTTTCATCAAGCAGACCAGTGTTTTTATCCATATCTTTATACAACCTTATGCCAGTGTGCCTATTATATGGGCAAAGTGGCCTAATTATGTCATCTGTGGGTCATTAAAGTTAGCTTTATACCTACAGAATATCTGTCTACATGAAACTGGTAATAGGACTCACGGTTTTATATAGAACGCAAAATAATATCTTACATATCACTAATTTTTCATATCTTATTTTCTCTGTAACTGGGTTTGATTTCTATATTTTTTCCTTGTTACATCATCATTGTAAAAAATCATTCCCTTTGATATTAAATGTAACCTAAATTAAAGTGAAATTTTGTTCTGGTTATAGTGGCTGGGACCAGCTTGTCGCTGTGTAGTTGTGGCCAGGGCTTTGTATTCTACACCCTCTATGTCATTTTCTCATGGACTGCTGACAATTGATCATTTGCAGCAGTTGCCCAGGGCACACCTGCCTCTCTGGCTACAAACTGGGTATTTAGGAACTCTGTGAGATAAGGAAGTTTTCCTGTCTTCACACCAATGACTCAGGTGTGATAACTCCCCTCTGGGGAGTCATTAGCACCTCCACATCCAGTCTGAGGGGTCATGTCTGCTAATGGGCATCAAGGAGTGTCCCAAGACTGATAGTGTAGTAAATCATCCATTGTGAAGCTCCTCGTCCTGGGGGAGATACTGGGCACTGCCATCTAAGCCCAAGAATACATAACCTTGGGGGTTTGGGACTTCAGGGTCCACTTGTGGGATCCAGAGGAGGACCAGGACCTGAACAGGGCTGCAACTGCTACTCTTGACCAGACTGCAGACATCATCCTCAGCGACAGGTTTTCCCTTTCCTTTTACATTGAACTAAGGGGTGGGCCACGTGGTGCTCAGCACAGGGGCTGGCGAGCTCCATTTTGTTCATGCCCCAGGGTGCTGGGTTGTACTTCTGTTCTTTGTGGGTCAAACAGCTTTTTCCTCTGCATCACTGTACTTGTTGTGATCTCTTTATTAAATTCTAATTATGACTTGCAGTCTCTTTTGGAGTTGGTTTCATTTCTCCTGCTGGTTTACCTTTAAACCAGTACAACTTTAAATGTGTTTTTTCATTGTCCAATTAAAATTGGCATTACAGAAATTTAACATATTAACAAAAGTTTTATCAGGGAAAGAATATATTCTCAGAGGTCATTTTGTTTATGCCATGGTCAATACCAGTAGAAAAGTTTTAATCATCTGCTTTAGACATTTTGACTTGTCACTTGAAATACACCTGGACAAACTCAGAAAAATACTGCAGGACAACAAAGGAAACGAGACTGTTCAATCTTTTCCTTAGTATGGGAACAAATTATTGTCCCATTGCAGTACATATTGGATATTTCAAGATAAATTCCTGAGACAAACAGACATTTTTAATAAACAGTATTCCTGTACAAGAATTATATTTATGACAGTTGTGTCATGGACTGTAGTACAATATATTTAACCAATTGTATGGTACAGATATACATGGAGCAGTTGCTCCTACCCATGTATTACAATACTACCATCAGCTTTTTGTGTACATTTCAAGTACCATATAAAACAAAGAAAAATGTTAGAAAATATTAGGTATATAGCACAGTAACTGTTCGTGTTGGTGAAAATAGAACAAATATAATAATGTATTAGGCATTGAATTCTAAGGGGATTTTCTGTCATATACTGTAGTGCATATTAATTCTTTATGGTGCAGTGATAAAAAGAAAGGGAGTCTGAAATTTAATCAGTTTAAGGGGGACAAAATGACTTGTTCTTTAAAATGAGTTCTGGTTGCCTTGGCAAGAATTTACTTCTACTTCTTCCTTGGGAAGAGAACTGAACATGATTTAAATTATAAGTGGTCTTAATTTATAAAGTATATATGTCCTACCTACAGGAATAATTTCACTTACCTTTTGGAAGTTAAATCCAGCTTGTTATGACTGGGTTGATGTTTATACCAAGATAGTTAGCACTGGGATAGAAAACAGGAATCATGGTATTATGATGTGATCAAGTTTTTAATCTCAACTGGATGCTGGCATTTCTTTGTATTTCCTCATGAAATATGTGACTGGTACTGTTCCACTAAAAAGATTTAATTAAAAGGATTTGGCATTGCATGTATTTCATAGAAGAAATTCAAATGGACAATTCATTGACCCCTAAATGATAGGCTCAAACCCTGATGATAAAAGGGTAGCTGGGAGGTTTGCCAGTGAAACTTTAATTTGAGGCAAGAGTTATCTATAAATGTAGCTTTTCATAGGCTTTGCAGCATAATTGTAGCTTTTCATATGCAAACGTTTGGGGAGAATTAAATTTATAGAATTATATTAAATCAATCAATTTTCATCAAGATTTAAGCTAAAATAGTTTTGCAATAGAAGTGTGCACTGGCCACATGTAGCACCAACACCTTGTGATATTCTGCAGTGTATTGCACTGCACAGAGTCTGTTCCAGATGGTCACAGAGGTCACATCACTTTTTTTTTGCTACCACGATACCTCAGACGAGGCCTTTGCTGCACCACTTGATGTTTCAGTGGAGCAGGAGGGTTACACCTGCTCATGCCTGACCGAGTTCCTAGTGCAGCCTCCAAGCTGGATGGCATTTGGGCAGTGGCCTATGCAGGGTGGTGAAGCTCCTCCTGGCACTGGGATATTTCCAGTTCTGGAATTATTTGGCCAATACTCCGCTCCTTTCTGTGTAGGAGGCAGGTTAATCCACTGTTTCAAATGACTGCACTATAAATTTTTATCCCCAGACTTTTGATCACTGACTTAAACACTGTCATTAGGAACACATTTTGGCTGTGTTATGTTTGTGGCTAGCTTTGCCTCCTCTAGGGTAAAACAAAAGAACCCAGAACAAAATAGAAAAAAACCCTCTTTATGTTTTTTACATTGTCTTCTGATGTGGTCTATATAATTATTTTGTCCTTTGTATTGTAAATTCTTTGGGACAGGAATCACATCCTAGTGCTAATGCTTTAGAAAGTGTATTTTTAATATTCAACCAAATATAAACAAGAGTTGTGATGGGCTGACCTTAGCTGGACATCATCAGGTGCCCACCAAGCTGCTCTCTAGCTTTCCCTCCTCAGGGGGACAAAATACAACAAAACGCCTGTAGGTGGAGATAAGGACAAGGACAGAGACTCACCAGTTACCATCATGGGCCAAACAGACCCAGCTTGAAGCAAGGAGTTTAACTTATTTTCAGTTAATAACAGAGTAGGGTAAAATAAAAACAAACCTGAAAATGTTTCCCTCATCCCTCCCTTCTTCCCAGGCCTAACCGCACTCAGCTCATCTACTTCCTCGTAACCCCCAATGCCAGTGCCATGGGAAATGGGAGTTGCAATCAGTTCATAATATTTTCTCTCTTCAGCTCTTCCCTCCTCACATTCTTGGGGTCCCTTTCATGTGATACAGTTCTTCACAAACATCTTCAGCATTAATCATTCCCACAGGCTGCAGTTCTTCATGAAGTACTCTGGTGTGGGTCCCTTCCATGGGGTACAGTCCTTCAGGAACTCGCTGCTTCAGTGTGTCCCCTGTGAAGTCACAAGTCCTGCCTACAAACTTGCTCCAGCATGAGCTCCTCTCTCCATGGGTCCACAGGTCCTATCAGGTGCTTGTTCTGTTCCAGCATGGGCTTCTTGTGGGGTCATAGCCTGTTGTGGGGTCTTCCAGAGTCTGCAGGTGGATCTCTGTTCCCCCATGGACCTCCATGGGCTGCAGGGGCACAGCTGCCTCACCACGGTCTTCATCACAGGCTTCAGGAGGATCTCAGCTCTGGCACCTGGAGCATCTCCTTCTCATCCTTCTCCACTGACCTTGGTGTCTCCAGGACTATCTTTCTTACATGTTCTTACTCTCCAGCTGCAGTTGCACAGCAGTCTCTCCCTTTTTTTTCAATATGTTATCTGCATATTTAAAGTGGATAGTGCTACCAGCATCTTTGGCTCAAACCAGCTCTGTCTGGCATGCGGGCAGTTCCTTGTGTCTCCTCAAAGAACACACCCCTGAAGCCCTTTCCCTGCTACAAAAACCTTACCACTTAATCCCACTATAACAGTGCGGGTGGAAATATCTGTGCCAGCCCCAGAAGGTCACAGGTGTTTGCCATTCAGCAAACTTACTTGCCCTGGGACTATGCTGTCAAGGCAGAGTTTATGATTCGAACAGATTATGTTGTCAGATTTCTGGCTAAAATTGCAGGGAGGAAATTGTTGTAAATAAGTGCAGAATTTTTTTACAGAACAGACAATAATCTCATTCAAATGTATTGCTATCTGTTTGGAATTTGAGGAAGAACACTAACAATACAGAAAGAGTTAAACAACCCCAACAGATTAAGACAAGAAGTAAGTATTTTAGACCTATTACAAGAAACAAGTAGCTCTGAAAATAATATACCAGTATGCTTTCCACGGTTTAGTGGAAGCCTGATAATTAAATAGCTAATATCTTAAGAAAAATATATGCTAACTGCCCAGTGACAGCTTGATCTATGTTTCCCTGCCAAAAACCTACAAAACCAAATGCTTAAAACATTTGAAAATAATTATTAAAAAATGCTTGTATAAATGTAATTAGAAAGCATTAAGTCAAAGGAGAATTTCTAAAATACCAGGAAAAGAGGCTTTCTAGAATGTTAAAGCTGATGCCACCTTACCAAAGTTAACATACATTACCAATGGCACAATTTTCTTACCTCTACAAATCATGCTATTATATACAAAAGATTTCATTAGATAAGTGAAGAGCTTATATGAGAAAATCTCTTAAGAAGGTTGGAATACCATTATTTGTTTTAAAATGTAGACTAGCAGCTAAACCCCTAAGGTGAGATTTTGAACAGTCACCTCTCCTATCTGTAATTATCTCAGAGCATGTGTCTGTGGGTAAGAGCTGACTACAACGGGTCAGTTGTTCTAAGGGAGAGAGGACTGTGTGGGCTGCTTGTCTGGAAGCCTATTCTAGGGTGTTTGTGTTGCAAGAGAAAAGCTTATGAAACAAAACAAAAAGAGATTATCAAATACTTCAGATGGTTTGTATTTTAATTGCTCTGTTTGGAAAAAGGAAAAGACAGTTTTTTCCTTTTCCATAGTTTGATTTTTTTTTTTTTAATTTTATGTTTTTTGATGGGGGCATTTGCATATGTCTGTGTGCATGTGTAGAATATTCTAGTTTTCTTCTTATGAAAATAAGCCTCTTATGCTACTTTTTTTTTTGGTCTACTTTAGACACACACAGTTCCTTTTCTTCACAGAAATGTCAGAAGTGTCACTACTGTATTTGCAATTCTCCTTCAGTGTGTCAGCTTCTGCAAGTAACTGCAGCCCTCTGCTCTTCACAGAGGAGTGAGCCCTACTAGCTTAAATTGTACCATCTGACATTGCAATCCTTCCCCTTGTCTTTTCCATTAATTATTTTATACTAAGAAAATATTTATGTATACATCTCTATTAGCACTTTGTCATACTGTACAGTCTCTTAAATGTAGTAGAAACCAACATCTTCTCTTTCAGGAACTGAAAGGTAAAACTCAGACTGTTTCCATGAAAAAAAAAAAATACAGTGTAAGAGTGCGAGTTAAGAGGTTAAAACCAAAACAAAACACAAAACATACTAACCAAAAAAAAAAAAAAAACAAAAAAGCGGAGAAGAGTCTGCCTACTGATAGGGGATCCTTTTTTTTTTTTCCCAAATAACAAAAATAAAACCTCTCTAGAAGATTGCATTAAATGGACAAGACATAAAATATGTGAATATTTAAGTGCAGAAGCACTCTTCTTTACTCTATTTGAGGAGTTAAATATGAGTTCTTTAAGTGTTTATTCTTCAATAGCAAGACTATTGGTTAGAATATGTTTCTCACATCTTTTAGGAGGACAGTATGTTGTGATGCTGTGCTTGGGTTTTTTTGTCTGCAGCACATGAGGTGATGCGTAGTTTCAAGGAAGTCTCCAAACCAGAAGGAAATGGAGATTAGACATAAGGCAAAAGTAGCACATTCTTTTAACAGATTTTTTTTTTTTATTTGAGAGTGTCCAGCAAAAAAGAAATCCTTTTTCTATGAAATCTAGTTTAACCCCCCCCCCCAAAAAAACATTCAGTATAAACTGACTTTCCTTTCAACTTGATTGTACTTAAAGTACTTCTGGTGATTATATATCTTTGTCATCCTATGGGTGAGGTAGCTCCACCCTTCTAATTAGAGGTTCAAAGGTACATCACAGAGATCACAGAGTATCAGTCAATTCTTTGGGGGCCACTTTATTTCTTTATTCACTTAATACTTCATTCCCTTCCTCAGCAGACAGCAGGTTCCCGTTCCAAGCAGTCTGTCACAAAGGCTAAAATCTTGTTTTGTCTTTTGTGTGTCAGTGAAGAACAGCAGAGTGAGGGATTACTCCAGAAACTTCTTAACCAAGTCATGTTTCTAATCTTTGCAACACATATCTTTTGCAAGTAGTTTACTTGCCGTCATTTCTTTATGTCTTGATTTTCTTCTGAAATGTCCATACTTTTAAATGCAAAGGAAAAATACAATAGAAATACTGTAACACAAACATTCATTTAAAGAAAACATATTTAGTTTTACAAGGAAAAAATACATTTTGCACACACATCACTCTTTCCAGTATATATTTTGGAATTAATACATAAAGATATTTTTTGAAGACCACACATTGCTTATAATTTTGATGGGATCTATAGCTTCACTTCATACAGATATTCAGTGATTTTTTTCCCATGGCACTTATTAATTTAGGCTATTAACATGCACCCTTATCACAGTCATTTAAAAATATAATTAGCTGTCAAAAAAAGAAAAGTTCACAGAGTAAAGCCAAGCAAGAAAGTCCCTTTTAATCCTTTAGAAAAGGTTAAATCCTAAATGGTACATATTTGTTGATCCAGTCCTGTCTGGAGACATGCAATTCATTCTATGTGAAAGTTAAAATGAATTTAGGATGTATAAAACACGCTAAAACCATAGCACCTTTTGAACACTTGTAGATCATCACCTTCATAGGTTACCATCATTAGAATTTCTTCTTTGGATAAAACAAATAACAAATGATCTCTGGGGAAGGTTATATTGTAGTTCAATTCATGGATACTTGTGCAGTACCATTAGGATTCCTATGGCATGTTCTACCTGATCAAAATCAATTGTTTTTTTTTATTCAGAGGTAGGAAAATTAACACTGCCATGAACATGAATGTAACAATAGCAATGCTAACAGAAGTTTCAGCATCATACCTGTGTCCACGTATGAAGAATGGAGAGTTGAAAACATGATAGAAATAAAATTTTATTTAGAGTATTTCAGAAAATTCAGCTAAAAGATCCTGTTACGGGAACATGAGGGACAGGAATTTTCTCACTTACTCTCCTCAAGGATAAAGTGTATTGAGCCTTTCAAGCTGTAAACACCAAACTGTTCACCTTAACCACTTAGCAAACTAATGATCCATTATAAGTTCTTATTCTTAACTACAGCCCATAGAAATAAAGATTTTTCTGGACATATTTTGTTAAGCCATTGAACGTTAAAAATGTATTATTTTCTTTTTAATACTTCCCTTTATTTTACAAGGCAACATTCTCCCTGGTGTCTTTGAAGGTGTCGTCAATGAAAGTAGAACCAAACAAGCATTTCTGCTTTAGACCATAAGAGAAATTACGAAAAAAGAGTTTGGAACAGACAGATAGACTATGAGTTAGAGAAAGAAAGCTTGGGAGCTTGTTGCTCACATAGATTTGCTAAAAACTAAAAGACAGAAAAAACAAGTTTTAGTACTTGACAGTGATAAGCTTATTAAACTTATCTACCCTTTACAGAACAGTAATGCTCATATGGTGTAGGAAAGTGGTTGTGGAGGGGACAACTCAAAAACACTTTAATGATAATGCAGTGACACTACCCTCTTCATATCAGGATTCAAATGACTCACAGCAATCAACAAGCAAAAAAAGGCAAGGAGAATTTTGCAATGTGGCTTTTTCCCCCCATCTAAATTAGTGGGGAGCCTCTATCCTTTTGACTTCCATTTATTAAACAGGCATTGACAGCATAAAACATTTCAGTCACCAGTAAAAACCTTACAGAAAAACAAATCACTATATTAATAAGTTTAGAAACAGTATTACCTCATTTTAGTTACACAGTGATATATTCTCTTAGCTGAGATACTAATTTGAAATAGAACATAAGAACTTCCATTTTGAACTTGGAATCCAATAAGCAACAATTTTAAAATAGATGAAATTTAAGAAACTGCTTAGTCTTTCAATATAATGTTAATTTGCATACTTTCCTATTGCAACTTTTTAATTGCTCTGATATTCTGCTTTGCTAAAAGGCAATGCTTTTTTCTTCTGTTACTTTTTCCATTTGAAATCAACTATCACCCTTTGAATAAAAAACAACTTTTGCTGGTAAAATAGCTTTAATCAACATAAAAATGTTTCTTTACCAAGAACCCCCAAATTTCTCATGTAATTTGTTCAGAACTGAAAAAAAAAACTAGGTCGGGCTATGATTTTTACCTTCTGATGAGTGCACAGCAATGATGAGAAGCACAAATTAGATTTTAATGAAAAAGAGATAATTCCAGCAGAACATTTTATTCTTTATATCTTTGGATTGTGCTATAGTGATAAATCTTCTTTTATCTCAAACAAATAATGGAGAACAGTCAGGAAAAAAAAATGAAATATGTAGTTTACAAAAATAATTGATGCTAGAAGTTGTCAGTGAGGAGATGTCTGACCTCCTCTAAGCCTTGCCTTCCTTAGCAACATTCCTTAGCAACAACAGACTATTAGCACATATCATCAGATAGGAGAGAATCATGGACAACCAAATGCTAATCATTTTTGCATCAAATGGGAGGTGTATGACCCTTCCAGACTGGGTTGTTTTGTCAGCAATTTCTTTAATTTGACTAAAGTCACTACATGCCAGTTGCCTTTTTTTTGTTGAATATTTCACTCACTGTATTTTATAATGTTCATTTTAATTTGTTGCCTTTTTGGTGTTATTTTTTTTTTCTGGTTGCTCAAGTAAACATACTGTGTCAAGAAATTCCCCCAAGGTTTTGTGTTTGTTTTCTGTGAACAGTCGACTCACCTTTGTGGCTCACTACAGTAACTTATTCATGCATAGGGATAAGTCATAGAATCATAGAGTGGTTTAGGTTGGAAGGGACCTTAAAGATCATCAAGTTCCAACACCCCTGCCATAGGTAGGAAACCTACCTCTAGATCTCCACAGATCTCCATCTAACCTGACCTTGATCACTTCCAGGAATGGAAATCCACAACCTCTCTGGGCAACCTGTTCTAGTGCTTACCACCTGCACAGTAAAGAATTTCGTCATGGTATCTAATCTAAACCTACCTCCTGCACTTTGAAGCCATTTCCCTTGTCCTGTCACTAAATGCCCTCGGAAAAAAGTCCTTCTCCATCTTTCTTGTAGGCTCCCTTTATGTACTGGAAGGCCCCAAAAAGGTCTCCCTAAACTCTTCTCTTCTCCAGGCTGAACACACCCATCTGTCTCAGCATGTCTTCTAAGGATGAGGTGCTCTAGCCCTCTGATCATCTCCATGGCCTTCTCTGGACTCACTCCAACACCTTCTTCCTGTGCTGGGGACCCCAGAGCTGGAGGCAGCATTGCAGGTGGAGTCTCACCAGAGCAGAGTAAAGGGGCAGAATCCCCTTCCTCATTTGCTGTCCACACTTTCTGTTGTGTAGCCCAGGACACGGTTGGCTTTCTGGGCTGTGAATACACATTGACAGGTCATGTTTAGCTTCTCATCAGCCAATAACCCCCAAATCCTTCTCCTCAGTGCTGCTCCCAGTCCATTCTCCACCCAGCCTGTATTTGTGCTTGGGAATTCCCTGACCCAGGTGCACGACATTCCACTTGAACTTCATGAGGTTCACACAGACCCACCTCTCAAGCATGCCAAGATCGCTCTGGATGCCTTCCCTTTCCTCCAGTGCTGCTTGGTATCATTTGCAAACTGGCTGAGGGTGCCCTTGATCCCATTGTCCATGTCACCAACAAAGATGTTGAACAGCACCAGTTCCAATAGCAGCCCCACAGGGACATCATTCGCCACTGGTCTCCACCTGGACATCAAGCAACTGACCACAACTTTTTGAGTGACACCATCTAGCCAATTCCTTATCCACTGCATGGCCCATCCATCCAAATCACAGGTCTCGAGTTTACACTTCAATGTGTAACTCCAGAAATTAAATTATATACTTCAATTTCTACCTGTTCTTGCAGACTTTGGCAAGCATCTCCTCCCTGTGTGCAGAAGTGCAGAGGCTGTACCAGACTCACTGACTGACTGCACATCCAGAGATACATTTGCAGTTTTCCAGTCATGGATCTTGTTTTAGTACTGTATGAAGTCATGAGATTCACTTTCACCCATAGTGCATGAGATAAGAAGTCTGACGGGATTTTCCTGGGTAGTTTCTGCTGCTGCTGTGAATTCACACCTCTGACTCAGAGTAGACTTGTGAGACCCAGATGTAGCAAAGGGAAAAACATCAGGGTCCATGTCAGGACAGGACGTTCCCAGTCCAGAGGGTATATCAGAAGTGCAGCTAGCCCTGTATTTTTGAAATTAAAGCGTTATATCTGGATATAAGGGGGTCATATCAAGACCTGTGAGTGAGGTGACTCAGTTTTCTTAATTTCTGTGATAAAATAAATTTATAGAAACTCATCAGAGTTAACTCATTAATAGAAATGATCACAGAATAGTTGATTTCCTCTTTGATTTGAGGAAAATACTTTGAAAATATATAGAAGGGAAGGGTAATTTTTATTCTCCATTCCCAAGGCTTTTTCCCTGTATAGTAATTAAAGAAAATAGGCACACAAATCATACTGATATAATCTACAGTGTATTTTAATAATTCAAAAAATACCTCATTTAATTTTTGGAGCAATTGTAGGAATTGAAGGATCTAATGCCTTTCTGCAGTGCGTACAAAAAAATTCTATATTAGTTTCCATAACTGCATTTTATTGTCATGAACATTTGTGTTCTATCTGTATTCAAATGTGATGAATACATTTAAATACAGATGTGATGTACTAAGTGATTTGTTGTACTGCAAGCAAGGGAAGAAGAATTATTAGCATCTCATGGCTTTAATAATAGCCAATGCTACAAGTAATAGAAAGCAGTATCAGGGGGTAGGCCCAAACTGTGTTACACAGCCATGAGTTGCTGTGTCACATCTGTATGTGCAACCGGGTTTTCTCCAGCATGTGAAATCCAGGGATATCTGACCTTTCCCTGGGCCTGACTGGACTCACCTTGTCAGATGTTCAGGATTTGAATGCTGCTGCTAAACTGATATGGGACCTCTCCACTCTAGGAATCAAGGACTAATTCCCAGCTCATTAACTTACACATGTAAATTAGACTGTCTAGTCTCACTTCATGGACACTATGGCTTTCTATCACTAGTCAGAGATGTTTGATAGCTGTAGCAAGTGACTGCACAGACCTTGTAGGATAAAACTCCAAAACCATCATTCAGCTCTTCAACTGGAACAAGATAGAGGTTAAAAGGAAAGAGAGAGAGAGGGAGAGCAAGGGGAAAGACACCTTTAACTATATCCCTGTCTGATTATTTTCATACCTCCTGAGAATTTTTTCATTTCAAATGGGATCTTCCTCACATCTCAAGCAAATTGGATGCCCCCACAAAACCTTCCACTTTCCCTTACTCTCTGCATAGTGACTGTCCTTGTTGATGTCATACAAATCCTCTCTCCATCCTGGCTTTTCGAACCTATGAACTGCTATAGGTTTCAAAAATTCCAGTATTAATACTGATCCTTCTTGATTTTCTTTTTGGAATAAATGATCCTCCTGAAGCATTGGAGAAGAGATTGGTGAGAAAAGGTAAAAACCCTTTGTTATTAGAAATCCATTCACATCTTGCTGTGTGGCCTGTGATGTTAAGGGATATACAATAAATATCTTCATACCATTAAGGAAGCTATGACACACAACACACAAGATAACAGAATTAAGTTGGACATAGAACTTAAAATTAAATTTAAGCATTTAACATGATAACTTGACACTAATAAGATAATTTTTAAAATGACATTATGTATGTTTTAATCTTTCTCTTTTATAGTCATAGAATTCCTTTCAGAAAGCAGAAAAGTTGTGGAAACTCTTTTACGTGGGATAGTTCTCTGGGAGGAAGGCACCCACACTGTATATTTTATAGAGGCAAATTGGGTTTTATTTGATACTTCTAGTAAGGTTTGATGCTTTCTTTGCTCTGTTGGAGTGACAGATATTTTATATAATGAGAATGTTCATTCTACATGGAGTGAATAATTTCTAACATAGGAAACCATCTTAACATTACACTTGCAATAGCTCACTTCATAATTAACAGCTTTCTATTTAATTAGCAGGTTTCAATGCATTTTATTAGTGAATTACTGATGAGTAAATATATATGAATGGTTTTTTATTTTGTTGATAACCACACTTAGTGTATTATTAGCTTGGTGAAATGTCTCTAGGGTACTGATGCTGGAATGACCACAATTGCATTGCACAAAACTATCTTAGCACCAGGAGCTCGGCTTGGCAGCAGTGAGGAAGTAAAGGGAATAGAGTGTTTTTCCCAGATGTCTTCTTTGGGAGAAACATCAAGCACACAGAAGGGTTGTACATGTTTACTTTTCTTTCAAGTATCATCTAGACAGAAAAATAGATAGAGGTGGAATCCTTGTAACCTGAAAACTTCAAAAGGAAGACCAACATGAATTGTGAGGGCACAGTTAAGGCAGGCAGCCTGTTCCCTTTCTGTAATGATAATGGAGTTACATTTTATGGTGCCATGAACTGCAATACGTAACAAAACCAACACTGTTTAGTTGCAAAATGTTGGTCAGGTTGTGAGAACTGAATTGCTCTGATAAAGCTTCCTCCAGGAAATTCCTGTAAAAAAAAAGTATTTAATCTCATGAATAAGATTTCATCTTCTTCCAGTAGGAAATTAGTATTTCATGCATTTGCTTTTAATTAGACTTACATCTTTTGAACCTGTACAAGGTACTTGGGAAAAGCTTAAAATGTGGGAGTTAAATAGACCACAGGCATGACAGATACTAAATTGGACTTAATAACAAAATCTTAGGTAAAATGAGCTTTCCAACTGAGACACAAAGAACGAGAATGATCTTCATTTTATATGAGTATAATCTAAGGTAACATGAACTGGTTACAGTGTTGAGTCTCCCCAGTAAGATAAAAGCCTTGTTTCCATCAGAGATCTTTAGCACGTCTCAGGCTGATGAACTGATTATATGTTTTTAGATCCTACTAAGCCTAAGGGTGAAGTCTTGCCATTGTTCAGGGAGGCATTTAACCACTTGAACTTTAGGCACTTTAGTTTTCTCATTGCTTTGAATGGACTTTCAGCTATCTTGAAATAAACATGAATCTTCTCACAGCACTTGGTTAAGTTGAATTTAAAATGAGTAAAGTTAATCCAGCTTCCTCCCTACAAACAAAATTTAACAGTGAGACTGTACTGATGTTAAGCATAAAAGTTATTTGATTGCTGTTAAATTATGCTATGTTCATTTTTTTAGAAAGGTTGACAAAATTGACAAGCTTCAAATAGAAATATTTTTCAAAAGTTTCCTTGAAGTTGTGGTTTATTCTGAAATATTGAAGTAGTACACTTTAAAAGTCAGCTGAAGTTATATGAAGAGCCATATATTAATTTTGATAAGCAGCTTCTCTGGACATATTTTATATGAGTAATCTCCAAATAAGATGGGAGACCTTGAGTATTCCACAGACTGTACCAGACTCAGAAAACCATCAGTAATATAACTCAAACTCTGATATAATAGTAACATCTTCAACACTTAAAAACATTCCATACATGCCCTATTTCTTCATGGTGCATCCAAAAAAAACAGGTTTAGGAACCACTGTTTTCCAAATCTCTGGAGAGAGTATTTGCATTTAGTGTGCTGATGAAATCCAGTAAGAAGGCAGCAGTCCTGGCCCACAAGGCCTCTAAGGATAAGATTCTGCCTGGCCGCTGTCTTGGTGTGCTGCTTGCCTGTGGTGAGCACACTGAGAGTCAGGCTAGGTTGGGAAGAAACATGAGTGTTTTCTTGGATTTACCTGTCTTGCCAAATACTCAGTTGAGGTAGAATATTTAAAATAAGTTGGCTTCTGATTTGCAACTTGATTATCATAGTTATTTCTTTAAAACAACCTCTTTCTGAGGATATTTTTTTAGTAGCTGCATCTATACACATGGAAGTTGAGTCTTTGTGTTTATTTAATATTGACTTTAATTTAAATCCTTTTATATTTTCTTTTGTCCTGCTAGCTATTTGTCTCCCATTTGGTAAATTACAGCCTCACTTGTCTTTCATAAACTTCTTGGTCTGATCCTGCATTTATGTTATAGGAGGGAGGCCCTTACCGTGTCACACTGTGCTACCCTACTGGAGTTATTTCTTCACAAGAGCAAATATCTATGTAACCACTTGTGCAGAAAGACATTTTTGCAATATTTACATGTTATCTCTGAGAACCAAGCTTAAGTCACCATAACTGACATATGCCACTTCTGTCCTTGCTGAACCTGACAGCAAGTGGAAAAATCGAGTGCCTACTTTTATACCTCATCCTTCAGCGCCAGCATTCTTACAGCAAAATGTGTTTCTGGAACATTCCACAGTTGTCAAAACCTGTGCAAAGTGCTGAAATAGTAGTAAATATAAATTATCCATCTAGATAAGTATAGCCTTTGCTGCAGAATGATGAAAAGAGGCAGACAATAGGAGGCAGGACTGGTGAAATAACTGTTTCCATTATACCCCTTCAGCTCCAAGAATATCACTAAAAGATACAATTGTTCTTGTCAATCACACCTTTGTCTCAATTTGACTAAAACCTTCCACCTACATTAGAAATCCATTAGCCATGCTGCTTTTATGGCATGTTTGTTACTCGAGGAGGGGGTTGGTTTCATTGCTTTTACAAAATCATTCTTTAAGCTCAATTTTTGTGTCTATTTTACATTGCATCCTGAGACCACTGAGCTGCCAGTGTGTAATGATTTAAGGTAACTCAAACAGGACCAAACAAAATAGGCAGTCACTATGAATAATTTATGACATTTCCTCAATTTTCCTCAGCATCGCTCTGAGAGGTCTTACTACATATGGTAAGAAAATTTTTGGTTATGAGGGCATTCTGAAGGTCTGTAATTGCAGGGAACAAAAAGAATTCAACTAAGGCCTTGACATGAGTTCAAATGACTAACTTATTAAAAAAAATAAATTCTGTCCCTGGTTCAGGATGAGACAGCATTTCAAACTAATATTTGACCAATGGAAGTTTGTACTGACCAGTGATTATGAGCATCTAATCTCAGGGAATTTCAAAATGAATAGATTTTCAGAAAGAATGCTTCACATTTTGAAAATTAAATTTCATGGGGATTTCAATGCTAATACAATAAGCTATCATGGAAGCAACATTGTCTTGATTTTCCTTTTTATTTTCTATTGAAAAATGACTGAAAAAGTAATTTTTTACTGACTTTAAAATATGACCACAATTTAAAAACAAAGGTCCATAAATGCCATTGAAAAATATGCCTTTTCTATATTTCAAAAGAAAGAATAAAAAAAGTACTGGAATTAATAAAATATTTGAAAGAATATCAAGCTATCAAGCCTTCAGAAGGAAAAAATGGTTTTTTGTCTTAGTTATTTTCTTTTTTGTTGTTTGTGTATATATGATGGCAATCCAACTAACAAAGTTATTAGAAGGGATTTTGTGAAAATGATTATGTACTTCTGACAGATTTTAAGAAAGAAAAAGAAATTTACTTTTCCAAATGTGACTAGACCAATATAAAAGTTTAGGTATGATGATAACTCAGAATAAAGAATTAGTAGTGTTTTTTTTTCTAAAATGGATAGAAATCCCTTAGCAATATGCTTACGAAACATAGGTATAATCATTTCTAGAACACTGTGATGTTTCCTGTGCAGAGAGGGTGGTTCAGTAGAAGGATTTATATCATCTCAGAGCATGTACTGTGCAAACATAGCTGTTTTGGATAAGTTCTTATGGCCTTTAGCAGGCCCTGCTGCTTAGTCAGCCTTGTGGCACATGAATTTGCCAGATGTGCCAACTGACTCCATAACTTTGTGGTGTACTTTTACTGTCCTTGAGGAATGTGTCCCATGTGGTTGTTTAGCACTTGTTAGCTAAATGCTTGACAATGAAGCTATAAAGCCTTCCCTCAAAAATATTGATCATAAACCACAGTGTTAGTTTGGTTGTTTGTGGGAGTGGTACAATGGAAAGGCAACAACTGACTTCCCAAAGACAAATCATTAAAAAATTTAAAGTTATTTGCAGAGCTGGACTGAATTTGAAAAGTGATTTTGATCACTGAGAACTTACAATGTTTCATTTGCCATATCCCAGAATATGATTTCTGGGAAGTCAGAACATTTTATTTCGAAGTGATGTTATGATTGCAAATAAGTCTACTCTTTATACAACCTGGGTCGTAGTGTTTGGTTTCGGTTGTTTGGTTTGTTGGCTTTTTTTTTTTTTAGTAAAAGAAATGAGATAATAAAAAAATATCAAGTATTCCAATTTGGTAGGTAAAAAAAGTTTGATTTTTCCTGAAATAAAATATAGTATTAAAAAGTCACGCCCAACAAAATTTTTACCTTTGGTGATTGTACCAGTATCCCTCAAAATCCTTTTGAGCTAACACTTCTGGTTTTGTTATTTCATGCCCCCTGTTATTGTGCCTCCTGCAGACCACAGAAATGTGTGGATAAGAAAAAAAAAAAAACTTGAAAAAAGTATTTAAAATGGAGTCTACACATCATCCAAATCTATTGTCAAAGATCTTGTAAGAGCAACCTATATTTTTTTCCCTGAACACCAGTACTTCAATGGCAATGAAGAAGACTTGGGAAGAATAGATTCTTTTCCATAGAAAGGTAACTTTCAGTTTATTGTGCAGTTAGTTAAATTTATATCTAGATGTTGACTGGAAGGGAACCACTGAAGTGTTCAAGTGGCTTTCTTTCAATATAGTTGAGGTATTACCTGGTGAGGTAATAAGAGGAACGAATAATTTTATAGGGTCATGCCTTCTAGCTGCACTCTCTACAGATAAGGATTAATATAAAGTGCAATGGCAGCTATTTAGAATGGTGAAATGATTTTCCTTCTTTCCCTTATATATCATACTTGTTACTTGCATACATTTTTTCTCCTACACTCGAAGCTTTTAATATATTTTTTTTTTAACATATGTTTTTCAAGGTCTTCTGTAGTCCTTTTTTCTATATGTGTCTGTCTTGTTCTCTAGGACATGGCAAATGCTTTGTAAAACCTTCTTTCTTCCATGTCAGAACTTTAGAGGAGCGAGGTGCTTGAGAGGAGCTGTTTGCAAGAGCTATTTTGAACCTGAGCCAGTTTTGAAATCCATTTCTGAAATGCTTTTTGTGTGCATGTGTTAAGGGAGGTAGGAGATAAAAGTTGCTGCTTAATGGCTTGGCATAGAAGTTCATGCTCAGCTGCCGAAGCTCTTTCCTGTTTCTGCCTGACACAGACATTATGCCACACTTTCATTGTCAAGTTTTCTGGGTTTTGGGTTTTGTTTGGGTTTATTTTATTTTGTTTTTTTTTTAATGTAAAAGAAAAAGCATTGAAAAACAAGAAGTATTTCAAATCAATAACCAGGATCTAAATTGGAGAGACAGGGATTTGATGGGTGGACTACTTAGTGGATAAGGAAGTGGCTGGATGGTGACACACAGAATTGTGGTCAGTGGCCCATTGTCCATGTGGAGACCAGTGAGGAGTGGTTTCCATGGGGGGTCAGTACTGCGGCCGATCCTGTTCAACAGCTTTGTCAGTGACACAGACAGTGGGACTGAGGGCACCCTCAGCAAATTGAGTGATGACACCAAGCTGTGTGTGATCAACATACTGGAGGGAAGGGACAGAATCCAGAGGGAGCTGAATGGGCTGAAGAGGTGGGTCTGTGTTAACCTCATGAAGTTCAGCATGGCCAAGTGGAAGGTCTTTCACCTGGGTTGGGGCAATCCCAGACACACCCACAGAGAAGTGATTTCCTCTTCCTGCAGAGAAAGACTTGAGGGTGATGGTTGATGTAAAACTCAGCATGACCTCGCCATGTGGGATAACAGCCCAGAAAGGTAAAGCAGAATGGACAGCAGGTGAGGAAGGGGATCCTTCCTCACTACTCTGCTTGTGAGACCTTGTTTGGAATTGTGCACAGAGTTCTGGTGTCCCCAACATAAGAAGGATATGGACCTGTTGGAGCAAGTCCAGAGAAGACCATGAAGTTGATAAGGGGACTGAAGCACCTCCCTTATGAAGACAGGCTGAGAGAGTTGGGGCTGTTTAGCCTGGAGAAGAGAAGGTTGTGTGGAGACCTCATAGCACCTTCCACTACCTAAAGTAGGCCTGCAAGGGAAACCACAGGGGGACTCTTCATCAGGAACTGCAGGGATAGGACAAGGAGTAATGGGTGCAAATTGAAAGAGGGGAAATTTAGGTGATATTAGGAAGAAACTTGTTACTGTGGTGAGGCACTGGCACAGGTTTTCCAGAGAAGCTGTGGACACCCCTCCTCAGGAAATGCTCAAGGCCAGGTTGGATGGGACCTCGAGCATCTTGATCTAGTGGGATGTATCCCTGCCCATAGCAGAGGAGTTTTTGACTAGATTATCTTTAAGGTCCATCCCCTTAACACTGTATGATCCTATGTTCTATATTTTCTTTCTGAATGTGGCCTTTTATTTTATTATCTCTGTTAGCTCCCATGATCAGGAAAATATACTGCTTTTCAACTCAGGCTCTTAAACCTATACTTGTGTCTGATAGTAATATCTTCTTTTATTTGCAGTGATTTTGAATGTGAGGATTTTTCTGTACTGATTTCAGTGTAGTTGCCCCTGATTCGCATATAAGAAACAAAAAAGTGAGTTTATTTCTTGAAGCCCGTAAAAAGGAAAGACTTTCCTACTATATTCACATTTCAGTTGCAAACTCAAACCAATTACCTTATTGATATGATAGCTTTAAGCTTGTGAGAAATATTGTTAAACCAAGACACTCTCTTGTGCAGAATTTGGCTTTAGTTATTTAATGAGCACATTAGTGAGATTCTTTGTATTTATTGAAAAAAAGCCCAAACTTTTGTCTAGTTAAGTCAAAAGGAAAATCTGTATTATAAAGCCAAATCAAACTGAATCCATAAGTCCTCTGAGAACTGCTATTAATTTCCTGCTATTTCGTTTCTGATTGACAAATGTTATCATACTTTGGAGGTAGCAGTGTGAGACTTTTTTTCATTTTCCTCTGGAACAATGATCATAATTAAGTTTAAGCAGGCATTTCCTAGGATATGTACCCCTATGTCCCACCTGGAATTACTGAGGGAATGATTTAAATCATCTTTCAAATGTGAATCAAGTTCCTGCCCCATCTAAACCCTATTCTCTCAGATGTTTTAAAAGCATTATTAAAGGCCTTACTCCATACCAGAAATTTTAATGTGCTGGTATCTTCTCTTCTGAACAGATGCTTACTAGCATCAGTCCAAGAAATTTGTTCTCTACAGTTATTTGCAAATATGAACCCAAACACATTAGTGTTTTAAAAAAGAACACAGCTCATAAATGTCTCTGTATTTACAAGGTATAGCCTTTTTCTTCCACCCCCTCCCCCCGTATTTATGAGCAATACCAGAAGGGGAGAATTAACCCTCATGTGAACCTTTGTGCAAAAAAAAGATAAGTGTTGTCCTCTAGAGCACAGGCTTCACAGGCTTTATGATAAGTGCCTGAGGGAGCTGGGGTTGTTCAGCCTGGGAAAAGGGAGGCTCAGGAGAGACCTTATCTCTCTCTACAAGTACCTGAAAGGAGGGTGTAGCCAGTGGAGATGGGTCTCCTCTCCCAGGTAACCAGTGACAGGAGACGAGGAAATGGAGATTGTGCCAGGAGATGTTTAGATTGGAAATTAGGAAATGTTTTTGCACTCAAAGGGTAGTCAGGCTTTGAAATAGGCTGGAATCACTATCCCTGCAAGTACAAAATTGTGGCACTTGGGATTATGGTTAAGTGGTGAATATGGCAGTGCTGCATTAAGGGCTGGACTCAATGATCTCAGAGGGGTTTTCCAGCTTTAATGGTCTGTGATTCTTGCAATACCAATACAAGTGCTTATACTGAAAATAATGACAAAGTCAATCCATTTCAGGAAATCTAGAAATTTCAGACTTTAGAATTCTCAGTGCTCCCCTATCTCAGCTTATTTCACTTGACATTTTAAGAGTTAACATTCAAAATGAAATTGAAGCTTCTCTCAGCTATACAAAATGAACATTAAAATTCATCCTTCTCAGATACGATGGTTTCACACTGGTCTAATTGGAAGTTCCATATATCACTAAAACTATGTTTAACAGTGCCATTATAAATATAAAGCTTTTCTCATGTATGTGGAAAAATGCTTTGTGCATTAAAGGTCATTCAATGAAGGTCTCATTTCTCTGTTCAGAGGTACTTAGAACTGTATGGTGTCATAAATTATTCAGAACTTTATGAGGTCATTATCAAACACTGTAGTAATCAGACAAAAGTGAACAAGCACCTCAATTTTGATATTTTGCTTCACTGAAGAATGT
Organism: Anabacerthia variegaticeps; assembly: GCA_035583185.1. Classification (NCBI taxonomy): domain Eukaryota; kingdom Metazoa; phylum Chordata; class Aves; order Passeriformes; family Furnariidae; genus Anabacerthia; species Anabacerthia variegaticeps. Next base: position 14,740,297 of record JAWWEW010000001.1, on the reverse strand, counting down.
TAGGAAATGAATGTATTTTATAATAATCTATGAATGTGAATCACTATTTTAAGATAGTGAAAATTTGTATTCTTCCTCCCTAATACTTTAACACTTTCCTTATTCCTCATTTGCGTATTTCTCAGAACTCCAAGTTTTTGAGAGGGTCATACGAAGGTCAAGAGTTTTTCATTAGCTATGTGCTTTACAATAATTTTTAGTGTTTCAGCTGAGCAGATTTATATATAACTATTTTGCATGTGTAAAGACCTGAAATGATGCACGCAAAAAATGGGATTCATAATGGCATATATAAAGGAAAAGCAATATATGTTGAAGTGAAAGAACAAACAGAATATAGTTTCTAGTGTTCAAAGATCAAGTACCATTTTTATTCATAATGGATTGAAATAACTGAATTACTTGCAAAATAAGATAGGATATGGTTATTTAAAAATGATACACCTGGAATGGGTGATACTGTAAAAAGTAATAGTGAGTTTAAGTGATGAGATGCTCCAGAACTGCCATTTTTATTATCTAATTGCTGCCACTGTTCCACAACAGGAAGAGGATATGAACACTCTTTTAAAAAAGAAAATCAAAACTTAAACCAATTTTTTATTTTCTAAATGCTCAAACTTGTCTGACCATATTTCCAGTTGAAACAGAAACAGTAAAATGTTAATTCTTTCTCCGTCCTCTTGCCCATGACAATTTTGCTTGATTATCCCTACATTGTCAACTATTTTCTAGAACATAACCTAATACCTTATTTATTAATCATCTTACCAAAACCCCTGATAAATCTAGATTTCTAGAGTCATCTGCCTGTATAAGCCCAGATTTCCACAAGTTTTTAAAATTTTGTGCTTTGGAACATTTGTCTTGATGTTTTACATGATATATTGGAACTTAGTAAACAAGCTAAGAAATATGAGAAAAATATATCCTCAGAGTTAAGCTATGGTTAATATTTAAATAAATGAAGGATGAGTCTGTAGTGTCAGAACCTCAATAAGCTAGTTATAAATTCTGGCCAATCATTAAATCATCAAATTCCTCATAAATATAACCAAATTTCATAGTGCCTAAAGAGGTTTCTAAAATGCCATCTGTCTGTTTGATTATAAATTTTAGCTCAATAATGTTCCTGAAGTTAATTAATTTAATACCTTGGGGCCTGTTGCATATTTTAACAATGAATTTTAATTATTCCCTGATGTATGAACTTCAGCCCTGAGGCCAATTTTAAAACTTACTTTCAACATGTCTCTCCTTGTGTGATGGTTAAAGACCTCCTTCCTTCATTCCTCCCCTAGAATTAATACAATGCATGTTTTAGTCTGCAGTCTCAACAGGCAGGTTTCAGAGACTTCTGTTTACCAAAAAATACAAGCAACTAATTTATGTCTCATCTCAGGATTTTTAAACATGGAACACAACAATGATGCTTAACAACAGTTCTCTGGAACAGTTGCCATAGTTTAATCCTAGTATGTTTTCCTTCTGGAACTTCCTGAGGGTGAATTTGTAGCTGTATTACATGATTTCTCTCTGCACACACTTATATCAATACTTCCAAGAATCCAAGAATGTGAGAAAGTTGCAGTGCCCACCAAGGCAAGTTTGAGCAAAGTGGGGATATTAAAAGAAAAGGGTAAGTGAAATTCTGAAGTCAGCAAGAGGAGTATTGCTGTGGGGTGGATTTAATAAATTCTGCAACTTGGTTCTTGCCACCTGGTGACTGAAATTGCAGCAAAATCTTCTTTGAAAGGTCAACAGATGGGTGAGTTCAATAAAGAAACAACGGGGAATTGTGATAGTTTGGAACTGGGAGCAGATGAAGAATCAATCAAGTGTAAAAAGCAGGGTAGAAAACTTTTCTTCTGGTGGGTTAGTTGATATTCTATCTTGAAAAAAGTTTGAAATAAATTTGAGGGAAGAAAGTATTCTGTCAGCTGGGTGGGGCTTGAGGGACCTGAGCAGTTGTGTTTGCAATCCTCTCTACACTTTAAAGCTGTCATTAAGTTCAATCCCTGCAGAAGTTCTGTGTACTTTCAACATGGTTTCTAGTTCTTCAGGACTTCTTGTTTAGTATACAATTTTTACAATGTGTAACTGCGTTTCATAGAAATCTCCTAATTTTATTGTGCAGTACAAATGGGTCTGTAATAAGTAGCATAGGGAATCTTTGTAATGATATACTTCTACATTTAGGTGTGTGATTTCTGCCTGCTGCAAAATATGTCTCAATAATGGTACTTTATTATTATGGTATTCATACTACTCAGGTGGCTTTTGGGAAAAGTATTACTACAAAAAGCAACAGCACAGTGTGGTTAAATAACAAAATAGTATAATAGTAATATAAAATATTATATAATAATGAATGCTGCAAAAGTCACTTCCATCAGAAAGCAAATTATTGTACATTATTGTACTTTGCTTTTCCACTGATGTATTTTGCATGCACACGAATCACTAAAAGTTTTGGGTCCCTACCTCAAAGGACAAAGACTGTGAGCTTTTTTTTTTTTCTTTTTTGTTTTTTTGTAACCCAGAACTTTATAAGTGGATGCAGCAACCCAAGGGGTTTGTTTGTGTTTTTTTTGGTTTGGCTTGGTTTTGGTTTTTTTTCATGCAAAATAACAGGCTTCATACTGCAGAACTCTGCATTTAGCGAAGACATATCACTTGCAAAATATAACAAACATTATCTTATATATTTATATACTTTTTTCAAGGCAAAAAGATTTGAAAATAATGAATATGCAGTCTTTTATTTTCTCTACATCCCTAGTGCCATCTTACTGACAATTTCCTATTGAAAGTTTTCCTGCTAATGTAACTGTCCTTACCTTCTGTCCTTACAGGGGCTGTTTCACATTAAAGCAGGTTTTGGTAGCAGAATTTATTTCCATAGGTACATTTGGCTTATGGAGTCAAGGGTACAATTGAATTATACACTTGTTTAGTACAGTCTCTCATGGTGAGATATTCCACTGAAAAAATAAAGATCTATATTGTCCTATGAAGGGGAAAAATATATTTCCACTCACTGTAAAAATCCACTTTTAAACTATTTGCATTTTATTATTATTTATGGTTTTCTATACTTTCCTTCTATACTGCACCTGACTCAGGAGATCCAGCTTGACATCTTTATAGATACCTTGTCACTGAAGACAACAGGGCCAGTTACATCTTTAAATCTAATTATAGATAGAAAACATTTATATAGGTTTACTTAATATCCAACTTATCTTCGCATATTCCAGTGAAGAAGATCCCATTGTTACTCTACCTAATATAGGGACAAGTCTCAGATTAAAAGCTACTACTAAATAAATTACATTTGAAGTTTTTAAGAAAAAAATTATTCTTTGCCTCTTCTTCTATGTCTTTAAGCCAAAAACATATACATGGGGTTACTTTCTACCTAATTATATGCAAATCGAATTATAACAATGTAAAAGTGTGTGTTAGTGAAAGCTACATACAAGTTGTTCCCAGAGCTATGTGAAAAATACTGTGAAACAGATAATGGGTCATGCTGGAGAAATTAGATAACTTTTTTTTTTTTGATCTATCATCTGATCACTGTTCCTCTCTTCACTTTTATTAGCTACACTTTGTTTAAATTGAATTTTCTGTTACTGCAATAGACAAAATCTATAAATATGTCTCTATTCTGTACTGGTGGAATACCAATCTCCACAGGGCAATTTCTATGAAAAACTGTACATACTGGAGAAGTTTATAAATGCAGTATTTTCAGCTTTCATAGCATTTAAATGCCCTCTCCAACAAAAGCAAAAACCAGATATAAATGAATTTTTTCAAGTCTTTTGCTTTGAGAAAAAATATTTGGCTAAGTTTTTCCTCACCAAAGATGTTTAAGATCATGTTTTGAGCTTTGCCAAAGATGGAAGGAGGCCTAATAAAGACATAAAGCTGTAGGTGTTGTCAGTAATTAACACTATCAAGAATTTTAATAACACTGACTCTTTGCACCTACAGCTGTCAGTGCTGACATTCTTCCTTTTGACTTCTGTGACTCTTCGTTGCTGGACAGCATTTAGCCCTTTCACGTGCTTTCCCAGAGCTGCCAACACTCATACCCAGCACAGTGTCTTAAGGAAAAAAGACTGACCAGAACATCTTGTTTTACCTCATTGCATGAAGTGAGCATTTCCAGGGCCCTGTTGACAACAGAAATCTTCAGAACTAGTTTTAATTCCGGAGGACTGGTGAGTTTCCCGTGTTGTGTACATCAGTCCAGCTGATGGGATGCTCCCACTGGGGTCAAAAAGAGCCAGTATGAAACAGAGAAGTACCAAGGAAAGAAATATATAAGAAGTCAAGCTTGGTTTCTTACACGGAAAAAAAATTAGAAGGTTTTGTGAATTGATGAATTGTTGGAAAGGGTGAATTTTAGATTATGTGTTAATCAGCTGACAGGAACAATGATTTGCAGTTGAAGTATGGATATATGTGCACCTGCAAGACTGTGAGGATCTGAGAAGAGAAAAAGGAAGAGCCCTTCAAATTAAATTGATATTTCAATGATTTACAGTACAGTTTAAATTCCTTGGTTAGAGAAAAGTAAGATGAACAAGTGTGGTAATGCCAACGAATGGTGCTGTTTTCTGCTAGAGCTTTCCTAGAGACTGCTTTGTATATAAGCCCGGTAGCATGTGGTTACTGCCAATGACTCACACATCTTGTCTGCCTTCTCTGTACTTTATTTTAGTTTCAAGCTTTTGTCCGTGCCCTAACACAGCTTTGAAGGGTGAAGGGGGACACAGCACACTCTGACAAGGGGCGAGGCAGAATGGCAGTTTATTCAAATGAGACTCGGGCTTATATAGAGGGTTGAAGGAAGATTCCAGAACTTGGGTGGAGATTGGGAGGAGCATACAAATCCTCTCACATGTATGATAAAAGAAGGAAGGGCAATAACCTTATAGGGAAAACTGGGGAGGAGATAACCATATATGGTGAGACTGAACTGCTTCAGATCTCGACCAATGGGAAAACAGGGAGAACATGAGGAAGAACTGGGGAATTATTGTGAACAATATAATATATGTGCATATGTATGTAACAATGAACATACAAAACTGAGAGAACATGCAATAACATTGGGAGCCATTAAAACAGTGTCCAGGCATATGTATTTCTTTCGTGCTTGGATAGCTCACAACTTGATGGTTTTCATCTCCAGGTTGCAACAAACTGTTCCATGCTGTTTGTTCCATTCTTCATAAGACTATTTTCCCACAGTGCCCCATGACTTCATATCTGTAAAACTCCATTGATAATCAGTTACTTTTTAATAACAGCAGATAAGCAGATAATTGAGAACCTAAATCAGACACAAGTACATACATATTATACAAATTACTAGCACCTTCCTCATGTCTGCCATTTTCTCTCCTCTGAGGTGGATCACAGATTGTAGCACAAAACATAATTTTTGAGGTCCTACCTCTGTGATTTCATGTCACACAGGAGTATCCCATGCTGTTTTCTCATTACATTTTTCTTGACTTAAGTGGGAATTCTCATGAGTAAAGGATGAATGAAATTTGTTCCTGAGCTATCAGTTGAGGCCAGGACCAATTTTCTTATATTCTCATTGTTCTCCTGTAAATGCAACTAATTTTTTGGATCAGTTACATCAGGCTTATGAATTGAATAAAGTGACATAAACTTCAGTCAAAATCTGGATGGGCATAGGAGACCAGTTTTGGCCTTGAATGCTAAGTTTTTGTTTCTGTTAGGTAAAGAAAACAATCAAGCAAGTTTGTAAGAAACAAGATGTGGGTTAAACACCATAATACTTTCAGTGAATCATCTTTTCTTCCTTTTTTTTTAAACTCAATAAAAATAGTAACCAAGCCAAAGCAGTTGCCATGTATTTTGTTCTTGTAATTTTTATTTTTCACAAACCAGTTTGGAGAGAAGAAAATGTTAATGTTCTTGCTGCTCTTCCCCTGTCCCCTATCCAAACTGAATTCACTAAGTCACTAGCTCACAAACTGTCTAAAGATTAAAATCTTCAAAATTTTCACCACATAATCAATGTAATTTTTAAAAAATCTATTCTATGACTCTGATCCGTTATTCTCATCAACTACAAAAGTGTCAATAGTTTTGTTGTTTTGGCTTTCTAATTAGCCCAGCTCTTTTTCTATCCTGAAATTACTGTCTTGAGGAAACTGATACACACCTCAGTGCTCTCCTGTTGTCTCCTCTCATACCAACTCTCTCCTCACTCTCCTCATACGATATTCAGATGGGTCTCAACTGCTGCTGCAGCCTGTGAAGGTATGTCTCTGCTAATAGGGAGTTGAATATTTAATGTTTATACAATTGGAAATGTGAAGATATAGAGATGATTTTGATTAACACCAGTGCTCTAGTGTCCTGTTTTGCTTGTGGAAGAAATGTATTTCTGCATTTTTCCTGTTTGTATTTTCATTCTGGTGTGTTTTTTAGTTTCTTAATGGCATACACAGACCTTATGGAAAATAATTTTTTTTTCCCTCATGAATATGTTAAAACATACAGAAGTATTTGGCTTCAATAAACACACAGAAAACACATATACTTTACAGAATGACAACACACATCAAGAATGTTCTCAGTTGTTTGTCAGCACCTGAGGCTGAACTTGGATTGAGATAAGGAGTACATGTAAATACAGTAGTTTTGTGATGACTCAATGAATGAACACTCTTATTCTGGATAAAGAGTGATTTATGCCTCTTTCATGATAATCCACCTAAATGCATGCTAGGCAAGTTCTAATACAAATCATTCAATTACTGTGAACAAGTCAATAACCTGATGACCAGTAATATCAACATCCCAGTAAAAAATTAATTGAGTACTGCTATTATTCTGAGCAAGGCAAAGTGATATCAAGGGCAAAACTACTTTGACAAAATAAACACTCAGGCATTCAAACCACATCTTTCTGACTAAATGTCTTGAACTGGCTAGACAGATAATCTAGGTTATAAAAGATCTTAAATCTTATTCTGAAGCGATTAAAACTACCTGTCTGCTTCTTAACTTTGACAATTATTTTTAATCTAGGCTTTTCCTCCCAGAAAAGAAATGAATTTAGGAAGAAATTCTTTATTGTGAAGGTAATAAGGCAGGGGAAGAGGTTTCCCAGAGCAGTCGTGGATGCCCCATCCCTGGAAGTGTTCAAGGCCAGGCTGGAGAGTGGTCTGAGCAATCTGGTCTAGTGAGTGTCCCTGTCAATGGCAGGGAGTTGGAACAAGATGGTCTTTAAGATCACTTACAACTGAAACTGTTCTATGACTACTCACTTTTAACTTGCTAGTTAGGCTAAAACAAAGAATTGAGAGGAATTTTGCATCAATACTATCTATTTGCAGATTATTTTTACCTTTAATTATTATTTTTTACACTTGAGAGTTGGTGCATCTGGCAACTCATTTAGATAAAGGACAATTATTAATCACTTTCCCTTTTTTTCAGTTTTGATGTATGAAGTCTTTCACACTTGTGAGATTTCAAAAGTATTTAAGTATCTCCCTTCTGCTAATTTAAAGTTTATTACAAATAGCTTTCTTGTGGAAACGGCCACCTGTGTTCATTTAGCAGCTCATGGTCACTCCAAAATTCATTACTTTGCTGCTGAATTTTTGTTTGCTTTCTTCTAGAAAAGAGCCAGAATTAGATGCTTTTCAATTACCGTGCCCTTCAACTCAATAAGGTTGGTTTGTTATGAATCTTTCCCTTTAGAAGTTAATCATGTGCCTAATAGGAGAACATCAGCCATTTCTCATTGTGTTCAGATTGAGAGAAGGCAAGAAATAAATGATAAATTCAGAGCTGAAAAGTGCTCTATTTACAGGAATATTAAAAAGATGTGAGGGTGGAGTGTTTCATAATGACACAGCCTATGATCCTTTTCTTCTAATACATCTATCTGCTCCTGTCCTTCAGTTTTAAAGTCTTGGACTCTTTGAAGCTAGTATTACTTTTCCCCACAGCAACAGTGATGTGAGAATTTCACCTATATTCTTTATATTTCTCTGCATTGTGACAGCATGGGATACAGACATTCAGAATTCCAGGTAAAAACCCTGGTGTTTACCACAGGAAAAGACTGGAATAGCAAGTGCTCTGACTACTTGTCATGGCTTATATAGTGGCAGAATCTCATGTAATATCTCTTTCCCTGTCTGGTTTTTTTTATGGCAGTTTAAAGGTTTTTCTTTAAATTTGAATTCATAGGGAAAGCAGCACAGATACAACCTGACACAGAAAAATGGGAGAGAAAAATATGTAAAGTCATTACTACAAGCAATCAGATCACGGCTACTGAATTTTCCTAGAAATCTTGAAAATAAAAATAAGGCTATTTAGGATCTTTTTTTTTGTTTTGTGTGTTTTTTTTTGTTTGTTTGTTTTGTTTGTTTTGTTGTTTTTTGTGTTTGTTTTTTTTTTTTTGGGGGGGGGGGCGGGAGGAATTTTGCTTTGATTATTTGTTTGTTTATTCCACAGGGAAGACCATTATGAATAGATGTGGTATTGGCAGGAAAATACTGAGAGACAGAAGTCTTTGTTTCCCTTTGCTTTCAGAAGCAATTTGCCACAGCTCAGGCAAATGCTTGTCTTCTCTTTTCCATCTGAGGAAACAGGATAGAAAGTAGGTGCTGTGTTTATAAAGCGTGATGTGTCCTTCAAATGCAGAAGTGAAAATCAGAATTCATGTCTTACAATATTGTAATTCTATACTTTATTAAAGGACTTAAACATCACATGGTTTTTAGACAAATTTCAATATGAAGTAGACTTATGTAACCAGGATTTGTAAGATTAGACCTTAAGGCACTATTTTCTTAAACAAAAGAATTTTACCATGATCATAATAAAAAGGATTAATTAAATAAATATATTTATAAATAAGATTATTTCTCAATTAAGTGCATCCTGAAGATCTACATGTAGGACCATAGAAATAATAAGGAATGGTTAACATTTCAGTTGGTTGACTGCTTTTGTAGGATAGCTTTATCTGTCAGCAAACTCAGTCTAGACCAAATACTAATTGTGACAAGTTTTCAAACAAATATATCTGAAATACAAGATGCTGTCATTGATGCCTAAAGGTTTGGTGTGTATTTTCCAGATCTTTAGAGTTTTAGTAGTATAGGTTTTCTTGCTCACATATTAAGTGGTGTTAGAAGTTACTAAAGTAATTTTCTCACACATTCTTAAGCTTTCTGAAGGTCGCAGTGTTTTGCAGAGGCACCTGTAAGATAACTTAAAGACAAAACAAGAGCTCAGAACCCTTGGAGCTGCTCCAGGGGGAGCAAAGCTTAGGACCCTGGTGGGTGGGACACCAAGGGAAATGGGAACCACAGTTGGTTATAGGTATCTTATATGTTAATTACTGGAAGATTATAAAAACTGTAACATCACTGGTGGGGAGCGGGGGCCACAGTCCTAGCTCTGGTATGCGCCTCTGTGAAAGCTTCCACTAAAGGTACTTATCTATCTTTCTCCATTAAGGTTTTTTCTGAGTGCCTGTTTTCCAGAACTTCAGGCATCATCATAATGTAGTGATTCTGGCCGATTTTCAAACCAAAGTGAAGTTAACAAATACAGAATTTATGATCTCTAAATATTTCATTCCCACTCATAAAAGAATGAACTCACGTCCTTCTCAGTTGGTCAGAATATGGACTGACTAGTTCCACAAGCACAAAGAGTTTGAGAAAGTAAAAAATTCACCTAGACGATCTTTTCTACCCATTTTCTGTGGAAAGTGAAGAAAAATTATGCATAAAAAGAATATGTAAGTGCAGAGCCATATAATGCAAATTTTTCTCTATATGAAGTCCCCTAGAAACCAGTATGATCTAAGGAAAACTCCAGCTACTTTTTCTTTTATCTTGTCTAGGAGGAATACTTGCGTTTTCTTCAGACAAAGCTAAAAATTCAGAATATGTATTTGACATAAAATTAGTTACCTGATGTTCCTGAGTTTCCCAGAGATGAGATTACTCATATTAATTTCCAAGCAGTCATGCGTCCAACTGTCAAAAGGGCAAGAGAAGGTTCTCTACCTCAAATCACTGTCCTCAGACAACTGTCACACATATCAGGTATATGAATGCCCAAAAGTAAGTCTTTCTGCAGCTGGTGAATGAGATGGGCAGGGGACTGGTATTGCCTACTCAGAAGAAGAAGTTTCAACATCCCATTAATTGGTTTTATGCTATTTTAAGTAATTTATATGCTATTTGTGCTAAAGTTGTGTATTTAGCTACTCCAATTAATGAGTTTTAGTCTAGGTCATGCAATTAAATGCATATTCATTGTGTTCCTTGCAACCTAACAGTCAACAGAATTTGAAAATATGTCTCTTTATCAATATGTATTTAATAACATGGTCCACTAACCTTAATAAAGTTCAGCTTAAATGTTCCATGCCTCCTTTTGTGACTAATATTAAATTATTACAGGTCCAGCTGTAAGCAAAATGCTGAAACATTAACCACAGATCTACTATGTGTTATTTTAAAAAGGAATTATCATCCGAGGTGCTGAACATTCTGAAATGATGTGAATTTCTACTGAGAAAACACAATCTGGGAAGAATGAAGATGAACCTGAAAGGGAAATGAGTTACCACAGGGAATGAGATTAGACCAACAAGTCTCCAAGTTAAAAAAGAGCAACAATGTCAAACTCACCCATACATCCTAAGATGTGCATTTCAGTGGGTGCAAATGCAACACTCTATATTTTTTGAATAAATAAGATGTATTTTTTTTTCTTAAAAATCCTTAATGCTCCTTTTAACTGAGTAAACCATATGCAGGTGCTTTTTTTAAGGTATCTTAGGAACTTATGATTTTACTGTTCATATGCTTGAAATTAAGCATATATATCACTACCTCCAGGATGACAACTTGCATGTTATAGTGAAGGTCAGTATCAGCACTGTTAACTTGAAGAATTTATGATCAAAAATATTCTTTGAATATTTGCTCTATAATAATCTGCAGTTTTAAATTAAACTAACTTTGAAATAGACACAGCAAGTGAAAGACAATGGTAGTCCCTATTTCTATCTTAAAAAAACTAGATTGTTTTTAAATTAGACAGGTTTTGTCTGAAAATCATGCTCTGTTATTATGAGGAGATTTCTGTCCTTTGCAAAACCGGCAAAATATCATGGTACATATTTATTTTTTCCCTAGGGAGGAAATAGTAGGCTTAAAATCTAAATGGTTGATCAGCACAATGAGGCAGACTCCAGTCCTGCAGTTTCTGCAATTCTACAATTTCTACAATTCTCTCAACTTATCAACTGGACTTTTTTTGAAAGATGTGTGGTAAGATGAACACAGGTACCCCCCAAAATGCCAAGGCAGTAGAAAGGACCCAAAAAGTTTATTCTGAAGTCAAGAACACTAAAAATTTACAAAGGAAACCTGCACCAGCTGCAAAGCGCTGGACCTCAGAAAGACATTCGTCCTGTTGCTTCTTCAGGCTTTATTATCACTGCCCCCCGTTCTCCCCCCCACCCCCGCCCTGGCTCTCTACAGGCCGTGGCGGTCCTGTAACATGTCTGAATGTTATCTCTCTCCTCACATATGAGAGAGAGAAACCTTTTTGGAATGTGCAGTGAGAGAAGGGTAACTGTCTTGAGAAAGTCGAAGGAAAGGCTTTCTTAAGCGACACAACTGACTCCTTGTAGAAAACCATTACAAGAAAAGGGTATTTACCCCTACAAAAGAGGAGAAAATTTCTTCATTAAGCTCTGTGATTTCTGTCTTGATCGTCACCTCGGGAAGTTAATAAGATCAGTTTGGTGGGTCAACAGTGTGCACATAGGTGTCAGGAATGTGAAAACAAAATAAGAAATGTTGTTTAAGAAAGTGGATAGTTAGGCTTAACGTACCCTGGAGACTTAGTTCCTATTTACTTCAAGGCAGTTAGTTCTGTTTTCATCAATTATTTATTGAAACTTGAAAGTTTTCAGACACTACTCTGCTTCTGGCATTTTGACTTTTTTCCTTCTTCAGTTTCACTTTGATGTCGATGGCCACTTAAGATTAGCATCAGCTGAAGAGGGGACATACGAAGGTTAAATCTACGGGTAGACTAAACTCCTACTGTGATATTTTCAGAACAATCCTGAAATGTCCATTCACCTGGAATTCGGACCAGTACAGTCAGCAAAAAGTGAAATTTTTTGCTTCATTACACATTAGGACAACTTGAAGTGATGTAATTGCTTTTCTGTGATTCCTCAGTACTTGCTTAGTTACTGAGTCACATGAAAGCTGGGTGGATTATTTGACCTAACAACTAATGTCATGTTGGTTAATCTGTTAGATGCTGACATTTGATTGAATTACAGCTTTGCAAGGACCTGCAAAATAACACTTATTGGTATATAGGACAAAATCTAAAATTTAGGCAAATTAGAGGTTTCTGGTTATCAAGGCAAATTGTACAAAAATTAAATAAAAAATGCAACCTTATTTTATAGCATAGTTATGCCTTTGGTCATAAACTTTGTTACTATAGTAGCTGCTTTAAACTTTTTAATTGCCCTTAAATTCTAGTGCAACATACATATGAATTTCAACATCACTACTGAAGACTATGAAAAATGAATTCACTCCTAGTTTTCAGAAGTATCATTTTCTAAGGCATTGTTATTTACAAAAGTACACTCTAGAGACTGACGATGGCCCTATTGCTGGAACTGGTGATATGATATACATCATTTACTAATTAAAGATTTAAGAGAGAGATGGCTGGAGATTTCTGGCATGTGAGGGTGAGTTGATAAAAAAAATGGTAGCAACAATAATTATATACTCAAACATTTCAGCTAGACCATATCTCAAGAACCCCACAGGTCAAATGCAAAGTAATCTTGCCTTTTTGATGGGGTAAATCAGTAGTAATGTCAAATGCCATCTGGCTTATTTCTAGTTAGAGGTTATCAATATTTTGAAAGTTTGGAAAAGCAGTTCTTTAATTATTAGAGAGAAATTGTGCATTATCACAGAATCCCACAATAGGTCAGCTTGGAAGGTACCACAGTGGGTCATTTGGTCAAACCTCCCTGCTCAAGCAGAGTCATCCCAGAGCACATGGCACAGGATTGAGTCCAGACAGTTTTGGAGTATCCAGTGAGGGAGACTCCACAGCCTCTCTAGGTGTTCTGTTTCAGTGCTCTGTCACTGCAGAGGAAAGAAGTTCCTTCTCATGTTCAGGTGGAACTTCCTGTGCATCAGTTTCTGTCTATTTTCTATTGCTCAACACCTCATGAGAAGAGCCTGGTCCATTCCCTTGACATTTCCCTTTTGTGTTTTTTTCACAGCGAAGCTGCTTTTATTCCACTAATCATGAAATTAGGGCTTGAAATGGTTTAACTGAGCATGATGAGTAGTCCATAGAGCAACTGGAAATTACTCTTAATGGTCATTGCTGCCGCTACATTGTATTTGAGCTCAGAAGCTTCAGTTATTGTCCAGATATTTTTCCACCATAACTCTCCTGTATTGCAAAGACTGGTATTTTTCCTGTGCTCACCTCTGTCAAGGGGTCTTCCTGAAATCCTTAAGCCTACTGGTCATGCATTATGTTAAGCAGATGGTACTGTGTTGTTTTGTTATCACAGTGTGATAACACAAACTGTATTGCACTGCTTGTATTACATGGTGGGCTTCAGACACAAGAATGAAGAATTATGGAATGTCATATTCCCAAAAACTCTGGAAAACAAACAGTTCTACCAAGGCAATGTGACTCCTGTGAGGTTTATATCTAGCTCATTTCTTACTCTGAGCTACAGGCAGCAATAGACGATTTATAGGCCTAGTCAGAAAGTTTTCTGTCACAGCAGCCCCATCAGACACATAGCCAGAGATGTTTGATTTCTGCTGAGATATTCAGGTAAAAAAGATATGTGACACAGCTGTGAGATCTCTTTTTCTCTTTTTTCTTTTTTTTTTCTTTTTTTTTTTTTTAAATCCAAGTGACTTATTTCCACGTTTGTGATGTGTTGGTTTTGGCTTTGTGAATGGAAAATTAAACTGAACTAAGCACCTGAAATTATGGAACAATTGTTTATTAGCAGGAAAATCGAATAAAAGATGCAGATTTATTTCACCTTGCCTTCTTTGATTCTCGTGCTATGTTCTGTAATCATTTTGCTGCAACAGTGCACATTGTTATAAAGCTGCTGGAAATTTCAGCCTGCTGAATTAGCTGAATTACATTAAATGAAGAAATGTCAGGAGCCTTCCTGAAATAAACTGCCTAACTCTTTCATTTTGTTTTAAGTTTGTAATGCCAAAATCATCAGCATGGAGAATTGTAGCCAGGAAGTTTAGGTCTTTATCACTTGATTAAAATTGAATTTTGTTTAGCAGCTGTGTTCTTTAGTACCTTTGCTGCTTTAAAATTGACCGGTCATGCTTCATTGTTTTAAAGCACAGGACATGTTTTCATGTTTTACAGTATGAAGAAACATATGTATAGATTACTTTTTCTATTAAATTCCTTCACTTAGTGGGATTAGATTTTATTGTTTCTGCTTTGTTCATGGTGACCTTTTCTACATCTAAGATTAACTGATTTTAGAACTGAACTTTTACAGAGCTCAAGCCTTCCTGTGCTGGATAATTATATTTAAAATTCATCACTGGATCTGTAGTAGCAGAGCTGCAACTGACTACTGTAGGAAGCCAGCAGCAATAGGTTGATTTCTGGGTCTATCTATTACTCTATCTTCCCTCCAGCAGGAATATGTACTTGATTTTGGAGCAAAGAGGAATTTGACCATTGTTATGGAGTCCAGCCTTGGGTGAAGCATTGCTGAGCTACTGGCTGCACTTCTCTCCTCTTCATTTATATCCTCACTGTGAGCTCATAGGATTTCTGTAATCATCCAGAGTGTGTCTCCCATTTATCTTAACCAATTAAAACTAATTTCCTTGATAGCTGGGTTACTGCAAGTGTGTTTGTAATTAATGCATGGCAAAACCGTTTTCGTCTTTTTCTTGGTACATTTTCTATTACTGCTTTTAGGGGAAGAAGGGAATTTTTATTTTGCAGGAAGTCACAACCTTTTCCTGCAAGAACATTGACTTTTAAGATGATGCAATAGCGGCAGTATCTAAAAGTAGAACAGAAGGAAAGGCAGAAGTGAGGGTGAGAGAGATAGTGATTTATTGTATCCATTTCAACCTACTTGCAACACATCTTAGGATACTGAAAAGAAATTTTGAATGAGCCAAAAGAAGGGGTCATTGCACCATACAGGGCTTTAAACTGGAAAGTTAGGAATTTCCACAATCACTGGCTGCTGCTGGATAGGTTAAAGCACACAAAAAATTGTCATTATATAAAGATACTGAAACAAAATGATTTAGTGAATCTCATTTGTAAAAATGGCATTAAAGCATCTACTTACCAGATAACTACTTCCCACCAGAATCATAAAAAGCACTGGATATCTTTTATCCTCATAAGATTTAGAGCACAATATAAAATACTCTGTTAAAAATGTTAAGCGGTTTGTTTAACTAGAAAAGCTATTGTGGGAATTATGCAATTGAGACTCACAGGGAGCATTCTTTTGATAAGAGCACTGGATAGCAGGGCTCACATTGTTTGATTATATGCATGATTTACAGATGCATTTTGAGCCATGTGAATTGTGACTCTACAACTTTTTAATTTTTCTAAGTATTCACTAGCTGTCTAGTTGCTCTTGGTTGTGTTTTTTTTTGGTTTTGTTTTGTTGTTTGTTTTTTTTTGTTTTTTTTTTTTTTTTTCAGGACACACTTTGCATGAGACCTAAAACCTGCGTGATAACATAAAAGCATGTATTTGACAAATGCCTGATACTTGTCCTTGGGACTGCTGAATGTTTCTGGCCTGTTTTTGCCAAACCATATTTGATTAAATAGAAGAGAACAAAAACATGGAAGAAGGAACCAAACAAACTGTTTTACCAAAATTATTTGGGGCATTCTCTGTTGAGCTAAAGATTTTGTAGCAAATATTGTCTTGTTAGACAGGACAACCTGTGTTATTTTATTACTTTACACAGACCTTGTTTGTGAAATTCACATAAATATGAAAGAAAATACTGAAACCTAAAATCAGAGTGAATGTTCTTTGAAACAGGAATACAACTATTCAACTTGAATGAGCTATACTGAGCTATTATCCCTCTTGCAAACAATTTCTTTTTGTTTAGACACTAAAAGCAAAACATATGCTTTGGCTTCTATTGATCAGCAAAATTAATTAAGTTACTTGAACTTAATGAAAAAATGAAAATACGTGAAATAAATATCCATTAAATTTACTAAGTTTGGTAAAATTAAAAGAATAAGCATCTAATAGCAGAATAATTTAGATGAATTAACAATGAGGACTCTTTCTAGTTCTCTGACTCTGACACATGCATTAACTCTATAAATATATGAAGGATTCATACATTGCAGAGCCATAAGATAATGGAATATAAGTTGCTTTCAAGAGTAGTCTGCCATTAAAACTGATTCTTAAAAATAAGGAATATTTCTGATATATAGCACTACAGGTGATACAGAGAAAATAAACCCACATTGGAATAACACCAATACATTGTAAATTAAATTCATTATTACTTAGGTAATGTTGGAATCCAAGTAGAGGTTGTCTTCATTCTTGTCCATCCTATTTATGCATTCTAATTCCATTTTAATTTTGTCATTTTGTCCCTTGTCTGTAGCACAGGGTTTGTGCAGAATACACAGTGCTGCCCTAATGAGCACTGTTATGTAGTGTTTGGCTCAACACCCTCTACTTCCACAGGGGCCAAACTGATTTTCCTTATGGATTTTTCTTTGCAGCTTATCATATTCACAGATGAATGGCTCATGAAGAGTAATGTCAGTGTTCTGACTACACTGATATAAAAGGCTTTTATTTATCTTTTCTAAACAGATGGGGACGGATAGGCAGAGATGTTATTGTCTAAAGAACTATTGCTTTGATGTCGTTTAACTTGAGCATTTGGGATTTATCTTGTCTGTCTCTAATATTGCATAGCATTCCCATATTTCCACATGGTTCACATTGACTTAATGTGTAGCCATCAGTTCACAGCAGCTCTGCAACTTAGGCCACAGATGTCTTAAGTCAGATAGACAGCAAATAAGGAAACTATAATTAGTGATCTTCACCAGCAGTGCTCAGTACACATTTACTTCTTTCTCATGTGAATGAATGAGAGGACCTTGTTTCATTTCATGCTTCACTCTTGGACCGAATCCCTTCTGTATAACCAGGTTATTTTCCTGGGACTTGGCAGAAAAAGTCCTCCAAATGTAAGCTTTTTAGGTACAAGAGAGTCTGAATTATGTTTATGAAAGTAGTCATAATTTTGGCCCTTGCCCTGTGTTGAATTAAACTTTACATGTTTAAGAATATTCTTTAAATGCAAATTTTATAATTGTAGGCATGTATTTGTGAAGTTTCCTGTTTTGCTTTCTGATTTTTATTTTTTTTAAAAATAAAATGAATTATGTTGACATCTATGTGAATCACCAGCCCTGTTGAAGCTTCTGACCCACAACATAAATTTCTGTCACCTGAGATAACACAGTAGCTGATAAAGCTGTAAACTGTAATTCTCTTTGGTCCTTCATGGAAGGATGAAACTGTTGGAAAATAAAATAGAAGAAGGTAAGGCTCTGGATTCTGTACCTGTTTGGGGAGTGAGCATGTGCTTATGTTTCAGGAAGGAAATAGTAGTATATTTTCCTTGATCTCATTCTCTAAAATGACTAAAATTCTTCACAAAATATAATAAAAACAAGCCTAATATATAGAGCACCACTACTGTTGACAAAAAGTTGGGGGTATCCTTGAAATGTAGCAGCAATGCAGTGGCCAGTAGGACCAGGACAATGATTTTCTCCATGTAGTGGGCACTAGTGATGCCACACCTTAAATTCTGTCTCCAGTTCTGGATCCTCGCTCTGAGAAAGACATTGAGGTGTTGGAGTGTGTCCAGAGAAGGGCAACGAAGCTAGGGGAGGGTCTAGAGCACAAGTCTGATGAGGATTAGCTGAGAGAGCTGGAGTGGGGTGTTCAGCCTGGAGAAAAGGAGGCTCAGGAGGGACATTGTCACTCTTTACAACTCCCTCAGAGGTGAGTGTAGCCAGGTGAGGGTCGGCCTCTTCTCCCAGGTGAACAACTGGTAGGGCAAGAGGAAACAATGTCAAGTTGTGCCAGGGCATGTTTAGGTTGGATATCAGGAAAAATTTCTCTACCAAAAGGGTTTTTAAGCATTGGAAGAGGCTGCCGAGGGAAGTGATGTAAAATTGCCATTCCTGAAAATGTTCAAAGAACATGTGTATGTGGCACTTGAGGACATGGTTTAGTGGTGAACATGGCAGTGCTGGGTTAATGGTTGGACTTGATCTTGGAGGTCTTTTCTGACATGAATGATTCTATGATTCTGTGATTTAATAGATATAGCTCATGGAAAGTCTTACCTTGACACTTCAATGAAATTGCGAGTGATGGGCAGATGAATCTAGTAATGAAAAATATTGTTCTTCTTTAATAATGAGAAATGTTTTCACTTCCACTGGATGATCAAAGAAATTTTTAATTAGATAGAATGGACTATCAAGCTAATATATTTCTGTGCATGTCTCTTCCATTAACAAATATAAATGTAGAAAACAGTTGAGTCGGCTCATTCTTTCTATCACAAGACTATCTCAGCTCTCCTCTCTGATAAGTAAAGATGGTTGTTGACCATGAGATCTGAATTTGCCTAGAGCATCTGTATGGGGAATAGCAGTAACACAGCATTCAGAAATTGTCCCAAGGTTTTTAATAGCATACAAAACTTTAATATGAGATTTTTTTCTACGAAAAAACTTGCAGCTTTTGACACCATGTTGTTTACTTTTGATCAACAACATTGTTTTTTTTTTTTGTCAGTGTGTCTTAAAAATGGATGATTCTTCCCAGCCTCCTTCAAAAAAGTTTGTATGAAAAATGGCAAAGCTTGAGAATGTATGTTAGCAGCAGATAGCTCTGAAGTGAATATACACAACAATTTGTTAAATGAGGTGTCAGTCTAGGTAGCTGCGTTTCAGAAAAAAATGTAAATTTACTAATAAAATTTCCAAGTGAAAAAGTTTTCAAAACCAGTGCAACAAAGAAAAAGTTATGTTGTGTTTTCATAGTAACAATAGGACACAGAATATTCTGTTCTTTGTTCAATCATTTCTCTTTCTCACATTTAAAATGGATAATATATTGCTGATGAGAGGCTATAATTTGATACCTTAAAAGTATATTTATTGACTATAGCAGGTCAATTTTGCCACAAAAAAATGTTCAATTTTCTTGGCTTTGCTAAAGGTGGTTTTGCTAAAAGATGGCTTTGCTAAAAATTGCTCCATTCAAATAAAAAGCTACAAAAATACAATAATAATAATAATAATAATAATGTTTATACATTTTATCTTCATCAGTCAATTATCAGTTGGACTACAGGGGTTTTGTATTGAAGTAATTAAATTTGAGGTTGTGTGACTTTGCTGTCATTTCCATGAAATCCTCCTACACTTCCCTGTGACTGAGTTATTTAGACACTAGACGTTGAATAAGTGTAGGCTTTCTGTTAATATACTAAATTATTTTCTATCTGAGCTACTCTCAGGTGATTTTACAGTGCTTTCTTGGCAACAGATCGTATTTTCAACTTTTCCATTAGAGAAGTCTATTGAAATTTACTTAAAATGTGTAAAGATATCTAGCAGCACAACTTTTTGTTTTTCTCCTCTCTTTTGAAAAGTTTCATAACTGAAGCAAGAGCTCTTGAGGAAAACAAAGCATTATATTAAAAAAAAAAAAAAAAGAGAGAAAAAAACTTGCTAAGTTTCCTTCAATCAGATTTTTATTACAAACAATACTGTTTTCCTGAAATTCACAAGAGAGTATTTTGAAGAGAGGAAAAGAAAGGTGTGTGGTGCTTAGCACAGCTTCTCCAAACCAATCTCTAACAGAGTAAAAGAAGTAGAAGACACCACTAATGTCTTAAGAAAATATTTCACAACCACATTGTTTATTGAATATGCTATTTAGTGATCCATTGAGAAATCCACTGGACACTCTTGGGTGATAGTGAGTAGGATCCCTATCCCTTCCCCCCAAAAGGCAAGTTGGGTTTCCAAGTGCCTCAGTTCCCAAATATTTATTGTCTGGAAGTCAGCTGAAATTGCAGATGAAACAGTTGTTGATCTTTTTCATCCACTTACAGATCTCTGGGAAATCAAAGCAGTCAACTCCAAGTGTTCATGGATGGACAATACAGTCAAAACCCTGAGAAGTTCTTTCCCTGAGTGCACAGGGTATGTCTACAAATTCTTGCTGTTTGCTTGAAAGGGGCAGTAGCACAAAAGAGCCAGAAGGACAAGTCTGTATCAGAGATACCTGTGGTCTCAAGAGAGATGAACATGCCCTTGGATAGAAGTAGAAAAAAGTGTGGGAGCTTTTGGCCTTTTTAGACCAGTTTCTGCTTTCAGGTTCATTAACTGTAGTGACTCAAATGACTTCATCATGGAATTAATTCAAATATGCTGTTCTCTCCAATTATTATGAACACGGAATTCACAGATCATAGGTGTGGTAAATACCTCAAGATGTCATGATGACCATTTCCCACTCGAAATTATATCAAATCAGGGGTGCTTTTTAGGTTGATTTGTTTCATTTTTAAAGATGAAAGGATTGAAATTGAATAATTTCCTTGGCATTCATTTCCAGTCATTCTGTGCCTTGTTACATCTAATCCCAATCTCCCTTCCTCCCTTTCAGCTGTCTATTCTTTGTTCTTCCCTCAAATGACAAGAAAAAGTGTTTATTCTCATCTTCTTTATAACTAGATAATAAACATTTGCAGGCCAATATCTCCTGTCTCAGTATTTTTGATATGTCTTCATCAATCAGATTTTCCAGACCTTTACTATTTCTCAGTACTCATCTTTAGGCTTTCTGCACTTGGTCCATATCTTCCTAAAATGTGACATCCAAACGCAGAATTCTTTGAGAAGTAGCAGATAGAAAGAATTTTCCAAACTGGGGGAAGCCCAGGAGAAGTCGAGGGTGCTGCCAGAACCCTGCAGCTCATGTGACAGTGGATTACAAGACTTGGATATGTCCAGGAGCAACAGCATCCAAACTCCCCACATACATATCAAAGAAGCCCTTGCAGAGCAGTGGTGACCGGGGGTGCCACAAACAGGGTGGGCAAACAGAACCTGCAGGCACTCTGCCATTTTTTTGAGGCATGGTGTATTAATGAAGTCCTTTGTAAGGAAGTAGGGGATGGAGATCCCTGTGGCAGCAATGACACAAGAGTTATCAGCATTTTAGAAGCCATGGAAGCACTGAGAATGGTCACATAGGAATTAGGACTTCTCCCCAAAAGAAGATGCAAGACCAATAGCCCAGCTGAGGTGCATCTACACCAACAAACACAGCATGGACAGGAAACAGGAGGAGCTGGAAACCAATGTGCAGCAAGAAAGCTATGATCAGGCACCATAATGGAAATGAGGTATAGTCCCGCAATGGGTGGCTATGAACTCTTCAGAAGGGTTAAAGGTCTTTTCCAACCTAAATGAATCTGTGATTCTATGGTTTTATCTATTCTTACATGTTCTAAGTGTTTTGAATTGCATTCCTCATTTTCCAGGCTGGAGCTCCAATATGCTGAGTTGAAAGGGACACATCAGGTTTATTGGGTCCAACAATTTGAATTATTTTCCTGAGCTCCTCTGTGCACGCATTACTTCATCTTGCAGAAATTTCTAAAATGAGTAATCTTATTCTCTATTTTTCATTCAGAAATAAAGATCTGAATCTTACCAGAAACTGGATAAGTCATTGTGAAATCCTGTTCTTCTGCTTAACCCTACATTTTCTAATAGTTTTAAAATGAGAATAAATGCATTCCTAAATATTTTAAATAAGCAATTCACAATTAATTGACCAAAGTAATATTTGATAGAAAATTTGCTCTTTCCTGTTACGTAACTCCTTAAACATATTGGGTCAAATTGGTCAAATTTCTCCCTTACCATGTAGCTCATCAGGAGTCTGTACCTGTGGCAAGGAGTTTGGAACTAAATGATCTTTAAGGTCTCTACCACTCAAAACTATGGTTCTATAAATAAGCTTACTGCATGTGAATAATAAAACACAAAAAGTTATCTGATGCCAAATTTATTTTCATAACCTACACAATTTTTTTTGTATGTTTATAATAGCACTTTGTCTTCATGTATTGCTTTTCATCAATGGTTTGTCCACCACATAAAACAATATAATCACATCTCTGCAGGCAAAAAAACTGAAACACCCAAGAGATTTGCCTCAGCTCACAGGTGAAACTAAGATATAAACCCTGTTTCCTGAAATGAAGTCTCAACCAGTGTCTGGCCATAATGAATATAGTAGAATTTCAGGGCATGTTTTTTTTCCATAGTAATGGAATTTCTACTGATAAAAAGATTTAAAGATTCGTTAAGTTACCATTCAAAATTTTCCCATTTGTCATTAACATTGGAAAAAAAATCCATACTTTTTCCCAAAGACTGTTTTTTTTCTGTTTGTTTTGCTTTGTTTTGTTTTCCCCAGATAAAATATTGATAGCAAGCAATTTTAAGATTCTGGGGGAACTTCAAATATCCTGATTAGTTTTGGGTAGTTTACTGATTTGTGTAATGTGTAATAAACTCAAACTGTACTGTTTGTACATTAGTGCAAGCCACACACACTGAGACTGTCATCTCCATTTTCTCTTCTTGCTTTATCTAAAGATACAGATTTATGCTCTACTAATGCTTCTGCTTTTTTTACTTTTAGTATGAATATTCTGATGAGCCATGCAGCTCTATTCAAGCATTCAGCACTGCTTTTCCTTTTTGCTTCACACTTTGAAAAGTTTGCATGCTAAATATGTCAGTGCAGCTCTTTAGACTGAAAAATAAAGGGAAGAAAAATATTCAGTACCATGGTATCTTGCACTAGCTGGACAGAATGTAGTTTCTTTGTCTGGCATGTAGTGGCGCTGGCTGAAACAAAGATGTTTGCCTGTTATCCTAAATGGAAAGTAAATCAGAATGGAAAGACCATTTTTTTTTTTCCTCTCTCTCAAGAGAGTTCAAACACAACTTGCCTCTTACATCCTTTTATAGTTGAGCTGTTTCCCCAGAGGCCTGCCTTTATTGAAACATGATGTTAACACAGTACTTTTGTCCTTTGGGCCTATGAATGAAAACAAAACTTTACTCTTAAACTTGTGAACACTGCTTTTTTGTCTTTGGTCTTGCTTGTATCAGCCACACTGCTCTGGGTGCCATCTCAGCCATTTTGCCCTTGAAAACTAGATGAGAATGTTTCTTTCACATGTATTCTGCAGTTTTAACTGTGAGGTGAAAAGAGAATACAACTTGTGTTCAAAATCAAACTAACAAGCTGAAACAGCAACCAAACTGATGATCTTTTTAATTAACAGTTTTCTTCTGGCTTTACTTGTGCTGAGGACTTTTCAGTTCCTGAGGTGTCATAGAGATGTCAGTGGATAGGCTGAAGGAGAAAGGAAATATACAATATTACTCATAAAATACAAGCTGGGCATGTTTGATAGAGTAAATGAACTGGTCTTTCTGTTGAAAATGTATGGATGATATATAAATTGTGTATCCTGCTCTACTTCTCAGATTAAATGCGAATTTGATGAATTTGTTTGTACTGGAAATGAGGAAATTCTTATGTCACCTGAATTAAAAAACATTCAGAAATAAATTTCTGATTCTTACATAAATATTAATGAGATATAATTTATCTTTTCTTCTGCCAACCCAGGAGCAGGAATAGGAGAGCAACGTGCTTGTAAAGTTGAGCATCATTTGGAAGCCCAAGATAAAGAGATCTGCCCCTGAAGCTGCAAAACTATTAAGGCTTAAAATTTAGTGCTATGTTATGTGTAACCCAGGAATTTTAAAGTAGCTTTAAATGCTGGAAATGACACCTCAGAAGCTTATTTTGTATATCTTTTAATCTCTACCTGCTCTCCAAGGCATTTCACTTAGAGTAGTTTTGTCTCAATGAATTTATTTATGTAAGTAGAAAGAGAAGAGGAATATCCCAAGTGACAAGATGGAGGAGTACCTGTCTTGGGTTCTGGAAGACACTTTGAAAACTTAATTGATTTACTTTAAAATAATACCCTTATTCCACTGTGATTTTCACTCTCTCCCTTACATGTTCCTAAGTCGTCTGCTCCTCATACAGAGCAAATGAATACCTAAAAGGATTAATTTTCTTTATTTAGTTACAGTAGTAAATTCCAAGAGATTGTGGACACCACCTACAACTCCCTGTGATGGCAGTTAAGAAAGCAGGTGCTTACCATTTCTTAAATCTTGCTGCTTTGATAGAATACAAAGTAAGCCCAAACTGTCTGCCTGGTATTAATACAGGACAAAAATAGGACACATTTGAGTTTTCTAGCCTTTTTACATCTTTTGTTGTTGACAATACTTCTAACTGTCCTGTGCATGGAGGGAGGATTAGATATCCTTTTGTATATGAAAAGATTTTAAAGTAAGCAACTGTTCTTTGCCTTTGAGATGCCCTATGCCCACTGAATATTAGTTTTCTTTGTTGTGTTTCTCCTTGCTTGTTTTTTTGCTGGTCCCTTGGAGCTGGAAAGTTTGGATTGCTGACCAGACCTCCGGGCAAAGCTCATTGCTTTCCAAACAGGAATCTTCCTCAGCAGACACCAACTTTTCCCAGTTTCTGCTTTCATATGATGAATAGGTACCAAGCATTGGTGGATCTTTTTGTTCTTTTTGTTTCTCTGAAGCATCCTCAGTGCCAAGGTCCTTGATGTGCTGCTTCTGGAATAAGCCAGAGCTGAGCTGCAGTGTTGTGCAGTGCTGCCCATCTGGAGTCTGATAAACCTGGACCAACCCCAGTGCAGCTCTGCCTGCTGCCTAAGCTGTTTTCTGCCATCACAGTATATAAAGTATATCTGCTGTCTGGGTCTGACTTAAATGACTATAAATGAGTCAAAATCTTGTTAAAAAGTAGGACAGATGTTTAAGTACACTTAGTGCAATGTCTTCATGAAACCCATATGACTTCTCACTTGATTATTACCCACTGTATTGCTTTATGGTTTGTGGGCTTTTATTATACTGTAAATCGTACTTCTCAAGTTTTCACATACATGTCACTAAAATTTTTTAAGACTCCTTCCACCTTCACCATTTGAAAAGTGAAGAAAGAAAACATATTTATTGAGCTGCCAACAGCATTTCATTTGCTGGTGACAAATTTTTTTAGGAGGCTGAAATATCTCGTGAATAAAGTATGGATCTGAAACTCTGAAAAACATATTCCATTAATCAGCTTTATCATAGACTTGTTCTGTGACCTGGGGCTTCACATCACATTTAACCTTTGATGTGTCTAAAAAATGAAAGTCCTTCCTTTCCCCAAAGTGGTGTTAGGAGGATATATAGTTATATTTACATGGATTGAGAAAACATGACAAAATGGAAAGGGAAGGAAGAAGAGGAAGGCAGAAAGGCAATCTATTCATGGCTCCATTAGATACTACTATGACATGTTTCCTTATATGCAGAAGTAATTTTTAAGCAAATCTCTTTCTTGTTCACTGCAGTGTACAGTTGTATCCTTTCTATATAATAGAGGACAAAAAATTAATGAGACTCTTCCTTTCTTCTTAATAGTTGTTGAAATATTTTCAGAATAATCACCTACATTTATGTGCTGCTTAAATATTTAATTCCCACGCCCACGCAAGTCATTAAAAAGTGCTTGCAAGTGAGCCTAACAGTTCTTTAGGAAGTATCAGCTATAGATATCAATATACATATCAATAGGCTTGATTAGGTTGTATTTTCCCATAAACAAGGTAATCATGTCTTGGTTTATTACACTTATGCTACAAAAAATTGAGTTTGACTGTCAGAGTGGTTATTCTTCTGCAGAGAATAACATTCAGGTGTATGTATATGGCAGCAGAGGAGTTCAAAATTGCAATGTTTACTTTCGAATCACTGTGTATGCTTCTATCCTGCAAATTTCACATTTGTAATCTCAGGGGTATGATGTGCCTTGTTGTGTAACACATGCTTGAGCATTCACAGAATTTCTTCCAGGAGCTTGTCCTGGTACCTGAAGCTGATGAAAAGGCTGAGCAAAAGGTCAAGATTTAGCTTTGCAGGTGTCTTCTAAATCTTGTAAATCTTATTCCAGTGAGAAATGTTGGCGGATAAAATGAATCCAGCCATAAATATTCTAAAACATGTTATCCAGCATTACAGAATGCATTTTTCAGAAATTCCCCTAAGTAACTTCAGTTGGATCAGATTGGTTTGTCTTTGTGTAAACTCTGTACAGTCTTACATGTAATGGGAATGAGTATTCCTGCAAAGGCTGTAGTATGCCATTCTCTCTCTGTACTTCTCCAGCTGCAGAAACTGCCTACGTCTTCTGGCAAAGCTCCAACCCAGTGCTGAGTTATGTACTATTCCCAGTGTATTCCAGGTACTTGTGGTGCAGACAGTGAAGACAAGGACATCTGGGGCACTCAATGAAGTCCAAGAACATGAATACAGATAGGAATCTTCTCCTGTGTAATGGTTATTTACTTCAAAAATGGTAAAGTTACTGCCTCTGCAATGGGATTGCTTCTGGAAAGCATTTTTTTTTTTTTTTCCACAAAGGAAATAGAATAAAAGTTATTGTATTGCCTGCCTTATTGTCTGAAGCTTCCTCAAATCAGAAGAGAGCAGTATGTAAGGACATGGACAGAAACACAGGAAATCCAGAACTCTTGCTTTGAACTGTTACTTTTCTTTTTATTATGGTGTTTACAATTCATTGGGATGGAATAAATGGGTATTAAACCTGTGGGTGAACACATAGATTTCTACTTGCAGCCGAGAGACATTAAGAAAAAAAGCAATTTGGTCTTGCTGCTGTTTACCTCTTGCACACTGAAGTGGATAGCTGCTGCTAAAATCAATATCAATTACCCATGTTGAACATTTTTGCTGCTACTGTGAGCCTCTTACGAGGGATTTTAGCAGTAAAACTGAGGGTCTTGTATGGACAGGATAATTTGCAGCAGACCAAAAGATCGTGTTTGGGGTATGTTATCTGAATCATAGAGATTTTGGGCATTGGAACTTTGCACAGTGGTGGTAGTGATGGTTGGAAAGTGGATCTTGTCTTTGGCTTGAAAGATTTTAGACACTGATGGGTATCCCTGTAAGGTTGCAACTATTCATTTATATACATGTGTAGCCTTTTTAAATTGCAAGATTTTTAATTGAAAATCTTATAAAACATATACATTTTTATTGTGTGCATTTTCTTTATGGATTAAAGGCATAGGGTGCAGTCACCTGCTCATTTTTACATCAACATCAGCAAGCGAAGTATTGGAGTTATGGTCACTGATGCTCTCCCATTTCAGGGGCAGAGCGTGACAGGATCTAGGAAGCAGCTACAAATTTAACATGTTCATCCTACTACTGACATGCCTAATTATTGCTGATTTGCAAACTTTTAGGAATCGACCCTTGCCTGTCCATTATGTCTGGAATAACTGTATGACAAATGTAAGTCCCTTGATGGTAGGTTTGCTCTACTGATCCAGTCTCAGCATGTCCTTAGAAATAACTTTGGATTTTAGGACTCATTTTTTCTTGTTAAGCTAAATACTTTGACATCTTGGACCTGAGTGACAAATTACAATTATCCCTTCTGTGAAACTAGTAGCACTCCCCTTGGTGCATTTGACATGTGATGATAGGCAGACTCAAGTTCTGGAACCAATTCTGTTCAATGTATTAGTCAGTAATCTCAAAGAAGGAGTTGAATGGACCATCAGCATGTTTGTCAATGATACCAAGCTGGGAGGTGCTGTGGACTCTCCTGAGGAACATGAGGCTTTGCAGAGGGGTCTAGATAGATTCGAGCACTGGGCAGTCATTATTGGCATGAAATTTAACAAGTCCAAATGCTGAATTCTGCTCCTAGGTCAGAGAAACACCAGGCACAAGTACAAATTGGGACAGGAGTGGCTGGAGTGCAGCCCTGCAGAAAGGGATCTGAAGGTTGCTGGTTGGCAGCAAGGATGCATCAAGCACAGCATCATCAGCCAGTCAACAGAAATGATTGTCCCACTGTATTCAGCCCTAGTGTGGCCTCACTTTGAGTATCATGTGCAACTCTGGGCCCCACAAATTACAAGGGATGTGGAGTTCTTTGAATGGATCTAGAGAAGAGCAACAAAGATGGTGAAAGTCCTGATAGAAATGTTCTGTGAGTAGAGCTTGAAGTCTCTGGGCTTGTCTAGTTTGGAGAAGAGGAGGCTGAGGGATGACCTCGTTGCTCTTTACAGATTCCTAAGGAGGGAAGTGGAGAGGGGGATGCTGAGCCCATCTCCCTGGGATCCAGTGATGGGACATGGGGTACTGGTTCAAAGATGCTCCAGGGGAGGTTCAGGCAGGACATCAGGAAGCGTTTCCTTACTGAGACAGTGGTCAAACACTGGAGCAGGCTTCCTGGAGAGGTCATTGATGCCTCAAGTCTGTCAGTGTTTAAAAGAGACTTTTATAGAGTGACCTTAATAAGGTATTTTAACTGTAGGTCAGCCTTGAGGTGTTCAGGCAATTGGGCTACATGATTGCTGTAGGTCTCTTGCAAATGAAATTAATCTATTTGCTTTCTGGCCATAG
Organism: Anabacerthia variegaticeps; assembly: GCA_035583185.1. Taxonomy (NCBI): domain Eukaryota; kingdom Metazoa; phylum Chordata; class Aves; order Passeriformes; family Furnariidae; genus Anabacerthia; species Anabacerthia variegaticeps. The sequence goes on along the minus strand of JAWWEW010000001.1, from coordinate 14,711,426 downwards.
GATGCGTAGGTTACTGAGCATCACAGCAGCCAATCCTGACAGAGCGCCTTTGCTAGGAAGAAAGGAGACTTCCACTATGTGCATGTAAACTATTCCATGCCTTATGGATCCAGATGCAGAGAAGTATCCCACAGCCATTCTACTGAGTAGTATAGATATAGCCTTGAGGTTGAAATAACAGGGTGAGAAAAGTCACAACTCTGCAAATTCATACCATCAAAGTTAGCAGTTAATAAATTGAAAGCAGACAAAATAAAATTATAAGGACCCAGAGAGAAAATAATAGATCTGAAGAGCACATAAAGATCTCTGACTGGAAAGAATAGTAAGCACAGAGTATAGATCGAAATAATATTAAATTGACCTGCCATGTAAACAGTGTAAAAATGAATTGTAGCAGCTGTTGGTCCCATGTGTTCACTACACAACCAAACCTCAAATGAGTATTGGTTTACTGTATAAGTATTAATCAACTAACTCAGGATAGCAGGTAAGTTTCAATAATAAACAAAGTAGAAAACCAGAGTTTTAACTCCTGAGAATATAATGTACCCTTTACCCTCCTAAAGACCTAAAAATAGAGTGGTAAGAAAAAGTGGTAAGAAATTGCAGAGACAGAATTTTTGGCAGCTAATAAATTATTTGACTTAGATAATCACAAACATTTTTTTGATGTCAACAATGTCTTTTTACTAAATATACTTTCAAAATGAAAAGCTGTTGTCTATCCTAGACAGTGATAGGACCTAGTGAATCAACTTTTGAAAAGAGTTGTGGTGAACCACTGCTTTGAATGACAATATATAATCTTTCAGTGATACTTGTCACTTAATACTTCAAGCTTTCAGAGTCTCTCTTAATAGAGTCTGACCTTATTCCTTGCACATGTCTAAGCATGTTAAGAACTTCAAATGGAAAGGAGTGATTTTACTGATCAAGGAAAGATCGTAGCCAGTAAATTATCTGGAGATCTCTTGGGTCTTGTAAAGGTAGATGCAGTATGTTCTGCAGAGACAACTTTCTTGCCTCTTCTGGCTGCTCATAAGATCTATTAGCATCCTAGATGACATGGACATATCCTTCACTCAATGGCTTAGTTGGTTTTAGTAATTTGTATCAGGATACAAAGCAGTAATTTATGGAATACATTTCCAGTGAGGTACATGCAAGCACACAGACTTATTATTTTCATCAATAGTTGGAGAAGATGTGTCTCTTGTTTCCTGTACACCTGAGCACTTTTTCAACGTATCAGTAGCACAAGTGATTACCATATAACAGTTTAGCAGCTAAGAAGTGATTGCAACGACTTTGATGTAGCTACATATTATAAAAAAAGAAATTAATATTTTGTGACTACACATTTATTCATAAGATGAGAAAAATAATCAGCTCCAACTTCAGCGATGGTAGAGTATTTATATAGTAGCTGTTTATGTCTCAAGATGTGGAAGAATGAATACTAAAATTGTTTGCACTGAGTTTTTATTTTAAGACAACATTGGAGTTCATGTTGCAGATGCTGTAGAGATTTTTCCAATCATTTAATTTGAACTGCTCTTGGTGGTATTCTGGTGTTTTAAGACATCTCAAATGCACAGTTCTGTGGTACAGCACAGGCAAAGTCTTTGACTCCTTTAGACAAATAGCCCTTGTCAGTCCTCTTGGATTTGCACATCCTTAAATTTCTGAAGACAGGTACATTTTTTAAAATTCTCCATAATACAAAATGACTGACAGCAGATAGGCTTTTCTTTGCTAGCTGCTAGGGACCACTTGAAGTAGTCACAGCTACACCGTGGACTCAAGGACAGAGAGTTAAAACGCACTTCTACAGGGTGAAAACAGGGATGAGAGTGGTCATATAGTCATAGTTTCTCTGTACCAACTCTGTTATATTGGCTTTCAATTATGTCTGGATTCTATCCCCAGAAACTCTACTCATTAATGTATGCAAATAAAATAAAGAAACAGACAAAAACAAAACAAACCCCTAAACATTAAAAATCATCTTTGGACATAAACATTTGGACTTGGAGGAATTTGCATTTGTAGACAATCTGGCTAAGCTGGCATTGCCTTATGAAATGTAGAAGAGTCTATGAAAAATTTATCCACATAGAATTGATCAATAGTTCTATAATACCCAGCAGGTCTGGCTACTTGCTCAAGCAGGTTTGAAAATTGACTTCTTTTTTCCATTTGTAATTGTAAATTGAATATATTATCAGCATTTCTGTATATAGTAATTGCAAAAAAATTATATTAAAGTAGATTTTCAATGCACATTTCAGGAATAATGCAATTCTTTGTTTTCAGTTTATTGTGTGGTTACCATGTGTTTTGTAAAGAGCTTGTGTCTGGACACCAAGAAGGAGTCATGCTGGAATGCCCTGGAGATGCAAACCAAACACAAGGCATGTTTTATTGCCTGTTACCTTCAGGGTAAAGTAGCACCCTTTGGAAAAGGAAGGAGACTCTCAAGTGCCCTCAGGCAGAGCAAAGCAGTGGGGAAGTCCATGGCATAAGTAAAGTGGCTACTGGGGATGAGCAAGAAACAGGAAATTAGAGCTCTAAGAGAGTGGAGATGAGTGTTTTAGGGGCACCAAAAGAATAATGAATTATGTTTGCTGCAGCTAAGGAAACACCTGTTGGATGGACTGAATTTAAGACCAGGAGACAGGTCATGACCTTCACTGACATATTCAGTGTAGGGGGGATTTCTTTTCAAGCTGTCTAATCCAGCAAAAAGCAGTTGCATCTGTTTTAGAGGTGAGTTTTTCTGGTGTCTGCAGGAAAAAAACAAACTTGTGATTGGTTTGTTCTGGACCTTCCCTGTACACTTCAAAACTATCTTAGAGTCTCATCACATTTAAGAAGAGCTGACATTTTAGGTCATTGAAAAGAAAGAAACTTAGCCAGTTTTTTTCTTTGCTTTGAGCTCTTGTTAGAAACAAATTAACTTTAAACATAAGCAAATCTTTCCTACTCTGTCTTTAATCCAACCCTATGACCCTTATGGGAGAATCTTACCTTCATTCTCCCTTGTTCTAGCAAAAAAAAACATACAAGCAAAAATGTTTGCTAGTGCATCTGTAGCCAGATGGCTCACCACAAGACCTTTAAAACTCAAGTAGTCATATTTATGTGCACCTATTATTTACACAACAGAGAAAATGATAAAAAATTTTTTCCATGATGCATATTTGAAATTTACTGTAACTTGAACCCAGCACTCTACTTCTAGTTTTCTTAGTAAATTGGATGAAGAATTGTGTATAGTAATTGTCTAGACTTATTTTAGGCCTTAATATTGGAAATGATTTCAGTCTTTACACATAAAAAGAGAAATCCAAATGAAACTCTGTACATTTATGCATATCTCTTTACTTGAAGTGAACAGCACATTCTTGTATCTCAAAATCCCCTGCTAACCTTGTTCGTTGCTTTGCTAGGTCATTTGATGAAAATAAACACTCCTGTAATTTCTTCTTGCTGAGATAACTAATAGCTGTTGGATTTGAAGCTTGGGGCAGGAAAAATGGATGAAGTATTTGGTCCCTTATCTCTAATAACAGTCTACAAATCAAAGAATTCTTATAATATTTAAAGGCCCTCATGGATTGTCCCTGTGCATGTGTACCAAAATAAATACAAGTACTCAAGGAGATTAGGGGGGGGGTTGCCTTTTTTTTTTCTTTTTTTTTTTTTTCATCTCTACATTAGAAAACCTTTTAGTGGGATGCAGTCATATCGTCTCAAGTTTTCACATTTTTCTGCACTCGTTCCCTCTGTGAGCTATCTCCACTGGGTATTTTGCCCTATCTTTACTTCTTCATTGAGAACTTTTAAATGTATCTCTGTTTAATTTTGAAACTTGCTAACATCAATCAATAACAGAAAGTAAGGCAACATCTACACATCAGACCTGCACATAACTGTTCTCTATATGTCTTACATGGTGGCCTTGGGGAAATACAATAATTAAGTGCTGCCTTTAGTCTAGAAAACGGGTACTTTTCTGGCTCTGCTGCAAGGACTCTGAAAAGTATTGCCAGCAGATCAAGGGAGGTGATCCTGCCCCTCTACTGAGCCCTACTGAGACACATCTGGAGTGCTGTGTACAGTTCTGGGCTCCTCAGGGCAAGATCGATGTGGAGCTCCTGAGGCAGGTCCAGGGAAGGGTGTCAAAGATAATTAAAGGACTGGAGCATCTCTCTGATGAGGAAAAACTGGGAGAGCTGGACCTGTTCAGCTCTGCTCCATGGTGCCCACCAATAGGACAAGAGACAAAGGGCAGAAACTGATGCGCAGGAAATTGCACCTGAACATGGGGAAGAACTTCTTTCCTGTGCAGTGACTGAGCGCTGGAACAGATCACCCAGAGAGGGTCTGGAGTCTCCCTCACTGGAGATATTTCAGAGATGCCTGGGCACAATCCTGTACCATCTGCTCTGGAATGATCCTGTTTGACCAAGGAGGTTGGACCAGGTGACTCACTGTGGTCTGTTTCAACCTGTCCCATTGTTGGATTCCCTGATATCTTATTTCAGCAGAAATATGAAATATTTTCAGGCATAACCGAAAGTATAAGCTTAAGAATGACATGGAGGACAGATTTTTCATTGAAAGAGGATAATAGATTCACCTAAATGGACTCTGAGGTTTATTGAAGGTATTCTGAGTGTTACTGTGGAGGTTTGGATGGCTCCCTGCCAAACCCAGCTGTTGACCACACAGACTCCCCCTCACCTCCCGGAAGAGAAAAAAAAAGTACCAAAAGAAAATTGTAGTAAAAGTATATATATATTCACATATATTACAGTTATATACAATTAAACACTATGCATATACAGAACAAGAATCCCAAACAACCCCAAAAGGGAGAAGGGGGAAAAGGGGGGAAAGGGAAGAGGGACAAAAATGGATAAAACCAAACCAAAACAGATACACACACACCGTAAACTCAGGGAAAAGCTCAATAAAGTAACTAACACAATAAATTCTCACCTCAAGAGTAGTTTCTCCACCTCCATGCAGCTGGGGCAACAGCACTCAGATTAGGCCTCAGCTTATACGGATAAGAGTGATGCCAACACACCGAGACCTGCTGCCTTCCCAAGAACCCGAAAGGAAGAGAGGGAGGAAACCTTCCTCCTCATCTTATATACACCTGATTACGTAAAGGAATGGTGTGGAATGCTTCCCTAGTTATAACCCTGTTACCAGGGAAGGCCTAGACCAAACCCAAGAAAATTAAACCACCAGAGTTACAATTGAGATGACATCCACAAAGGAATTTTATTTAGTTTTGCATTATATATACATATATATATATATATATATATATATATATATATGTATATTTAAACTTTGGTGTATACAAAAACTATTTTTGAGAAGCATTTTGTCTAATACTGCAGAAGGGGGACATTATGTAATATTTCCAAGCCCTGAAAGCATTAAAGATACATGCCTAGTGTTATATATAATATTTTTTCAAAGTCCATTGCTTATAAATCCATACAAGTATAATCATTTGGATTGAATACCCATTAAAAACAGGAATTATTTCATAAGTTTTTAGTTTTATCGTCTATAAGAATTCTTAAATAAAATGATTGTTTAAATATTTATTGAAAAGAAATAGCAACATGTAAATGTTTTGATATCAAGCCATCCCAAAATTAACAGAATTGTGAATTGATGGATATATGCTTACAAGGCAAAGAGACAGCTGTTGAATTTTTCAATACTACTGATGATTTGCACAGTAATACTTGGTGATTCATTTCACTTTTCTTTTTTTTTGTAGTTCCCCTATCCTAGGTCCCCTAGGACCTTTGTTTCTACTACATCTCTTCTGACTAATAAAAAAGTACACTGTAAGATTTTCTCAAAGCTCCATAAGCTTCAAATTTCTAAGGGTATCGTTAATCTTCAGAGAAAACCATCACGAATAAGGTAATAAATGTACCAAACTTTAACCCATACTCTACTCTGTCAAATGCAACTCTTTATTACATACTCATATCTTAAAGCTGTAAGGAAGATTTCTAATTGTATTCTAATTCATTGACGTTTCTGGTCCCCAAAGTAGACTGTTAAAATAGACTGTCTCTCCTGAAAATCCCGTAAATTGTACATGGATGTTGCAAACCCTCCACTTTCCAGGAAATAGTATTGTACGCTCATATCTGTTTGATGGACCTTTCTTAACGTCACTGTACTTTAGAAAATTTAATTTAAGCAGAGATATGTAGAAACCTTTGCACAAAAATAAATCTGATTTTTAAATGTACCTTATAATTTAGGTAATAAAATAAACAACAATTCTACCTGGATGATGTGTTCAAGAGCAACAGTATGAGTCTCCTCTAAAATTGGAAGTTGGTAAGGGTACAATAAGTATTTGTTATACTCAGTCTGGTTTATACCTATTTTCACCCTCCAACTTTTAAAAATGGCCAAGATTAAATATTAATTTTGTTCATGGTGTTGGAGTGATCGGAACTGCTTGTTGAAAACCACAATTTTCAGACATTACAAAGTAAAGACCACACCTCCACAACCACAAAAAATCCACATTGAGAGCTTCTCAGTTATGAAGTGACATTCTTCTTAGACTGGAGTTTCTGTTTTTTTATCAGAAACTAAATGGACAGGAATCATTCCCTGAAAAAAACAACCTAAGGGGAGATTTACGAATATCAAGGAAACAAACAAGCAAACAAATAAACAAGTACCTGTAAGAAATGTGCAAACCCCAAACTTGGCTGGAAAAAGTGATATGTTTCTAAAAATAGAAAAGATTAAGCTCCTTTCTTTTGTAGCTTTCTACTGTTTGTCTCTGCTTCCTGACTAGAATCTACTTGGACTTCCTCAAAATATATTGAAGGAATTAAGTTTATTTCAAATGTGTCTTCAGATTTGGGAAGTTGCTGAAGAAGCTATGGAATAATACATCTACAATAATTACAACAGTGAGAGGAAGGTCTTTTCTGGAAACAGCCTCTGTTTTATATTTAAGCTACTAAGACTGTTGAACTACTCAGACTGCTGAACCTGTGGTTTTGGAAATAGGAACGCACAGCAGTATTAATGTGCCTATTCCCAATTCCATCTTCACCCCTAGGAAATTCAGTGCAAATTTTAAAATATTTAATGAATACATGGTTATTTTGAGATGTTCTTTGTGTCTTTCTACTTCAATAAAGGACAGACTTTGTTTCATATACTGCATTTTTCTGGTATCTATATTTGTTAGGTATCTATAGTGAATTTAACAATGTATGTTATCCTCACTATAAAGCACAAAAACATGAAAATTTCTCAAATGGAATAGAATGGTATTTTTAGCAAGGTATTTAAAATGTACCTGTCTTATATTTTTTATGGTTACAAAGGGTTAAAATGCCTGCAAAGAGTTACATTGTATAGGTTTTTATTTTTCATTAATATGCATTGAGTAGGTGTTGAAAATTTCAGGTGTAAAGGTTTCCAAAGTGTGTAATTTTATTTTTTTTTAAAATTACACTAGGAAATTTTCCCTATAGTATAAGGCAGAAAAAGAAAAGTAATATTTATCCTTTTAAAGAAGTAAACTCATGTTATTACGAACAATCACAAATAATCTTCCGAATCTCTCATAGAGCTTTAAAAAGAGGAAAAGTTTCACTGGGTATAGATGAGAGCTAGAAAGTTTGCAATTAAACCTCAATTTGTTCTCTAAGAGGCTGCATTATAAATTTCTGATAAAATGGATGGCTGTATTTGCTGGGTTTATCTTCTCCAGTCTCTACTTTCTGTTCTGTGAGGTAGATGTTCCCTAAATATTTTATAACAGTTCAGTCTTTCCTCTACCCATTTTATTGTTGAAATTACATTTAATCTCCATATAAATTAAAACATAAAGATAATGAACCATACAAAATGGTCAACTTTTGCTTTTATCTTTTATCTTGATTCAATCACTTTTTTTTGTTCTTATTTGTATTGCATCCCAAGGGTGTTTTTCACAATAATAATTTCTGCCCGTTTTCACACTCTAATTTTCAATAGTACAGCAGGGGAAAATGTAAACATTGTATTTAGGTTTTGGCAACAGAAAATAATTACAGGACATGTCATAAGTTAAGTGTAGGAAAATATGACAGTGGTGCCACAAAAATAAGATTGTTGGTTTGCTGTTTTTTTGGAATTTGTTTTTTTTTTTTGTTGTGGGTTTTGGTCTTATTGCTGTTGCTGGGGTTTTTCCTCACAGATGTTATTGAAATACAGGATTCAGTTAAACAAACTTTCAACTAGCTGGTTCATCTGCTGGTTGCGGTCTAACCATGAGTGTGTGAAAGTTAGTCAAAAACAACAGCTTCATGAATCAGGTGACAGCATTTGTGCTGCTGTCACTTTCCTAGGGACAGATAAACAAGCTAAAAATAAACTCTTCTCTACCTTTCCTACAATGAGGGAGGAAGGCTCTAAACTGCTTCACCCCACAGATACCAGAAAGACAGAAAGTTCAACACTGTCCTGGGAGAGGCCACATTTTATTCAGGTTATTTCCACAGTCCTTCTCCAGCTGCTGAGATTTGGACCTCAGTTATCCAGGATGTGTCAGGAGATGAATTTGGAAATTACTTAGAAAGCCAAACTTAAATGTAAAATATCTAGGCCTGGTCACCAACAGTAGAATTTGAGAGTCCCAAGAGAATGGATTTCTCATTTATGTTTTTTTTTTTTTTTTAACTTTTTGAAAAGAAACTACTTATGAACAATATCCCCATATATTTTTTTAAATATATATTTAAGTGAGCTAGAAGACTGCTTCCTATCTCTGGTGCCCAGAAGAAAAGTCTGGTATGGAAATAGCAGTCTGCATTCTTCATTCAGAGAAATTAAAAATACAGGAGGAAGGCAGCAAACTTAGCGAAATGAAACCTTCAGAAAATGTATTCAGCAGTGTTTGATTTCTGTTTGGCATGACACTGAAATGTGTTTTTCTGAAGTGCTGTGGTGCCTTAACAGAGGTTGCAGAACACTTGCAACTAGGCTATGTTCTCCTTTTCAAGCAGAATCTCTCTGTCACTAAGTAAGGATGATACACGAACAGCAAATGGGTTTTTGAATGTAGAATGTAGAAATTGTAGAATGGTTTGGGTTGGATATTAGAAAGAAACGCTTTACAGGGAGAGTAATCAGGCATTGGAATGGCCTGCCTAGAGAAGTGGTAGATTCACTGTCCCTGGAAGTTTTTAAACTGAGATTGGATGTGGCACTTAGTGCCATGATCTAGTAAACAGAGTGGTGTTGGTTCAAGGGTTGGACTCGATCTCGCAGGTCTTTTCCAACCCAATTGATTCTATGATTCTATCTATTCCCTGTAACTTTGCAGTCATATCTCAACTACTCCCAAACAAAACCCAAACTCTTCTTGAGGTCCACACAGACATTGCATGGCTAACATTTTGTTTCACAGCAGGAAAGCCAGGATCATTTGCAGGAACAGAGCCTGTAAAACCAACTATGGGAGTATAGCTGAAGATTTGCCAGGTGTTTGTGTCTGTTGGGCAATTTGGCTCCAGATCTGAAGACTGCAACTAACAGAAAGTAGGAAGGGCACCAAGGAGGTGACTACAGCCCTGGAGGAAACAGAACTGAAGCTTCTGTGTTTGTGTCTTACAAGTATGGGTCATGTCAGTGTCACAATGAGAGATCCTTTGAAGAGCCCCAGTACTGAGCTAAGACACATGGGCACCTGCAGCTTCCACAAATATTCCAGCCAGCAGCATGACATGGACAGGTTCCTCTCAAACTATGTAAAACAAAGCAAGATTACTTAGAATAACACAATTATTAGCATATGCCATTTAATTTTCTACATTGTAAAACACAGATTGTTTACATGTCACTTAAACATGAATTAAAAAAGAATCTGGGTTGGTATTTTTTGCCCCTTCTGCTGAGATGCACATAAGCATTTTAGTAAAAAAATCCGAGGGTCAGGTGTATTGCTTTGCCATAGTGTGTTGGGGTTTTTTACATCTCCAATAAAATATATATCTTTTTTTGGTCATAGTGCACGCTAGTAAAAGGAATCTGATGAGGCAGAACTGAGGGAGGCTCCTTTTTTTTTTTTTTTTTTTTTTTTTTATCTTGGCATGGATGATGCATAGCAGCTCATGTGCAACTCTTTGGGAGGTAAAGGAGACTGTATGCTCCCTGGGAAGAGCTGCGTCTCATCACAGTGATAAAATTACATTCAAATTTGACTATTCTCCTTTTTTAAGCTCTATTTTGCCCTTGATATTCTTATTTGGAAGGCAAAAGCAATCACAGGTGTACTCTTTTAGCTTGAATTTGTGGATTTCCTGCCAATGTCTTGTAGGTTAAGAGCAGTTCACAAAGCAGTGAATGAGAAACTCTGGGTTAGCAGCAAACACAATGTAAAGAAAATTGATTTACAGCCTTTTCACTGCAGCTTAGATGTTATGTGACCATGGTCCAGTCTTTCCATCTCCCTTTGCATCTATTTCCTTTAATTTTGTCCTCTCTCCTTCTTGTTTATACAGTTAGTAAGCTGCTTATGGCTCCCACTCTGGTTCTATGATGCAGAACAGGATTCACCTCTGATCTCAATCAGGACACTTGAGTACCACTCTAGCACGCAGAGCAGTGTGTGTCACTTGTAAGATGAAGTGTATAGTTTTGCAGTCTAGCCTGGTAGTAGCTGGCATAATAAAGAAAAATGGCCATACTCTCTCCAGCAAATGGTTTTTAGCACTAGCACAGAAGGTGACAAGTAATCCAGACAGGCATTAGTATGGGCAGTCTGTAAGTGACGGACAGCAGTGAAGTTTCAGTAGTGCCATAATAATTTTATGAAAGCCATTATGATGTATTATGGTATTGATCTGCATTGAAAAAACCAGCAAGATTCTTTAATAGAATGGCATCGCTATATTTTTATTCACATTGCTAACAAATAGTTCCACGATACTTCCCAAATGTAACCTTTCTCTTTTTACCAGTGATTATGGATAGAGATAGATGATTTTTATGCATCTTCAACAATGATTTTACTCTGTGTAAGGAGACAGACGCAGAAATATTTTTAAAGGGTTGAGTGCCAATAGATATCTGTAATGAAACCATGATCATTTGAAACTACTTGTGTTCTTTTCAATATGGTAAGAATTTTGTTTTGTGCTAGGAATACAGGAGGGAAGTCTCTGGTAATTCAGATAGGTTAGTCATTCAGGGGGTAAATCCACAGAAAACATAAAGTAGAATGAATAAAAGTTGATTCCATCAGGTATGAAGAAATTCAAAGCCTTTCTTCAGCAGCTGACTCTTACTTCAGAATTTTGAAAAATTCCAGTTCACTTCATGTCCACTATAATTTTTGGTCATTGTGTTTCTTGGGGGAGGACAGGGAGAAAATGAATGGCTTCAGGGCAAATCCATGCAAAAGAAAGCAGTACTCTCAGAGGTACTCACACTTTGCCACACTTAGACTGGAGCATAGTAGTAATAAAGCTCAATAATGTCCAAAAAAATATCAGAGTCAAAGAAAAAATGATGCTCCTTTGACCAATGTAACAGATCAAAGCTCAACAAAGACACTTCAGAGATAAATATATATTCAAGGTGGTTAAATGTGCCTTGTGAATCAATAGGTATTTAACATGGAATTCAATATAACATCTTGGATCTAGTGTTAGGGAAAAAAAAGAAAAAAAAAAAAGATTTGCAGCTACTTTAAGATTCCATTTCAAGGTTTTATGTATATTGTTTTTAAATTCTTCCTCGGGGATGAGGGCTGTATTTGGTAAGGCTCATGCCTTCATGGATATGGCATTCAAGAGAGAGAAAACACGGTAAATAAATTAGTGGGTTATTATAGAGTTTGTGTTCTTCTATGGAGTTTAGATGAGTTGAGTGAATATTCTACCTTCTAGTGTTCATAACAACATTTACTTACTTGTCTGTTTTTATATAAAATGGAATTTGTGTGTTTTTTCCTCTCTTCAGCATTACCTCACCCAAATTCAGGAAAATTTCTTTGGCTGTTGAGACATGTACATTTGGACATAGTGAGAGAGATATTTCAGACTGTCCCATTAGTCAGGGCAGCACATTGCTGTACTGCCTTGGAAGCAAATCAGTGACAAACACAGCAATGGACATCACGGTAAATTCACTTACTGTCTATTTTCTCCAGGGAGGGCATTACTTCTAGTAGCAAATGATTTCTTCCTCCATGTTTACTCATTTCTGGTATCTGACACAATAAAAGGAAAAGAATTTTTTGTGTATTTCTCAATAACATTTCTTTATTTCCCTCTTGTGCAAATGGGAAGAACAGGAGTGCCTCCAAAGAGATTTCTCTACATATTTTCTGTCCTATATTATGGCTTGCAGATAACTAAACCAGCAAGGAATTAAAAGCCTTCTGTATGTCTTTACTCCCCAGTGTATGTGGAAGACAAGAGAGAATATTGACTTTAAAAGATAACAATGCTGTATACATTTTCTAAACCACCTAGAGGATTCCACAGCAGACACGTACTGAAGATTAATGCAGAAATAAAACCGCTAGAATGTCTTAAATTCTTTACATTAAGAAGTTATAATTTAAATCTAACCCTAAGGATCTTGCCCCTAGACGTGGCTATAGAATTTTTAAAGGAAGAACTATACTGAAAAAACAGTAGATGATATTCCTTATTCCTTTTAGTTTTTAAAGCTTGGTTTACTACAGTTCTAATGCAGTACCTGTTGTGTGTTTTCATTTTACAGTACAAGAGCTGCAAGATAACAGACTATCAGTAAATCCCAGGGATTTTATGGGAATACATTATTTTTACAGTATTGTGTTTTTAATGTATGATACTTTTTTTTTCTCTAATATTTTTCTCACAGATGATCATATACTGTTACACCTAATAAATAATTGTGTGGTGTTTAAAAATGAGACAGTGGGTAATTATTACCTCTTGAATACTTTAGAGCTCATTAATTGTAAACAGTCCTGTATAGCAAAGCTAAAAGAAACATTTTTTGACTGATGTCCAGCTGACAGCTCTGGAGAATTATTTCTAGGTGTAAAGGCAACATAAAAGGATGTCTCGGTTTGGAAGTAATACATTATTCTTTTTGCTATCATACGAAAACCAGTTCTTCCCTCCTCACTCACTGCACCACAGTTTTTTATGCATTCAAATGCTTTTGAAAGTCTTGAGCTAGCTTTTCTTCCTGCTGCTATTGCACAAGTTATTGTCTCTAGTTAACACTTTCTTTCTCTATTGGTATACCATGAAAAAGAATAATGAAATCTAACAGGAGTATGACACCATGATGAGTTTAAGTACTCTGCAATGAGGCTGCATAAAACTTTCTTTAAGTGGGAATACAATATCTTTGTTGCACTAAATGATGGTCTGGGCTCAAACTGTCAGACTGGGAACAGAGCTGTCTGTTGCTTTTCTATAAATTTGGTGGGTACTCTGTAGGTGATTAGCTGGAGGGTACTAAGAAATACTTTTAATGTGATTTTGCACATACAAGCACTACAACTCCCTGACAGTTACGAATAACAAATAGAAACATTCCACCTCAGCATATTGTACTTACCTTTTGCACATTAAATGAGAAAAGATTTACAACTCTGTATACAAGCAGTTGTACAGGAAGGAAAGCATCGCACAAATGTATCTCCCATAGGAAACATGAAAGTTTTTTCCCCCTTTATTTTAAGGCAATACTCCTTGAATGTTCAAAACTCTTCCCAAAGGAGTAACCTTTGACTAAAATCATGATACTTGTATATAAAACTCTGTCCTTAGGACAGTTAAAATAATCACAGGCACAATGTTCATGATGGCATACATTTTCTTTTATAGAGTCATTAGAATTTTACTTTAGGTTAACTTCAAGTAATACAATAAAGCAAAGTAAAGACTGGTTTAACTGGGGCAGAAGATGCAGGTGTTGACATAGTCATGATGCCATCAGGTCAAATGGTGTACTGATACATGGAGTAAAACCAGTTCTATTACCTTGTACCTGCCATCCACACTGACCTGTGCTAAACATCTTTTTGTTCTCATTTTAAATATTTGCTACGCTCAGTCTAGGATGATTGCCAGTAATTTGTTTAACAATTTAGGCTGATGCTGACTGCAGAGTAAGTAGGGAAATAAAGACACATATCTCTCTGAAAAAAATCGATGGCTGTTTCATCACCCTTCCCCAGGGTGGGAGCTGACAGTTCAAGCCACTACATGTTTCTCACGCTTTATACCAGTGTCTTATAATGCAAAGAGAAGGTACATTGTGTTTTTCTAGAGCAGAGATGTGGAAGTTTGGGTTGGCTCCCTACCAAACCCAGCTGTTGACCGCACAGATTCCCGCCCACCTCCCGAAAGATTAAAAAAAAGTACCAAAATAAAATTGTAATAAAAGTATATATATATTTACATATATTACACTTATATACAATTAAACACTATGTATATAAGCAACAAGAATCCCAAACAACCCCAAAAGGGAAAAGGGGGAAAAAGGGGGAAAGGGAAGAGGGACAAAAATGGATAAAATCAAACCAAAACAGATACACTCATACTCAAAAACTCAGGGAAAAGCTCAATAAAGTAACAAACACAATAAATTCTCATCAAACTTCCCTCAAGGAAACAGCAGAAATCTCCAACCTCCACACAACTGAGACAACAGCTCTCAGATAGGGTTTAACTCTTATGGATAAGAGAGAGGTCAACACTGAGACCTGCTGTCCTCCAAGCACAAGAAAGGAAGAGAGGGAGGAAACCTTCCTCCTCATCTTATATACACCTGATTACTTGAAGGAATGGTGTGGAATGCTTCCTTAGTTATAACCCTGTTACCAGGGAAGGCCTAAATCAAAACCAAGAAAACTAAACCACCACAAGAGAAAATCACCTTGCAAGGCTATTCAGAATTGGGAATGTGAAAAAAAAGCCACCCAAGCAAAGATTTTTGGAGGATCTGCAATTACTTCTCTCATTCTGCTAACCTTGCCAGTCTACTTGCCAAGGTAATGCTTTTAAGTGTAGGCAGAAAATTTGCTGTTTGTCTTGTTGCATTTCCTGGCAATTTCACTGGGAGGTGCAGTAATCCCAACACTGGAAACTGGGAGCTGGATCAGCTGAGCTATTGATCCTATATGGCATACATATCTGTACACTTCCTATGGATTCCTGCCTTTGTAGCAATAACTTCCAAACTTTTTTATGGGCCTGGATATGCTTACTTGAAGTGTGTATGATATAAATTAAAAATTAGAGACATGGAAAAGACTTAGTTGACATGGAGAAGACTTCATAAGAAAAGTGGGAGTGAACATGACTATGTTTTTTAGGCATTTGCATGGTTATTCTCTATTAAAAGAAAAAAAGAAACAGACAAAAATTACTGAGTTGCCTATTTGACTTTTGTATCTGTAATGATATTTTGGATCAAAATAAAGCAAAACCTCAGTCCCAGCTCAAAA
Source organism: Anabacerthia variegaticeps (assembly GCA_035583185.1). Taxonomy (NCBI): domain Eukaryota; kingdom Metazoa; phylum Chordata; class Aves; order Passeriformes; family Furnariidae; genus Anabacerthia; species Anabacerthia variegaticeps. The sequence goes on along the minus strand of JAWWEW010000001.1, from coordinate 14,695,897 downwards.
TCTTTGAGATTGTACTAATTAATGCTCTTTTCCATTATTATGTGTACTACTACAAAGGAAGTAAATTACATAACAAGATCAAATGAATGGATATTCTGAGATTTTTTTCCTGTCAAAACCATTTTTTTTGCTGCATTTTATCAAGAATTTCCACTGGAATCTCTGACCCATATTTTTCTTTTCTGTCCTGCTGAGTCTTTATTTCATGCTTGGATTGTCTTTTCTTATATGACACTACCATACCTTTAGAAGATATACAGCCTTACTCTGGTTATTTGTAACACTGCTGTTAAGGTGATCTTCTACTGCTCTAATCATTGTGCAACTACACTGCACTTCCTTTTCAAGGTCAGGTTGCTTTGATCTTTGTACAGGAACTGGTATTTGGTACACCACACTTGTGACTTAGAATTCAGTCCTGGAAATCCACCTGAAAAGGTGGGATGCCAGGACCGAGCTTCGATTCTTCAGCCAGTACTTCTGTATTTGATACAGAAATAGGAGTATCCCCACTGAAAATATCTACCAGGCAAAGAAATTCTCTTTGCAGTTAAATTTGTCTTCCAAATTTTATCAGGGCTTGAAGCCATTGAAAATGAATTGGCTTTGGTTGTGCAGGTTTTTTTGGTACTTTTTGGTAGGTTTGTTTTGGTTTGATTTTTTTTTTTTTAATTTTGTTTTCTTGTAGTTTTTTCTCTGCCTCTGTCTTTTTTTTTTTTGTGTGTGTGTGTGTGTGTGTGTGTGTTTTATTGTCTCTTGGGGGGGATTTCTTGTGGGGTTTCTTGGTGGATTTTTTGTTACATGGTTGGTTGGTTTGGGTTTTTTTTAATCACTTAATGTCCTTAATCTCTAAATCCTTGTATTCTAAGAGGAACTTGTTGCTCCCCTGTACCCTGTGGAAGAATCGCTAGTTATCAAGACAACTTACCCAAGGGCTGTTTTCAACCACTTTGACTTCCTTCAAAAAGCAAATTCCTTTTAGGGTCAGTAATTCGAACCCTCAGTATTCAAGTTGTTCTTTCTTTGTTTCCCCATCCTTTTTTCCCCTTTGCTTCTCTCTTGGTTCTAACCTGTGGGTAAGGATCTCGCAGGTTTCTTTGTCACCTTCGGAGTCTTATTATGAAAGTGAAGGTATTTCTTTTCATCTGCCAGTGTCAACAGCAGTTGCTTTTCAAAATTTCTTCTAGAGGCCAATGATAAGCTTTTCCTTCCCTGAAGTGAAAAATCAAAGACTGTTATACAACTAACCTGTTCTCTTATTATGTGAACTATCCACTTACCACTATTCAAAATTTTTGTATTGCACAATGTGACATGCAATGTGATAATGCAGAGAGGTTCATCTTCTTACCCAAAGAACCTTGTAAAATGCTTATCCTAATGCCTTTTTGGGAAATGATAAATGTCATCAAATAAGATAATATGGAAAAATATTGCAACTTATTTTCTTTTAAAAACGCATGTCCAGTTTTTTCCACTATGCATCTCCAACCCTCCATGTAGTTTTAATTGGTGATGCAAAATTCTGCAGTCCACAGGTGCTGTAATCTATATTTCTACAGCTATACTGTTTGACTGAGGGGAAGTGACCCATTTAAGAAATAGAAAACAAATGGAGAAAAACATTAAAATAATTTCAGCAAACCTTTCCAGTGAAACATTTTGTAACGTTTTGCTTCATGATTAATGTCAAGTTCAGAAGTGGTTATTTTAACATATCCTAAATGAAACTCAGAAAATCTGTCTATTTTATATACATAAATGGCTTCTAGTACAGCTCTTCAGGTAAAGCAATTTAGATATCATTTAGTTCACTCATTCAAATGCATGGGAAATTTTGAAAATAATTTCCTGAAGCTTTTTCTGTTTCCACACTGCTTTCTATATTTTTGTCTCTCCTTTTGGTGGCCTGCCCAAAGTAGGTTGATTTATTAATTTGTGTGTGAAAAAGATGAGAAAAAAAGCTTTTTACTTTACATCTCTTCAGTAGCTTGAACTTAAAGTCTCACAGAAAGACATTTGTGACTCGATGTGACCCTGTGAGAACAAGACCTCTTATAGAAGCTCTGATTTCAGCTTTATGGAGAAACCTAACAAAGGGCTCATCCAAACCCATACTTCTATTTATCACATAATATGTGACTAAATGTGTGAGCATATGTGAACACAGACAACCCTTCATGTTGTTCATGTGACAATGAAAGAAGAGGATGCAGAGCCCTGCTGTATAGATGAAATGATATGTTATGGGTATGATAAAGATATGATATATGATATAGGTAGATGTATAGGCTGCTGAAATGTTGCTGTGTGACCTCTGTGTGGTTGTTGCCAGGTGTGACAGAGGCACTTGGTACAGGCAGATCACAGACCAGCCCTGTCACTACATGGCAGAGATATCTGGAAAGTTATTTAGTCTACAATTCTCAACACCAGCTTGAAATCAGTGACCTAAAAGATTGCAGTACAGAGAGCTGTTATGGTCTGCTGTGCACTAAATGTAGCTGCAAAATTCATGACATTCACAATTACATAAATAAGGATGTGTTTAAATTAAGTGACTTTTAACAAGATAAAAAAATTCCCTATTTTTTTCAGAGTGGAAAAATGAATTCTTCTAGATTAAGACAATTATTTGAAAAGTTATAACAATTTTAGCATTATATGAGCTGAAGAATTCCTTGCAACAGGGTATTTTTTCTTTTGGTTGCCTTGAAAAGAGGCTTGATTTTAGCTAAAGTATTTTAACTTATTCCGTTATTAAATTGCCTTTTAATAAACAACATTTTCTGTGTTGGACTGTTTATCAGCTAATAATCTGAAAAGACTTTCTAATTTTAATTTGTCTTGCAGTTGTTCTTGCAATCTCAAGAAACATTTGATGGATATAACCATGTTGAGTTTATGGTTGGACTAGAAGATCTTAAGACCCTTGTCCAACCTAAATGATTCTATGATTCTAATAAATATATTCTTAATTAGTAAATAAAATGTTTGTCTAGTTGGAAAATGGTTTTATTTTCCTAGACTTTTCCCTGAAAAATAAAAATTTTCCTATGGTTTTTAAAAAGTTTTTTTTTTTAAACTGAAGAATAGAAATTGCCAAACATTTTGTTAAGGTGATTATGAAAGATAAAAACAATAAAGAAAGAAAGAAAACAGGCATAATGGCTTGTTACTTTAAAGATTTGAAATACAGATAGTGCGGATATCCCTTTTCTCCTGCTGAAGTGATCAAGAGCAAATGGCAGTCTTCCCAACTTTACTTTTGAAAGAGATTTTACAGGATTAGAATGCTTCTAAAATAAAGGCACTGAAGAACACGAAATGTTCATGATTAGCAGTAGCTGGGTTCCCCAAATAGACTAATTTTTCCATGACATGATACCTCTTGCTGAACAAAGACTGAAGAGAGATTAAGTGACTTATGTATGCCTGGAGGCTGAATACTGTTTGATCAGTTACCAGAAGTTAACTTTTTCAGGCTCTGATTTCTTTTATATGATCTATTATAATAAAAAGGTTTTCTGTGAAGTTTAGTTCAATCACTGAATTATTGCAGTGCCTGTGAAAGGGTAATCTTTTCAATTTGCAGGCACACACAGCAAGTACATGCACAGGTAAGTAAAAGACCATCTTTTCTAAATAAATGCTTATAGGAGAAAGTAAAAGAAAGTAGCATGATAGACAGGCCTAATCATTCAGAACAAAAGTCCTCTATTCTGCAAAGACCTGCAGTTTCACAAGAAACCAGCATAGGAGAATTCCTGTAATAAACTGGTCACCATGTCGCTGTCATATATTTTTCTTCACGACTTCATACTTTCCTTCATGAAACAAAGGAGCAACTCACTGAGATGCTGTGAAGAAATAGTTGTGCTCCTAGGAGAACCTATAGGTTTCTTTATTTCTTTGCATGTACTGTTGAAATGTGTGGGTGCCAGAAGGTGTGTTCTTACAGTGTTAAAAATGTGCAGCAGCTCAAGTCCTAAACTACTATAGCCATGTTAGCACAGTACTACAAAACCTGAGCTCAGTAGTCTTGGCCTAGTTCAGAACCTAATTCTTCATACATGGTCACACTGATCCAGCACATTTTATATTTGCACAAAATTTACGGGCTTGTATATCTGTACTATCCTTCTATCCTTCTTTCTGATTTCATTTGTGGAGAGATGTTGGCACACAGTGGTGCATATGATTGAAATTACTATTCATATATGGAAAATATTTTAATTACACTTAAAATTACTTGTATCTATTGTGCTAATGAAAAATAATTCAAATATAGGTTTGGGCAAGCCTCTGATTCTCATTTTGTTCAGACAGATGATCTGAGTATCTCTGCACGTGCAGTCAGCACATCCTGGGGTGGAACATGACTATTGTCTTCTGAGTTTTCTGTTCTTTTGTGGCTGAGGTGCAGATATTGCAGATATCTGCACTGAAAAAAAAGTTTGGAGAGACACTGCTATGCCCAGCATTCAGTTTCATTCTTTTGTCTTCTGTGTGGAAAGCTGTGCTTTCTCCAGACCCTTCCACACACAAAGCAATAAAGGATGATGTTGACAAACAGGAGCTGTGCTGAGGAATGAAAGCACCATCCAGAAGGCAGAAATAGCTTCACGTTGACAGAAAAATAGCAAGTCTCCTTGCACTAAAGGAAACATTGATCATAAGTGGCTTCTATTGATCCCCTTCTGATGCCAAGAAGCCCACAAGCTCACAGAGCTGAAATAAATATATACTTTACTGCACCTAAACTTCATGTAGCTTAAATGATGATTTGCATTTGGTTACAGTTTGAGTGCTTCTAAGGGCCATCCCTCTGCACAGTGCCTGTGCATTGCAGGTCTGCCTGCCCTCTGGCCAGGTGAACTTACTCTTTTCTTAGTTTCCTGGATATTTAGGATCCTAGCAGCACTGAACTGAAGAAGAAGGTAGAGAATAACTCACTGAGCTCACTGATACAATCAACTTGAATAGTCAGGATTTATTTATACGATGCCTTATGTCTTCCAGGGTCTTCATCTACTTGACCCCCATGATGTATTCTGGAGAATACCATAATACCAAGAAAAATATGGATGTCAGAACTTCTCATCCTGATCTTTTATAATGAAAGACCACTGATACACAGCTTTGAGTCTGTGAAAATGGAGAGATTAAAGAGCTAGTTAAGAGAAAAGGAATTTCTGTTTTGATGTGGAATTAGGCTGCAGATGTCAGACTCACCTTTGCCCTCCTGAAGATACAGCCCTTCACCTACCTACATGAGATTTCTTTCTGCACTTATTATCCAGATGTTGATAACTCTCTCAGCTGAGGTCACTGGGATAAAGATGAAAAGAATCAGAATAGGATTCCACTATGAATTAGAATCCAATATGTGAAGAAAGACTTTGCTCTACCCTCCTTGGCATAATGGAGTAGTAGCAATGTGTCTGTGTCACCGATATTCCCATTTGAGTTGTTCCACTGGACACTGAAAATGGTACAACACAACATTGCTGTTTCAAAATAGAGTCATTCTTATTTACCTGTGGCTACGGCTGTGACCTTGAGCAACAATAATCATTTTCCTTATATGTCCACTCCCAAAGAGCTTTCCAGGCTCCCTCAATTGTTAAAAACAAACCAGGATTCTGCTGAGTCTCAAAAGACCTTTCTAGAAACAGGGACACGTGATCAGAGTACAGAACCTTTGGTAAACAGGAGTGGCACTGTGTGATGAAAAGGGCTTGTCCCAATAACAGAACACCACATGTGGATATGAACTACAGCTATGTAGGCTTTACTCTTTTTTTTTTTTTTAATGTGTGAAAATAAGCAATGCTTTTGAAGACGACTTTACTCCTGCTGACAATGTGCTTTCATGTGAGCAGACTCTATTTGACACTCCATGGGTATGTGTAAATTGAAGGAACCAGGAGTACTTTGCCATTCTCAAAATGGATCTGCACACTTGCTGTTTATGACTTGCAAGGCAGGATCAGACCTGTGTGTGTACACATACTCATTCCTTCAGGAGCAAAGCAGGCAGGGAGCATGGTTCAGGCTAAAAGATTCAATTTGTTTCATGTTCAGAGAGATGTCTCATCTAAGAGTCCAAGACACTGCATAACAGCATGGAGCAGACCCTGTTATGACTGGAATGACCTCTACCTGCACTTTCCTTGGAGGTTAGAAGTTGCAGAATTTTTTTTTTTTTTTACAAGCAAATTTGGAATCTGAAATGATAGTGAAGCACCCCCTACACCATCACCCCCAAAATGCCCCAAACTGAACCATGATTTTTTCCAGATTGGTTGGTTAAGGGAATATAAAAGGTTAACTGGGTTGAGTTCCTGAGGCAGCTGTCATAATAGGTATGTATCTTCAAGTTAAAACTCTGTCTTCTTGACTAAAGATGTCCTAGCCAACATATGGCTGAGTGGCTACACATCATCATCACCCTAGAAAGTCAGTAAGGCATTTGTGCTAGAAATGCTCTCACAGAAGGGGAAACAGCAAGGGTATGTTATTTTGGAACAACTGGTGCAGCATGCCCTTCAGAATTAGGGAGAGCTCAAGCTTTGCTGCTCCAGGTCACTCCTCCCAAGGTGTCACAACAGATGTTTTGTTACTCAGCAGCTTAATAAAATGTTGAGAGGACAATTGTTCTTTGCATTGCCTTCCCTAGCTTTGAAATCAAACCAATTTTAGAAAAGGGAGGCTGAAATTCTGCAACAAGGCAAAACAGCTGTCACATTGAAGAACTAACAACAAATCAAGTAAAATGCTTCCACATCCTCACCAGTACCAATATGACTGCTAAGGAAACTTATGTAGAGCAGCCATTGAACTAAATTTTGCTAATTCATTCAGCAAAAATGCTTTATTCTTGGTCAGGGTGGGTTTCTGTGGCTGGTAGCATGACAAAGGGGCTGATGGAAGACAGATGTGTTGACAGAAGGACTGTATCAGCTATTCGAAAATGTTGTTTTCACGTTTTGGAGGACAGAATCCTCAAACAGCTTCAGTGTTTATGGACAATTTACAGACAAATGAAGCTTAGATCATCAAACCAGAGAACAGAACTAATACTGAGCATCTTCAAAGAAGTCATACAGTATAATAATGAAAATAAAAGCTTCAGATTCCTTCAAATATGAAGCAGGCACTAGCATCCAGTCACAGAAACTCACTTCTCAACTGGGTGCCCAGAAAAGGTTTTAATATGAGTAAACAGTCCACTAAGATATACAAATAAATTGAAAATGTTCATTATTAGCTGGGGAAGAATTAGAAATACATAATAAAAGCAATTATAATTATCACAATGCAGTATTCATCCCCCAAAAAAGTTTTTAATGATTTTTACTTTTCTACTTATTCAAAGTAATCCTGACATATTCCACTGCAGGGAGTATAGGAGATGTTTTGACTTTGTAGGCATTAGCTTAGCCTTCTAATCAGTGCAATGGTTTTGGAATTATTCTATTCAGGGGAAAAAAAATATTGAAAAAATTGTTTATTTTTAGTCTGTTCCAGTTAGTTTGTTTAGATGCATTTTGGAGTCAATCAGAAATAGAAAGCTCCTTTCTGAAACTTGATAAGCTTCTACCATAACAGAGAATTAATAGGATTCTCTTACTTGTGATCTTCACTGACAATGTTCAACACATTTTAGTTGCAAGCAGACAAAGTGGTATGTCTGCAAAGCTTTTCCTCTATACATCTGCTCAAAAGCCAACAAAATGATGGGTTGATTAACAGAAACTGTTGAAATTGCTTTTGTGCTTTGTGTGCTGCTGAAGCAGAGGGGAGGGGGCCGAGTTCAGAGCAAGCAATTGTAAGGGTATAGCTTTATGCCTGGAATACCATTTAAACTACAAATGTTTACTAGAGCATCTGATCTGAAGACCTGGATGGGACAAGCCCTAGAATTTCTTAAAGTTATTTATTAAGTCCAAAATTTATTAAAGGTTAGACCCTCCTTAAAGGCTTATTCACATGAGTAGGTAGGTGCATGTATACTGAATCCAGTGAAGATCTTTGTGTGTCAGATTATTTCGGGGGAGAAGTTTTGAAACTCTCTATCCACCAACGTACTGCACCCTACTGAGGTACCCACTCTTGGGTACCTGCTGTTGATGCACTCTGAATATTTGGTAGTTTTATTTTGGTCTGGCTCCCTGAAATTCACAAGATATTGTCTCACTGAACATAACTGACCATTTACCAACATTACAGAAACTAATTCAGCTGAAGTATGAATGTGTTCACCTTACTGTATCTTTCTTTCTTCTAGTTTATTCATATTTATGTTATTAATAGATGTCACAGTTTTTTTATTTTTTAACTGCTGACATTCCCATATGCATTTTGAAAAAAAGCATATAGCCTTAATTTGAAATCTTTTGTATAAGTTAGTACATGAAATGCAGTGCATTTGTGCACAATGGTCACAGACAATGCTTTCATTGTCAGAGAGAAATAATTCACAGAGCATTTAAAAGACTCAGAAGCAGAGAAATAATCCGGAGTTAAATTCCTGGGAAACAAATTATTCTATTCTTACTAGCCTTGAATTGTTTCCTGACTCTGGTGTTAAAACGTTGCTCATTATGACAAAGGTATTAGAGCATCTGACCATACAATTATTTTTTTGCAAAATTTTAATCATAACACTTGTTCTATTTCAAAATACAGCAAACTCTGAACATAATAGTTTATTTCTTGCTTGATTTTAATTGGAATTGTATTATGCCATTGGCTTCTATAAAATTGAAATATAGCTTCCCTCCTTCCTTCCCCTCCCCTTCAAACAATTGTATTGCACAGCTTGTTAAAGACTATCCTGAAAACCAGCAAAATTTACTTTTTCTAAGGTTCCTGTCATGGTTTCACCCCAGCCAGCAGGCAAGACTCATACAGTCTCTTGCTCACTCCCCCATCTGCAGGATTGAGGAGAGAATTAGAAGGGCAAAAGCTATAAGGCTCACAGGTTGAGATAAAGAGAGTTTAATAGGGAAAGGAAAAGACACACACAGAAACAAAACAAACCCATGAATTAATTGATTTTTCCATGGGCAAGCTGGTGTTCAGCCATCTCCAGGAAAGCAGGGCCCCATCACATGCAACAGTTACTTGGGGAGACAAATGTCATCACTCCAAATGTGTCCCTCCTCTTCCTCCTTCTTCCCCCCCAGCTTTATACACTGAGCATGATGTTGTACGGTCAGGAATATCCATTTGGTCATTTTGGATCACCTGTCTCAGTTGCATCTCCTCCCAACCTCCCATGTACCCCCAGCCCACTCACCAGACTGGCAGAATCAGAAGCAGGAAAGGCCTTGGCTCTGTATAAGCCCTGCTCACCAATAACAAAAACATCTGTGTATCATCAGCTCTGTGTTCAGCACAAATCCAAAACTTAGCTCAGTATTAGTCACTGTGAAGAAAATTGACTCTATTCCAGCTGAAACTAGCACAGTCCCCAAAGGCAAATTCATGTCTATGCAGTCCTTGAAGAGGGACCGTGTTTGGTAATACGTGGTGTTATGTGGTGTCCTGCTTTAGGGTGGAAACAGCTGGTCTCAGGATTCCAGCAGGATCCCAGCAAGAGATAGTGCCCTCTCGCTGAGGCAAGACATGGCCAGCCAGCTGTGCTTGCTGGGCTCCTCCAAACAGAGAGAAGCAGCTGCCTCCTGCAACTACAGAACACCCTTGACAGACACAAGCTCAACAGGCACCAGAAGGCCCTGCCTTTCCCATCAGGAATGTCATTCTTGACACCACACCTCTTTGCTGTTATATAGATGTGAAATCAGGCTTTGACTGTGCCTCTTTCTCCCCACGGATGTACTGCAACTGTTGTAGCTCCGCACACACTTCTTTTCCCCCTTCCCTCATTTCACCACACACCTTTCACTGTGCAATGAATAAATAACACTTGAAAGATTAATAGGAGACTAATTAGTTCTAAGTGTTAGAGCTTCAACGCATCACTTTCAGCTTAGTCGCTAAATCTTTCACAAACAAAAATGTTACATAATGAGATTATTAAGTTTATATTCAGTCGGTCCTAGTTATCATATTTTCTGACACAAAAAATTTAGGGATCTGGCTGTCATAACCATCAATAGGAAATGCTTTCATTTTAATTAATCCTGTTGCATCTTGTCTGCATCTGCATTTTTATTCTGTGGGGTACATGATCATTAAAGACATCTACATTGAAATTCATTGATGATTCTCCAAAACAGATTTTTAAATTTGACTAAATATAGTATTTTCCTGAAGAACAGAAATATTAAAATATACATCTGGCAATATGTTAGTGTACAAGTACTACTTATATCAATCTTTGCTTGAAGAATACTAAGACTCATGTGAGGAGAAAGGCATAAGAAATAGTATGCAGTGGTCAGGCAAGCTGTCTTGTTTGATTAATTAGCATATTTTATAAGCATCAGAAGAAGATCATTACAGCATAAAGCTATAGATCTACCAAAGTGCAAAGTATAGCATAAAACTGTGTGTCAAATTATATTTTTAGATCCCTTCTCATTCATCTAGACAAAAGCACTATGCTCTTCAATGGTACTTCAAAATACATATTTTCTTTGAGTGTGATTTGAAATCATTGAAGACAATTAAGTTACATAACCACCTACAGTAATGTGCTGTGAATTACATTCTTGATGAGATAGGAAATGTAATCATGTTAGGTATGTCAGGAAGATGAGAGGACAACACAAGTTTGCAGAAATTAAAAAAATAACAGGTCAACCACTATGATCACAACTTGTGGTGCAAACATGCCTACTTCTTGTAAAAAAGCATCTCACATCTTAACCACTAGCACTTTACCACTTTTTTCTTTCAAGTTACTTGACCAACAGTCACAAAATGATGCTGTTTATAGTATGTACATATTTATTTTTGACTGATCCCAATGGGATACTCACAGAAGCATGATAAATCACACCAGTGTATTTATTCATTAAGATTTTTAATTAACCATATTGTCATCATTTATTTACCATTCATTAATTAAATTAATGGGATTGACACATTCTGAAAGGCGTACACAATCTTAAATTAGACATTAAATGGCAATTAAAGATTATATATTACAATGGGCAAAATTCATACAACAAATGTTATGAAACTGAAGTAGCAAAAAATTAAACTGGTAAATCAAATTAATAGTATCTCACAGTGAAACATTTTATCTATACTAATCTCTGCTTCTCTGGAAGGTGATTTTATTATCAGCACAGGATATTAACTCTTAATAAATACATTATCAACCTGCTGATCAGGATTTATTTTGATCAAAATATGATACATTACATGGCATGGTCACAGGTATTTCTAAACTAAGAAACGTTGACAGATTCATTATGGAAAAAAAAAAGTCAAAATCTCCATCTGGATCATGATAAGTCATAGAAAAAAATTATTTTTAATTTTTTTTCGAAAAGGGGAGTCAATGTGAAACTTGCCCTGTAAAAGACAATGACGTTGGTTGAATTCTGGATTTTAGTTATGCTCTAAAAACAATATCACAAGAATCCTTGAAAACGCCATTGTGTATTTTCTCCCATTTGCATTGTATCCCCACCCCTGAACTTTCTTCCTCAGTCTTAATGTGCATCCCACCTACTTCCCCATGTGTAAAGGGCAGAAAGATCCACCAATTCTATTCTTTTTCCTTAGATCTTAGTAATCTTCTCTCATTTGGACAAACAAACATAACTGTTTAGGAGCAAAGTTAGACCAGCTAATTAGTATTAGGAAACTAAACTAAGTAAGATAACAGACACCGTTAGCCACAAGAAAGTTTCTTTCCTGTCTGTCCTCAATTTTCAGAAGCAAAAATGTGCTATGAAGTCTCTTACAAATATTACATTATTAAGGCCTTGCATGGTACATGTGTTAAAGGGAAAGATATTACCTGTGTGATGAGCTGTCATGCAGGGCTCATTGGATGTCCCACTTATCACTAATTGGAACATCTGTGGGGAAAAAAAGTTTGTGAAACTCTGCTTCAGAAGAAAGACTTAGGCACGATAAATACAATGCAATTAAGGTAAGGAAATATGCAAAATGTTATGCTTGATTTAGTGAAGTTGAAGGAAGGAGTGAGTAGGCAGTCATTCTTCTGAAAAGTGTCACAAATACTATGGAGATGAGTGTGGTAAATGCTCAGTGCTACACTCTTGCTTTAAGTTGGTGAAGGATTGATGACTTCATTGAAAAAAACGAGAGCTGGGTCCCTGACTTTTCTTGAATGTGGCTCTAGAAAGGCCTCACAAGTGAAGGATGTCTGGAGGGAAGTGGCCCAATGCTGTTTCAGTGAGTGACAGAGCAGCACCTGCACCTCTTTGTCAGCCAACAGCCACGTTCCCTTCACTGATAAAAACAAACCTTGCTATAAATCTGTTTTGGATAACGATGTGCACAAAGACCCTCTGGTGAAGGTCAGAGAGCCTTCAGCTGCCTCAGTGAGTGGAGGTGGACCAAATGTTTATTCTACCTCTTTTGTCAATTAAAAATTCTGACCAAAGGTAACTGAGACTCTTATTAAGCCCTATTGATACCATAACTTTCACATCCTTTGCAGTGCAAATGAGGAAGAACATGAGACATACAATACATGTATGCCCAAAGTCCCAAAACCCTCCTACAACATATGATTGTTCCATCACATTGTGGAAGGCCAAAACATATAGTATAAAAGAAGGTCTTTGGGACAGAAACAGTCAGAGGAGGAAAAAAAAATAAAGAAGAAAAAAGTGAGGGGAAAACACCTCTGCCTGCTTTGGATTGGTTAATGCACTGCATCTCTGTTCCTCTTCTGAAGGGATGTCTTCAGGTGAGCTTTGCATCTCCAGCTGCATTGAAGCACATTGGAATATTAATTTTTGTATATACATGTATCTCCCTATGAGAGCTCTCTTACTATACTTTCTGTAGAGATACATATTAACACTCCTTAATTACTGAATTTACCATCATCAAGCCAGAACCTAGTTTCCTGTTGCTTCAGTAAACTGTATTAGTGAATCTAGTTTGTGCAAGCTCCTTACTGAACATGACCAGACATATAGTACTGAACTGGTAAATCACACTATTTGTGAATCTGTGCTCGTGAAAGGTCAGTAAAGACTTAGATACTCTACATAAAAGGCCAGGGGAATCATCTGTTATCTGAGTTCCCTGGGAATGAGAGAACTCAGGAGTGCACTGCAGAGCAGAAGATATTAATATTTCTACTAAAACACTAAAATAGATTGCTTACAAGGGTTATCAACTTCACAGGATTATTTAAGAACAGTTACACAATCAGCTGTTAGAAATGGATTAGGTATAATTTGCCTTGCCTGGGAATAGGTGCAGGGATAAGATCAAGCCATGCCATTACTACTGGCTCTATTTTCTACGGTCTCAGCAGAAAAGCCCAAAGCTGAATGAATTAACAGAAAAACTAAATGTAGGTCAGAGGGTGCGTTTTTTTCTTTGTTTGGGTTTTTTTGTTTGTTTGGTTGGTTTGGGGTTTTTTGTGTGTGGGTTTTTTTTTTTTTTTGTATCATCACAGTATGTAAGTTTAAGTCCACCTGGATGTCTTTGGAAGCAAAATCCTTAAACACCTTTAGGAAGACTTTGGAGAAAAGTAGCAGAAGTAGCCATTAATGTGGCTGTATTAGGAGATGCAGTAACTGTGCAAGAAAGAAATAAAGAAAGTATACAGAAATAAAGAAAAGCCCACCTGGAGGAAGCTCAGTTATCAGAGGAGAGGGAACTGCCAATCTCTTCAGTGCTCCTCTGTACGATGAGACTCAGAAATAATCAACCGAATATGTGAATGTAGCTCATGTACAGGAAAGTGTATTACCTGCCAGTATGGACATGGCCATTTATTAGTAAAATGAAGCTAAACTGCGTTTAATTAATTTTTGAGAGAGAAAAGTAAAGCATATTAACTTCTAACCTTGGTTGATTTGTCCCAGCTTTCCTGAGAATTTTTTCTGCTTAAGAAAGTCTTGCATACAACCCCAACGCTCAGCTGAGAACAGAGACACTGCTTGTACGGTGTCTGACACAGCAGGGAAAGGCTGCTGTGAGGCATCTGCACTTCTTGGTTTCCATGTAGGACCATTTGGCAAGAAAGTGGAGGAAGAAAAAGAGAGGGAAAAATCTCCTTTTGAAGATTTTGGTCAGATTTCTTTTTTTTACATTAGTAGATTTAGGATTAATTACATTAACATACAAGCAAACAGAATAAACATGCTAAACTCCCCCAACAATAACAGTTCAACTATGGAAATGCTTTCCCTTATTTTATTTTCTTGTTTTGTTTTGGTTTGCTTTTTTTTGTTTTGGTTTGCTTTTTTTTGTTTTGGTTTGGTTTTTATTTTCTCATAAACATAACGTTAGTTCTAATCCAGAAATGGAAATAGAATAAGAAAACTTGAGGCAATCCATCTGTTAATATGATTCACATTTAACACCACTCTCTGCCCCCCAAAAAAAAAACAAAACCAAAAACCAAAACCCAAAAAACCCCACCAAAATCCTCCTAAAAAGCTCAACCAAACCAAACCAAACCAAAACAAAAACACAACAACAAAATCCAAAACAAAGCAAAAAAACCCACAAAAACAACAAACCAAAGAAGCAAAAAATCCACAAAGAAAAGCCTGATGGAAGTGACAAAAAGAAAAGGTGAAGAAAACAGGATCTCAGCCACATCTCCCTTTTATGAGTATACCTAGTCTAATAAAACTAATTTACATTGAGTGCTGGGGAACCAGCTAATAATTTTAGATCCTGGAAGAACTTAAATGTAGAAAAAACAGTTGCAACAGAGCCTATT
>JAWWEW010000001.1:14595425-14680928 GCA_035583185.1 Anabacerthia variegaticeps | reverse complement strand
TTGTGTCGCGTTCCGCCCCCGACTCCGCCCAGGTTCCGGACCCTTCCATCCCGACCCCATAAAAGTCTGATGCACCCGCCAATAAATGGTTCACTATTGTTCTCACCCTCACCCTGCGTGGACCCGATCCTTATTTTCCTGGCTGAACGTGGCAATTGAGTAATTCCTATAGTACAAATGTGAAGGAGAAATGCGACAACAATATTAACTGTAGTTCTTGAGAAGGTGCATGAATTTCTCAGCATTCAAAATATGAAAGGTTGCTCTTTTCTTTTTTTTGTTTATTTGAAAATTTTAATTTTGTTTCTCTTCTGGGTTTTTTCCCTTCTCAATGCTTCAGTGCAATGAGAGTGATGTTTGGGGTTTTCAAAATCTTCTTTGTCTCTTCTTGGTTTTAAACTTCATCCAGAACATACAGTTCCAAAGAACCTGCTGTTTAATTTCAGCAGATATTGAAATTGTTTAGGTTCTTTCCCCTAATATATATTTAGGTAAATGAATTGCAACACACAATGTGGAAATAAGAAGAGTAATCTTCAAATATTCAGACATATGTGCTTCAGAATGGAGGTTCAAAAATTAAGACAATTAATATCCAAGCCAAAAACAAAGGGAAAAAAATGGTGGGGTTTTTTTTCATAATTTCTTTTGGGAAAATATGATTTTTATTTTCTGGAAAAAAATGGGTTTTGTGAGAATTCTTCTTTGCAGAATGTGCCACCACATTTCTAGCCATCCATAAAGCTCTAAACACTCAATGAAAAATATGTCTGGCTGCAAACACAAGAAACCTTCTCCCCCAGCTGTCATTTTCTATAATGCTTATTTACAGATTTCCAGAATGAGTAACTATTCATGCTGGGAGTTTAAGCAAACTGTGCTGAAAATTATCCAATGACAGGAAAAGCCACAGAACAGGCGTCTCTGGTCTGAGCTTTTGCTTTGCAACCATCTCTGAGGAAAAGGCAACACAGAGTTGCAAAGACCCCGTGTCAAACCAGGTCTGCATCCAGGAGTCAGATTATCCGTTTCCTCAACCACTCTCCTCTCCATTGGCTGAGGGAAATGGATCTGTGCCAGTTCTGCCTGAGCTGGGCTTAGTGTCATCTGAGATGTCCCAGCAGCCAGAGTTTGGGGCAGAACAATGTTAAATGTGTCTTTGTCCACCAATCCACTTGTACACAAAGTCTCTCTGGAACACGGAAAGCTCCAGTAGACACTATAGTGTTCACCTCCAAGCATTCCTGCAGCAGAGTTAGCAAGCTCCTTTAGTAGGCTCTGGAGTCACTCTTCCATGGCCTGCCTGCTTTTCAGCAGTATTTTGGTGGTTGTTTCTGTCATTCTTGGTTGCTTCTGCATAGGCTTAATGACTGTGTAGTTCTTTCATTGCACTGATTTTGCCATAGAACAAAGTCTGTGTTTGCATTCCTGCAGACATGCACATGCATACATAAAATCAAAACCTGTGTGAAAAGAAATGAAATGGCAAGAGCTTAAATAAGGAAAAAACAATCGCTCTCTAGAAAAAATGTTTACCTACATAAGAAGATCAGCTTTACACAGAGAAATAATAAATTTAGTTTTCTGTTAGTCATAAATTAAAATTAAACACAATATAAGATACTAAATTTTAAGTTAGATACTACATTGAAATTCTTTCCTGTGAGGGTGGTGAGGCACTGGCACAGGTTGCCCTGAGAAGTTGTGGATGCCTCACCCCTGGAAGTGTTCAAAGCCAGGCTGGATTGGGCTCTGAACAACCTGGTCTAGAGGAGGGGGTTGGAATGAGATGATCTCTAACATCGGGTCCAGCCCAAATCATTCTGTGATTCTATGATAAACAAAATTGAGAACAAGTATTTAATAGTGTCATTGTTGATAAAGTTATATATAAAGACAAAATCTTTATGCAATCAACGCCTACTGATGTGACAAATGTTGATGTCGGAAGACTTGAATCATTTTGCAATGCTGGGGAAACATCCGTATATACTAATTCTTATTTGAATTGCTAAATATGGTAACACAGTGTAAAAATTATATATGCTTTTTATTCATTATTTTAGTGATGAAAATACACAAAAAAAGCAAAATTATTTAAAAAATAATTGTCTCAAAACTGTCATGGTTGCGTTTCATATGAAGTAAAACCTCATTTTCATCACTGTCTCTTTCAGAGCTTGTGTCTCTCCATGCAGATATTGGATATTGGTGAATATGTCATCATTTTGAGAATTAATGTGTTTTGCCAAGTATTTCAACCAGCACTGCTAAAATTATGCACTTTCAATTAAAATATGACATTAGAAAATGTGAATGAAGGCCATCAATACGTCCTGAACACTTTGTAAGTGATTGAAATAAAATGATTTCTTAAAATATTTCCTATGTAGTAGTTTAAAATGTTCTTCTGAGGGAAGAAGAAATCTAAAATATGCTACCAAGGAAGAATAACATGAATTACTGGTACAAAAGGGGCCTCACTTAAATTGTAAATGTTATATAATCTCTTTAAAGCAGAGGTGTTTGTGGTAGGTTTGCCTACTACTAACCGTAATGGATCTTGGATGAAAGTTGTTCTTGAGGGCTTTTTTGACATGAATGTTAAAGAAATGATAACACTATAGCGTCACAGACTTAAAAAGCAATTTTCCAAGTCATGGTATTGCTTCTAGTATTCATATTGAATATGATGATTCATTCAAAAAATAAAAAAGAGAAAAGAAAATTAGAATATTCCATTAAGTTATACTGATTTATATTATGTGCATGTCAAGCCCCTTCCAGACACATGCAAAAGGAATTTTACACAGAAAGCAAACTATTTTTACCTTGTGTTTTCATTTGCATTTCATTTAATCTTGAATGACTTCAGGTCAGCTCATTCAAATGTTCATGTTTTATTGAACCTGATTATAGACCACCCAAGAGACCTGAGATGGATTTGCATCCAATCCTCACCTTCTTGCTGCAGGAAACAGCTACATTTATTCCTCTGCCTCTTCTCCATCCCCAGGCTGATTCTCTTCTTGACTGAAGCTTCTACTTCTGCCTCATCTTCCCCACCTTGGTGCTGCTTCCTTTTCTTGGGCACATTATCAATATTTATTTTGAAGAAATGTAGAGAGGGAAAAATCAGGCCCTTAAGAGAGCTAGTTAAATAGAAACTCCTGTTTGCTATAAGTAAATGAATTCAGCTATAACCACTCTATAACCATTACTTTTTTTTTTTTTTTGTGGCTCTCACTATTTTATTAGATAAAATGTAAAGTTCTAAACACAAAAAAGTGCTTCAGAAAAAAGGAAAGCAAATATGACTCATCACTGTTTTCTGCATTGAAAAAAACACTTGAATTTAACAAATAATGGTGATTTATAACTCATGATATTTTTCTGAATGAACTATAAAAAGATTGTACAGTGGCTAATCAGAGTAAAACCACTAAGCAAACAAAAATAAAGCCAAAATAATAAATGCTTGTAATTTATGTAAGCTGAATTAATCTGACCCACAGCTCAATTTCTGGCTACATTTTTCACTGTAGTCTTTGATCATGTTTACTGAATGCAGAAAGGGGGGATAACAGGAGTGCAGCAAAGTTGGGATCACTTGATAATCAGGAGGATCATGTTGCAGGAAGGTGCTTGATTTCTCTATGAAAATGATTCACTCATGGATGGACTGTTTGTAGGCACTGTAGTATTAAAGATCAGATGAGAGCAAATAGTTACATTGATAAGTCCGTTACAAATTTCTAATCAGCCCATCATGACCATAGCCAGCCTAAATTTTTGTAAACACAGAGAAATTTTCTGATAATGACAGAATCACTTTTCTGTAACTGCGAAAATATGGGAAAAAAATTAAAAATAAAGCAAAACAAACAAAAAAAAATCAAACGTAGGCAGAGATTAATTTCAGTAGGAGAAATGCATCCATAATAATGTTATAAACTGACAAGTATTTATTATAATGGAAAATCTCATAATAGATTTCACTGTTTTTACCAAGTTTAACAATAATTGCAAGTAACAAATAGAAACAGAGTAATTACTTCAAAATTCTGCTGACAATACCAATAGAGAAAAGTTTTACCCTCCCCCCCCAGTTTTTCCAAAGCAAAATGTGTGTTGGCATTGTGTATGCAATATATTTTACCACAATATCTATCACTATTTATCAGCAAATATATCAGTTTTGTTGTAATCACCTTCACACAAGGCACATTGTCTGGTCATGCTACATTTTTTCTTGCTCTGATACTGTAAAAATGAAGAATTAGTTTAAAAAAGTAATGTAGCCGTGTTTATTATAGCAGGATAATTCATACCATCTAAGTTATTCTCTTGTTTAATCATTTGAAAACCTTAAAACTGCAGAAAAAGTGTCTTTAGTCAGGAGGTGAGAGTGGTGAGAGTGTACTGCCTTTTTTTCCAAAGCCCACCAAGACCAGACCTGTGCCAATGGTACTGTTTGGAAGGCACTTGCACTAACTTCAACTTTCTCCTTGCACCTCCGTCATCTTTCATCTTCTACACAGGTTGGATACATTTGTGTATGAGAATTGTCCTTTCTATAGCCAACACAGTGGGAGCCTGGTCCATACCTAGGGATTCTATATATTGTGCTTTGTTTTATATATCGCAAAGAGGGAGTGAAATAACACTGAATTCTAGACACTGCTTAGCCAAAATCTTGGGAGGTTATGTATGGAGACCCTTTTAAAGCAAAAAAAGAGAAATTCTTCTTTCACATGCTGTTATTGACATCTGATGGAGAGGTGAGAGTTGACCTGTGCCACATGTTTGTGTTACAAGTATAAGTAAACTGAGCAACTTAATCTTGTTGATATCTGTCCCTGTCATACAAATCCAATTTTGTGCCTTATACACAGTGTATTGCCATACACATGCATAGTTTTATACACAGTCTATCTGACAATATTTAATTCAAATTCAAACAATTCAAATATAGCTGGATAAATGGCATTATTTTTGATCACAGAAATACTGAGACAATCCCTCAGCTATTGTACGCAAGTCCACAGTTCCCAGCAGAATGCTGATATGCATACACTAAGGGACCTGCTCATAGCTTACACAAAATGCTACAGTATTGTGTCATGTAATTGGCTATTTCACAGCTAAGCAGTGTTTCATGTTACTATCTAATTATCAAGCAAGGATATATCAAGCTCGTGGCAGCATTATGAAATACATGCATTAAATTATATGGTAGATGAAACCATTCAGGTTAATAGTTTATACAGGAGCTGACAGGACTTCTTGCCCCTGCTGGCAGTCTCACGGTGACTTCCAGCTCTCTCTTATAGCTCTCCTGGGGGAAAACTGCCTGCTAAAACTCTCTCATCGAGCTGGTAGGTGCAATTCAGTCACCCATAAAGTAGTTGTAGGGGATTACAGCTACAGTAGTTGACTGCAGGGGTCAAGACTTCTTTGACAGATCTGTCCCCTTGCTTAGATCGATGCTCCCCTACAAATAGGGTCTAAGGGGGATTAGTGATCTTTTTCCTTGAATTGAATATTCCTTAGGACAAAATCTGGTGCATGAAATGAATATTGCAAAGCTCAATTATCAGCACTGTTTTCCCCCCAAAGCTGTGTTTAATTGCTGTTTGGATTTTGAGTTGGTTGCTTTCAGGTTTCATTTCAAAAAATCCAGATGATACGTGTAATCTCTTATTAATGCCCTGGGAAGGTGTAATTCTCGGTTATGGTTTTCCTCATGTCTGCTTTACAGATGACTGAAACATAAATTAACTTCATTTTCTTTGCTGGTGCATTTAAATAGTTCAATAATAAACCTTCTAACCTAAGAAAGGTACCCATATGGCTTTGTTCTGCAAAGAATGCACACACTTAAAAATTAACAAATATTACAGGCACCAAGAATGTGCTCTGCCTCAGTACATTAGTCTGTTATCTTTTACAGAAAAGCCTGAAAACTGAAGGAAAGCATGCATGCCAAGAGCTCTGTTCCTTGCATTTTAGCTGTCAAAAGATGTGAACTTGTTCAGAATAACTCAGGAAGATTGCCTGAGTGTAGCATCAGAGACAACAGATGGCAGTCTTAACTCGTGATGTTCAAAGTACTGCAGAAACATCAGTATCTCTTGCCCCTCACCCATCAAGTCACAGCCATCTTTTGGCAGTTTGTAGGTCAACGTACAAATGCATTTGAAAAGTTCATTTTGAGGATCTTTTCCTTCTGTAAGCGTGGCTTGATTTACATCTGCCCTACTATCCCTATAAATGGATATCAAGGTGAGGACTGGCAGCATCAGAAAGTGGATGGTTTCCTTGCATTTAGCTCGGGAGGACACTGCAGGATTGTTGCAGCATGAATATAGAGTGTTTGGCACTGTGGACACCCAGCCTAATGAGCAAAGCCTTGGTCCCCACACAGATAAGCTCATTGCAAAACCTCCTGGATAGATTTGCCCTGCACAATTCACAGGAGGAGAGAAGAGCCACATACCTTGTCTCCCTTGTCCTTTGTCCACATAGCACTCCTTTTGAAGAGGTCATACAGGAGGGTATGCCTCTGCCTTCCCTCAAGAAAGCACTTACATAAACTGGAAATGAATTTTGCTGCAGGCTATGACACCTTTCTCTGCTTTCTCTCCTGAAATGCTGACTAAAGGATGGGTCCCCAAGGCACCCATGGCTGAACAGTGATTTTCTTTTTCTGTTTGTATGGAGAAAAAGTTAGGGTTTTCTTCACTTCTGAGAAATAAAATCCTAAAGGAAATTTCTTCCTTCCTCTGTACTTTTACAGGAGGTAGCATGATTAAAAATCTTTCACAGGATTGCTAAGGGGCTTAATTAGTTAATAAATCAATTAAATCGCTGCTAGCACAAGTAGCTGCAAGCTTAATCTCTCACTGGTAGTTTGTTTTCTATCTTCTTTGAATAGAGCTGTGGAGTCACAAGTATAACTTCCTGGTGCTTTTTGAAGTTTTTCCTGCAATTTAATTCCAGAGGTTTTTTTTGTCACTAGTCAAGAATACATTACATGATTCTTGTCAGAGATGTCTCACTGTCTGCATACATTGATGTATGTTAGGCTGGAGTCTGTGTTGCCAAGTGTTGTCATAGTTGCTGGATAACGAAAATGCTTCTAAATTGCTGAGAGATAATAAAATTTTGTATCCAAACTTCCAAAGTTATTATTATTTACAGGACTTCCTTCTAAAATACACCCAAAGGACTTCTGGTGACAGAATTGCCACAGGAAATTGCTATCTAAGTTGCCGTTGGCAAATACAGATATTCTAGGAGAATTATCAGAGGAAAAAAGGCAATTATACAAGGTTGCTAAAGGTAGTTGGCCTTGCTAACCAAGCCTGATGAAAACTGAGTAAGAAAAGGGGCAAGAATAAAAAGTGTTTCCGTGCATTTCAGGATTTGATTTAATTTTCCTGTGACACTGCAGAACAGCTTCAATTGTCAGGCCAAATTTGCAGTTTCCTATATCTTGTTACAGCAATCAGTAAATTGCTTTTTGTAGACAAAACTTTTATAGGTCATTCATAAAATGAATAGAAATAAATGTCTGATGAACTGGATTCTTCCTTGATTTTTCAAATACAGAATTTGATCTTTGCTGTGTCCAATTTTGTAAATGATTGTGCACAAGGTCCCCATCCAAAATTTCAGATCCACTAAAACTTAGATAAGCTATTCTCTGAATTTAATGTGAAAGGAGTCCATAACTCTGATGAATTTTTCTCTCTAGGAAACAGGTGGAAAACCATTGAGAATGCTGAGTTCAAGAAAGCAATGATGAATACATTGAAACAGAGTTTTTTACTTTCCCTTTTGGCAAAGTATTTGTTGAATACTTTAAATATTCTGGCAACTGAATGCTTAGAAGTACGTGAAGGGTCATTTTGTGACAAGATTTGACAACACATGAGATTTGAGTGCTGGGTATGAGATTATACTAACAAAAGTCTGAGGGAAAATAAGTGTGCTTCTCTGGTTACTGGAGCAATTTCAAAATGCAACATGGATCACATGCTGTGTGCATGACTGTACAGCTGTCCTGTTGCCTGCTATCTAAACATTTTTCTCAATGTTTTCTTCAGAACACATTTAGCTGATTTATGTTTGTGAAAACCAACTTTTTTTTTTTTTTTTTTTTAATTACTCTTTCATGAATTCTGTTTTATAGATACAAAGCAACAGCAACTTGCACTCATATGCTGGTTTGCAGGTACCTCAGGTTTCATTAACTGCACACAGGAGAAGCAGCTTACTCCAGAAATACAGCTGGGGAATGAGTACCTGGTTTCAGGGAAACAGAAAATCGGTGGTTGACATGTATCTCTCTAGATGGTGATATCCACTAGGTCATGCACAAAACCCTGTCTATCACACTGTTGACATTATATTAGGAATGTATTTCTATATACTGTCAGTAGATTAAACGCAAACCCCCTGAATGTTTTCATTCTATAGCTGGATGGTGTGACACAGGATGGAAGCAATCCATTTCCATTGAAATGCGTCTTTAATTTTTACAATATAAACCTGGAGGTAATAAATTATTCGACCTGTAACTAAGTCTTCCAGATAGCACTGCAAAACAGATACCAAAAGACAAGAGCCACAACAGCAAACCCAAACAAAACTCCCAATATAAAGAAAAAGGAAAGAAAAGCAACAAGGAGAAGCACAGAGCAACAAGAGACAACAGCAGGAAAATGATCCCCAGACCGTAAGTAATTTGTTTGCTCACTCGTGTTCTTCCATAAAGTGCACAATTTCCCTGCTCCCAGAAATTATCTGTCTCTATTTTTATGCCCTTTTGCATATCTTTAATTCTTAAGAAAATAAAGGGAGAGCAGGATCTGGGTAGAGCATAGAGATATTTCTGGAAGTGATGTGCAATACTAATATCTTGCAAGAAAACTACATAACAGACTGTTGTTTCTAGTGACTGAACTTCCACCTAGCTCTTAATAATGAAAAAAACCCAACACTAGAATCAGCACTACTTTGTGAATAATTTACTAACAA
This sequence comes from Anabacerthia variegaticeps, assembly GCA_035583185.1. Taxonomy (NCBI): domain Eukaryota; kingdom Metazoa; phylum Chordata; class Aves; order Passeriformes; family Furnariidae; genus Anabacerthia; species Anabacerthia variegaticeps. Next base: position 14,671,883 of record JAWWEW010000001.1, on the reverse strand, counting down.
TTAACAGCTAAATTAATCAACTCTCTCTGTGTGCCCTGAATTGTTCACCCAGCTCTGTCAGTTCATCTGCATATTTGTTATCAAACTCTGATTAGTTTCATAAGCATAATTCTAAATCGGAGAGTTTGGTTAACTGAAATCCAGTAAGAGACCTGCTTGGAATTTTTCAGCAGAACATTTTTATCATAGAAAATACCAGTTAGTGAAATAAAAAAAACAGTTTTATGCAGAAAGATGTCACATTGATGAAAAATTCATATCCAAGTCTTCTCAGGTTCAAGAGAAAATTTTTATTCAACAAAAATGGAGAGAGAGAGAAGTGTGGTGAAGGGGGGAAGCGAAAATAAGACCTGAACAATGTAGATCAGGGACTTTGCCCATGAATTTTCCACATGTCAAAGCCACCAGTTGATTTACCACTCTGAGTGGACTACTAAATTTTAAAAGGAATTACTATTTCGATTGACTCTGTTGCTTCCAACCTTGAACTGCCTGACCATAAACTAAATGACCAAAAGCAAATATGTAGGTGACTGACCCATTTGGGGAATAAGGGGCCAGAATCTGTAGTTAAAGCAATCAAAACCCTTAAACTAGCTCTAAATATATTACTAAAATCACCTTATCAATACCACACTGCTAATCAAAATAAAAGGCCAAAAGTTCATTATCACAAATTAAAGATTTAGTTGATTCCTCTCATAGCTAATAAAAAGTAGAGGTATTTATATATTTTTCAGTCATTTTCAAATACAAAATGTCCTTCTTTTCCAGAACTAGCAAGTTACTATAGCTACTGAGTATCTCTCAATTTTTTGTGGGTTTTATAACTACAGGACTTCTCTACACCCTAGTCTAACCAAAAAATTGCTCTGTATTATGAGCTACGCCTACCCTGAAATCTGGGGAAAATACGAGCTGGATGATAATATGGTCTGCAGCACTTTGTTTATGAGAACGTCCTTCTAGCAAGCTCCTGTATGGCAGCATGAAAATGGAAATAACATTTCTTTTCTGTCCTTGAGACATAGATCAAACAATATTGTCAGAAGAGAGGTTTCTCTGTCAAACATTCCTTTGATCCCACTGGAAAATGCACTGCTGAGCTTGTGTATCCTTCGGATCAGAGAATGTGCCTCAATGTTTTGTTAAACTGCTGTATCTATTGGCTTTGTTGTTGCAACCATGGCATTTATTAATAACAGTGTACAAGGAGAAGGTGGGGTTGTTACTGCCCTCTTCCAACAGTTTTCATGTTCTTTCCCTGAGCTTTTTTTGGAGTTTATTCCTCTATTTGTTTGCATTTCTCAAGGATCAAATCTAGTTATTGTAAAATCTTCGGGACCTAGTTCTATTTGTATTTAGTAAAGCACATTTATTTCCCTCTGAATGATGAGAAGACCTGTTGTATTATTGAGAGATTAACACTCAGAAGGGGGGAAATATTTCCACTCCTTTCATTAGTAGGAACTATATAAATATGTCTTGCAGCAACGTAGATGGACAGGTACATTATTCACAAATTTAAATTGCACACATTTCTATATTGATTTGACCATAGTAACAAAATTTCTATTTACATTTTGCCACATGGTTATTAACAAAAACAAATCAGTATGATGAGCTAATCAATGCTTCTTATGGGATCATACAGTAAGAGCAAAAGCATTATTGTCTGTTAAGCAAACTAAACCAGCAATTTTAGTGGTAGACTAAACTGCTTGAGCTTCAAGACTTTAGTTACCATGCAGCAGAAGTTTGCTGATTCACCCACATAGACTGGGGGTTGACCTGCTGGAAAGCAGCTTGTCAGGCAACGACCTTGGGGTGCTGGTGGAAAACAAACTATTCATGTGCCAGGAGTGTGTCCTTGTGGCCAAGAAGGCCAATGGGATCCTGGTGTGCATTAGGAAGAGCACTGCCACCAGACTGAGGGAGGTGATCCTGCCTCTCTACTCAGCCATGGTGAGGCATATCTGGAGTGCTGTGTCCACCTCTGGGCTCCTCATCCTAAGAAAGACATAGAGCTCCCAAAGTGGGTCCAGTGAAGGGATACAAAGATGATGAAGGCACTGGAGCATCTCTCTAATGAGGAAAGGCTGAGGGAGCTGGGCCTGTTGAGCCTTGAGAAGAGACAACTGAGAGGGGACCTCATCAGTGTCTCTCAGTGTCTGCAGGGAGGGACCAGGGCATGGATCAGGCTCTTCTCCGTGGTGCTAAGCTGTAGGACAAGAGGCAAAGGGCAGAAACTGCTGCATAGGAAGCTCCACTTGAACATGAGGAAGAATTCTTGACTGTGCAGTGACTGAGCACTGGAACAGATCACCCAGAGAGGGTGTGGAATCTCCCTCTTTGGAGATATTCCAGATCTTTTTGGACACAATCCTGTGCCACGTGCTCTAGGGTGATCCTGCTTGAGCAAGGAGGTTGGACCAGACTCATTCTGGGGTTCTGTGATAAGGAATGTTTTCAGTAAGCACATAATACTGTTGTGCTTATGCTTGTTTTCTAACCATTGTAGATTGGTGGTGTTGGTGAGTGGTTGGTTATGGATGGTCATAGGATGTGCTGATCCTGATGATCCCAACTGGGAAGGTAGGCGGAGGGTGTGCAACTCTCTCCCAGAAATCTTGCTGACATCTTGCTATACTTCTGCTGGCTGGTGGGAGCTGGAGAGGAAGCATGCAAAGAAGGAAGTGAGGACCAAGAAGGCCTTGACATGGAAATAGGATGCAGCCATTTGATCAGCTTGAGTGATTTGCTGTCCAGGCACCACCGGGTTATGTCCCTGTAAGGTGTATAAGGCAGGCTTATCCTACTTGAGGATGCTGAAGTTTTTCCATTACACTTATAGCTTCTAAATACAAGCTGCAACTGGGAAGGAATATGACTGCATTCTGTCAGTGTAACATGCAGCTGAAATGACCTTTGAGATATTTGCCACTTTCAGGACTGTAGATTCCTAAATGAGAATTTTTCAAGTCTGGAAATCACACATAATGCAATTACCTGAATCATAGCAGTCTCTTCAATGACATCTGCCCAATTCAAGCTGTCAGATGCTTTAATGAAATAACAAAGCAGTAAGGACAAAGAGCATTTCTTTGTCTTGTAACAGTGACAAAACAAAAACCTACTTTAATTTGTAACTCAGGCTGTTTTTTGTCTTGGACCAGAGCTGACAACCAAAATTAGGTTCAGCTGTAATACAGATGTACCAGCCGAGTAATTCCAAGGAAGTCTATAGGTTTTCTCTGGCATGCAAGGACTTCTCTAGTGATAACATTTCCTGGCTCTGTAGCTCAGACTGTGTAGCTGGCTGGAGGCTGTTCCTCTCTAATGGATGCTGCAAGAACACTGGCTGATAGCACTGTACTCTGATAGGAGTGCTTTTGTGCATTATACCTTCAAATGAAATAGGTCTCTTGGGGATTATTTTTATTCTCAAGGAAGGAGAAGGAATTCCCTGGGGTCTCAGGATACCTGCTTTTTAAAAATTTCTGTTCAGAAGGAAGAGCGATGTAAAGAGCAGGGTGGGATATTGTCTTCCTTATTTCACAGACATATAAAGCTTCTGTTTTCCTTAAGCATTCCCTGTTCCGTCTGTTCCCATTGTTATCATATAACTATGTTGATGTGCTCTTGTAAGTAACTTCTTTTTAAAGAAAAAATATAAATCAGATTATCTAATTTAATTTTTATTTGAACATTCTTGTCACACTTTTGGGCCAATGATTCTGACATTTGGCTTATAAACTAAATATACTCTTTCAGACTGCTTTCTAAAACAGGATAATTTCATTTTTGCTCCTCAGTTATTTGGGTGAGACGATATTTGCTGCAACATGGCTCACCAATTTATTGAGTGTTTAATTTTTCTCTTGTTTTTCTTCAAATTTAAAGAAAACTATGTTGACTACTGATGCTGCAAGGGCGTGCAGATCTGATCTAGTATATTAAATGCAGCTCATCTATGAAAATATTTGTAGTCTTTTTGAAAAAAAAAAAAATTGCCTTCTAGAATGCTTGTATTTATTTGTCATAATGATTTCCTTGAAACTGGGGATTTGCTCAGTCTTTCTAGCTATGGCTCTTGACCACCCTGTATAAACAGCAACTATTGTGAAGAATGTTATTTTCTGTGTTTAAGGTCAGTAAGAGGTTGCAGATACAGACTCCGAGCTCCTTTTGGAGATCAAGAGGGAAGCCCATTAATCTTCTTCATGCTAAAACATCCTGGAAGGTGTATCCTTACCCAGCTTTGTCATTGGAACGAACTGCAACTGCCAGCAGGCAACAGAACTGCTCAACTCAAGCCAGCTCAAACCACTGCCAAAATAGAGAACAGTGTTTTATAGGCGGAAGTCTGTGTCCTTTGCATGTGCCAGACAAGAATGAGCAGCCCTGTGGTTCTGCACAGACAGTCTTGTGCCTGCTCCCTGCACAGTGTCAGCACCCAGTGTAGGAGCAGGCACAGACAGGCGTTACTGACCAGCAGTGATGAGAAAGGATTTCAGAGAGTAGGGTTCCCTGGAAATCAACTGACAAGTGGGAATCATGGGGGAAGAAGGAAAAGGAGGTCTTCAGAGGGTGGAGTGACCTGTGAGAGGGAAGAAAAGTAAATTTTCATCCAAAGCCTTTAGGAGGCTCTTGTGTCTCCCCGAAATTTTCTCTTCTCCCAGACTGGCTGCTGTCCCAGGTACAACAGCCCTCACACCATTCCGGTAGAAACCTCAGTTCAATCTTACTGTCTTGGTCTGCTTCGCAACTAGACCTGAGTTTGGTCTACACAGTTCACAAACCTTGAACTGACACTGAATATGACTTTCAAGCAATTGTATCAACAAACCTGGTTCAATTTTGGTATTGCCTTCAGTAAACTCAATTTGTTTAAAACTAATCTTTTGAAGTAATATTTAAGTTAGATTTGCTGATTGTTTAGACTGTTACTGAAGTCATCATATCTGTATTTGTGCATATTTGTATTTGTACAAACAGAGAGCTTTATCTTCAAGCAAGGATGCCCACAGTCCCTGTTGTAAGGTTTTGTAGGTCATTGGAAAGCTTCTCATTGAGTCTGTGCAAACAGTCAGTATCTACAGAGCTTTCATATCAAGTAACAAATTGGATAGCGTATCTCTTATAAATGTAAACACATTTTATTTCCTATATACTTGATGAAATATGGAGGGAAGGGGTGTTAGTCTTCCGTCTCAAATTGAGCTTCATGACACTGGTTGTCCTCACTTTTATTTAATAACCTTTTAGCAAAGTTGCTTTCAAATCGAATCTAAGCATCTGTTGTTTGTTTATTTTAGTCTAAATATGATAACTCATTTTTTGAAATTGCTAGTAAAAAAATTGTTTTTCTTGTAATTTTTTTTAACCATAGTAATTGTTTTTAGAAGTTGGTTCCCACACTATAAGAAAAATTCTAATTTTTTTTGTGTAGTAGTGGGAAAATATTTTAGAATCACTTGAAACTGGAAAATATGTCATATCTCCTCAATCAATTATTTAAATAACTACAGATAGTCCCTCGTTGCTAAGACAGACTTTCTCATTTGCATGAAAAAAGAGCACATAATCCAGTTAGGAACCAGATTGCTTTCTTAAACACTGTGGCATTTAGTCTATTTGATACTGCATTAGTCCCTTCAGAAATAAATTTACCATATGAAACTAATCAGTTTAAAGTTTTAGCCACTGAGATTTTCATGTCCCTTGCTTTAATTGCTTATTTAGTTTATCTTAGAGTGCTTATCATGCTCACATATGGGCCTCTCAGCTAGTCAATGTGACAGTAATCCAGCTGTCTGAGTAGTGGGTACTGGATGTTAAAATTTAAACACCAGATCATATTAAACCAGCTCTCTTACACCTTAGTCAATGTATACCTTACTGTAACCTGCTAAATCAGAAATGCATTAATTGACAGTAATAAAACAATACAACATTATCAAAACATGCAACCAATTGGGTTGATTTTCTGCTCTTAAGTTCATGTGAGTTGTTCTTACAGGACTAAGTGGACAGAATTTAATTGACTCTCAATTTGGCACCTTGGTTACCATGACCAGTCTTGCACTCAGCTACTTTGTGCCACCTGCTGGTCTCTTCATTCTTCTGTACAGCGACATTAAACAATAACGTTATAACATTACTGTATATAACATGTTATAACAATCATGTTATAACATTACATTATTCTCACAGTGATATTACTTCTCTGCCTCTAAGGTGTCTGCTATTTGGGCTGCCTTTACTACTTGTTAACATAAGGTTATAAATACATGTCATTAAATGTAATTCATGGGTCTGGAAAGCAGTGGGGAGCAACGCTGAGCAAAGAAGAATGAAAATTTTAATCAAGTGTGTATTTTCTCTGATTGTGAAGAAAGCTTTATACTTATATCTTGAAAAATTATTTTGGGAGTGACTGCTTTATCCACAAGCTGGTTAGATGAAAGACCTTTAATTGTACTTAATTCCTGTGTATTTGTACAGGGACAAGAACATGAATGAATGGTGTTCGTTAGTATGGGTTCAGACATTACTGCTGTCATAGAAATGTTTTGTGGCCTTATAATCTTATAATTATTCTATTTGTGTAATTCTTTGTTCCCAGGTTTGAATATTGAAAACTGTAGTCCATCTCTTCTCAGACAAGATGGAAGATATTTGTTTATTAATATAAGGTGATATACTTGTCTGCTTACTTTGGGGTTTAAACCTTGAAGAAACTTTTGGGATTTTTGTTGTGAAAATAAGTGAAAACCACCAGTATTTTTTGCTGTGGTGGAGAAATTGGTCGTTGGTGGCGTTTTTGAGCAACAGTCAGTCAATTTTATTTTTATTATGACTATGGTTTCAACCCATTTAAAATAATACTGAGATTGGGATATTCACATGCACACTACTTAATCACTAATTCCTACCTATTGCAAACTTGTGTCACTTGAAACTTTGGCTTATATCCGCAGATAGTTCAGTGTCTTTAACTGTTCTCTACAAGTAGAAAAAAGTTCTGAAATTCCTACATTCACTTGCCTCAAACATCTTATTGTAGTTTCTGATTCTTTCTGACAGTTACTTTAAGTTGAAAATGCACTCTAAAGAAGTTTTCCTTATTATATTTTTTTCCACAACAGTAGAGAGGAAATTTACTTCAGAATAATATTCTGTATATAAGAATTTTAAATAATCAGGAAGTTCTAATTTAACACTCTCCTAAATTTCCTGATTGAAGGTAAATATTTCGTGTTGTTAAACATGGACTTCTCTCTGCCTTGTTCTCTTTAGTTTGCTTTCTTTTTGAAATAAAGGAGTACTTTGAAGGAAGTTAGAAAACACAAGTTCAAATTGTTCTTCTTCGACTGTAGGAAGACATTTTCTCACACAACATTTTTTGTAGTTTTTCAGAACAGAGTCAAGATTAATGTTGTGTCTTCCCTTCCTGAAGAAGACAGAGTATCTTATCTTATACTGTAAAGACTAAGTGAATGAGTTTCCTATAGTCGTATTTCTGACTCTTTTCCTTATCCTTCTATGGATTTTCACAATTTCCATACAAACTTCTTAATTTTATTTCCTTCTAAGATGAGAAATTCTGGCTCCCCATTGTTTCTGTACTGAAAACAGCAGTTTTCACTGCTCAACATATTGCTCAAAAATTCCATATTAATGTCATAAAAATGAAAGTCTTCAGCAGTAGCAAAACCCCCACAGCCATATCAAACCACTGAAAAGACTTGCCAGTTTTTGTCATGAGGGCTTTATCCACAGATTTTCTTGGCAAAGTTAACTGGAATTCATTGAACTGATCCAAGCTCGATTCCACCTACATTGCTAATTATTCTGTTTTATGATATGCCTGACTCTTAATTAGAATAATCCTCAGTAAATTGTAAACTAGAATTTTAATAACATCTTCATGATTCCAAGACTTTGAAAACCAGTTCTGACTCTAACCAGTTCAAAAAGTATGTATATTACTAATGAAAGGTTCTATTTATACATTGGTTATTTATTTATTTGTTTGTTTGTTTGTTTGTTTAAGTAAAACCCTCTGTGAAGGATTACTTCTCATTTATATCTCCATTTTTAATGTATTAACAATATAGCCTCAAATGAAAGTTGGACACCACACCTAAACACAATGACAGATTTATAATCTGACTTGATTCTTAACAAATTCGTTCTTCTGTACTTTGGTTCCTGATCAGTAAAGATACTCTTATTACTTCTGTCCTTAGAAGAATATTGTGAATATAAATTCATGAGCACTAAGGAGTGTTCATGAACAAGGAGATAAAGAATTTACAAATGGATAATGTGAAGGATGTGGATGAGAAGAAAATCTTCAGAAGTGATGAAATTAGTACTTGATATATAATAGCTTTCTACAGAATGAGCAGAACACACTTTCCAATCTGAAAGATGAGCAGAACAGGCAACTGTTCATATATGGTTATGATAGCTTTAATTCTTTGTTTCATGTTGAGGGCATATCAGACATTTTTATCCCACAGGTAAGACAACTTTTAAGTGTTAACTGCCTGTAACAATAAAGCTTTGATAGGATTTGACTTGATGCATAACAGGAAGGTTATACAAGCTCAGCCATCCTCTTATATGACTATTGTTATTAAAAAGAACACAGGATTTATGTTAGAGTATTTTTTAGATTTTCCAGTTACCAGAGCAGAACAAACCATTTTCTGTGGGTTGCAAATGAAAACTATTTATCCTCTTCCTTATATCTAAACCATATTTCACAGCTCATGAGACACAAATGGGGAGATGCTTCCGATAAAATGTTCTTGGGACTTGCTCTGTGTAAAAATAAATAAATAAGAAAAGAAGCTAGGAGAAAAAAGAGAAGAAGAAGAAGGGGAGGTTGTAAAAATAATTATTCATGTAAAAGAGATAAAAAATAATAATTCTGAGGTTTACAACTAACAAAAATTACATAGAGTGAGGGCTAACTGGCAAAACACCAATATGTGCTATACTGAATGCAATAAAAATGAATTCTAGGAGAAGAGAATTCATGTTTTTAAAATGCAGTCCCTTTTTCTTTCCTATATATATTGGTATATATGCTGGTAAAGTATTACTTCACTTATAGATAAATCTGCAATAGATATGAAGCAAGTGGTAAATATAGACTAGAAAGTGAGAAGATCTGGGAGAAATATATGAGGCTGCAAAATTAAGAAGATTTTAGAAGCTGCATAGCTCTGCAAGAGAGAGAGGAGGTCAAATGCTTCTAGTGAATAAAACAAAGAAAACATTACAAGTACGGTAAAAAACAGAGATTATAGAACAATAGGGAGGGAAAGAGGTGGTAGAAAAGCTTGCAGAGCCTGACCCACTTTGGCAACCATAAAAAATGTAAACAATGTAAAATTTCCCATCATCCCATGGAATCTAAATTAATAGCTGACTTTTACCACCTTCAGTGCCAATTTTATAGGTAGTGTACCAAAGCTGGCCAGGCAAAGGGGATTTGCTTCCCCTGCTGTTTCACACTGTGGCCACTATTATCAGCTTTGGGATATGTGGGTCATGGGCCTGCAGCTGCTCTTCAGTTTGCTAGAGGCTGCATTTATATCTCGAGATCTCTGAGTGGCACAGTCTCCCTTACCCCAGTATTCCCTCAAATTATGTTCCAACTGCAGAGATGAGGTCCTCATTCTCTAAATACAGGTGCCCAGCTGCTTCTCACAAAAGCTGATAAACATGATGATTGACCTACTAGGAAAAGTTCAGGTCCTCCTTTTTGTACATTGAAGTCAAGCCATCGAATGAAAAAAAGAATTAATTGAGCAGAATTTGTAACCCCTCACAGTGCCTGCAGAAGGAATTGCAGCAATAAAAGTGTTTGTGAGTGTTATTTCTAATTCATGTACCAGGGTGTTGAGTCTCTGAAACATACCACAGTGGATTTTTTTTTATTCTGTCTGAGTTCAACTGCATTTCCAATGCAGACAAGATTTCGTTCTGGTAGTTTGGTGCAAAGAATTTAAACAAATTCAGGGGACTAGGGAAAGGGAGAACATAGTTGTTAAACACAGGATTTCAAGTCAGGAGAGCTGACTTGTGTGCCTAACTCGCAATTTACTTTCTATACAAGACTTCCCTTGACTCTGCTATCCTTCAATATAAAAATTTAGATGCAATTTGAACTCCTTAGCTTGACACATACCAGTGTCATCACCTTGTGGCTGAGTTTCTTCATTATTACATGTGCGGTCCTAAGCGTGGACAATAACTTAATGCCTGTAGAAAGTCAGATATCCAGGGCTGTATTTCTAAAACTACTAATAAACAGATTTTTGTGCTGATTTTCAAGTGGCATTCTCTGATTTACTTTTTTTATAACTGACTGTCATTTGGGTACATTTAAGTTAGTGACAACACAATTATTCAGATACCAGCTTTTAAATGAATTCCATCCACTAACTCTGCTAATACTTCGGGTACTTATAGCTTCAATACTCCCCAACAGGATGAGGATTGTTAATATAGGCAGTTGATTGTGGCAAACAAAACCCACTTTTCCCTAGACTGCCTGCATTAATTCAATGTAGTTTTCAATAGTAAACAAAAATACAAGCTAGATTTTTGAGATGACAGTTTTTTTGACACTCATGAGCATTACCAATGCTCAAAAGAAGGAGGAAAAAATTCAATACTCTCCAAGCAAAAGAGAAAAGAAACGATAAAACACTTGCCTGGAAGCTGTGTAAGACTAGTCCCTTGATTATCTAAATAGGGTAAAAGACACATTATCCATACTTCTCTACAGCTTCATTGCAATTGTCTGTATTCTAATGTCTGATTAAAGAGAAATACAACATTGTTTTCCATTCTTATTTGCTCTTTATTTTTCCCCAAATCTGTTGCCTGTAAGGCTCTACTGGTAAGTCTGCTGATCTGACTATAATTCCCAACAGATCACACTCCATATTAAAAAAAATACTTATTTATATTACATGCTTGGTACAGGTACCAAAACAGAACAGGCCAAAATGTCAATGCTGGATGTCCTTTCAGATATATCTTTTACATTGGGTCTTCATGGAGAGGCTGTGAAAGTCCCTCAGTCTTCATTTAGTTCTGGTTCATCTGTGAAAGTCCAGCTCTTCTTTGCAGCTAGGCTGATCTCTTGGAATCATTTTGGGCTCAGCATTTCTTGCAAATGAAGCCTTTATGGTGCCATGTAATGGAATCTGTGGAGAGGAGTATTCTGGGAGTTATGGATCTCCTCCTGGGGCAGTTTATTGCACCTCTGTTGTCTTTGAGCTTGTATACACAAAGAAATTTTACCAGTTATGTTTACAAAGTGCTGCAAGTACAACTTTCTTGGAAGACACTCCAATTTATCCATGAAAATGGCTTTACTCGGTTTAATTGAAATGCCTTCTCATGTAACATGAATGGATAAATGAACTTCTGAAATGATCTGTACAAGGAGTGCAGTGTCTTTCTGAGCAAAGTCTGTTAGATATGTCACTTAAGTGTGGCAGTTCACATTCCCACTTTGGGATTCATTTAGCACCACTCTACTGTACACAAGACTTGTGGTATTTTTAGTAATAAATGTTACCAATAACACTCAAGAGCATGCAACATCCTAATTTCATATCAGATTTTAATGTTTCTATGGTTTCCAAGCCCTGTTTTACAACTCAAGAAGTCTTTAGCTTATTATTTAAACTGTCAAATATGATGTTAAAAATGTTTTTTTCTCCTTCATGTTCAATGCCAAATACAGGTAATATTTTTGAAGAAAATATATATGTAGGTACAGCATGTAGCAGCACCATGAGGGTTATTAAGGACCTTGTCACTCCATTAATAATGATTTCAAATTTATTAGACTGACTAAGACCTTGCTTAGTCCCTTAAGTCTTCAGCTTTCCAGAGAGAGTTAGCCATAAATCTTTTTCCTTTGCAGGGCAGTGGTTTAGGCTTAATCTGATGAAAAATACTGTTGCTATCCAGTCTGACATACCCAAAAACCACACTGTTATCAAGATGGCAGTTACTTGAGCAATCAAATAGTTTGCAAATCACATCCTACAGCTAAGTGTATCAATGAATGCCACAAAGTATTTGTAAGAAATTTAACAATTATTCTGGTAAAATCCTGCATTTAATCATGTATCTGTGCTGTATTTCCCTGTGAAAGTTGCTAAAAATTAGTCTTCCGTGCAGGGGTACTTGGACAAAGCCATTACTTGAGATGGGTGGGGAGGCACTGGCACAGGTTACCCAGAAAAATTGTGGCTTCCCCATCCCTGGAATTTTCAAGGCCAGGTTGGACAGGCTTTGGAGCAACCTGGTCTAGTGGAAGATGTCCCTACCCATGTCAGGGAGGTTGGAACTAGTTGATCTTTAAGGTCCCTTCCAACCCAAACCACTCTGTGATTCTATGATTCTTTGACATAAAATAAAAATGGTATCTGTAAGCCAGGGAAAATATCTTTTATAAAACAAGTTTGTATTCATAGGTGTCCTCTCTGTTGTTAGTTTTCTTAGAAAGTGTTATCACAGAGGTTGAGAAGTTCAGCACTGTGTGCTCCAGCATTTACGTTTTTGTTGTTCTCATTCAAGCAATTGTTGTGGGGAACCTTATGCATCTGCATAGACTTATTATCTCAAATAAATATGATAATTGTAGACAAATAAGACCAGCTGGAAGAGATGACCAGCTGGTCTTGGTATGTTGGCTTCCTCTGAGTTCTTAGTGTCTATTAGAAGATAGGAAGGCAATGCCCCAAGAAAAGAAAGAGGAAAATTTCATCTCTTTTAATAAGTGAGGGGTATTATATATTGAAAACCAAATTTATTTTTTTTGTAGTTTTACAAGACCTTTGATAAAACTTCAGTTGTATTTTCTGTCTGTTATCTCTGTATATTTGTACCTATTAATGTCTTTCAAAAATATTCCTGCACTGGTGCTACCTGTTGTTTATTATGTTTTATTATTCTGTGCCCTCCTTAAAGTTTATATAGACAGGAAGAAATTTACATCAACTGATTCATGGGCTTTTCATTTAAGCAGACTCTCATTTTATCATCATTCATTTATTGTTGGAATTGGGTGTAATGCACCTCAGAAGACAGAAGCATCAATATGTTTTATTGAGGTACAGTAATCATGTGGCAGACTTCAATAAATTTGGTGGAGTTTAACAAAGTTTAACAGTGATTTGCCAAGGTTCAGTAAGTTTGATGGCAAGGTTCACCTACTGTATGAAAGAAACATACAAAGGAAAACTGAGTTAGGATGATTCACACAAAGACTGGAGATGCAAAGGGTAAAGAAGACCCTCCCATCGAATCACAAGGCTCAGAATGAACCCCTTTGCTTCCTGAACTCCTTATGGAACCTAGGTGAGGCTAGGTCCTATCTTAGTCTCAGACCTGGACAATGGTTTATGTCTAATAGACATATCTATACAACGTTTATAATAATTAATATTGAGCAGCTACATGAATTAGTAATGTTTCATTTAGCATGTCATCAATCACTTATTGAGTATCTGTCATGAATAGAGGATCTCTCCACCCTGGGTAAGGAATAATTTCTTCCTCAAGTCAGTGATCTCAGACCTTGAGAGGAGTTTCTTCTTAAGGGGAGAGTTACCAGCTTCAGTTCTCGGAGGAAACTAAATTTGGGCCATCCCTATCATAACACTTTTTTATTGAAGTAGTTGTCTGCTAGTCAATAGTATATTCAAGATGGATTTCTTTGGTTTAGCTCTGGTATCCTGTTCTGTATCTTAATTCAAAATAACTTTTCAAAATGTTTGTTTGAGGTGCTTTCAGTACCTTGTACGTGAGCCAGGAGCTTTTCTGCTCACAGGCTGACCACAGGACATGGAACGTGTTGCTCTTTAGTCCATTTGAAACAAAGTATGGCCTGGGATCAAGGGAACCCATCACATTTACTTATTTGATCGCAACATTTCCAACTGTGATCAGTTACACTGTAATTAATGCATTCATTAGTCCAATTTCCAAATGTCTAAAAATGTTAAATATGTGATATGTGATGACCTTGTTGCATTCCCATCACATGTTATATCACAATGTGAAGTGTTTACATATTACAGCTATTGCTTGGTACAAAAAGTCTCATCAGTTGTAGGATTTACATTTACAGTCCTATCTACAATATGTATAACTTCATTGCTAACATAACAGAGTACTCTTCATATGGAGTAAAGATCAAGGTTTTGGCAGTGGGGAGGTTGTTCATTCATTCAAATCACTGATTTGGTGTTTAGATCATGGTGTTTGGTTCATGCAATTAAGTGATGTGCAACATAATGTTACACAACCACTTTAGCTGTGGCATTTCCAAGTTTTGAAGGACGATCACTCTTTGGCTCATTTGAAAATAAAAGGAGTCCATGCTATGTAATCATAAGAAAGTTGCATGTGGTAAACTCAAGTGCCAAACACAAATCAATACATTCTAATCAGTTCTATTGTCCCCTTTTGAAAAGCTGCTCATGATGTCTGTAAATACCAAGTGGCTGAAAATAAATTACAGCTACGCTATCTCACCAAGATAAAATACAGAACAAAGAGGCTCTTAAATGCAAAAGCAAAATTGAGATTGCTTTGTGAGTTGTTTACAGTGCATTTTTATCTCAAAGATCTTACAGAAGTTTAAGATCAGAGAAAAAAAAATCCATTTTCTTTCAAGGACCTTCATAAAATGGTTTAAGTATCACACATTCACAGGTATACAGATTTTCTGTTCATGTTGCCAAAGAATTCATCTGTTTTTACTTAAGGTCAAAGACATTATTTGTCACTTACCCTGAGAAGGCAGCTATGAATGATTGCTGCTAAACACGGAATGCTGAGGAATATGTGTATTTCACAATCTTTGCATATGTGAAACTCAAGTAACTTTTTAATATCACTATTAGAATCAGAAAGATGTTCCTCTCAGTTTCTAATGAACTCAAGGAATGCACCAAATTCAAGCACCAAATTTTAAATATATATTCATATTTTTTGTGAAAATTCATAACTGTAACAGGAGTTACAGTGGAGCCTCTAGACCTGTGATTAAAATTCCATCCTGCATGAGAAAATTAAAATCCACTGAAACAAATCAGTTAATCTGTTTTAGAGTAAGAAAATTTTTTTTGACTTGAGAGTGGGAAATCAGTATTGTCCTTAGGCATGTAAAGAAATAAGATTGAGAGGGAGGAGAGAGCGTACGGGGGTGGAGAATATGAAAACAAATTTGTAATAGTAGAGTGATCCAAGAAGAAATCTTGTCTTTTTCTCTCTCTGGACATTTGGTGATAGAAAAAAAGGAAGTAAATAAAGAAAAAACCAAAACTCTAAAAAATCTCAAATATATTTTATTTTTCAAATTGTAAATTATTATAACATATTTTCATAATATGTAAACATTCTTAGCATTTTCTGTTCATATTTCTATTTGTGAAAGTGAGGGCTTGTATTTCCTTTGCAAAATCAATTGACAGGAAATGGCATTAGGATGTCCTCTTCTTCATATAGAAGTCTGGAAGAACACAAGTTAAACACTGTAAAAAGTATTCATAACTTCTCAGTAAACATTATGGATGTGCATTATAGATCGAGAATTACCCTTTGATTATTCCAGAAGTTCTCAGGTGAGATTGCTCCTTTAAGTGTCCTATGTGGTCCTTTCCTTCCCTTCATAACGGGACTGCACAAATTCTGTAGGGACTCTGTCATCTGTGACCTTAAATATTCTCTAGAAATAAAATAAACCTCAAATTTGTAGTAGTAGACAGATGCAGACTGAGTTCTATATTACCTGGTTTTAATCACTGATAAAGTTTTGGCCTTTTTCTGTGTTGTTCTGAAGAACATGCAAAGCAAGGGAAAATTCCCCAAAGTAATCCAAGGAAGATGAAGCATATGGTAAAATTATCAGTAGGACAATTGGAAAATAATTTAGTATCATGTGGTAATTTTCTCCCCAAAACTAAAGAAATCTTGGAAAAAACCTTTTGCTACAAAGTTTCAATACTGATATAGAATTTTATACTATTACACAGGGAAGAAAACAAAGGGGCATACAAAGGAAAATATGCAAAAATTAACCCAAAAGAAATGAAGAAAATAATGATATTTATCAATATGCTTTGAACTACATCAAAAAGAAAGCCCATTTATTTTGTTGTGTTATATTAATTTTCTTTGTAACCCTATCTGGCCTATCAAACTCAGTCTAATAAATATTAATACATCGTCCATATAAATCTCAGAAAGAAAAAGGAACATAATCGAATTTCTGCCTGGAATAAAAATCCATACTAACTGTAAATTTCTGACTGTGTAAACTGTGTTTTGTTCTTTCTATATTTTACTTATTTTGGCAAGGATATATGTCTATATTTCAAACTTTCCTTAAACCTAAAATGTCAAGTATTCTGAGATAATGTACCATAGTTTCTAACTACTAAGTTCCCACCTTCATTAAAATCTGTATTCAATAATAACAATTTCTAGTAAATTCTTATACACCCACAATGCTGAGCAGAATCTTGTGAGATATTTTTTTTTTATATTAAAAAAAGAGAAGACATTATAAAAACACTGCTTCCCTTGCATATTATTTCATGTACCTAATGAAGATACATAAAAGTGGGGGATCACTTATCTTTCGGAAGCTCGCACATGTCTTTTCAGATTAATTATAGGATGATCAATAACTTTTATTCTTTTTTTTTTTTTTTTTTAATGGATGTCTAAGCAGTGTTTTCATTTTGGAAAACAAAAGCAGTCTAATCAATTTTTTAATTTTACACCTCCAAGATTTTAAGCAAATATATGTGCATAGCAATGAAGAGGTGTGAAATTGTTTACACTGTTATAATTTTCTTTTCAGTGTGCTTTGACTTCAGCTGTTATTTTTTGTAATACACACTTGCAAAACCATAAAAGTACTGCATAGTATAATAGCAAGGTTATCTTAGACACATTTAAACAGCTGAAATTCATAATGAAATTGATGGCAAACTCTTTTAGGTTTTTTTTGTTGTTGTTATTGCACTACAACTGAGAAGAAAAAAAAATGTTAAAAATAAGATTCAATTACACATAGTGTTTTCAGGAAATATTTCTATTTTTAATACATTATTTAGTTATTAAGTGAAAAATGCTGAGCAGAAAATATAAAGAATGTGAACCCTTTCAAAGCCAAATCTAGAATACGGCTTTTGTGATGGCAGTGAAAGCACCAAAAAGAGAAGAATAATAAGGTGCAAAAAGTTTTGAACTGGCTTTTTTTTTGCTGCTTTATTAAAGAGTTACCAACTTTGCATAAGGAAGCATTAGGGCTTTGACCTTGGCTATTGCACAAAAAGCATCTATAGCTTTGCTTGTGCTTTGTTTCCTTACTGTGATTGAGACGAAATAAGGATTTCTTAACACTACAAAAAAAAGTTTGGTTCTTTACTTTCACAAGCATTAAGTGAATAAATGTTCCAGGAGGCAGAAAACAGAGAGATATTTTCTTAAAAAGAGGTAGTGAGTAAATTTATGTAAGTAATTTTGCAAATTTCTACATTTGTAAAGTAATTACTTTAAGGATATGTAGCTAGTAAAAGGCCTGGATGAACCTGAGGATCCCATGTTCTGTTTGAATTCTCATGGTTTCTTTATAGATAAGTTGGATAATATATTAAGGTTTCAAATAAACATAGGAAAGTTTATTTTCACTGAAGTCAGCCATCAGAATTAATATAAATACATCTTCATTTCATATAAAAATATTTTTTCCTTCAGTTGTAGGTCACACTTGTTATGAAACAGGAATAGCCTCTAAGAATGAAATTAGGTATTTGAAAATATGCATGTAATTTGAAAACTCTTTCTAATGCTAAAGTCAGAAGAAGGTGAGATTGTCTGAGACTGTTCTTAAGGAAAATGAATGATGAGGAAAAATTTGTTGTTTAGAGACATTTCCTCTTGAGGCAACAAAATTGTTCCTTGTGAGGCTACACTATTCAGAAGAAATGGAACAAAATATATATAAAAATATAATTTCCATCTTGGAGAATATCTGTGACAGATGATATTAAATTTTAGCATACACAGAAGTGTATCATTTCATGTAACACATGCTATTCTATTCCAAAGAAGTGACCTCAAACTAATCTTCTGTAACCATTTGTTAATAGTTCATATATGTCAAAGCTGAAATTGTTGAATTTTATTATTATTTCTATTATTATTTCTATTTATTGTTATTTCTATTCTCTGACTGGTGAAGTCTGCAAATTCTATTGGAGGCACTACAATATGAAGGAAACTTTGGTTGCCGTAGTTACTTATAAATGTTTCTTCCAATTTCACTTTTTCACACATTTGTGTCAGTGAAGCACAAGCAGTCCCATGTTTATGAAGAGTGGTTTCAGGAAGAATGTGGTCAATTCTTCTGTGATACATGTTTTTTTTTTCCATATGATTTGATCTTATGGAGCATTAGTGAAATATGATGCCAACCATTCTAAAGGTCTAATTATTTTACTTCATACACGCCACTAAGACTATAAAGCATAAAGAAAAAGGAAAGCATAAGAATTAGGCTCAGATTTGCTGGCCATACTTATGGAATGCACAATTATTGCTTTGCTAATTTCAGGTCAAAGACAGCAAATTATATACATTTAATAATAAATTGTGACAGGACAAGAGGCAATGGCTTCAAACTGAAAGAGGGCTGGTTTAGATTAGATATTAGGAAGAAATTCTTTACTGTGAAGGTGCTGAGGTGCTGGAACAGGTTGCCCAGAGAAACTGTGGATGCCCCATCCCTGGGAGTGTTCAAGGCCAGGTTGGATAGGGCTTGGAGGAACCTGATCTAGTGAAAGGTTTCCTCATCCATGGCAACAGATTGAGATATCTTTAAGGTCATTTCCAACCCAAACTATACTGTGATTCTATGATTCTAATATCTTCCCCTATGTTATATACAGCATCCAACAATTCATTTAACTAATACATGTATTAATACAATTACATGAACCAGAGTATTTTGCAGAAGTAAGTATGGATTTAAACTTTTATTACAGTATTTTACTGGCTAACTATTATGAAAGATGTGTTACCTACCAAAATATATAGTTATATACATATATATATAAATTTTAAACCCCAATATACTTGTTTTTTCAGTTCTTGTATAAGATTTCTCCCTTGATTGCTCCTCAGTGGCATTTTTTTCTTCTATAATATTTCTAGAAGACATTTTGACAGGTTTGGGTAAGAGTGAGCAAGATCTGACAGGTAAAATTGATCAGACTATTTCATGCTACACAGGTTGATCTAGGCAATAAAAGCCTATCGTCTCCAATATACCTACCTTAAAGATATATATATATATAAAACACGTGTTTTTATAATTCTTCTATAAATATGCACATCTATACATTTAGGTGTAGTTTTTCAAGTATCAAATACTAGATCTGGACAGTTTTCGTCTTCCATGTGGTGAAGAGAATTTAAGCAAAAATGGACACCCTTGTGTGAAGCTGAGATGAAAAGTGAGAGTGACCTTTGAGAAACCAAATCAAATACATATTACCCAGTTGTAGTTGGGAGTTATTTGTACGTTGTAATCACACTTGACTGTGTCTATGCCTTTTATGAATTTTTAAGACAAACTTAGGAATTGAAATTAAGATAAAATATCTCCATTCTGAACTACTTTCTATCCCTGACAAACACTTCTCTCTCAGGGTTCCCAAGGCTCACTAAAGCAACTTACTAGAGAAAACAGGAATTTTGAACTTTCATAAGCCCTGTTTAAAAAGACAGAGAGTGGCACTACATGACCATTTCCCCATGAGAGGAACAGTGCCACTGATTGGATTAGAGCAGGAGAGACTAATGCAGTTATGTCCTTAAGGGTTAGATGAAAAATGAATCTTTCACCTCTGCAAGTGAGCACAACCAGCAATTCAGAAGCATTATATGTGTGAGGTAATTTGCAGGATCTGTTCTATTTGTCACTGGAATTGGCCATAGAGCATTTGGAAAAGTCTGTTGTTTCAGCCCTGGGTAATTATCTCAAAGTCTCCTTCTGTGCTTATATTTTAGAAGTAGTTTGGGGGCATCTGAAAAAGAGGGGAAATCATAACACATTTCTGCTATTTACAGCAATACCATTACTTAATACTTCTGAAAACAGCTGCTGCTTAGAGGTGTCTGGGACTTCAATACTATAAGATATACAGTCACATCTATGGAAAAATCTCCTAAGAACAAGATTTTCCAATACCCTTAAATGAACAAGCTGCCCAAGATCCAGTGCTGGGCACAAGACTTCAGGGAGACAAGTAATTTTTTTTAAAAAAATGTGGTAATCGATAAGTTTGCTACTGTAAGGAGGAGTGGGGGAGGGGGTTTATTTTGTTTTGTTTTGAGTTTTTTAGATTTATTTGGAAGGTTTATTGTTTGATATTTTTAAACTCAGTGATAAAAAAAAAAAAAAAAAAAAAATCACCCCTCAGCCAATAAATTCCTGAGAAATTATTATTGTAGCCAGCGGTAGCCAACATTACTTTCTACTTTTGGTTTGCTCATGAAAGCTGAACATTCTAATAGTATTGTTTTTTGTTTTCAAGGGTGTCCTGCTTTGCCAACAGTTGTGTTTCGGATTTCATAACCAAAAAAACCCAACTAACCAGTTCAGTGAATTTCTAAGATACTTCTTTTCCACTCAGAAATGTGCGAGTATATGCAGTCTCATGAATTTTGTCTATTATGACATAAATAACAATTACCCAGTATCAGATGGAACATTTACTCTTCTTTGTCCTTATACTCTAGTTTTAGAAAGGTGGCTATTACTGCTTGTTAGGGCAGTACCTATACCAATAAACACTGGTTTGGGACTGCTGTGTGGCAATGCAGCTGAGTGCAATGGAGTAATGTGTGCCCATGCTGCTAAATTCTTTAATCCTCAAAAACAGTATGACCATACCCAAACTCCTTAATGGAACGAGCCCACAGTGCACAGTCCATGCTGTTTCCAACTGGAAATGTGCTTATGAGCTTGGACCAAAAGCTGGGGACAGATCTAACCAACACTTCAGTGTTTCCCAGCACTGATTTTGCACTTAACTATCTAAATAACTTGCACTGTGGCATGTCTGTGATAGAAAGGACACGATTTCAGCTATTTCAGTGCTATTATTTTTGCAGAAGTTAAAGATACAACCACAGAAAATGCACCATCCATGCAGAAAAAAAAAAAAAAAATCTTTTAGTTTATCTTATAACTTACTGTTGAATTATTCATTGCACTTCTTGGTAATAGGAATAATTTTATAATAAAAGTATGAAGAACAAAAAGGAATCCTGTCCAAGGTCAGCCTGAGTTTCTATAACATATGTAAAAAAATTGGGCAATATACCTGCCACCATTATGTTCTAGATCAAAATCATGTATTGCTGTTATTGTGTTGTTTATTGCTTTCATGCATGCCCTGAAAAAAACAACCAGAATAATGCTCACTTAATATTCAAGATGTGTATTTATATACACTTCATAGACACAAAACATTAAAATTACCAGGCAAAGGAAGTGAAAAAGGAGCTTTGGTGAGGTTGAGTATCATTTATAATAGATAGATTTTGGGCTAATTGTATAGCAAGCCTACCTCCACCTAGAAGAGGTGTTAAGGCTGCGGCACTAAAGCCCTTGAGCAGGTTGTTTGCTTCCTTTGAGAAGGACTGTGGTTGTACAGTGATAATAGAAAATTTTCCTCTCTCTCTTTCCATTCCAGGGAGGAGTTGTGTTATTCTGTAAAGCAGGGACACTTTTTTCTTTGAAGGAACAAATCCTATGGGTTCCAAGACACCTGATCAGTTGTGATTGCAATATCAACAAAGCAAAATATTATATATTTTGTGTCTTATCTAAACAACTCTTTAAATTATTTATTTCCTATGGAAAAATCACACTTTTAACTAGATATACTGAGGGGTAGCAGGAAGAAAGTTATGTGATCTAGCTTGTGTTCCAGATGTTCTGGGATGACCCTGCTTGAGCAGGGATGCTGGACCAGTTGACCCACTGTGGTCCCTTCCAGACCTTATCTATTCTGTGACTCTGTGATTCTGTGAAATTGTGCCCCACAAACATATGTCACATATAAGAAATAGAATTAAGATTGCTTAATACTTTTGGATAGAAAATAATTATTTTGTCATCTGTGTGAGAAAATAAAATAAATTATTGCTATCTTTCTAGTATTTTCTGCAATTTTTAGCTTGCTCTGAACATCATTACACAAATCACCTATGACACTGTTGGGAAGCAGACAGAAGTCACAGTAATGATTTAGGCCCTTTTTTGTCTACTCCTGGTTCTTCTTTACAAATGAGTAACAAGAAGATGTGAGGAATCTTTCAATGCCTTTTGGGGTCTAATTATAATTTATCATGCTTTTTTGTCATCTAAGATTTGCTTAAAATGTTGTTCTTTTTGTAAATAATATCTTTACCAGTTGAAATCTGTTCTGGGTAACGTGTATAGCTCAAGTGATCAGGAGTAACATATGTCATGTTTCCACTATAAATCACACATCATTTTTCCAAGAAAAGAAAAAGGATGACAAAAAAACAAAGCTGCCTTTGTGTTATTACTGTGCCTAGGAATGATGATGCAGCTGCAGTAGAGAAATTAACAAGAAGCAGATCATTAATGATTTCAGCTTAGTTTTTTAATATATTTGGTACATACTGGGTCTTTCACATAACATATGTTAATCAAACTTTGTCATTGGAGGCTAATGAGTAACACAAGACTGCTTGTGCACAAGACTGAGAACAAAGCAGTCACTTAACTCTAGTTCTTTTCCATGAACATCTATCTGAAGTTTTTGGACTCTAAGATCTGGCTCCCACAACAATGTTGTGAGATCTGATTATCTCAGTAATAAGAATTAATTTCTGATATAAGTTTTAGGATGTCTGAGCAGCAACCCAATGCTACATTTTCTACCATAGGTGACTAAACCTCCTTAAAGGAGATTAAAGCAACACACCAGGAACTGTCTGCAACAGGCACCTAAGGGTACATTCTGTGCCAGCCCCACTCTTAATCTCCAAGTGCAGGAGAGGCAATCCTTACCATGTAGCAATGTCCTCTACAAGTGTTTGCTGGGGCAAAGTGTTTTCTGATCACTCACATTCTTCTGGTACACTTTTGAAATCTCATTTGGAAATAGCAGAAAGGTGGAGAGAGCTCCTCAACCTAGTTTTGTTCCACCTGAAATTTTCTCCTGATTTTTTCTTTTGGAATACCAATTCTGTCATCTGCAGCAGGAAAGAAGGACAACTGAGCTATAGAGCACCATCTGGTCCAGTGGGTCACTGAAAACAGAATGAAAAGAGTCCCTCCTCTTACTTTGTGCATGTGTTGTTTCAGCTCTGTCTAACATGACATGCAATTAGCTTGTTTTTTCTCACTTGCTTAAATCATCATTAAACTCATCTTGTTGCTATTGTGATAAGTTTGAATAAGGACTAACAAATATTTTGAATGTAAGAGATTCCTACTAATTGACAAAAGAAAGGTTGTGACTATTCCCAAGCAGGGAATATTATTTGATTTTTTTTTTAACTTGCAAACTCTCTAATAAAACATCCTTGATATTTTATTGACTGTGTGACTAGTAAAAATTCTGTTCCCAACCAGCATATCCTGCAGACATTAGACTTTAGTACCTCCAACAGCCTAGCAACTCTTACTCAAATCCTTTTTTCTGGACAGGCATTTTCATCAGAGGAAATACCAAAATGACCTGCTTCTGCCCGCAGGTTTAGCAAACAAACAGGCAATGAAACTGGAGGGCTCCTGCAAAGAAAAATGTCACTGTGTCCTTCACAACTTATTTGCTTGTTTGTTTAATTTGGGCCCATTTCCCAAGGAAGTCTCTCATGTGCTGCAGTAGCCAGCTGAGCTGGCGCAGCTGACTGACACTTCCTCTGTTTGCTCTGAATTGCAGCCTGTGCCCTGCTGAGATCAACCAGGAAGAAACACACTAGTGATTCCCAGCTGATTCCCTGCCTCAGTCCAGCCGTGCTCAGCAGTGAGAATCAAAGAAAGCCTAGTGGGATACACACTTTCCTTAACTGAACTGGCCCTCATGCACTTTTACAGAAAGGGGTATTACATCCAAGGGCTTTGCTTATTTATCAGTGATGATTATCTGGTGGTATATTTGCTACGGAGCCTGAAGGAATTTTTTTTTTGTCTCTAACATGCTGTACTTAAATGAAAGCTATGAGATTAGTTGTGCTCGGCAAAGGCTTAGAAGGGGAGAGTGATTGAAAGGAATGATTGAGAATAAAGCATGTCTAAAGAGTCGGTGTGTTAGCATCTGTGAAAGAACTGGGAACCAGGTCTGCCTCAGTGTCAGCTGAGGATACCAAACCAGGAATTACCCTGATAGCAACGCACGAACAGCGCAATGTTTGGTTTCTTTGGTGAGCCACCACATTGTGTCAAGTCTCATTGTAATGAATACTAGTTTAGATTTTTGTCCTTGCTCATTTATGAGCAGACTGGAAACTTTATTCCCAAAGATTGTAAGCCTGTAGATACTTTTTATTCACCAGTAATACAGGTAGTTAAACCAGTTAAAGCAATTTCATCTATTTTTTTAACCACAACACACCAAATTTTATATGGCAGATAAAAGATTGTTCTTAAATATTTTTTATTTTTTAATACAGTGATTCAAAAAGGCAATAAAGTTGATTTAATATATGTAACATCATCTTTGGTTCCTAGATGATTAGTGATGAGATGATTAGAGTATCCAGTTATTGTTTTAGGGACCATTTTTAAACATTTGTTTGTTCAGTATATAAAGGAAAAGTCTTCCTAATGAAAGAAAACCTTATTGGAGAAGTAAAAATTGCAGAATTGCACCAACATAATGATCTGTTTCTGTGTCTTTTAAGGATATCTCTGTGAAAGAAGAAAGAGTAAGAGAAAAAAAAGTTGCATTTATAGCTTCCTTAAATGACTTAAAAATCATATTTCAATTTGTGGTACTCCCACAGGCTGTTCCGGCAAAACTTTATCATATTTAATTTGAAGTTTTGTTGGTGTAAAGATTATCTTGACACTCCTAAATCTCTGTTTTCATTTTCTGTACTTATGTCTTATAAAAAATTAATCAAACTCCAGAAAATTCCTCTTATGCAGCATCTTATATGGAGTCATTATTTCTACTATACTAAACCAAACAGTACCAAACTAAGCAATTATATTGGTTTTGTGTGGCCAGGTTTTGGTAGCAGGGGACTACGGAGGAACTTCTGTGAGAAGTTGCCAGAAGATTCCTCCTTGTACAGCAGTACCAATTCCAGCCAGCTCCAAGATGGATCCACCTCTGTGGCCAAGGCCGAGACCAGCAGTGATGGTGAAAGCACCTCTGGCATAACAGATCTAAGAAAGACAGGAAAAGCTGCAGAACAAACTGCATCTGGAGAGACGAGTAAGAATATGTTAGAGTAACAGCCCTGCAAACACCAAGATCAGCGAAAAAGGAGGGACTGGAGGTGTTCCAGGCACTGGATCAGATTTCTCTGCAGCCCATGGTGAGGCAGCTGTGTCCCTGCAGCCCAAGGAGGTACATGGGGGAAGAAAGTTCCACCTGCAGCTCTGGAGGATCCTTCCCCACAGCAGGTGGATGCCTGAAGGAGGCTGTGATCCCCCGTGGGAAGCCCATGCTGGAGCAGGTTTTCTGGCAGGAACTGTGACCCCAGAGGACCCAGCTGGAGCAGCTGATGAACTGCAGCCCATGGGAAGGACCTACTTGGAGAAGCTTGTGGGCAAGTGTCTCCCATGGTAGCAGTGCCAAAGAGTGTGAAGAAACTTCCCCCTCAGGAGGAAGGAACAGCAGAATCAATGTGTGATGAACTGACTGCATCCTGCTGTGATCCTGGGGAGAGTATAGAGAAAATAGGGAGTGATGTTGAACCTGGGAAGAAGGGAGGGGTGGGAGAAGATGCTTTTAAGTTTTAGTTTTATTTCTCATTACTCCTACTGTGATTTGATTTGTAATAAACTAGTTTCCACAAGTTGAGCCTGTTTTGCCCATGACAGTGATTGCTGGGTAATCTCCCCCTGTCCTTATCTTGACCCAGGAGCCTTTCTTTATATTTTCTCTCCCTTGCTCAGATGTGGAGGGGAGGGATAGAGTGGTTTTGATGGGCACCTGATACGAACCTGCCAAAACTATATCCAGATACATTAAATTATTCCCCTACTGAATAAAGGCCAATTCTTTTTGCTGTAATCTAGATAAAACAGTAGTGTTCATGACTATTCAGCTGAATAATGTGAGCTTGCTTCTACAATTTCAGAGAAGAGAAAACACTCCAAGGACTTTGTCCACGTTGCACTGATATAGGGCCATAAAAAACAGTTTGTTATTAAACAGGGTGTTCCTCTTCTCCATTTACGACTTTCAAGCCCTTCTCATTAATATCTAGACTGTTTTCCCTGCTGTTCCATACTAGAGGTTCTTTCATTTCTGGAACAAGCATGTTTACACTTCCTTGGGTTATTCCTAGGCCATCAGGTTTTCATGGCCTTGTGCCCAATTTCATCTTCTTGAACACATTCTCTCTAAACACAGTGTCACTGCAAACAGAGTAGAGAAAAGTAGATCAGTGTGCCCTGATAAACACCACCAGGCTATACTGTTAGACAGCTGTCTTGAATGTGAGACTAATATAGGCAGAGTGGTTGAAAAATTTTGAAAAAGATGAAAGGAAATTAAATTGCATGAGATAAAACAGCTGGTGCTCTGTTTTTGTCATGACACTGTGACATTGTCCTTCAGTGTAGTCCTCACTGTGATAATAGAGATGTGAAGTGTCGATAAAGAACTTGAAATGAAAAAGTACTCCTCTGGCTAACTAGGAATACAGAAGTCTACAACAAGTCTTATTAAAAATTTATTAATTAAAAAGTTGAATAAAGCCTACACTAAAGCAATCTTGTTCCAGTAATTCTACTGAGTTCCAGATTTCAGTTATTTGAAATGCATTTGGCATTTGACTTTTCACATGGTAGCAAGAAGACACACAAACTTGGAGAGCTGTATTAACAACCGTGTATTTTCTATCCCTATATCTGTTAAAATAAGCATATTCTCTTTCTGTCCTAGTGGAACTAATGAGTCTTCTAGAACTGTAATACATTACATTGAAGAAATAGCATCTGTGCTTCTGAAGGGCTCAGTTTGATCGCCAGTCTTCTTTTCCTATGATTTGTGGTTTTTTTCACATCCTCATGTGGTTTTGGTATCTTACATTCAAAATGCAGATGCCAAGAGAGTTTGATAGCCACTTCTGTCCAACACAGTGATGGCAAGAGCCATACTGGAGTATTTACAGTAAAATATATCTATTCTTTGAAGCCTGACTTG
The DNA here is from genome assembly GCA_035583185.1 of Anabacerthia variegaticeps. NCBI lineage: Eukaryota > Metazoa > Chordata > Aves > Passeriformes > Furnariidae > Anabacerthia > Anabacerthia variegaticeps. Next base: position 14,644,389 of record JAWWEW010000001.1, on the reverse strand, counting down.
CCAATTACCCACAGCAATTACCCACTAGTTTTCATATGAAATGAAAGCATTCAACTTTATGTAAGTGAGTAGAAGAGCCTTTTTCTGTTTAATGGAGAGGATAAACTCAAATTCACTTGCAGGCAGTCTTTCCCTTGTAACATTTAAATAATTTATTCCTTGTTCATCAAATATGAATACATCTAAGGAGAGTAATTTATATTGACAAGGTATGTAAAATTGTATCAATGACCATATGTAGCTAACATCCTACCCTGAACTGCAATGACAGATGAGAGGAAAAAAAAAAAAAAGATTAAACCCTTGAAATTTTTGGAAAAGAGATAGAAACTGACTCAGTATCCATCTGAAATGATTGTTGGATAACAACTTCATGTTGAGTTTAGTCTTGTTTTTTGGCTATTCTTAGCACTAAGCTCTATGGTGTCCCACTGGTTTTATTACAAAATATAAGCATACACATCACAGTGTGTCATTTCAACAATATTGAAATAACCTTATGTTTATATGACTTTTTAGAGTCTTTCACATAAACTGAAAATAATACAATTGTATGGTCTAGAGCTGTGGCCTTAGAAAAGTATGCACTAGCTGATCATATTTTTCTTTCCCAGAATAGGTGACAATAGATGACAATAAGTTGTTGCCTTTCAAATAAGTTCAAAGGAAAGTAATTTACTGAAGATGTCTAAACAATTATTAATACCTTGTTTGTCATAGATGACAAGAAATTCATAGAAAGGTTTGTTAATAAAAGTCTGAAAAATATTGCCTCTAGTTGCTTTATGACCACAGTGCTAACTGTTTAAATTACAATGTCATGATACAGAACTGATGAATTGTTGGTAAAAAGTACATTAGCTTCTCTCTTTAAGGGACAGAGAAAATTACTACAGAGGAGAAAGGTATTGAAATGTTTTCCTGAATTGTGTTCTCTGATTATGAGACATCCTTACAATGTGCTTGTGTTTCCCATTTACCCATTTTTTTAGTAGATTTGTCGGTTTATGGACTATGTTCTGAATGTAGTCCATAAGGAACAAGGAATTTTAGGATTAAAAATTCTTGTCAAGAAAATGACATTAGCAGCTGGTAGATATTTCAGATATTCAGTACTTACTGTCTTCTGGGCCTGATCCAACCCCCACAGGAACCTATGGAATTACTACAATTGATTTCAGTGAAGTTTTAGAAGATATTCTGCGTTTAAACCACAGAGATGCTCCAGTCCCATGTGGGGAGAATTTAAACATAAAGGACACTTGGAGTTTTGCACAGAGGGAGCATGGGATTTCCTTTTAAAAAGTTGTGCAGACTGCTGAGATACAAAGAAATATAATGTCATATTAGGTTTATATAAGTACTGGCCATTTGGGGAAAGTTGATACTCAGTCATTGGTTTCTGATTTAGAAGGAGATTTCTCTGTGTTTGTATTGGGTTTAATGTTGAAAGTGTAATTAATTTAGTTTTAATTTATTATTTTAAAATTTAATAATTTAGGGAAAACATTAGACCAAAAATATGCATTTTCCTAAAGCTTGTACTCTCTTAATAAATTTTCTATTTAACAATGTAATTTTAGATATAAGACTCGCAAGTGCATAGAGAATTTGAAGAAAGTTCATATTCTTTCTGGAAGGTTGAGATTTTCTTCTTGTTTAGAGAGGAATGCTAAATGAGAAAAACAAAAAAATAAAAAGGGTATTTATAGGAAAGAAATCCCCAAAAGAGTGTTAGTTCCAAATGACTACAAACCAGATATTCCTCTCTCATTGAACGTAAAGCCTTTCTGAATATCTCCAAGAAAAAAATATTTAGTCTGTCTGAGAAATGCAAAGAGAAAAGGAACTGCTGGACATATTTAATCACAAGCCTACCCCTTGTAGCACTTAGCTGCCCTCAGGTTGCAATGGAGTTAAAGGAAAAGCATGCATGGTACAGTAATGAGTTGAACATTTTCCACCTTGTCAATCCTGTTTGTGGGTGATTAATTACATCTGTACATAGGACCTTTTAAAACATTTGACTGATGCACATCGTTTAAAGGTTGTACAACCATTTAGCAGAAGATTTGGCATCTGTATGGGCATAACACCAGTTCAAATTTAGTCAAATCACCTCAGAAGGATTGAAAAAATCCTCCAATATGTCAGTTCTAATGAAAGGGTAGTTGAGACATTCTAGTGTATGTGTCGATGTACTCTGTATGAGTCACTGAAAGTGTCTTCTATGGATGCTGCTACTCTTTTATTTAGGTTTTGTTTTGCAAATGGGAAGTACTTGAGCTTGGCTTGCCAATATGGAATTTTGCACACTAAAAAAACCAGAAATGTACTGAGCTCTTTGCTTGGAAAGACATTTTGGACTATTTCGGTAGGCTATAGAAAGTATTGGAGTACAACAGGGATACATTTATGAAATACAATTTAAATATGTACATGAGATTAACAGGGAAAGAAATAAATGCAATAAATAGGCATTTGATTTCAACTTTCTAGCAATAATTGATCACATAACATTTGTAACCCATAAAGCTTTAAAGTGCTGCACAGTGAGAGAATTCACGTTTTTAGCTTTAGAGAAGAACAGGGAGATTGTCAGCAATTTATTCTAAATTACACATGCAATTGAAAGCACAGCTATGAATAGAGCTAAGATGTTCTGAAGAGTAATCCCCTGGCCAAACTACCGTTAACACACTTCATTTTCTACCTGGAGGCTTCAGCTGATAAATCTTTTCAAGACAGAATAGTTAGTGGGAGCCCAGATGGGAGTAGTGCTTATCATTTTTTTGACTTCTTCTGCTTTTATCACTTTAAAGCTGCTTTTCTTTAGGTTGGGAGTGACCAGAATCCAAAGCCCTGATAAGCTGAGAAATCTGGGGGGTAAGGGGAAGCCTTACAATACCATCACTGGACTGCTTTTTGATTGGTGTGGTGGGGGCATTTTGCAAAGCCAACAGTAGTGATGGTGGTTGGTGCTGAGTTGGCTTTTGTTGGTTTTTGGATTGGTTGGTTAGTTGGAGGTTTTTTTATGGCCACAGGTTTCACATCCAGGAACTTCTGTTGCTTTTCATCTGCTTCCCTGAATTTGCAAATCTCTTACGCACTCTCCCTCAAAGGAAGGAAACAAACTAAAGGTTGAAGTGTTTGGAGCAAGTAAAATATAACATAGAGTATATGTTGTGATAGAAACAAATATGAGAAAAAAGAGGAATAGTTAAATAAGACAAGCTATTTAACTATTATGCTTTCCTAAACATTTTAACTATTAATGGTATTGCACAAGATATTATAAAACCTGAAATAACACACCTAGCTCCTCAGAGAGGATAAAGGATATTTGGTACAAAGCAGTGTTTTTACTACTTTCTGTAGTATAGTTGTTACTACTTTCTGGTTTTAAAGCTTCAGACTTCTTTTTTTTTTCCCCCTAGTTATTATATGAAATATATTTTTTATCTGCACTTGTGATTCTGTAATGCATGATCCTGCCTCCTTATTTGGGGCTGCAAGGGTTTTGAATTAAGCTTCTTAAGAGTTAATGCATATCATATACACAAAATATTTTGCTGAAATAAATATGTTTGAAGTGCAAGAAATAAGCATTTAGATTCTTCCAGGAGAGTACTGACATGTCTAATGATCTAATGCTACTTAACTTTTAATTTGTTATGATTTAAACTAAATGAAAATAACTTGTAACCTCTCCAGCTGCTACTGAATATATATGTATAATGTATTTTGTTTTGTAAAAGACAGAGATAATTAATAGAGTTTATTAAATAGAGCAAAAGGACAAAAATAGAAACTTCTGCTTAAGTTACAGTAGAAATGGATAGCACTTAAAAAAGGTGTAATAAAAAATAAACCACACTGATGATGCTATCTAAGAATCCAGAACAATAAATGTTCATATTCACCTTATTCCCTTACTAATAAAGAAAATCTGATAAAGAAAGAGATTTCAACTAGAAAAAGAAAGAAGCAAACAAACAAACAAACAAAACCCCCCAAAAAGTGTTCACTCAGTTTTGCTATCTTTCCTGAAAGGGATAAAGCTGCACTTTAAATTAAGTGCATGAAGAGAAATGTAAACTGAATAAATTAATAGAAAGTACTGTTTGATGAGCATCAATACAGTCATTTAAATCAAAGATTTAATGTTTTCCAAACTGTTAGGAGTTAAAACAAAGCCTGGACTATCAATGACTAACTCTCTGAGTGTCTGAGAGGTAATTGTAAAAATTAGGATCATGATCTGAACCATGATTTTTTAATGGATTATCTCATGAAACGTAAAGGGAAAGGGAAGACTTGCACTCACCAAGGTATTTAGTTCCCTATATAAGATTAAGTTACAGTAATAGGTCTGTGAATCTGTGTCTAAACTCATAGAATCAGAAATGTTATCACCCTTGCCAGTTCTAACGAGTGCATGACTTCTCAGAATGCAATACTGAGTCCAAGATAGCATTGATAACAATTTGCTTGTAAAGAAGTCTACTAGGAAACATTGGGAATTACTCTTAGAGAAGTGTTTTAATTAATTAACAACACTAAATGCATTTGGTTGCTTTTTTTTTGTTTGTTTGTTTCTGCCCTTTCTCTTTGTTTCTCTTGATTTTGTTCTACAAGTCACAGAACTAATGAATGTAAACCAAATGAACCTTGGATCATGTTGTTCCACTTATAACAAGCCTGTTAAAGTTGTTTTGTAGCTTGAGGTAAATAAAATGTTCAGTACTTTGCAGTTATTGAAAGAATAAGACTTAGACCATTAAAACAGAACCCTGAAGATTTAACATTTCCCACTGGGTGCACTAAATATCACTTTGCTAATACATTAATTGTGTCCCTAGCTGCTGGCATGATTAAATTCTTTCCCATTGACCCTTATAACTCCACTTTTCTGTGGGAAATGCATTCTAAAATTTAAACCTTAAATGAAAAGACAAGGATCTGCATTTAAGCCACTCCATATATAGTCCAAGATATGTCACCAACTAAACATGAAGGATAAGAGTCTGTGTGTGTGTGGCAGTGAGAGAGAAAAGTAATTTATGTTTAATTATGTTTTTAAAAGAGTGCACTCATGAAATCCAAGGTTTATGGCAAGTACTGGTAGAGCAGAAAACCCCATTTACACAAATAGCAGATACATGACATCTTCTTGATGATGCTTAGTGTTTTCCTGCAGATATTCAGGAGCGTGAGGCTGGTAGTCAAGGATCAGTGGCAGTGAGCTGTCAGAGTCCACGAATGTCTTCTTCTTTCTCTGAGCATGTCCAAAGTTTATTCAACAGAACAGCTGTGACTCATGAACTGGTTCCCTAAAAGCTACAATTATTCTACTCTTAAAAATGTTGAGGGTTCAATATGACTTTTCACTATTGTCTATAAGTATTTTGAATTTAACTGTATTCCAGAAATGTTTTGAAAGGTTCGTGAACTGACATTTAGGAGGTGGAAAGTAGGCGAGGTTCCCACAGTCACATGGTCTGTGACTTGGCTGGATGCTTCTATTATTTGCATATAAAGGAATAAATACAATTACGTATATCTGGCTTACATTTCTATAGCTAAGAATATTTTCTCTGTCAGCCTGCAGAGCAACACAGATATTTGGGAATCCAATTAAAAAATTCTGTGTTTGGTAACTCCATTTATAGCAATCTGATGGTAGCAGATGATAAGGAGGGCCCACTGCCTCTTTACTTGATTATGATCTAGAGTACATCTTTTGGGCCTAAAGACAGGAAGTCTTCCAAACTAATGTTAGCTTCATAGTAACTCAGTAGAAGATTTGCAAATTTTGTCAGAGCTTTGCTAAATTAAAAGGATCTAATCTAGCACATGCAATTGCCTAAAAGTCTGTTTCATTTTTATTCCAGAAAGATACAGAACAGAGATGTGGGTAGGAGAAAACTAAAATAAATTAAAGAGATAAAGCTAGAGAATACAGAATTAGAAGCTAAAAGAAGACAGATTAGGATATAGAAATCCAACAGTGGAAAAGTACTGCTCAGTTTCAGTTCTATCTTTTTTTTTTCAGATTTTCTGAGAGATACTGTAAGAATTTTTGAGTGTTTTGGTCCCCTTTCCCTTTGAGGGCTATTGAAGGGTTGTTAGGAGCTAACTGATAAATACAAGCAAGTTGTATTTGAGAAAAATTGGTAGAAAGGTAAGAGGGGAAAGTAATACATGAAAGGATGGATGAGTCGATGTGAAGGGACAGAAGGCATTGCATAGATGATGTGACAAAGGCTATTTATCATGAGCAAAATAGTTGAAAAACGAGAGGCACTGGAAGAAATAGATATGGAAATAGCTAATTATTTATGCAATGTAATTAACTGCAAACTAAAGGAGAGAATCAGTAGAACAATCATGTAATCCAAGACTAGGTAAACAGACAAATGAGATAAATCACAGAATATATTAGTGTTTAGAAAAAAGAAGCCATATCCTTATTTCTAGGATAATTGTGGGTGCTTAGGGCAATATCCACACAATAATAATCACTTGGAGGAGGCAGTTTGTTCAAATAATAACTGGCATTTCCAGGAGTAAATATATAACATGAGCAGAGAGAGCTTGCCATGAAGTGATGAAATTGCAATATGATATTCTGTAACATTGTATTTTAAATGTGGTAGAAATTTCTAGTGCTTTCTTCCAACCCTAATATCTCTGCCAAATTCAATATTGTACTTTATATTCCAGTAAGGAAAGGAGAGGTTGATAGGACTTGTCCTTTCTTGAACACATTATTTTCATGCACCAGTGCTTTTCACATTGTACATATAACATTTCTTCAAATGTACATGGAGGTCTAATTCCAAGCACTAAAAGGATGTGTTGATTGATTTAAAATTTAACCAGTTTAAATCATGTTGTTTGAAATGTAGTGTTTTTCTGAAGAGAACAAGAATTCAAATCTATTTGCTTTTACAATGTTTTAATCATACTAAGCAAAAAAAGCCTGGCAGCAGCTTGATAATCTCTGTAGGGATTGTAGCAGTTGTAAAAGACAAAGTATTCAGAATAGTTCCTTTCTGTCTTTCAGGTTTATCAAATGAATTCTTAACATCAAATAAAAATGCACCTTTAAAAGAATAAAGAACCTGACACTTTTTTCAGAAAGTATTCAGGAGCAAATAATTAGTTTCTCAGCTAAGGACAAGTATATTTCATCACAGTAAATTTGACTGTACTGATAGGTCTCTTAAGAACACTTGACAAAGTTTGTAACAGAAATTAATGAGTTAATGGCAAAATCTTGTGAATGTCAGCTTACAGACATTCTGCGATGCAGCCTCTCATCCCCCATCTGTCTACTCAGTTCCTTCTCAAAAAGGAGCCCTTTAAGTTCTGCATAGATAAGGGAGTTTGAATAACCTTTGTGCATTTATTTTTTTTCTAGGCCATACAAATCTCCTACTGAAAGCTTATTTTGTGAAGTAGAACATCTGAAGGAGCTGAATGCTTTTTTGAAACAGAGTAACACATGAAATGAGTGCTGTTAGGTAATCTCCAAAATTGAAATGTAAACTTTTATGGTATTATCTAGATGGTTCTATTATTTTGTTTTAATGGCTGAAAAACATTAAATAATAATTCAATACAATCTCAGGAAGTACAATGTTTTGGTGTTCTAGGTAGATGATGATAAGATAGGTAAGTAGTTCAACTTTATAGTATAATAAAACACAGCTGTATACTTATTTAGTTATCTACTTACTGTGACTTCACATGATCATCAGTAATCTCATTATGTGTTTTGTATGCAATAAATAAAATGTTTGGCAGTCTCTGTGAATGTTGCTTTAGACTGAGAAAAAAGAGAATGCATTCCTCTAAATAAGATAAAAAGTACACTTTTTTTTCCTTTTTATTGTTGCATACTTGAGAGGGAGGTTGAATGTCACCTCTCTTTTTGAGATTAAAGCATTTCTAACTTTGCTCACAGAAACAGCTTAGTAGGAAAAGATAGGGGTTTGCTACAAGTTTTATAGGAAGCAAAGTAAACCAACCAAATAATAAACCCATTAACTAGAATAAAATAGAATAGCAAGTAGTAAAACCACTTTCCATTTTACCATGAGTAAAACCACTGGCAATTTTATCTATCATTATAACTTCCTATAAACTCAACTATGGTAGCTGGGATGCTGTTAAGAAGTAGTGACAACTTGGTAACTTTACAAAAATAAAAGCAAAACTAAAACACAAACAAAACCCACAACAAAAATCCAACCAACCAAACCCCTAAAAAACCAAAACCACAACAACAAAAACCTTGAAAAAAAAATCCACTTTGTTGAACAGATTATTCAAAAGACATTTAAGAGAAAGAAGTATCAAAACACAGTCACCCAGTCAGTGAAACTATACTCTGTTTTGGTGTCAGAAAACAGAAGGAAGTTCTAAATAACCATGGGAGAAATTATCATTTTCCCCATTATACTCAAAAAGTTCTTAACTAAATTTTTGACAGATAAGACACCAGCACTGCATAAATATGTGGGTTTGGGTTTACTTAAAAACAAAAAAACAAAGCAGCAACATTGCTTTGTAAATACAATCTCTGCTTCTATAATTCACTCTGATCTTGGCGAAGGTTCTGAGAGAGTTGTGGATAAGCAGATGTAGAGTCCTTTCATTTTGCTTTAGATATGAGTATGAAATAAAAATTAGTTTGCTCATCCTGATTGAAGATTTCTCGTGTTATAGCAAGATGCCAGATGACCATGCTGATTGTCCTACATCTGAAAACAGCTTCCTGGAGTTCATTAACCAGGAACTTTTGTTGAGATAACTTTCATCTCTGAAGGGGGTGAACTGACAGTGCCTTGCATGTCACTGCTTTTTCTTCTGTGGAGTTGCAATTAGCAAAGTTATTCAGATGCTCTCTCACACTCAAGGATTTCAATTCCTTTTCTTTAGTGCTTTCTGTGAGAGAGGAGAGGGTTTAGATGAACCAAAGGCTCTACCCACAAATTATGAATCAGTAATGGCTGGAGACTGCACCAAGGGAACATGTGTATCCAGGGATTCCTCAAAATGCGGATTGTTGCCAGGGCTGCTCAGTCAGGTTTTGCATTCTGCCCATATGTGAGGAACATGTAAGGGAGACAGAGCACAGACAGAGCATGAAAATAGCATTTTTTTCAGGGTAGGATAAATGATGTCTTTGAATTGTTTTTGAGCTGTAGCCATCTTACTGAGAACTGCTAAGGGACATGATGAAAGTGACAACTTCCAAATGCTCATTGATGTAATCACCTTGTTCAGTCCTTGTACCATCATGCTTTTCCAAGGCTAACATTTGTTTCTGTTCTTGTCTGTGATCTTTATCACCTCAGTTCATTTTATCATTTATGATGGTTTGTAGGTCTTCAATAGAGGTTTCCAGGCTTGTCATAGGTTTTATAAAATTCACCTTATCTCTAGGCATTTATCAAAGCCAGTTTGAAATGCCCTTTTTCTACAGGTGTTTTCTTTTTCTTCTAATATTTTCATGAAAAAGAAAAAAAAAAGGAGTTGCTGAAACCAGAAATAATTTTGTGTTGAAAAAAAGCACCAAATCACAACTGAGTTCTGCCATACACTGCTCCCAAAAGCACTGGGATAACTAGCTAACTTTGCTGGAAATCTGTCTTTATTGGTTTCAGTCCTAGAGTTTTTAATATCCTCCTGTAGGTGTAGATTCTCTGGGAATATTATTATCTAATTATTATTTGTAAAATATGGACACATTCCCACGCAGTTCTTTCTTTGTCTTTATTTTTAATCCCACATTCAGTAAATGAGGATGAATGCCATGAGACATATTTCTGGGAACTCAAAGGTAAAATTACATTTTTTAAACTGTAGTTCTGAAAAGTGTTGAGAATCGCAAACCACCACATAAAGTGAGTCATCCGTGGTTTATATCAACAAGACCTGGCAGAGGCAATATGTAAACTATCTTATGAAAATGTATGAGTGTGTTGAAGGGTGCTCTGTTGGGAATATTATTGGTTTTGGTTTGCTTTTTTTTAATAACATTCTGCTGGGAGATATAATGGATGTTGACGCAGTATCTCCTGTTCCTTCCATTCCAGCAGGTATTGAGGAAATGTAAAGACCAGAGGCAAATTGTTTCACGTCCTCCTTCTCCTCCTGTCAGAACTGTTTTCCTCTAAACTTCATAAATACAGAGGAAATCAATGCAGAGGCTTCATGTGAAAGTCTGCAGAAACCTTTTCACATTGGAACAATGAGAGTGGAATGCAGGGAGCCTGATTTAATTTATTTTTCATAGACTGTGGAATAAATGCACTGTCATTAAAAAAAAAAAGTAAATATTTCCATTGAAAAACAATTTTCAAAAAATTATGTTTACCAGAGAGTTTTGTTTCGAATATTGCGTAGTCTGAAGATATTGTTCTCTTTCAGGCAAGGCAGCTGCAACTGTTCGTTTTACATTTCTGAGGATAGTTTTGATGGTTATTTTCTAGCCAGCAAGTATAAGGCAACTTCATTTTCCCTGGGAATGTAACACCTCCCCTACTCCATGCACATAGTTGTTGCATGCAGACAGCAACACAAACCTACATAAAACCTGTGCTAAGTAAATTATTGCCATTCAGGAATTTCTCTCCATTTAACAAGAAAATAGTCAGTTTTGAGGTGTTTTCTGTCTACATGATAGTCAAGAAGAAACTTTTCTTCCATGATACCACAACCAGTGAGCAAGTGCCTTAAGACGAAGTCCAGATGGTTACTAAAATTGGTGTCATCTTATGAAGTGAAGAGAGAGCTTCTTAAGATTGTAAGAAAATAATCAATAGCCATTCTGAAGAACTACATTATGATGCCATTTTAGTTTTTGTTAGTTTTGTTGGTTTTTTTTTTCCTTGCATGGAAAATATTTTAGAAATATGTAAAAAATTTGCATTAATAAAATATAAGTGGACACTCCTGTTTTTGTCATTCTCATCTATAGGATAATAAAATCCAAAAGGGATATTTTGATGATATATAACCTTATTACCCAATACTGATATTTCCACTACAAGTAGGAGTGCATTACTGGCAATATGTAGAGATTCATTCTCAAACCCACAGAATCACAGAATGGCCCTGGTTGAAAGGGACTTTAAACATCACCTGGTTCCAACTCCACTGTCAGGAACACATTTCACCAGGCCAGGTTGCTCAGAGCCCCATCCAACCTGATTTTGAACACTTCTAGGGATGGGGCAGTAACAGCTTCTCTGGACAACCTGGGCCAGAGACTCACCACTCTCACAGCGAAGAATTTCTTCCCAAAGTCTAATCAAAACCTACCTTCTTTCAGTTTGAAGCCATTCCTTCTTGTCCTGTCACTCCAGGCCCCTCTCAATAGTCACTCTCCATCTTTCCTGTTGCCTCCCTGCAGGTACTGGAAGCCCACAGTTAGGCCACCCCAAAACCCTTCTCTTTTCCGGGCCAAACCGATCCAATTCTCTCATCCTTTCCTCACAGCAGAGGTGCATCATCCCTCTAATCACCTTGGTAGCCTTCTCCGGACTGGCTCCAACAGGTCCTGTGCTGGGACCCCAGAGCTGGAGGCAGCACTGCAGGTGGGATCTCACCAGAGTGGAACTGAGGGGCAGAATCCCCTCCCTCCCCTGCTGCCCACACTGCTTTGGATGTAGCCCAAGACATGAGTGGCTTTCACAATCAATTTGCTATTTATTAGAAGAAAAATAAAATTCAGCTGGAATACTACGGCCATTTGGTTTAAAAAATACCATTATAACAATTGTCAGGAATGGAGAGGAGATAAAATAGGCTAACTTGCCTTGTCTGACAAAAAAAGGCTAAGCAGAATATCACTGATCTATATGGATGTATCATTATGGTAAATGTTTGAAGCAAATAAAACATGCAGGCACAACAAATGAACATATTTTTTTCCATAAATAAAACTTAGTTTGGAAATTAAAGGGCATTTCTAGCAATCAGAGGAGTAAGGATCTGGAACAGACAGGAGAAATTCAAACCAGATGCAGCAGTTAGACGTGTAGCTGATCTAAGATAAAGCTACGTATATTCTTTAGGTGACTACATGAGCCACTTATGTATAATAAACAGGGCGCTTAATTCAGTGACCCAACCCATTTTAGCTGATATGGAGGTTATTATTCAAGGAACACCTGACCTCTTTGTTTGAAGCCTCCCTATAAACGTATCATCTAAGTCCATATTAACAGTGATAAGCAAGGAGGATGTAAGATTGAAATGAAACAGCAAAACTGGATAGAATTTTAGATGACTTTTATACAAAGTGCCATCTTTAATCTGTGGTTTTTTGAAGAACACCTTTCTGGTCTTGTGGAACATGTACTTTTTAAGTCAGAGAGGTTTCAAAATCTATTTAGGATAGTTTCATAATTTGCATTTCAAATCTGCTGCATTTTTTACCTGACGCTTCTGCTATCAAGGATTTGAAAAAATAACCCTAGGTACTATGATATCTTAAAATAAAGGTGACATTTAATTTTAGAATGGAAAAGTACCTATTTTTCAAAATTTCTTTCGTATAGCCTTATATGTAGTAATGTTGAGATTTATTTAATCTAACTTTTTTTGTGTAGGCAGAGTTTTCAAAATGGAGTTTCCTAATGACCTTTCACTATCATGAAGAAAGTCAACCTGAACCTCATTAAAAGGATAGAAAAAGCATACTACGTATCATATAACATTCTTTTTCAGGGCCAATATTATATATTGCCTCTTTGATTCAAAATTACTTGTTTTCTTTTTGAATCTTTGCCCTCCCCCCACAGAAAAAAAAAAAAAAAAAACAAACCAAAAAAATAATCTCTGGAGATAATTAAACATTTAATTAGGTTACCCAGACAAGTCATGGAATCCCTTTCCTGGAAGGCTTTCAAGGCCCGACTGGACAAAGCCCTGAATAACATTTCCAACTTGAATGTTTCTGTATTTAAACACCACTAACAAGTTTGGATTTAGCTAGGAAACAGGAAACACATTTCTCTTTAAATAATTGAAGAAAACCTTAATTTCTCCATTTTAAAAAGCATGCTTTGGAAAAAGTCAAAATAGCATGACCTGACAGCCAAGAAAGAGAGTTTTATAAAGATGAGAGAAAGATAAACAGACAAGAAATTGCTAGGTTTTACAGCATCATCCTGTCTCAGCACTGTAGCTAATGTGGTCCCTCTGGAACGTGTTGTGTAGCACAAGCAACAGCTGATTTTTGCTGTTGTTGTCATAGCTTGTGCCTTTGCTTGCTTTTTAATTTGGTGGATACTGTCAGTCTAAGAGACCTCCCTCCAGTAAGAGCCCAGGGTCAGCTTTCTGTCCCTAAGGATAGGTTCATTCTGGTAGCTGCTTAGTTCAAAGGTTCCTCCGCTGTGCTTTCCCTCTCTCATCCACAACAGGGGGTAGGTTTCCCTGCACACAGCTTTGTGACAGATGTCCAAAGTGCAGACTTCCATATCTGAATTGGTCAACTTTCATGGAAGTGCCTTATGATCAGTGGAAATAACAAAATTTAGAGATCTCTACCAGCCTATTTTAAAGTTCCGTGTTAGAAGGCATCTAATCTAGTGCATGTGTCTGCATTTACCAGAGGGAAAATCCCCACAGCATTTGCTTCCTGTTCATATTGAAACTGGGCTTTTCACATCAGCTAGAATACAAAAGCATGGTCAGTTGTGCTATGGCATCCATATAGCACTCTCATGCAATTTATGGCTACTGGCAAGCTAAGTTAGAATTAAATTGACATGCAAGAGAGGGGGAATGTGTTTGTAAGCCACTAGCATTCTCCCCCACAGCCCAGTTCCCACTGATGATGAGCTGAGTCAGTTACCTCTGCAGTAATGCTGCATTGTGGATCCAGCTCAGCCTTCAGAGTCTGTTTTGTGCTTTTATGACAAACAACAGACCTTTTATTCAACAAGTTTCCATTGATGTTTACTATGTCATTTGTGTTGGATTTTCCTGACATAATTAAATATTCTAATTAAATCTTTTCTTTCCATTTTTATTAACTTTTTTGAATTTTTCTTTCTTGTAACATGAGCAAATTAACTCAGCCATTGGCAGATATTCCTTTTGATTCCAGTCTCACCACTAACACATTACAAATACTAGTGAAAAATAGGTAATTTTCCTTCTGTCTTCACTCCCCTCACCCCCCAAGGAACATTACAAAGCACTGCACAATTTGTGTGCACTCCCCAAATGGCAAACATTTCACATTAAAATGTAAAAACATTTCTCAGTTTAAAAGTAAAAATGTCCCTCCATGTTCCAATGGTCCACTCTGTAAACTTTTTCTGAAAAATTTTCTCTCTTCTCCCTCATGTATGTTCTTCTTTTACAGAGTCTCAATAATGCTTTGGGGCCAGGATAAGAACTATTCTTATGTATTATCAGGTATAACTGCAGTTAAAATAGGGGGTTTCCACCACTTAGAAAAATCATGACAGAAAATGAATTTTAAAACTTTTTTTTCTTTTTCCTATTTTTCTTTTTTTTTTTTTTTTTTACTATAAAAACCATTAGGAAACTCTCTGGATAAAAGTATATACTGTCAAAAGATGGGCTTACATTTCATAAGACGTACCATCACATTTCCATAAGAAAAAGACTGCTGAAGGTAACAGCACAACATAAAGGAGAAAGTTGCTTTTTTTCTTGCAGTGAGATTCAGATTTTGCTCTTTTTTGTTGAAATGAAAAAAAAAGTACTGAAAATAGCTCCAAAATTTTGTGTCAAGGAGAAAAATACAAGACCTGCATGCTTTCCAATGACCCACATGTCCTCATGTATTTAGGGGTCACATATTTTTCCCAAATATATTTCTTCTAGGCAACAGTCCTTGCAGAACATGTAGGATTCTACATTCAGACAGTCCAAGGCACCTCACTTTACAGAAGAGGCCAATTTTCCCAGTATCTGTCCTATAGGAAAGACAGCATGTCCCAAGAGGGTAACTGAGAACAGTTTCCAGCTAAGTCTATCTTAGTCTAAACAGAGTATCTTCCTCCCCAGCCACATAAAGTTAAGAAATGTGACTACCACTTCACAACCTGAGTACGTCATTCTCTCTGTGAGCTGTCTCCAGTTTGCAGTGGCATAAGCTGAGAGAGAAAGTTCATTCATTTCCTTTTCATCATGGAAATGCAACGTGGCAGAAGCTGAGCAGAACCCCAGAGTAGTTGCAACCCACACCTCACCACAAACCACACTTCCTGACACACTGCACCAAAATCTTTCAGCCAACACCAGTTGCAATGCTTTACATGTATGTGTGACAACAACCTCTTTCTCATTCAAGAAAGGGAAAAAGATAAAGTCACTGGAACCTCTAACATCATCTTTTGTGCAACATCACCATCATAAATAACAAAGAACTGTCAGGATATACCTGTCTCCTGAGACACCTCACTAATTCAAATAAAATATCATGCTCTTTTCTGAAAAAAACTTAAAGAATGTGCCACAGCTAGAAGCTATTATGCAGGCCTTGGAAACAGTTGTCAGCAGAATACCAGTTAAACAGGTGTATGGTGGGCTAGGGCCTATAATAGACTCATTAATGTTAGCTTCACTATTAGTAACACAGAATTTAGTGTTTCAAATATCTAGATCTTTGGGCTTGAAATCTGCTAAGATTTTTTGGTTGTTTTTTTTTTTTTAAATAACATCTATTTTTATGCACGTGTTAAAGAATGCAGAGATAGCACGATCTTCCAGAGATGTGGCTGGAAAGATATCCAAAAAGAGTAACATCAGCTCATAGGAGCCAGTCTCCCAGGGTGTCTTTATCTGGTGCCTCCCATCCGGGTCCCATCTGGCTTCTCCAGATGGTGATTTTGAGTAGACTTAATCCATATGCTTGCAGTCATCTCTGTTCATCTCCATTGCCTAAAGTAGTGGCTTTAGGGAGACTAACTGCTTTAGGCTAGGCATAGCCTGAGTGAATATCCTACAGAGGGACATGCAAGATGTTTCAGTTTTCCTCACCGGCCTCAAGGCCAGCTCATCCACATATTTAAGAGGTTCTTAAAGATGGAAAAGGCACTCATTAAAAAATTCTTTTCACAGAGACTACTGGCAGATATTTCTGGTCAAAGTTTGAGCCCTGTCAATTGGAAAAATTCCTGGAAGAAGAAAGATGTGGGTGTAGTTGTGGTCAGCCATAGGATGGATCACATTATGATTCATCGTTAGTAACTACTATATAAAAAAAAAACTGTAAGAGAGGCAAATGGTACATGAAGAGGTGCAAGACAACAACTTTTCAGAGACAGTAGTTGCACAGGCCATGTCTGGAACACAGCGGTACATTTCTGTTCAGGAACTCTGAACTCCTGCTAGAATAGGTGCAGAAAAAGGCAGCTTGATGTGGTGATTGAAGAAACTCAAATCCCTTCTTTGATCCAGAAGAAGGAAGAACAAGCTGAGACATTATTTCCCTGTAAAAATACGAGGAGGAGAGAGAGAGAGAGACAGAAACAGAAACAGCATTTAGGGTAATGTTGGCAAAAGAACACTTGATCAGAAGTTGCCAAGTGTAAGTTCAGGCTAATTAAATCAGAGTTTCTCCAAAGGAGTGAGTTTCAAAGGCAGGCTTGAGAAAGAAGAACGGCAAAATTCCTACCTAATTTTAATGCACATATAAGCAGGATATTATGATGTGGCTGCCTCCAGTGGAGGACAGCACTTGGTGACTTAGTCCTATGTTTCTGTCTGTCTCCTATTAATCCTTGGCTTTACAAAAGCAACAACAAGAAAATACTGTAGCTAGAAGCTAATCTGAAGCTAAAGTTTTCTCTGCATCCATTATGTGGGCAACAAAATAGTTAAAGGTTACTCTTGGCCAGGCTAAAAATATATTCCAACACTAAAAGCAAACTGTTATTCTGTGGAAGCAGACTGTGATAATTAGGAGCTTTTAATGGTCATGGAGATAAAGAAAAGCAAGATGTGGGATAGGTGTCAATATTTCAAGTTACTCCTATGTACTTCTACATGTTCCCTGTCTCCATCTCTGCCGTTCAAGGGAAATTGCTTTCTGTCAGGTAACGCTAAATTAATTCTGTTTCTCAGATATGAATTGTAATAACAGGAGACCATAACAAGCCATAAGGGTTTTGTTTCTTTTGTGTTTTTTAATAATTCTGATTGAAGTTTTCTGAATATACTAAATATTCGCATATATTCTGGAGAATAATATATGTGAAAGAAGCATTCTGCTTTAGGAATATGGAAGTCTGTTGTCACTTTTTCAGACTGAAAGTGCTCAGTGTGACAACAGGTTGCAGATGAAGGGATGACAGCTCCATGGATCGACTGCAGTGAACGAGCTCAGAGTTAGGGTGATGGGTGAGCACCACCAAAGGGGCTAGTGCAGGGACCTCAGGTAGCAGCTCTACCAGCTGCTCAGGTGAGCAGTTCTGCATTGTGACAGACAAAGCTGAAACCTTTCTGTTGGTAAAGCAGCATGGGCTGCTCACTCCATGAGAAATGATCTGCTAGAGACCCTTTCTAGCAACTGGCTGCTGGGGATAAACATGGCTGCACCAGGACAGGTCCACATCAGAAGAGAGGCTTGTCTGGCTTCTTTAGGAGAAGCCTTCCTGGAGACTTGCCAGAGACCTCAATCCCATATTCTCTGATCCAGTGTAGACACTCGAGAACATGTTTAACTTTAAGCATATGAGCGGTCCTGCGGACATCAATGGGGTTGCTAATGTGCCTAAAGTTAAATATGTATCAAGTGCTGTCCTGGAACAGAACCAAGGACTCAAAAACTTACAGGATCAAGGTTTGGCTGAAGAACAGAGAGTAAAAAAGGAGACAAAAGCTGAGAGATACTGAGTTGTTCTCATGCCCTCTTGCGTCAGTCCTTTACAGAAGCAAGCCCTAAGATAAACCCCTTATTATAGTAAAAGCTAAAGGAATACCTGCGCAGAAAACTGAAACTCTGAAAGATACTATAAACACTCATTTTACAGCACACAGTGTTTTTTTGATTTTTAGATGGCAGTACATTTTAAAGCAGATACAGTGATGTCACTGCAGGAAAACATCACAAAAACATTGCAGCAACAGGATCTCTTTCAACAGAGGCCTGGTTGACTCACTCTCACAGCTGCAGCAAAGTAGTCCAATGTGTTTCTGGAGAGCATTCTTGCTTGTGAAGTCTTTATTGGGACACTTTGACTGCAGGGAAATGCAGCCGCTTTTCATTTCTTGTGGCAGTCAGAAAGTTTCATTGAATATTTCTGAGCTCTCAATCTCTTCCAAAACACATGCTGAATTTCCTGGCTCTCTTCCTTAAAATCTGCTCTGGGTTTCTACCCCTGTCACCTCTCAAATTACTTTATGTGCACATAAAATAAAATAAAATAAAATAAAATAAAATAAAATAAAATACATTCTGATTTTTCAAAATTAAATTTTAACTTTTCTTCCAAACTTCATGAATTTTTACATGCAATCACTTTTATATTTACATTACCTGTATTATGAACTTATCACTGGAATCCAGCAAAGCTGCAGCAGAAAGATTTCTCCTTTTGCTACTAGTAATGCAACACTGCCAACTAGAGGCATTGTTAACAATCAAATTTTTGTCTTATTGGCCACATCAATAAAGGGTTGCATACCTATAAATACTAAAAGATTGTATTTGCACTAGAGAAATCCCAGTCAAGTCCTCCAACTACAGTGGTACTTACATTTCATTTTCTTTAGATCTTGATGCATCAGTATGTCATTTATTGAATCCAAACATCTTATTGCATCATCCAAAAACTCAAACAAAATCAAGTCAGATGTCCAATTACTTTGGGTTCCTCAAAGAGCTACTGATCCATTCTAACAGTTTTTGGAAATATACCTCCTTTAAAAAAATTTTAAAATTATAACTTTAAGGGCAAAGTAAATTGTAGACATAATTTTCTTAACTCACATTTTCAATAAGACCTCATCATTTATTGGAATAAAGAAATCATAGTCTATTCAGGTGGTATAAAACACAGTTTCTGTATAAGTTTTCAGTTCTGTAAGACGGTGTTCCCTTTGAGGAAGGTTCATAGCTGAAGCAGTAAGACTGAAAAAAAAAAGAAAACATGCCCTTGACCAGAAAGGCTCAGCTACAGCCTGCTGCATGCAGTTCCCTGACACGGACACACTGGTTAGCTCCCTGTATGAGAGGAGACTCAATGCAAAGCCACTGATGTTCATGCCCCACGCACAGACTGGAGCTGCCTGGGCCCCACGCTGCTGCCCCTGCCCTCTTCCCTGCCATGCCCACCATTGCAGAGCGCAGCAGCACACGGCTACCCAGAACGCAGCAAGAGGAAGCCAGCACAGAGGATGACAGGGACCTTCTGCAGGTCCCCATGCCAACCAATGTCCAACAAAGCCTTGGAGAAGGACCCATTCCAGTTTCTCCCATTCCCCTACTGTCATACGACCAAGTCAAACACAACCCTGTGTGTAGGCAGAGTCTGCTGGCAGGTAAAGAACTGAGAGCCTTGAGGATGCACCAGGCTTAACCACTACGCTCCAGACTTACAGTGTGCCAGATACACAACTCTCCCCTCTTCTGATTAAGGACAGTAAAAAGTGGCAACCCTTTGTGCCCCTTTACAGCAGCCGGGATCTCCCCAGCCATGGGCATGGAGTGCACTGCACCTCTCTTCTGGGCTGGCAGTGTGTGCCTTGGGGTGCAACAGCAGCTTGGGATGCCAGAATGGCTTCCAAGGCTTCCTCTTGTATGGCTAGAGCCACACTCTAAGAGGAAGATCCGGTGGTAGAAGGGAAAACTCTGCCTGCCAGGGCTCACATAGCATTAAATAAACAGTCCAGAACAGTCTGTACTTTTGGACTGAAGGGAGGAACCAACAACATCTAGCACTGCTTTCCTTTTATTTACAAAAAACACATTTATTCCATAAATCTCAGCAAAATTCATGAAAAATAATAAATTACATTTTCCCCCTTGGAGTCTTCAAAGCTTTGTATCTATAAAAAGTTCTGGGAAATCTGAGAAGCCTAGAGGGCAGGAAAATAATCTTGTTGGGAAGTGGAAGCCAATAGACAGTAGTGACTCACAGAGGCACAGAGCTGCAGAGCAGCTGAAACGAGGTGCCAATTAAGCCTGAAACCAAGCTTTCCAGAGGCTGTACCACAGGGCAGTGTAAGGATGGAGGGGCCAGTTTCCAAAAAATGCAGAGAAAACCCCGGAGGGGCTTGGAGGTGACAGTGCTGGAATAAGTTGTAGGCTTAGAAGTGAAAGCATGGACATTGGCCTGGGAAGCAGAGAATACACTTTGCAGCCAGTATAAACTATTGTAAAAACTAATTCAATAAATGTTTTTCCACTTATATTATTATGCTTATGTTCCATAACAATGTCTTTACAGGAATACAATGCTAAAAAATAGAGTGGTCCAGTGGAAGCAAGTTACTGGGGTACTACTGGAGTAGTTTGTGGACTTGAGCAATACCTAGAGCTCTGTGTTTAGGAGAGGGGAATGGGGGGAACGTACATCTGTTGTGAATCAGCTTGTAATACCAGAAGCCGTATTTCCACAATTGTGACTATTTTGAAAGACACACTCAGAAACAAACCACTTTGTTATATCTAGATTTCTTTAAATTACTTTATTGGAATGAACCAGAAGTTTTCTAATAATGATTTTTGGCTGTCAGTCAAAACCTAAGCCAAACAGACATTTGCAGGGTTTTTTTCACTTATTCCTTTTTCTGTTTGGCAGTGAAAGCTAATGCTCAGGACTTTAAGCCTGAAATGTTGTTCTCTGCTCTGGTACCATGTGCTGTTTGAATGTGCTCTGAAGTCCAGACCCACTCCACACCAAATACCTGTGTTAGGAGCCAGAAGTACCTCTCATCCATGAAAATAGGTGTTTCTGTGAAGTATTTTGGTGTAAAATTTGTTTGGGCATCCGTGGTGATGCATCTCTCCCCTTCAGGCCACACTACAACCTCTCTGTGTAATATCCTAATTATTTTTGTATTGATTTGCAAAGGCACATTGATCATGTGTAAAAGTCTTTTGCAGAGTGATCAATAGAGGTGGCAGGAATGACACTGAATTACAACTGTCACAGGAGCTGTGATCTTATACCTCGCTCACACATGAGCTAAGGCAGAGTTGGACAGGGTAAGAATTTCATCAGCAACTTCATTTGTGTAGCACTATGCAAGTTGAAATTTAAAAGTCAGCTTCACCTTTCATAAATGGCCTGCACACATGGATACATACCTAAATCTGCTGCTGCATGACTCACCCAAAAGCAGTAGCATGTGATTCCAAGTGTCAGTTATACCGCAACATCTTTCTCTTTTGAAAAATCTGTCCTCTTCACACACTTTATTGCTGTCTTGTTCTGCCCTGTATTTAGCTAATTGTTACACTTCCTAATTTTGACCTGGATAGAACTGCATATGCACAGTTAACCCATAATTACTTGCACCTCCAACCTTCTGGAGTAGAGAAGAAAAATGCTAACACCTTCTACCCACGTTACCCTGGAGACTAAGATGGAAAAGTTCAATGAGCAAGAGCACACTAGTTCAAAGAAGGAGTGCAGAAGCACATGTTCTACATTTCAGAGATTCATATTTGCTACTGCACAGGTCAGCCTTTCGAATATCAGGCAGCACAGCTTTTGGCTGGGATGGAGCTCTGGCTTCACACTCCATTCATGTGTGGATGCTAAACACATGCAGAAAAAATTCAAGAACAGGGAGCTGATAAGATCCCACTTAACAAACAGTAACTGAGTAGGTATACTGAAGGCATTCAGCCTGGATTTATGAACTATTACAGTCATTTTCTTTCACCATTAAACTTTGACAAGATCTTTTTCACCAGCATTGCCAATCTCTGTGGCAAGACTGACCGAGGCTGAAATTCTGACCGTCAAATATAGAGACAAATTGCTGAACATCATCTTAGAAAAGGGCACTCACAGGTAGCTCAGCACCAATTTTAGTCTATTTGATTGAATGTCTATCCCTTTACTCCTTACAATAAGAAACCTGTGCCATGTAAAACACGATACCTCAGGGCTGAAGAACACAATATGTCAGGGATAAGCAACAATACACTTCAGTAATTTTGGAAAATTTCTATATTTCTAACTATAAGAAGTGCAACTGTACAGTCCATATAAACAAATACATGGGAGATCAAAAGAGGATTGCTTCTGATTTCCTTGCAAAAGCTATCGAAGAAGGAGGGAAAAGGCGATCCAGCTCACTCCTTTTTTTGTGCAAAGCTGATGAATAAAGGACTTTTCCTGTATTTGTCAAGTTCAGTAAAATTATATCAAGCATCATGTCCAAGAATCAGACATTTTCAAACTACAGCTCCCAGGGGCAATAATCAGGTACTTTAAACCATATTCTTTTAATAAATAATTCTATTTCCATCTAAAAAAAAAAAAAATTATTTGTTACTTAAACTTCTCTACACAAAGTAACCCTTGTGTCTTCCTATTAAGTTCATACCTATCTTCAAGCACCAGTGAACCCTGCCTTTCTCTGAGAACAAAAGGACTTACAGTTCCAGCTTTCATTGGCGGTTTCTTTTTTCACTGGATGTAAGCCAGACTCAGACCGTTTGCGGAGGGAAGTAGCAGACACACATAAGCCACTATTTATTTCCAATCCTCATACAAGACACCTGATACAAGCAAGATGAAGAGAAATGTAAGAATTCAGTGTATAAGCATGGGAATTCACAAGAGTGAAAATTGGAGGGATGGCAGAAAAGGAAGGGGGAGGGTGGAAACACATTAATTTGGTTTTCAGCTCAAAGGTTCCTCTCGTTTTATCCCAGGTGAATGCACTGTTGTTGCTACACAGAGACCTGGGCAGCTCAGGTGTTCTGTGCTAAATCACACTGATTTTTAACTAGCCATTTGCAGGAAGAGGACGTTCGATTGGGAGAATTGATCGCTGTTGGTGAGCAAGTATTTCTCATTCTTAACTCTCCTTTAGCACAGCAGCAAAGTTTGGTTCACAAACACCTTACAAGGCTAGTTATACAAAAAGACAAATGATAGATGCATAGAGATTAGCTAGCAAATGTTTGTTCTGTCAGAGAGTTGAAGGCAATCTACATGGTGTTGGGTGTAATTTTTTTCTCTGAGTCAATTAACTAACATTAGATCATGTAGAATCAAAAATACAGAATTTAAATTTAAACTGCCTCCAGCAGCAGGTCCATAAATTATCCTTTCACCCTATTAATTTTTAATAAGATGACAATCAAATATTAAGCATCAGATAATTATACCTGTGATTTGAAGGGATTTACCCATTGATTTTTCATTAATACATCATGAAAGAAAGAACTGAATCACACATTCCATATCTGCTTTACAGAGACATTATCTGGTGTGATTTCAAAGACATATCTATTTATGTTTAAATAGCATTTTAACATGTTAATAGAAATGTTAAATTTGGTTGTTAACATCTAATAGGTAAACTGATGCTAAAAATAGTTTCTGACTTTCACACAGAGTGGGTACAAATACTCATTTGTCAACAGTATAGTAGTGCAGTGTAATGATCTGCTTTAGCTGACTGAAGTTAATGATTCTCATAAATACATGGTAAACCTGAACGGAATTTTTATTGAGGATTTATTAAAAAATCCTCAGCGCTCAGACTTAACTAAAAATTACAGTCTCTATTTAGGAAATACTGGAAAACTTCACATTTTCATATTAAACATCAATAATAATTAATAAATAATTAATAAATCTTATTAATCATCAAATTACTGTGTATAATTAGTAAGGTCTAAAGGAGACTCCTTTCTAAAACTCAGTAGATAGTGGCCAACATGAATGAGCCTAGGAAAGTATGTGAAACAAAGAACAATTCTACAGTTGTGATGTCACACTGGGGAAAGGGAATTGTTTTGGAAAAAGACTGATGAGAAAAATATTGTAATGAATGTACTAATTATTTTAGTAACCTAGGAAAATTTTTTCAAGAATATAAGATTCGTACTACAAAATGATATTGTTTTTCGAAATTTTTGCATATTTAAATATACAAACCTTTCTCCACCTGAATAGAAGTCTTTCCTCAGATTGGTATTGCCAGTTATTAGAAATGGAATTTTAGTTGGTTCACAAGAAGTTTAACTGCAAACAGTGATTCTATGATGTTAAGAGATTCATTAAATCATCACTTTTCACGATTCTCAGTCCTAAAAAGCATGAAGCATTTTCTTTAGCCAGTGCTCAGGGTTGTAATTCCACACTGGATATCATTTTTAAATTCAAGTTTGAAATTTTCTTTATCAGTACAGGCTCAGCCTCTGAAAAGTGGAATCTCCAGCAAGAACTGATAAAAAGACCTGGTGGTATTCTGGGCTATATGCACTACATTGTTTAACTCAGCTGAAACCATTTTAATGCCTAAAATTGATTACACTGGACAGAAAGACGTATCAATTTAAAAAAAAAAAAATGGATTTGTAATGCTTTTCCTCAGCTCTTACTTCTGTTCTCTGACTTTTATCAAGGCCAGAAATTACTGAATTTCTTATAATGATCTTTGTCAGGAAAAGAATACTAAACCAGCCAGGAGCACAGATGAATTGTTTTATTCAGAAGGAGTTCAGCTGAAATTCAGTGTGAAAAAGCCATGAAGAATGGGGAAAATTTTCAAGTTTTCATTGTGAGAAACTGCTGAAAAATACTTTGATATTTATCTCACAGTCTTTAACATCCTGGTTCACAGAATGCAGGCATACTTGAATTTCAACATTTTGGATGGATTTGCCAATTTAAAATGTATTATACTTGGAGGCAAATATTTGCCAATTTTCCTGTTTTATTAAAGAGGGTATCATGAGGCATCTTTTGACAAAAAAATAAAAATAAAAATCCCATGCTGTTCTGTTTCACTGACATTAAAAAACCTGTACTACTGTCTTGATATTGCCATGATCCAGTATTACAACATTTACTAGTTTATAAAAATCAAATGAGAACAGTCCCCTGCAGCCTGGAGCAGTGCTTCATAGTAAAATTAAGTACCTCCATTTTGTAATTTTCTCCCAAAAAAAAAAAAAAAAGGCATTTCTAGAAATAACCAAAGCTGTCTCTGAAGTAAAGATTGTTGGGATGTCACTAGCACATTGATTTACACTGTACCAGGTGACAAATCCATGTGATTAAAGTTGTTGCTTTGTTTTTCAGTTTCCTTGTTGCATTGAAAGGGAAATAATGCTCCATTCAACATTGGCCTTGTCCCTCCTGCTAATTGCAATCACTTCCAACCTTGCAATGGCAATTAAAAAGGAAAAACGAGCACCTCAGACACTGTCAAGAGGTATTGTGTATTTATTGTATGTAGCTACCTCCTTACCTCACCCTATAGGTCAGCAAATATTATTTTAATGTACTTAGTGAAGTGTGTTTCTCTAGCATTAAGTGACACTCTCAGTAGTGCATGTTCTTATTTCATGTCATTTAACTCCACCAGTTTATTCTTAAGGATATGATTGAGGGTCTCATATAACCTACATAACTTTATGTAATTCATAGTGACCCAGTAGAAGCAAATAACCCAAACTGAGTCTCTCAGATCAGGACGTGCTTGTAGAACTAGCAGTGAAAAAATACTCTTTCATATACCATTGGAAAGATGTTTTATTAGAGCAACTTACCAATTACTGAAATGCAGTTTCATAATTTCAGTTGCTATGGGACAATTTTTCTACAGAACCATTTTTGTACATAAGACAACAGTTTGAACCATTGGTGGGGTTTTCTGCAGGACTTTTTTTTGCCTTTTGCTTTTCATCAGATATCCACTGCAAAGCATGACTGTGAGTAATTAATTCCCTTGTAGTGCATAATTTTCAACCTGGATGTTAAATAAAGACTCTGTTTTAACTTATTTATATCTGATCAATCCTTAGAAATACAAGCAGAAAAGTATCTTAGCAAGCTGTTTTCCCCTTCTCCATCTTCCTTCTCCTTTTGGGACTATTCACCACAAAAGATCTCCATCTCCCTTTCTGACCTCTTCTGCAAGATTTGCAAAGCCTGCAGATCCCACAGCTCACCTCTGAGGCTTCTCTATCCTGGCAAAGTTGTACATGTCACAGAGGTTCCCTCTGAGTCTGATTGCTCAGAGACCACTTGATAAAATCATGTAACACCTGGACTAGCCAAAGAGAAATTTCAAATCACTCTTTGTAAGCAGTATCCTTGGGGAAAGGTTATAACTAGTATGTAGATCAGGATTTACCTTTTCCACTACATCTGAATGCACAAAAAGATAGCAAAACCTCTTACATTCTGATAGTTTTGGAAAAAAAAAACAGTGACAGAAAGCAGGTGTCACTTTTCTAACTCTGATTTCAGGCCTTTCAGGACGCCTTGCACATTTTACATGTAATTTTCAAAGATCAAAGGGGAATCCTTAAACCTGCTGCAAGATGAGTCCTCTGTGTGGTGACCTTCAGCAGCAGCTGACTGCAGCCAGGGTTGGAAAGGCACTGGTCAACATGCCAGATTCCCACCATCAGCCAGAAAGACTTTTCTACTGAAAGAAGAGATGATCTAGTAGCACCACAAGCAATTGGATCATGAGAAATCTAACAGCAAATCTGGGCTGGTCCAAGCACTGTCCAGACAGTGCAGAAGAAACAGAGCTCTAACATGGTCCAGATGCAGAAATTGTTCTACAATTCCCATGAGGACTGTCATGAATGGAGCCACACTGTTTAGGATATAGGGATCTACTACACAGGGGCTGACATCTTTGGGAGCCAAAGGCATAAAACCAACTGGACAGTCTGCTTTTTGAGATCTGTGCATCACCAGCTATGGATGAGCTATGAAGCTGATGATTCATTATGATTTAATTTCGGTGGAGACTTTTATTTAACCGCCATTCTTTTATAAAGTTATTAAATTAAATTAAGTACTTGCAGGTCCAGGGATTGAAGGTCATAACTTTGGAGTGAAGTTTATAACCTAAGACTGTTCTAATAACATTCATATTAAAGCTGATCTTATTTGAGCTGTCATAGTTTACTTTTCCGTCTTCTATATGCCTGCTTCTCTTTAAGCCCCAGGGTCTACATAAAATAGGGAGCAGAAAACATAAAGATAGAAAGATTTTTGGGTGCTGATTTAGGGACCTCTGAGCATTTTGAAAGATAACCAACTAGTCTGTCAAAGGACTTGATACTCATCCAGACGAGATTTTTAGGGGGAGTTGATTGTTTGGGTTTTTTCAGTCTCTCAGTGTACCTATCAGGAGATGTAGAATTAGAATATCCATAGTGTTAGAGAACATTTGACTAAAAAATACAAATCTTATTTGTGTACAAATGTTGATAAACATTTTTTTTTTTTTTTTTTAAAGAGGAATTTGTTATGAGTTACTTGCCTGGCCACTAGCTAATCCTTTTGTTATATTTCTAGGGTGGGGAGATGAAATTACCTGGGTACAAACTTATGAAGAAGGGCTTTATCAAGCAAAAAAAAGGTAAGAGATTAAAAAGTAGTATGAGGACAAAGTTGTTACTCCAACATGCCAGAATATACTGTAATGAAACAGAACAAAAGAACACCACGACAGCTGATCTGCAGACCACCCAGTTAAACAAAACAGACTGTGTCTATAAATAAAAGCCTCTGTAGGAATCTTATGACTGAAGTAACGTTATGAGTTGACAATGTAATGCTGTCATTTCTTTGTCACAAGAGCAGTGTTGTCATTTGAATTAACAATGATAAATACATACCATCATTTTTAAAATTACATCTGTTGTGTTTTAATATCATGTACCTCTGATTACTTCCTTGCAGTCAGTTACATTTGTTCTTGCATGGTGATCTGCTGCCTCTGAAGTTTTTCCCAACACTTTATTAGTTGGAATATGTCCATGATATACTTACAGTTTCTCACTGGGTGGAAATGGAAGTTCCAATCTAAATGTTTTCTGGAACTCAGCTGAAAATACATTTGAGAATTCATAACAATACTTATTTAAATATCTTTTACAGTTCATTTCAGATCACAATAGTGTAGCATGAGTCATTGCTAAACTGAAAGCAAATTATTTCTAAAATACAAGACAATTTCTTACTATAGACAACCTACTCAGATGTAGGAACTATTTCTTTATTTCTTTCTTTTATGAAGTATTTATGCTTCTTTCCCTTGCTCAAAAATGTCTATAGCACTTTATGGAATGTCTATAGGGTTTTACTGTAGGTTAACACTAGATTAAACACAATTAGCCTTTTTCAGCCTGCTAGTAAAATCACACATTTTCATACTTGTCAAATTATCTAACTACATCTTTTATTATTTTTGTTAATAAAGTAACAAGCCACTGATGGTAATTCATCATTTGGAAGACTGCCAATACTGCCAAGGTAATTTTGATTTTTTGCACGTTAAAACCTATCTATACATCTGAAACTATCTCTATATTTACCTTGCACTTACTGAAAATTATTTAAAGAAACAGGCAGATAAAAATTTATCTGAAAAGTGAAGAATTTATTACTATTGCTTTAAAACACTCCACTACGAAACTACTCAATAAAGAACATAAAAAACACTCAGTGGTGCTCTACTACAATCCTGAATGCAGTACTCATCAGTTTAAATTAAGAGGCACAGATTTGCTACTGACTCATTGAACAGATTTAATATTGTTTGGATCTCCTGAACTGGTAACTAAAGAAGGAGATGAGGATAGGGCTGCTGAAATTGATCTAACAGGAATTTTCTGAGAATAATGCACTTTTGTCAAGCCAAGACATTGTATCCATTGAGATGACAGGCTTCATAAATAACAGAAGAGAGCCTCCATTTTCACAGCCAGGAGGTTGTACTGCCATGGGTCAAAAAATCCCAAAAAGTAGTGATAGAGCCTTTAAGTGTCTCCTCAGGAATGTGAATCAGCAGAGACAGGAACAATGTGGCCAGTCTCTGGCCAATATGGTGCCCAAATGCAGATGGAAAGGCAGAGTTTGAGATGGACTTCAAAGTGATCCTGTCTTTTCTAGCACTGAAGAAAGCTTTTGCAGAAAATGAAGAAATACAGGAAATGGCCCAAAATAACTTCGTTATGCTGAATCTCATGGTATGAAGGGTTTGGGGCAATTTGACTGGTAGCTTTTTATGGTCTGTGTTTTCTCTGTCTTGCTTTTTCATGTCATTTTAGCTAACATCTCTGGCATTTTAGTTATATAAGTAGAGGTATTTGTGCATGTGTATTCACACATAAGTAGTACCTATTTGGTTTTGTACTGTGGTACAAGGTTATTCACAGGTGGACTACTCAACAAAATTTACAGAAATATTTTAATAATCAGCTTTAATTTTTCTACAGCATGAAACCACAGATAAAAACCTGTCACCTGATGGACAATATGTGCCTCGAATCATGTTTGTAGGTATGTACAATATTTATTTATCTTCAAGGATGTGATATCTGAATTATGCCAGTGTTCTCCTTTGGAGACATCGAAACGATTCATTGTGCAAAAGGAAAATAGCTTGCTGCTTCTGTTGCATACTTTGACCCTTGCAAACTTCCTCAAATTGCAGATATGGTTGGGAGGGTATCTAATTTGGGCTTGGGAACAAAATGCTTAAAAATCTGTTAGAATCTGGGTTTTTGCTCTCCATGTTTCTTGCTAGTGCTGTTACAAGACAAAGTTTACGGAAAAAGTCAAATATCCAACTGAATGTAGATGTCTATAGTGTGGACATTACCACAGAATAAATCAATAGTCAGTGACATCTAAGGAATGATTTACCTCATTGTAAAGCAGGCTTCTGGAATGGATCAAATTAATTATGCCCCAGAGTGCCTGTTCATTTTCACTGATTGTACAGGGAGCAACTAGCTCTTTGGTGGCATGCAAAGTTCAGTGAGATGGAACTGACACTCAGAAAGCAGTGTAGTTACATGAGTCAGTTAATGACCAAAAATCTTGGAAGGGGAACTGGGAGAAAATATGTCCACAACAACCTGTTCCCATGCTTGGAACATTAAGAATCACAAGATTTTAATTCTCAAGGCTCTAGGTAGGTCATGCTAATATTGTATTAGGGATGCATGACCCTCCCTCTATACGCATCCACTCAAATTAGCCTCTCCTGACGTAAACCCAGAACCTGTAAAACAGGATATTTTCCTTTAAATATGGCTGACATGCATGTGTAACCTAGCACTTAAAAATAGCTGCATAATATAAAAATGAGCTCTAGCTTTTGTTCGGAGCAGTTGGTTGGAACAGAGCATAACGGCCTGGTAATTGCCTCCTTGATGGAATCAGAAACAGGGCTGTCAAAGCAGTGCCACGCCATCACCCACAGCTGTTGTGGGAATGGAAGGCAGTGGTTAATAGGATTCCTTTTCCAGACCCATCTCTCACAGTAAGAGCTGACATCACAGGACGATACTCCAACCGGCTTTACACTTACGAGCCACAGGACATACCATTCTGTAAGTGCCTCCTTTGTTGTGTTTGCGTTTTACACTGGGAACACCCAGACATCCAATACCAATCATTTGTCCATGAGAATCCATTAGGATCTCAAAGCAAAGAATAAATACTGAGTGTGAGCATTTGCAATAAATTATAACAGTCTAACCTGTTCTAGCAAAACAATCGCACCTATTGTCCCATTGAATTTATTGGGACTACTCAGGTAAGAAAAATTGAAAGATCATGGGTGAGAACTTTCAGGATTCAAGTTCTGAGCAGTTTGCTAGAGAATGGCGAAAGTTATACTTATGCAAGTCATACTTAGACACTCAAGAGTACCCAACTGCACAATATAAAGAGCCAGTGGTGGGAGGGAATCAGTGAAGAAATGCTGGTGCTTACCTTGGTGCCACCTAACACACATATTTCAGAAAGGAATGTGATTTTTCAGGTTCAACCAGTCCTTACTCTATACCATCTAGTTGACACCAGTGCACTATCTCACGACAAATATGCACATAGCATCTGATTACCAGGCTTGCTGTTAAGAAATGAGGAGTCTTGTCAAAACCCTTTAAGTTAAACCTTTTGACTCATGAAAATTTTTACCTTCTGCTTTAGTATCAATGTCAGAATTTCTACAATAGAAAGCTCTAAAATATAATGTGGGACATAAATTAATTTCAATGTGAACAATTTACTAAATCAAACTAGGTGGGGGGTTTAATTGTACAAATGCACTTTTAATACATTTTTACAGTTCTTATTTATTTTTCTTTCAGTAATAGAAAACATGAAGAAAGCACTACGTCTCATTCAGACTGAACTGTAACCAGCAACAGTGAAATGACTGTAACTTCTGTGAGGTGAAACTGCACCTCTGTCTCTACTAGCATTTTGAACTCTTATCAAGCAACTTTGGTATATCAGATTTCTTAAGAAATTTATATGTACACTTTGGAAAACAAACATAGAAAGACTATTGCATCCATTTGGAAAAGAAGAGAAGAAATATATTAAACATTTTGAAATTATTTACCTGAATAATTGAAAGTGATGGTTTAAGGTGCAGCAACTTTGAGCTCTATTTTATCAATTCATCTCTGACTCTATTAAGTCAGCTAAGACTCCTGATTAGAAGCTATAAACAATCTTTTTGATCTCTATTTGCAATTTATTACATAAGTGAATAGCTGAATGTTGACTCCCATTTTAATTTTTATTGCAAAAATCTCATTAGTTATTAGTGTACCTCTGCTTTATACACTTATTTCTTATTAAAGGAAAATAAACTTTGGTGTTAAATCAGACAGGAAAGCTCTTCCGATAGATTTTGGAATAGCTTATACAGAAAAGAAACCATGATCTGGGCTTAGCTTTCCCCTGTATAATCCTTTAACTATTGTTCTGATAGCTGAAAATGTTCCAGACTGAGCATGTGGTCTCAGTGAGGTGATAACCATCAAAGAGCAACTACAGGTTTTGCTATGATAAAGATACAGTGAAGCAAGAGAGATGGAAGGAGATAGTCCCAGAACCCCGCTCCTGAAGCTAAGTGATGCTTGTAAAGTCTGGTGTAGGAAAAATGAGGTTTGTCCTTGCTGGTTTCAATTAAACAGCACTTGAGTCATGGGACGCTCATCCCAGGTCACTGACTCTTTCTGTAGCATTCCACCATGAAGGTGGCAGCTTATTGAGGGAATCTGTACATACAAAGCCTTAGCAAAATTTCCCCAGGATCACCTGGGTGAACACGTGTTTTGACTAAAAAGCTGGAGTCAGTTTAAATAGTTTATTATCCCAGCAACGTGGTTTTTTGTTATAGAAAAATAGTCAGCAACTTGCCTACAGTAGAACCATGTATGCTATGTTACATGCAAAGCACCAGCATCATTTGTGCTACCTGCCATCTTCTGTGGTGCTGCCTGTATTCACAGGTAAAAGATGAAGGAAGGACCCCTGCAGCATTCTTTTGCTAACTTATAATACCTAGTGTTAATTTGTCATGAATTAGTCATATTGCACCTATCTATGTCTTCAGAATCACTTAAAATTTGGATAAAAGTGTATATTCCACGGAGTAGTGATAAATGGCCTGTATACTAAGAGAAAAAACTTTATTGTAGTAGTCGTTAACAATAACAATATCTTAATAATCAGTTAAATGTTTTTTTTTTTAATCTATGGGGAAAAAATTAGAATTAAAATTTAACTGGAAATCACACTCCTTTCATTTGTGTTTAGCTCTACTCATTTATGTCTTTATCTATTCCAGATTTGGCAACATTTCCCAGTCTGTGGGCATTGCTCTTTCAAGCATGCCAGAGATGTTCAGGAGAAAAGGATGTGAGCTAGCTGCCAGAGATGACACAGGATAGCCATGACAGCCACTCAGCCTTGTTTTCCCCAGGCTAAACAACCCCAGTAGCCCCAGCTGCTTCTCATGACACCCGTGCTCCAGATCCTCCACCAGCTTCGTTGCCCTGCTCTGGACACGCAACTGCCATGTTAGCCTTCCCCCTGATTCTTACCCATAAGCACCTGATCTTATCAGCACCATTAGCAAGCTCTAGGCAATCAAAAAACTCCCTAAAACATGGGGCTCCCCCACCACCATTCCTTCTTTACCTGTCCCTTTTGAAGAGTTTATAGCCATGCATTGCAGCACTCCAGTTGTGCAAGTTATCCCACCATGTCTCCAGGGCAACTCACACCATAGTTTTCCTGCTTCACAGTGTCTTCCAGCTCTTTCTCTTTATTGCCCATGCTGTGTGCATTGTGTAGACACACTTCAGTCAGGCTATTGATCCTGCCACATTTTGGGGGAGAATCCCTAATTCCTACATGACCAGTCTCAGGCACTTCTGTGGTTTCTAACACATCAATAACCCCTGTGTCTTTGCTGCCACATGGATCTTCATCCCCTACCTCCACTGAGATGGCCGACCAAAGGACCCTGCTAACATACTGTCCCTCAAACATTTGTGTGGCACTACCAGGCTTATCTCTAGGAAATATAGTTTTATCTCCTTCCCTCTTTAAATCTAGTTTAAAGTTCTTTATTTCTTTAGACGATCCATTTATAAGCAAGGAGATGTCTGTCAAGATTCCACAAAGCTGGAATCCCAAAAGATTTGTGATACAGGACCACAGTCCAGAACTTGCTTGATCTCAGGAAAGCTAAACTCCATAGTCTGTCTCACCTCAGTGCTGTAAGAGAAAATAAATGGCAGAATTACCACTTATTTGGATTGTGGAAGAAACAAGTAATGCAAGCCCTGAGCATAAAAGGCTACTGTTGTTTTGCGCATTTGATATTGAGTCAGCAGACAGGTAATATATTATGTGAACTAAATAAAATATAAATAACCAAATTTTCAGAACAATACAATGATCACTGACCTCATTGTTGAACAAAGCTTACTCTTTAGTTCGATACTGTAATGAATGTTGTTTTAACATTTGAAGAAAATCTGGATGAACTTCCAAAGGTATTATTGGTACTGACTACACCTATCATCTGGAACAGTATTTTCTACTGAAGTAGAAGTTTGTAACAGTTTTAACAAACCACTCATTCAAACAGCAAGCAGCTATTTTCCAGAGATATCGTGGGCACATGAGTTTCACTGTGTCAGATGAAATCTATTTGCAAAGTGGCTAAAAGGGATTTCACCCTCTTCTTTCCTTTCTAAAAATCCCTATAGGCAGCAGGCTGAAGCCTGTTCTCAGCCTTCCAAAAGGGGACTAAATCTTTGTGATTCCTAAAGATTCAGATCCAGTCCTTTTGGTGGAGCTAGATATTCAAGTAAAAAACACCCTGTATGTTGTACACATTTTTTATTCACAGCTTAATCTAACATCCATCCCCAGTTTTAGAGCTGCTACTGTATATCTGCCTTCTCCTCTTTGAAGACTGTTTTGCCAGGTAATATTTCTCCTGATAGAACAAAAACTCAGATCTCATATTAAAGTCCCATTGCTCTAGGAGAAGATAATAAGTCTATAACCTGTGCAATGACAGACACAACATGGTTCTTTCTCCTTTCTTCCTCTGAAATGAATGGCATGATAAATTGCATGATACACTACTCTCTCTTTTCTTCCTTTCCTATTCACTTGCATGCCACACAGATTTATTCACAATATTAGAGGGCAGATTTTTATTCATATTCTCTACTCCCCTTTTTCTTAAGAAAGAGTGGGAAACTGTTCCTTTTCTTCATTGGTTACCTGGAACGAAATCAACCAGGTTTGTTTGACCTCCATTGTTTGTACTGGAGCTGAAGAAGGAGAAAAAAGACTAAAAACATGGATGTGAGAGCAGAAATTATTTTACACTGAATAAATTCAATCACAGTATAAGGACCAATAGCTGAGAAAACATGCAGACTGTGTGCTGCTTATACAAAATTCATCTCCTGTATTCGATATGTGTGGATGTCAATATTAACGTGATCATAATGCAGCATCACCTATGGAAGTACATGTTTTCTACAAAAAGACTTCTCTGAGTTCTGCCATTGCTATGAACACGACATATTCTAGGAAGTAAACTTTATTGCCTCTTGTTCACATATCCGTGTCTACTTTACTGTCTGGACTTATCTGTTGTAATCAGACCAAGAGTAGTCAAACAAACGTGGACTTAACGTCAGTGAGGTGAGGCACAGGAATCTGAGAACTGACAGAACAGGATCCTCCCCTCTGTATCCGTCTCAGTGCAGAAAGGCGTGGCCTTTTCCAGGCAGATGGCTGGTCTATTGGTTTGTGGAGCTAAAACATTTTCCCATGTGCAAATATTTGCACTTGACCAGAACAAAAGAAAAGGCACCATACCTTTGTGTACCATAGAGGTGAGAGACTGTGGGACACCTCAGCACTTATAACGTAAAAGTAGCTTGATCTTGCAGAATAAGACTGATATAAATTGGCTTGTTTCATATACTACATGTGTTCCTGCCAGTGGCTGACACAGAGAAATTTCTAAATGCTGAGGTGTCCTCCATAGGATCAGCCAAGTCAGTGATCTGCTTCCTTTTGTTTGTTCCTTTGTTCAAATGGATGTGAGTATGATTCAGGTGTAAATAAATAGTCTCTATGGCTATTAAAAAGCCCAAAACCACCAATGAGAAGGGGAGGAATATTTGCTTTTTCCTCAATCTACAGAATTTTTATTCCTTTACCTTGATGTTCAAGGTTCTTGTGCTAGTCATTGCTTGCCATCTTTGGTTGCTACCACATATTGTAAAGTAACTGAGCCAAGAGTCAGTGAAAGAGAATCTATTTCAGCAGACTGTTTTCCCTTAGGAGTATCAGATATTTGCTGATCTCTTTAGAATAAGAGAAGACACACAAAACCAACAACTTCTCCTATCTTTGCATAATAAGAAAGACCCCAAATACAGCAGAGTCATCCTTTAGCTCTTGCTGCCATGTCAACCACTGAATTTTGAAATTTCCCTATAACTCCAGCTCTAGCTGCTCTTAAGTAGATATTCATCAAGTCACCCTTTGTACATGTCTAAGTATGACCTGTGAGAATGAGAAAAGGTGCAATAATTTTTCAAGGTTTTTCATGTGACATCACTCATTGTGGGGCATTTGGGTGGTCACACTTGGTTATTGCTTCAGGAAAGAGCCTAACAGTACTTCAAAAAGACCTCCTGTGTCTTCTGTTACCTTTCTGAGGTATCACTCATTATTACTTTGCACACCGTGGCTACATGTCCCCAGTTGATTGTTTGTAAAAGGCTGGCACACATGAACCCACCCTACTATTCAACCTTCAGCCAGCTGCAGAGAAACAAGTTCATGGATATATACAAACAGTGGCTTCATTGCTTTTGTTCACATACAAGGACTGCCTGGAGAAGAAACTACGTCCCCCAAGGTGAGGATTATTGTACAGAACAAAAAGAACTGGAGCCTTGCTCTGCTAAGGTGTGTGGTTTTTTGCTTCAAGACTGCAAGCAGGTGTGTCTGTGATTTTACACAGTTCTTGAGTTTTGTGACAGAGTACTGTAAGAGTGGAACAAGAGCTTATATCTCCAAGGCCTGCACTGCTTCACTTGGAAGACAATTCCACATCCAATAGATGTTGCTGTTACCAAATATTTTCACATATACATTCCCACTGAGAAGCATTCTTGCCCTAATTGAAAAAAGTATTCCCTCATGGCCTCAATGGATTGTTTCTCATTAATTTGTACACTCCCAACCTTGACAGAAAAAAAGACAAAAATTCCTAAATCCCACAATGAATTCCCAAAAGGGAATTCAAAGATTCAGAGCAGCATTTACCCTAGGCCTGCAGACTCAATCTTTCCTTCCTTGGAAAAACGCCCTTTCTTATTTACCAACCAAACAAATTAGTACATAGGGAGTCATGCTCCAGTGAAAACGTGTTATGGGCTGTCCTGCATTCTTGGACTAAAGATATGGGATGTGGAACAAATCTGTTAAAGAGAAAGAAACCTTTAGTGTTTGTTTGGTTGTTGTTTATAAAAGCCAAGAATCATCTTTGTCAATATTTCACAGAGAATTTTAAATTTGTAAGTATTATTTCACATGCTATTTCTAGAAGGCAACAGTGCAAATGTGAACCCATCTCAAGTGTTTATGTGGTATCCACTCTATTAACACCATCGACTACCACCACAGGGGATACGTCGAGGCTGCCCTTCCTGACCAAATGTGTTGATAACACAGATGGTGAGCTGAGGTTGTACAGCCTTAGGTACAGCTATAGGGTATTTCTGGAGCACAAAAGACCAAACATCTTAAGCACTAGGTGAAGCTCTATCCGCTGGCAGATGTGTTGCCTGAAGGTTCCCCGTGATATGGAAGTAGCATTAAAGAGACTGACGGCTCCTTTGATTATTTACTCTAAAGAGAGTTGCAGGACCTAAGGATGCTTAGTTTTCCAGATTTTTATACAGCAGAAACTAAAACAGGCAGGTTAAGATCACACAAAAAGCATGCAGTAGTACAAGGAACTGAAGGTGCATTTATCAGCTAATATGAATTAAAATTAGTAGAAGCTAATTAGCACTGCCTCTTCCTGACCGTGAAATGTGTTCTCGTAGTCATCCAGATTGTTGAAATTAAGAGGGAAAAGGCATTGTGCTAAGACAAAGGAAAGACAGCATCCATAATTTTGTAACCAACACATAAACCTTAAAGCCTTTCCTTCCTGCACTGAAATCAAAGGATACGTGTCCTTTGAGAGAGAGGATGACTCACCGAGAAAGCTAAAGAAAATTCTTCCTGCTATATAGTTTCATAACAAAGCCTTCTGAGCCATGAAACCAGTGGTAACAACGTCTTTGAGAAGGAGTAAATTCCCAAAATATTTGTAGTAAATGTAATTGAAGAGTGCTAGAGCAGTAGAGATTTTTTAGTAGCTATCATGTGTCCAGGTAAAGTTAAAATTCATTTAAAGAAGAAACTGCGGTTCCAAATTTGACAATATCAAGTACTGTCAGTGCCAATAAATATTCTGCCATTACACGATGTGTATATTTCAGTTTTGTAGGCTCAATACATTTGTGGTGACACACTGATAAATCATGGAAATATTCAAACTACATAGGGACTAGAGGGGCAAGTTGCCAAAAAGATATCAGGCTAGTAGCCACATTTTGAAACATCAGTTGAAAACTAAGTAAAATTTACAATAAAAGTAATTATTATAACTTAAAACAGTGCAGGGGAAAATAAAAACTCACCTATTTGTATGCACAATTTCAGATACACTTGCAAAATCTGGAATAAAAAGTATAAAGTATACTTCTAAGGGTATTTCATTTATGGAAGTGTAGATTGCTTTTCATGCTGATACAGGGGTCAGGACAGGGGGGACAATGAGTGGCATGATTATGGCTTCCATGCCTTTTGTAGGTAACCAGCACAACTGAGTGCCTCTCCACTGACACACATGGCATGGGGAACAAACAGGAGGAATTAGAGGTCTGTGTGCAGTTGCTGGGCTTACTAGGACTCCAGTGGAAGTGTTCAAGGCCAGGTTGGATGGGCACCGGAGAAGCCTGTTCCAGTGGAAGGCATCCCTGTCCATGTCAGGGGGTTTGGAACTAGATGATCTTTAAAGTCCCCTCCAACCCAAATCATTCTATGATTCCATGGCGGGAGGCAGAGGGAACAGAACTTGGCCCCAACAGCAGCACTTATTGCTCACATGAACACATTGTTATACCCCTCACCTGGTAATTCAGGTAAGCGATTAATGCACAAGGAAAATGCACTTTTCCTAGTAGACAATACTGGCTTTACCTTGATGAAGGGAGTCTAGTAGCTGCTATTATTGTTGTTCTTGCTTCATTTTTACACATGATTAAACAACCATCATAATCCTTATCTGAAGTTTAACAAGTAGTTAAATGCTAGTTGGCTTTGTCCAAATGAAGGGGAGAGGCTTATGTTTTGAAGGCAGAGTATCCACTACAGCCCAAGGCAGGCTGCAGGAGGAGTGAAGGGTTGGCACTGTATATACCAAATAGGGAGCTAACTTCTATTTAGAGTACAGCAATTACCTCAGAGCAGAGCCTTGGCCTTCAGTGTGCAGCTAGTTTCCAACCAAGTCTTTAAGTTTCCTTGCCAGTTCTTTTCTCTTATGTTGGCAGTATTACTGTAAAATCAGAATACCTGTTAACATGAAGTGCTTGGATTAGAACAGACTCCTGAATTCCCCATTTTTACCTGAAGGTGGGTGTGCACAAGCACCATCAAGACCTATCACTTTCTGTGTGATTTACTTGCACATCAAGTCCTTTCATGCAGTTTAAGTACATACTTGTAACATACTGTCTCTTCTGTAATAGGTGGCAGTATTTTTAATGACTAGTTTTATTACCTGTAAGAAGTATATACACTTACTATATTATATTATCAAGTGCTTCTGCAGTTAAATTGTCAGAGTGGTTATAATCCCTTTATTAAAAGCTTGACATAGAAAGGCTGCCTCCTCCTGGTATATATTAGCTTTAATCACTCCTCCGCACACCTCTTCAGGCAACAAAACATATTTCTAATTCTCCACATAGTTACCAAAGCAATTACTATGCAATGATTACAGAAAATTTGAAAATTCATCTCCTATATAAGCTAGACTTTGTGAAACCAGAGTAAAACAGAAGATAAAAATTAGCTTGTTTAATAGAAAAAAGGACAGTTTTTCCACAGTTGAAGTCACAATGCTCAGCAAAAGTAGAAGCTGAATGAAAGTATAGATTTCTTTGTTAATTTTAGTCTCAGATTGATGAAAATAAGTGGTAACTTGTGTAAGTGATTTACATAAGTGCAGCCATTCTACACATTAAACTTGAAAAACATAGTCTCTTCCTACCACTGTGGTTTTAATTTTTCATGTTGACAAGCCACTTACAAAGAATTTTAGGTCTATGCAGTATATTTCAACTATCTGGATAAGACAGTGAGTATAGTTGGGTGTGATATTTTAGCAACCCATGCTGCTAAACCACAGGTTAATTTACTGCAAAACATTTCATACTAAGGAACATGACAGTGATAATTTTTTTAATTTCTTTTTAAAAAGCACACTTGCATCTCAATTCTCCTGATCGTTATTACCTTGTCTGCACAAAATTCTTATCCTCCCTTGACTGAAGAGGAAAACTATGGAAGAAAGCAATGTCAAAAGTAAGACTGAATTTGGACAACAGAAAAAGAAAGGATAAGCTATTCACTGAAAAATTCCTCTGTATATCTTGTTATATTTTCCTGAACTTGAGCCAGAATGAAGCCAGGAACTAAAGCCTTAAGGCTGTTTTTCTCTAGGAGAGAAGCATGAGCCAGCTGTCAGTGGCTGCCCAGGGGAGGGAGGGTCATCACTGACAGGTATTTAAAACAAATACTGTAACATATAGTCTTGCCCTACTCAACGAAGGGTGGAGTGACAGGGAAAAAAATTATGATGGGTAGTAAAGGACAACAGTAAAAAATGTGCCTTTATAGGCTCTTTTCTCCATGCAGTCTATACCTGGGAAGTAAAAAAATAAATTCTTTGAATCATAGACTCTGGTCTGAGTTATTTTAAGATGTCACTTTCCAGCATGGATTTGTTAGGGAAGGAGCTCAGGAATCTGGCCTCCCCATTTATAGTGATTACACATTGCTCTCTCTCTCATATCACCAGATCATACAGCTTCCTTACATTGCCAGGTTGTGCCTATGTCTTGGTCCTTCCCAGGACGAAAAAAAAAAGGAATTACAGGCACATCCAAAGGAAGGTCACCTGGACTAACTGAGCTGATAAATAAATTAAAGGCACGAGTGACAGCTTCTACAGCAAGGGTATAAAATAAGGAAATATTTCTGCAGCTGATTTCTCTCAAAAGTGACTAGAAAATTATTTTATCATCAAAGCAGGTAGTCTAAGTAATATTCATAAGTCAAAGGAATTTTCACAATCAAACTACTGTAACTAACACATATTTCAAGGTAAAAAAAATAAGCATGATAGGGTTTGTTTCACTAAAACAGCACTTTGCCTTTT
Source organism: Anabacerthia variegaticeps (assembly GCA_035583185.1). Classification (NCBI taxonomy): domain Eukaryota; kingdom Metazoa; phylum Chordata; class Aves; order Passeriformes; family Furnariidae; genus Anabacerthia; species Anabacerthia variegaticeps. Next base: position 14,603,307 of record JAWWEW010000001.1, on the reverse strand, counting down.
TCTGAATTATAAAGTCAGCTGCACAATTAAAATAACCCAGAAATGGGCTTGCATCCAAGATAGCAAACTTCCAGTCCCTGCATAAAGTTTTGATTTTTGATCAACACTTCTTTGTCATTGTCTGATTTATTATATTACTGATATTACTGATTCTACTGTGTTTAGAGACCCTTCTTTCTGAAACAGCTGGAGGAACAGAAGTGAGCCAAACCCCTCACAATGCAGCTATTCACTGTGGACTCCACTAAGCAGTCGCTCAAGGTTACTCATGTAAGGAGTGGTTGCAATTGTTCCCACAGGGTTTGTGGGAGATAACAGCATCCTTTCCTACATTACAGGAAGTTCACACCATAAGCATGTGTATCACCAAGCTGATTCTTCACTTCCTCCTTCAGCGCAGAGGTGCATCCAGCCAGGAAGAGCTGTCAGTGATCATCACACCCTCCCTTTTTGTCACAAAAAGCACGGGAAAGTTTCTCCCCTTTTTACCGCATGATGATTCCTGTGTTTCACTGAGGATCCTGTGCATGGCAGGCAAACCAGTCCAACCTCCCATCCACTTTCTCCTTGTCTCCAGCATCCACCCAACTAGGCAAACAGGGCAAGGAAAAGCTGTGTTCAGCTGCAGCAGCCAGCCTGCATAGCAATGCCCCTCCCTCTGCAGAGGCACAGCTTAAACTTAATTTTCAGAACACATCTATCGTCCCTGGTTGGTTTGCACAAAGCAGTCTGTGTCCCTTAATGCTTTTCCACAGATACAAAAACTTAACTGAATACACAGCAGGGCCTCACCCTGAGCAGTGAACTTAATGTGACCAGCTCAAGGATCAAAGGTCTTACTGCACATTTACAACACAAAAAGAGTGGTCAAACAGTATGACAAGAATGATCAAGCACTCAAGAATCATTCCCTACCACTTTATTCAATAGGATATGCTGTTTATTATACTACTTCAAGCCCAGAATAATACAGGGGGCAAGAAGGCAGAATATTAATCTTCAGTAATCAGGCAAGAAGGAAACAAATAGCTTGGGTCAGAATGATAGCCATTCCTCCACATAGGTATATTTAGGGGCTTTAGTAAACAGGCTAAAAAAAAAAAAAAAAACCACCTCCTGATACTCCCCACTGCAGCAGCTTAGTGCAGTTGTTCAGTGTCTCATTTCTGAGCTCCTCACAGGAATACAATTAAAGCCAGCATTGAGGCACTCCTCACCCTGGGCTGGCAGAGCTGACCCCCCATCCTCTTCTTCACCAGAGAAGCAGTGATCTCACAGAGCACCAACCACATCATGGACATCACGCTAGGCATTGTAACAAGACAGCATGTCCCTTGTCAATGGACAGAGTCATCCAGCTTGATAGTCCCCACTTCCAGGCATGACTTACTGGTTTGGAATAGATTCACCTTTAGAGGATCAGGGTTGCCTGTTGACCGTGATGGAAAGACCCTCTGAAGGATACACTGATGTCACTCTTCATATAACAAGCAGAAGAGTACATGGGGCTTTTCAATTTTGCAACAGCAAGCAGTGGTCTTAATGGATATCAAATGTTTAAAATGGCCATGCAAAAAAGCTTGCTTCCTGTTCTCAAATACTAACTGAAAAAGAGGCCTCTTGCATCACTGCTTCAGCAAGATCCCTTGTCCTTTCTGGAGGCTACATGTATACAGTCATACATTGACAGATGTCTTAAAAATGTAGGTTTGACAGACAGACACAGCAATTTGAAATTTGTAGAGCAGATTTGAATGATATATGGAGATTTGTATTTATAGAAACAGAAAAGAACATGAATGAAAATACACAAGATTTAGGATAGGTCTGAGATCTGGGACAAATTATTTAAAACTCACCAACCTATAAATAATTGCTTAATCCTAAAGGAAGTTCTTAAATTAGCAGCAGCTTGAGAAATGGAAACTGTCGTGGATAAATATAGCATGGGTATATTTAATCCCTGAAACTGTTCTTGAAAACATCAAGTCAGTAAGGAATAGGGAGGCAGCCATTCACAATCTGACACGTTTTCTCTCCATCAGTAAAAGTGTTTTTAAAGGGATTTGCATTACAAGAATTCTCAACAGATTTGCTGTTGCTTAGCACAACATGCTGCAAGTAGAACAGCATTTGCAGCAGATCTATTATCTGACCTAGGTCATCTCCTGATTAAACATATATAGATTGGAAGAGATTAGTCATTAAACAAAGCAGAAATACAAGTCAAGCTACTGCTTACATGAAGAAACTATATCCAATTAGCTTTGCAAGTGAGCTAAATGCAGGAATTAAGAGGAAGGTAGTTCCAGGACACTTCTGCCAGCATATCCTGTTCAGGATGCCTGAACACATGCCTGCTCCACCCTGTCCATTATATTGAGTTATATTTCCACCTTCTGAGCCACAGGGATAGTGTTTCAAAGATTATTAAATCTCAACATCTGTATAATTGGGGAAAATGCAAAATTAAGGAATTAAATAAGAAAACGTGAGTCAGGTAACAAAAAAGTCACCCTGCCATGTTGTTTTAAAACCAGAAGTTATAATCACATGCATTAACATGCCCACAGGTCATTCAGGGATCAGTCTGAGATCTCACTCTAAGCTGGTGCCTCAGTTCAAAGCCAGTCCCCGGAACTGGACAGGAACCAGGACATAACTGAGCATTGACACATGACCTCAGACAGCTTAACCTTAAAGCCATGTCTGGCAGAAGTGAAAGCCTTCATATAATCCTGGCAAAAGAAGGGCTACTCAGCAATATAGCAAAGCTCACCCAAGAAAGGGGAAGTTCTCCAGTGACTGAGAGAAAACGACGGTGTAGAAATTAAGGCACCTGGCAAAGCAATTAACAGATCACCTATAATGGTGAGCCTGGTGCATTAAATCTGTCAAAATGATAGTATGATCACTTCTGTCTCCCAAATAATCCCAGTGGCGCACAGGCTAATTTTATGCCTTTGGAGATTAAAGTATCGAACTGTATTATATCAGATAAGGCAAGATTTACCACTCAAAAGGAGAAGCTTTTCCAAACATTCATGCAGCTATGCTGTGACCTGCCCTTTCCTTCACTGCTGTGGGTACTTACATCGCTCTGCTCTGGTAGCTCTGGCATAGGGGACACCATCAACCTCGCAAGCACTCTGTGCTGTCATATCTCTATTTATATTATTTCTCTTTTTGTTGTTATAATAGTAACAGTTTTATAAGTGAATTGATCTATATGAACAATTTTACAGGTTTACAGTTGTTGGTTATTTGATTTTCTCTTTGGGGACATAAATGGTAGAGGTACTAGGAAAAACTAGACTCAAGGTTTAGATGGCATATTGAGATGCCCCACAAGGACTCTAGAACAGCCCAGGTTCATGTCCAAAACAAACTCCTTGTGAATGGTAAAAGCTGTAGTCATTGTGCAGTGCTAAACAACTAATCCCTGTTTAACAGAGTGTTTCTAATCAACAGGAACATGAGCGTGACCTAGTAGAGAGTCACAAGTAAATTCAGTAATAGTAGGCACAAAATACAAAACTGCGTTGTGGATCCAAGTCTTGAGTCCAATATTGCTCAAATTTCAGTGATATTTTGTCCTGGAGTTGTAGGTTGAACGAATAACAATTTCAAAAACTTTCATCTCCTGCTCTAGCATTTTCAAAAGCTTCACTATCCTTGAAGGAGCACATAAATTCTTCCTTTTACTCCCAAGGCAGAATTCTGCTATCTGATTTTCACCAAGAGCGGGAGATTCCTGCGGAAAACTACAAACTTCATATTTTATGCCACCATCTAATTATTCCTTAACCTATTTCATCTGACCAGCTCCCCACTAGACTGTTCAACTGGTTAAATCCTTTCTAAAACATAGACTGACTTCACCTGATTCATGCTTTCACTTTAGGAATTCTTCACACTCCCAGCTCTTACTGGATCTCCACAAGCAGAGGTAGCACAGGCAATTCTCTACAACACAATCTCATTTTGGGATGTGAAGCCAAAATACATACTTTTTATAAACAATTTTTATTTCTTTAATGAGAAATGTTGAAAAAAATCTTACTTTACATACACAAAGAATTTATTTTAATCCAAAATGGCAATTTGACACAGCAAAAGCCCCTGTCTTTGATCAAGCACTCAAATAAATATTAGGCACAAAAACATTAGTATTCCCCAAAACACTTTCATGATTACACTGTAAAGCTGTCATGCTTCAAACCAAATCTCTGTACTGTGAGGTAAGTAGTGTGAAGTTTTTTATGAGGAGGGTTTTTCTTTTCATTAAAGTGTGTGGTTGACAATAAATAAGTCTGGATCTCCCCTTTCAAAAAGCTTGCCTAAATCATAGTTTTCATCCCTCTGCAAAAGTCTGGGAGGAAAAAAAAAAAAATAAAAAAATTAATGAATGGAAAAAAGGTTGCCTGAATCTGACTCCACTGTTATTTTGAAGTTGCATGGTGCAGAACCAATGAATAAACAAAGGGCAGGGGTACCTTCATTAAAACAAAGAACTAGTATTAATATCACAGCTTCAAAATATGCATTTATTTCACAAAATATTAACACTGGGAGTTATAGCTAATGGGGAAAGAGATGTTGCTGGGTCTATCATTAGTATCTTTGCTAAAGTCAAGATTTAGTTTGAACTGGGGAATAACACAATCTTAAAAACATAGAATAATATAACAAAAAAACCAAAACTGTAGGGTGGAGCTTTTATTTGCACTTAGTTTTATATCCATTTCACTTCCTGTCAGAAGAATTGCAGTAATACTCTTGGTACAACTTAGCTGCAAGCTATTGTTTAACCAGCACAGTAAACCCAGCATTAACTTTTAGCTGTCTCAAATCTACTGACTGAGAACTGCATTCCTGCATTAGGATGCCCTCTCCAGCACATTCAGAATGCAATACTGTCTTGCACAGGACACACACAGAGAAAGCAAAAGGAGTATCTTCCCTCAAGGACAGAATAAAGTCTTTGCCATTTATCTGCCATAATATTTAAATCTCATTACTGTCTTAAGCCACAGGTAGGCTCTCTCTCCACTTCCCTAGTCAAACTAAAGGCAGCAAGTAGAATATTTTGATTATTAAACAAAGCCACTCCCAAATTCCTATGGTACCACGGAGCAGAGAACCAACACCCAGGCCTGCTGCTATTACAGATTCCTGCTCACCAGCTCTGAGAATTATCCTGAGTGAAACACACTTACCAGGCAGAATTCAGTGAAAACAAGCAAATTGGAGAGGAGCATTGTCCTGAAACTGGCTAGAAGGCTCTAGAGAATTCAGTTCCCACCATGATGTATCTTCCACTTGAACCAAAGCATTTTACCAAGAAAGGTCGGTTTCTATATCAACCAGCTTGCAAGGAATATTGAATTTATCACACCAGCTGATGTAGCCAGAAAAAAACAAAGGGTGTTCAGTTTGAGAATCACTTGACAAGAGCTGACCTGTAAAAATTGAGATATTTTCAGGCTCAAGTGTCCTAATAGACCACCACATTCCTGTACCAAAAAAAAAAAAAAAAAGATCCTTTGACAAGAGGTCAAGAAAAGAGCTTGGCTTTCATTTAAATTTTTCAGAAAATGCAGTAAGACTGTCACAACAGATAGTTGGATATAGAAGTTCAAAGCTTAAGCCTCTCTGCTTAGTGTGAACCGGATCACTGGACGAACTCACAGAAGGATTATTTGCTCACCAAACAGGTAACAGGAAAGAAATACAGCAACACAGTGTGCTCTCATGAAGACAAAACTTGTGACTTTCCTGGTGGGGTCCTTGCTAACAGAGTCAGGTGCTGCAGAGCAAAAGGAGTCATTATCTTTTACATAAGCAACTTTAGTGACAGGAAGAAATCCTCACAATTGCGCAGTAAAAATAATACCGCTGGAATATATTTTCTTTTCAATTTAAAATACCTGTAAACATAAAACCCTGTTCCCCCCTGACTTCTCTGAATTTAACACTTTTTCCCTTAAATTAACATCTTTAATCCTCTAACATTAACATAAAATAGTCTGAGTTGGAAGGGACCTACAAGGGGCATCAAAGTCCAACTCCTGTCCCTGAACAGGACACCCCCACAAATCACACCATGTGTCCCTTTGAGTATCTTTAGTCTTCTGAGGCATATGTCAGTTATCTGGAAAAGAGCTGTTAAATTAAACTCTTTTTTCTCCCCCAGTTTCCACATCCAAAGGAATTAAAGAGACTGTGAGTAATGTAGACCTAAGTTCTGCTAGACAAATACATATGGAACAAATGGCCCACTGACTTCACTGCAGCACCTCACAATGTGTACAGTCCAAGGCATTTTCACACCACAGGCTCTAGCAGGCCAAGCTCATACATATAGATTCAAACAATAAGGCAGCTCCCAGAAATTGTTACAGCCTCCAACTGAAACAGTTAAAAGGTAGAGCTACTCACATTAGGAGTTTTATATTCCTACACGTTCTGTATCTAACAGAAAAAATGGGGTGGTTTTATTTCAAAACCAATCTGACTGCCTCAAAGAGACAGTTGGAAAACTCTTATTATTATGGTGCATTCATGCTTAAGTTTCATTGACATAGTAAAGTCAGTCACCAAAAGGATGGTCTCATAGTTCAAGATGCAGCTTGCTACTGCTTACATCAATTCTTAGGCTTTTATGATGACTCCTCTTTAACTACTCAGTTATAAGAATGTTATTTATTTTTTGGGCTGAGCCAGGACAGTTAAGAGCAGAAAGCAGGACTGATTCTGCATAGCAGCTAAATGAGAGACAAAGTCAAGCAAACCAGATGCTGATCTATTGCACACATCAACCAGGAAGTTTGCAAGGAAATACAGGTGTGACAATCTTATTGGTCAATGGAAAAAAGAAACCCGAGTATATCAAGCACCTCTTAAAACGATGAAAGCAGCCTTAGTTGGACCTATAGACTCAGTACCTTCTAAAAGAGTAGAAAAAAGAAAGATTTTACAGGAGATCATGCCAAAGGTTCCAACTCCTAACCATAGAGAACATCTTTACCCACACACAAGTGTGACATTTGCAACATTCAAGTGTCCACATGAAGCTCATCCAAAAGTGAAAATCATTTTTAGCTTTTTAAGATTTTAAAATAGAAAGTATAAGAAGCTAGCACAGATGATGGAGCCTACAAGATGTTCACAGCTTATTATTTAATCATCATTTGAACCAGGTGAAAGTAGCACCTACCATATAAACTTTTAATGAAAATAATATTAATTCTTACAGGCTTCCATGCCTGTGGTCTTTTGTCATGGGGCACCCACATGAGTATAGCACTGAATAATTGCTTCTCTCCAAGTAACTGACATCATCTTACCTGACTGCAATTCATTACCTTCAGTTTGTTTTTTAACTTTTTGATAAGATATCTGACATTTAAAACTTTGAGTCAATGGAGGGAGCAGCACTTCGCACTGAATTAACAACTTGGACTCAGCACTGCTAGCCAATCCACCACAGCAGCAGACATCAGACCTGCACAATTAGCCCAGCAAAGACAGGCACTTCCCCCATTCCTGTGCTGCTGATTTATATCCCCTCCACCCATGCCAGAAAGCAGGTGGGTGCTACCAGTTGGTCCCTGGTTATTTCTGCCCAGCAACACCTGCAGAATGTAGGAGGCTGCTGGTTGCAGGCAGCTTTCTGCCTGCAGCCTGTTTGGTCTGCAGCTCCAGCAGCTGCATGATATTGATGCCTAAGGATTTTTATGTTCTTTTAGTGTGTATTTTGTGGATTTTTAGAGCTTTAGGAGTAAGGATTTCTGAGGGATTTCTGCTCACATATTAAGTGTTGTTTAGAGTTACTAAGGCAAGTTTCTCAGGCCTTCTGAAGGCCACAGTGTCTCTCAGA
>JAWWEW010000001.1:14577053-14595325 GCA_035583185.1 Anabacerthia variegaticeps | reverse complement strand
ACTCCTCCCTGAACCACGCCCTGTTTCCAGAACCTTCCCTCTCTACCCTTTATAAGCCGGTGTACCCCTTTAATAAACGCCATTTTGCTGCAACCCCTTTATAGCAGAGTGGTCAGTCCCCCCGTTCCTACCAGGTCTGCGTCAGTTCTTGATAAGGAGCTGCAGTGAAGAAGGCAAGAAAACAGAAGTGGGGTGCTTCTGAAGGATCTGCCATCAAAGTACAGTCCATGAGAATTCTCACAGCAAATGTGGTATCTACTTGAAAGCACTGCACTATATAGAACCATAAAATCATGGCTTGGAAGGACCTTAAAGATCATCTAATTCCAAGCCCTTCTGACATGGGCAGAGATAAATGTCATGAGCCTGGATCACAGCAAGGATCCTACATACAGGTGTGCTGCAGGGGTCTTCAGAGTGTGTTTTTATTTGTGGAAAAAAAATCATAGAATCACAGAATCATTTGGGTTGAAAAAGACCTTTATAACCATTGAGTCCAACTGTTAACTCAGCACTGCCAAGTCAACCACTAAACCATGTCACTAAGTGACACATCTACACAACTTTTAAATACCTCCAGGGACGGTGACTCCAACAGTTCCCTGGGCAGCCTGTTCCAGTGCTTGACAACACCTTCAAGGAAGCAGCTTTTCCTAATACCCAAGTTAAATCTCCCCTGGCACAATCTGAGGCCATTTCCTCTTGTTCTATCAACTGTTGTTTGGGAGAAGATACCAACACCCACCTCGTTACCTTTGAGTTAGATATAGAAAGCAACAAGGTCACCCCTGAGACTCCTTTCCTTCAGGTTAAATAACCACAGTTCCTTCAGCTGCTCCTCCAGCTGCTCCTCATAAGACCTGTGATTCTGACCCTTCACCAGCTTCGTTGCCCTTCTCTGGACATGCTCCAGCACCTCAATGTACTTTTTGTGGACCCAAAACTGAATGCAGGATTCTAGGTACTCGAATTCCGAGTGCAGGGGATGATAATTCTGCTGGCCACACTAATAACTATTGATGAACAATTAATTACTCCTTGACTGTGCTTATCACCCACCTGAGAGCAAAATGTAAACAAAATCTGTGATTCTTTCATTCCTTCTAATGTAGAAAATGGATTAGGTTGTAGATTAATTTACCAATAGAGAGAAGGGAAGAGTGAGTTTTCAGGGGAGTATTCTAGAGAATATATTGTGTTAACAGAAAAAAAAAAAAAAAAATAAGAAAATTAAGTTCTCATTTGAGAGAAAATTATATGCTAGTCTTCTCCAAAATGTGATGGATCTTGATGGAAACCAGAAAGAAATAATGCAGTATTTGCCATTCTCTTTTCTTTTTAACCCCTTTCATAAATTGATTTTGTCTCTGTATTTTTGTCTTCTTCATTGCCAAGTAGACAAAGTTATTATTGTAAAAGGAAACTTCAAAAACCAGTAAATGATTACTAGATTACAACAATATGCAAACTTCCTGTAAAGTTTTTCAGTGAAAGGTAAAGGAATATGAGACAATGAAATTTAAAAAGCACACCAATTAGGCCTAGATACAGTGTAGGATTTCTGGGTTTGTGACCTCTATTTAAATATAATTCCAACTTTCTTTGCTTCTCATCTATGAACATATGCAATTGTTTATGTTGCTCACAGACAGATGGACTATGCATTTGCCTACAGAAACCTATGTGCAACAAGAAAAACAGCTCCTGAAACCTGTACAGATTCTGGATTTTTTTAGAACTCTTTAGAACATCAGCCAGAGGCATTAATCAGGTCGCTGGGGTGGACTCCATATAAAATGTGGACAGATTATATTCAATGAACAACTCTATCCATGGATTTACATTACAATGACTACAGGGTTTTTATATATATTTTTTACAATCTATTTATATATATAAATTTATGAGCTGAATAGAGCTCAAAAAAAGTATCTCTATAGCTAACATCTGACATTATTATTACATTGTGTGAACATAATAGCTCATACCTTCATGAAAATACTGATGAATCACTGGACATGAAATTCAAACTTTGATAATCAAATCCAAAACTCTTGAATATTCTGCAAAAGTTAATATTTATACAATTGCCAGAGCAAAGTATGGTCAGATAAAGTAGTCCAGCAGACTGATTAACATTAATCTAGTAAAAGTTTGAAAATTTGTTTTGACTGAAACAGTACAAACAAGATATGAAATGCTGTTCAAGTGTCTTTTGTGTCCAGATTATGTATAACCACACCTCTGGCAATTCCTCCTCCAGATACAAGTGTTGACAAGGCAGGAATCCATCACTGTGTACAGCCAATTCAGTAAGCCAGAATCACTAATGGTGGATGAATACATATGTTATGCTCTTCTTAAAGCCAAGATTACCAAAGCTAGCTGGCTAAGGTTTTGCTTAGATACCTGTTTTCAAGTGCTGTTTAACTCAACTCACATTAATACTAGTGAACAAGTAGAAATTTAATTTTATGCATACTGTTTTTGAAAGATTTGGTCTCTTATTTTTGCTTCATGTGGATGTTAATGTAGGAAAAAAGTATGCTTTTCCTATAAGGAAAAAGAAAGTTTGTTTCCTGTGCAAAATAAGAATTTTTTGGAGATTTACAGTTGTGTTCTCTTCTACATATTTTTAAGATGAATTGAAATCATCTTCATAACTAAATTAAAACGATTGTGTTTTATCTAACTAAAAATAATAAAGCACATAAAATAAAAGGCAGTGCATACATATGAAATAGCTATAAAAATAATATTAGGTAGGAAAATTGAGTGAACCACAGTTCTGCTTGCAGTGTTCTGTATCCAGACTGGACCTGACTAATTCCCTGCTTTTGGCCGGAGGCTGCAGATTTCCATCCCCACCTCCAGGCTTGCCAAGCCTCATTCATCTGGCAGCTCTGCCATGCATCCTTCTGCCCAGCCAAGGTATCGCATGTCCTGCTGGCAAAGCAGCAATTGCAGCCATTGATTGCCAAGGGCCTCAGTGGCACCTGCTCAGCCTGCAGCCATCTGACCTCCTTTCCCACCATCCCCAATCCCCTCCTGCAACCCCCCCACAGCCTCAGAGTGGGTTTAAGGCAGTCCAAGATCCTGATTCCACAGGTGCAACCTTGTTCCCAGGCAGCAGGGTATGTATATGAGTTAGCCAGCCTCACAGCAGCCCTGTCAACCTTTTGTCTTACCAACCCTCTGTTTCCCCCACAGCTTCCAGTTCACCTGATGCAAAGACTGTGTCTGCTGAAATAGCCCTGTATGAACAAGTTGCTCAGCCTCGTTGTCAGGTTCACATCAGTAAAAAGTTTTATTCTCTGAAAACAGCCATACAACAGCTTCCGTTCCTAGTGGGGTGTCAACTGCAATTTGTCAGTCTGTTATTTTTCATTTGGGTTATGATACTTCTGAACACAGAGTTTTTGCATTTACTTGATTTCTGAGTTTTCGATGTCCAACTGATTTCTTTGTTCTTATTTTAACTGGCATTCTTAGATAATTTCCAATCCAACCTACTTCATATTTAATAGCAGGAGAAATCATTCTTTCACTTTATTGTATGACAATGGGAACTACATTTAGACTGTTAACAATCACTTCTTCGTGATGAAATGGAACTAAGAAGAAAAATTTCTTCCCAGTGAAAAAAATACCAAGTAACCTACCTAGAAATGAAAGGTTTTCTATTCCTGCGAAGGAAGAGATTGATTATAGAGACATGGACACCAGCCATATGCCTGCAGCTATGTCATATGATGCAGAAGGGCATGTATTACTCTGGTTGAAGGATGGGGACTCCCTCTGCAACTTGATAAATCTGAGTCTGATTGGTGGTACCTTGAAGCATTCTTCTGTATGTGATTTCAGGCCAGTGTACTGATCACTGCTACAACTACCTTTTATTATTGAGCAGAGGCAGTGCTAAAATCCTTGATTCAGCAACAGCTTCGTTTACAGGTTTTCATATGGATTTATGGCAAATGAAGAATGGGAGAGAGCTAAAGACTGGTTTAAAATGCCTTAATATTTCACATGTAAATAATTGTTAATTAGCCAAAACTCCATTAAGAAGCTAATAGTAGACAATTAATTGTAATGGAAATGTTCTCACTACTTTACAGTTTTGTCAAGTTGTTCAGTACAGGCAGCATGTTAAATCACCACGTTTTTCCCAACAAGCTATTTGAAATCTGTGGCAGCTGGATTTGATTGATGCAGTGCACCAGAGAGCATAAGTATTACAGAAAATGCTATTCAGAGTTCAAAGCAGTAGAAAAATTGCTGTTTAATAATTCAGCAGTGAAATGAAAATAATGTAAAGAAGATTAGCTGTGGTCTTTTATTGGGTGGTATTCATAGTAACATTCTCATTTCTAGACCTGTTTTTTTTCAAGTTATATTTTTAATCAAATGCTTTGAATAAAAGCTTTGTTCTTTCTATTGTGAGAGTGAGGCCAGAGGGGGGACCTCTTCTAAAAGAACAAACTGTCTTTTATTCAGCAATATGGCAGAACCAAAATCTGTTCTGTGTATCATACTTTCCTTTTGTTTCTGTCACAATGATACACAAACAATTCAGCAGAAATCTCTGTCCCTCTGGAAGCTATTGTGTTCTTTGTGTGAACTCGTCAAAAGCACTTGTAAACATTCAGCTGCATCTTGTTTTAATATAGCACAGATGAGAAGTACTAGGATAACTGTCCATTTCAGTGTTTCTCTTGTGTCCAGGGCTTCCTTTACGCTCAAGATGAGTTGCTACGCCAGAACCCACATCTCTTACACATGCCCATTTCCACCCAGTTATACTTCTCCTTCCAGAAATCTTGAAAAGCAGGAATCCCTTGACATTTGAAATATACTAAATTCATGTTCTGCAGACCCTTATATTGGATATCTAAAGTAACAGACTCCCATGTCAATAACCTCTACATCTCACATTTCCATGAAGATCTAAAAATGCATATCTGAGAAAAAGCAAAAAAAATAGTGTTCTTCATTTGCAGTTGTTTTCTCTAAACTGCATCCACCATAATAAGTATTCAAAGTCATTTGAACATGCTTATCAGGCAACTGGACAATCTGGTGAAATCTCAGTTCTAAGAATTTTCACAATTGTTCTGCAAATTGTTCAGTTTCAAATGTTGATTGATCTGGTTGACTATCCTGGCTAATGGAAATACAGTTGTCAATAGAGCCTATTTGCTAAAGCTTCTCTGTGTTTGAGAACACAAACACAGGTGGCAAATGTACTTGAGTAATTGCCTCCTACACGTTTTCTACATTCAACATACCTGGCCTAAGCCTTTTGCTTGCTATCAAAATACAAAAGAATAGTTTCTATAAGAGTGACAATTCATAATCAGAATGTTTTTAAATTTCAGCTCATGAAAGTAGCTAGTAAATTAATTCAGCTGTTATCTTACTTGACAACAAGTTTATTAATGAAACTGATACAAATTGCAGGAATTCCAAACACAGCTGTAACAATGGAGATTTTTTGCTGCAGTGTATATCCACTACTGTGCAAAAAAAAATCCCCTAAAACATTATAAGATTAAGTCAATCTGTAAGATTAAGCCTGTTGTTTAAAGAAAACCAGCAGCAGTCGCTGCTCTGTCTACCAGTCTGCAGCAGCATTATCTAGCAACTTCTAGTCCTTTGGTGCTGCTTAGAGATTAGAAGACACCATTCACTTTACCTGTCATCCAAGATACATCTTTTGGTTCATTGTGATCTCTGATTCCAGGATCTTTCAATTTCTAAAAATCTTCAAATTTCTAAATACATTGTCAGTAGGTTTTCAATAAATTTTGAAAAAGTAAGGAAAAAAGCAAAAACATCCCCAAACATAAACTAGCCATGTCTGTAATCTTCTCTCTCTATAGTATTTGGAAGAGTGCAGATTAAGAGCTTTTTTTCCCCTGAGTTTCCATTCTTCTGTGTCTTTCTGCATTCTGCAGATTTACTTGTGCAAAAAAATAAATTAAGAATACGAGCTTATATACATGGTTTGCATATGGCTGGTTATAATTGTAGAGTACTATTTTGCTTTCTGGTTTATAAAGAAGTAAAAGAATGAACATTCTTTCCTGTCAAAAGACTAGACATCCAACATATAAATGGCAAAGCTGTTTTCTCAGTTCTGTAAGCAGTAATATATACATGTAAAGCAGTGCATGTGCAACAGTCTGAAAATATCGAGCTGCAGGGTACCTCGTATGTTAATCCAACATAAAGTGGAATCAAGCAGCATACAGCGAATACTTGCTCTTATCACAGATGCTATAGCATATCTTGCAGTTGCTAATAACTTACATTTTGTTGTAAAAAAAAACCAGGAGAAAACATGCTGACCTTTTTTTAAAAGCCAATAGAATCACCTTCTGCTGGGAATATTCACACATTTAAATTTACCAAGGTGTTTGGTTGCTGTCCTGGAACCTTGCCAGCATGTCCAACTTCTTTCCATATCAGATACATGAGAAACACTGCCACAACAATTATTTAAGTTTTCAACAGAGATGAAAAAACAACTTAAGGAGTTCTAAATAGGGGTTATCAAAGAGCATATATGACCTTGTGTTTCTTGATCGTGTATGACAAAACACCAAGAAAAAAGATCAAGGACCAGAGATCACCAATTTAAAAGAATCACTGATTTAAATGAACAATAAATACTGTCCACAGTATTATCCACCATATAGAATTATTCAAGATCTTAATTATAGGAAACATTATAGGAAATGAATCAGAGAGTATGAAAAGGATTGTGCATAGATAATTTTTTTTCATGGAATTTCTTAAAGAATTACATGTTGGATTTTTAAACACTAATTCTTGGAAACCCAAAGCAGCAATAAAGTTCATTTTTGAAGAATTTAATTTATCATTTTTTCCCTACATAAACTCTACAAAGCATTGTCATAATGTGAATTCCCTCCTATTTAATGAATGTCTGTTTAAATCAAAATGAATTGCTACTTCGGGATTTGGAAAGAAATATAAAGAAAATGTTTATGTATATAAATAAAGATAACTGTATTGTGCAGAAAGCAGATGCAAAGTTTTTTATTCTGATTTTTATTAAGACAATACATCAAGATTTTGTAAACCTGTGCTTACTAAAAGGGCATTCTGGAGCAGAGACTAGGTAATGCCACTGTACTGTGAATCGTTGCGTGAATTTAATTTCTGCTGTGGTATATGTGGGTGCACGTTCTTCAGAAAGCTATTTAAAATGCCTCACATTTTACATCTGCAGAAATAAGTGCTGATTTACTAAATTACTGATAGTTATGAAATATTCAGGTAATGGAAGATGCAATAGAATTACGAAATAATTTCAAAATTACAGTATCATTCGTGTTGAAAACAACGTCCTGAGTTTACCTAGCCCAACCAGCTTGCTCAAGTAGGGTCAGCTGTTGCCACAGATCCTGTTGAGACAGGCTTTGAATATCTTCACAGATGGAGACTTCATAACCATTCTGGTCAACATATGCCAGTGTTTTAGCAATCTCATGGTAAAAAGATGGGTTTTCTTGGATTCAGATTGAACTGCCCATTTCTTAATTTGTGGC
Organism: Anabacerthia variegaticeps; assembly: GCA_035583185.1. Classification (NCBI taxonomy): domain Eukaryota; kingdom Metazoa; phylum Chordata; class Aves; order Passeriformes; family Furnariidae; genus Anabacerthia; species Anabacerthia variegaticeps. The sequence goes on along the minus strand of JAWWEW010000001.1, from coordinate 14,587,748 downwards.
CATTGTCTCTCCTGTCACTGTGTAGTATTGAGAGCAGTCTGCCTACTACGTCTTCAATTCTCCCATTAGGTGATTATATGCATGGGTAATAACCAGGTCAAAGAGTCCCACCTCTCTCAACCTGTCCACTCCAGTATTCTAATCATTTTTGTTGCCCTTCACTGGAATAGCTTCATGAAAATCCACATCTTGTACTGGGACGTTCAGAAGTGCCACAGCACTCCAAATGTGGTTCATCAGGGCTGAGCAGAGGAAAAGGATGACTGTCCACAACTGCTGGTAACAGCCCCAGAGCCTGCCAGCCTTTTTTGCTTCATGGGAATATTGCTGGCTAAAGGTCACACTGTTGTCCACCAGGACCCCAAGTTTCATTTCTACAAATCTGCTTTACAGGCAGCATAAAATTAGTTCTTGTGTTGGTGCATGGGTTTGTTCCTTCCCAGGTGTAGGATTTTACTTTTCCCTTTGCTGGACTCCATGAAGTTCCCGTTGGTCCATTTCCCCAGCCTCTCTAAATCCATGTGAATGGCAGCACAACCCTCTGGTGTCCCCATACATACAACTTATCTCACTTTTTGTATCTCTGGGATTTATGGAAGACATCTCTGAAACAGTACTATTTGCCTAGCTTGGAAGACAGTCAAGTTTTTTGACCTTGAATCCAAGGCAATAATATATGTCACAATTGTTAAAATTGTGTTGTTTTCATCTTATTCAATGTCCCTGTCTGTATGCAGAAGCTCTAAACTCTCCCTAATTCAAACCAACAGTACTGAGCCTAGGATACAGAAGAGCTTCATCTGTGTTCAAAGACACTGGGCGGGGGGCAAGAACAAGCCTGCTGAAAAAAGAACTGACTTTAGCATTAGTCTGGAGATTACAATAATCACTCCGAAAATAGGGAGGCCTGGTCTCGACCTTTTCAACCCAAAGTGATTTATACCAGCATTTCTCCTTCATCAGACAGTATCATGTTTTCCAATAAAACCTTGACCAAATAAAAAAATATAAATCAAGGAAGAAATTTGGGAGCAGAGCTCAGGTCTATCCTTTTTAAATTTTTTTTTTTTTTTAACAGATTTCAGCTTCTGCCTAGATATTTCTCTTCTTTTTCCGTGATAAATGAACTCTCAATGGTACTTGATAACCTATTATTTAGGGAACACTCTAGAAAAATGGTTTGGTTCCTTTTAAAATGAGACAGGCCTATAACTAGTCTTCATTAAATGACATTTGAGTGCTACAGAAGTGATAACTCCTGGAAACCATACTTAAATCCTGCTCAATATATGCACTTGCAGAGAATTACTTCAGCAGTATGTTCCAAGGGGATGAGAATATTTGTCCTGAAAACACCATAAACCTTTAAGGAAGCCAATCTTTAAGCTCCAAAATTGGATTCAACAGTATTGATATAGATAGCCCTGCACTTGACCTTTCCTATTGATTAATGCTAGGTCAGCCCTTTCACAGTATATTCATCTTTTTCGGTTGCACTTTGGAAGCGACGGATGTTTCTAAATGATTGTGTGGGGAGCACAGAGGTCTAACCCTGACTTTCTTGGAGCATTACTCAGATGAGAATGTCGAATTAGTCTCTGTGGATTTCACCTGAAGTTCGCATTTATCAGTTGCAGCTCTTTACTTTCTTGCCTTTGGATATAGTCCATTGTCAATATTTAATATCACTTTTAAATGTAAGGAGAAAAAAAAATGATTATATATATCACAAGCCAACCAAATATGAAATGATCAGAATACTAAAATATTACTTTTTTTTCTGATTCAGAACATAGCCTTGTAATATTTACCTAATAATTTTGACCTTTCTTATGCTAGTACCACTACTATAGTACTTACCTCATAGTTTTCACCTTATGCTAGTACCATTACTATTATTTTTATAATAATACTTTCACAATGTTAAATTGTGAAAAATTTAAATGTTAAATGTTTCATAATTTTCACAATGTTAAATTTCTTTTTTTTTTTAATTTTTATGATGGATTTATTTTAAGTTCACTACTAAGTTAAAGCAATCAAAATGAAAACGCGTATCAAAGAACATTGAGGGAAATAATGGCAAGTTTGTATGATAGGAGTAAAGTCTATAAATCTGTGGCATGATTATGTCTACATAGCCAGATCCTCTCTTCATAAATCTGCACAGTCAGGATTAAGTCCCACAGCAGTAACACTTCAAGTATATTAAACATTAAATTCAATCTGAAGTGTTGCAGAATCGTTTTGGATCTCTGGTTTATCAGTATATAAGGCTGTCTTTATACATGTACATACTTCTTGAAGAGGTACATGAAAATTGGGGGAAGCTCTGGAGACTGCAGAACATGGTTAGGTGAAGGAGAGTCTTAGCATAGCACTGAAGCCAATGCCTGAAACGATGGAAGATCTTCTGGTCAACCTATGGGGCCTTAACAGAGTTTGCTGCTAGTCAGAAAGGTTACTGAAGCTGAGATGACTTGGAGATGGCAAGCCCACTTGGACGGACATAGGTAGGCAGGAGACATTGTGTGTTAACCATTTGTTCTGTTCTGCCTTCTCTAGTGGCAAAAAGTGTCAAAAACTTAGAGCAGGTAAATTTTCAGGCAAGCTTTAGCCAGAAATTGTATTTCAGCTAATGGTTTTTGTTATCCCCGTTTCTGGTGTTTTATTCTTTTTTCCAAGCAGACTGTGATACACATTGACCTACCAGCATTAGGTTTGCCTATGCCAAGAATTCTCACATCTTTACCTCTTTTAGTTTCACTGTGATACTCACCTAAAAGTTAATAGCTTTTAATAATAAAACCAGCTGAGTTGGGCTTTTAATTATTTATAAATGAGAAAAATGTTTCCAAAATATTCAAAACAATTGAATTTTGTACACAGCTAATCGGGGTAACTAAACACTAGTACTATAGTCACTGTCATCTCTTGTCTTTCCTTCCTGTCTGCTGTGTTCAAAGGGCACATTTCAAATTAGATCGTAATTCCTAGTGGCAGCTTTTCTTCATGTGTGGAGGACTACGCACTGGAAAAGGGGTTTTATACTACATTTATTAAATACATTTATTTGATGTCATAGATCTTCCAGTGAAGTAAATAGCTAAATGCCATAAATGCCTAGGGCATCAAGAGTTCACAGAGTTTCTAGTTCTATATAATTTGCCTTTATTTCTTTATTTGCCTGGGAAGGCAAAAGAGAACTGATGTGAGATAAATTGGGAGATAAAGAACCCAACTTTAAAAGAAAACTGGCATTAAAAAGAGCGTCATGAGTTCCAAATTTCACCAGAGATAAACAAAGAAAAAGAGAAATAGCTCATTATAATGAAAATATTTTGCACCTTTCCCTGTGTCATGATGTTCACTCCCAACTACATGACTGCAATAGAAGTCTTCATCTTCAAAGGGTCAATAGTTGCTGTATAAGCACAAGCTATTTTTTTTTTTTTTAATTGCAGAAGCAAGTCTTTCAGAATCAGAGAAGAAAAAAGAGATTTATGAACATTTTTTTTTTCTGCAATGATCATTCAGTGCTAATTCCAGAAGACTATACTAGTTACAGATCCAGACAGTATTCACTTCGCCCATTAGCAAATATTTTACTTTGGCTTTAAAATTTGAAGTTGTTGTAAATACATTTTGGATTATATATAAATATATATATATGTCAGTGGAAAAAAAAAACTATTCCTATAGCAAAGATCATTTTCATAACAAAGATTGACACTAACTTTGGTTAAAGTCTCAAAATTGTGCATATAAACCCTCAATAACAGAAGCTTCAATTTCTGTTTCTTTTATCCTTCACAGAATGACACCACATAAGACAATTTCATGATGTCTTTGTGTCTAATCTTCTCAAAGAGGCCAACCAGTCTTTGTTATGCCAAAATCCTCCTTGCATTTTTCTATCTCCATGTAGTTCTTCCCAAGAGATGAAAGTATTTTTTACTCCCACAGTAAACCAATGTATATGTAATTTATGGCACTCTCTACATTACATTTCCAGTAACTTAGTGGACCTATAAACTGTCTTTCTAAACCTTCATGGATTTTTATGACTGTATCAATATATTCATGCCCGAGCATCTATATATGGAAGCTCTGCAGGCAAGGACAGATCTTAAATTCTGATTCTGTTTGGATCTTGGTGTCTACCTCAGCAGCTCTTGAAGGCATGAAACAGCCATTTACTCATCACTTCCAGAAATCAATAGTTTGTTACCTGGAAAAAAAATTTAAAAAATAAATAAAAATTAAAAAGGCACGTCAGATTGCCAGCACAAGGAGAAAAGTTCACAAATCTATCTCTGAAAATGTCACAGGCACAGCTGCTTTCATCTTTACTCACCTCTCCATCCTTCTCCAATCTAGTAGATCCAAACTCAGAATAGCTAACTGGGTTATAACATAGTTGGACCAATATTTTCTGTGCCTAATGGAAATAAAAATAATTTCTTTTCTATAGAAATGTTTGAACCAGGTGTTGTTCTAACTGACCACCAGAAAACCTAAATGATAATAGAAAATAAGCTACATGAGAGAAAACAGCTGTGACATTCACAGTTTACCACATGAGCTGATGTAATTATATGATATAAACAGACATACTTCCTAAATAAGAATGAAATTGCAGAAAACCTGGTTTTCTTCCACTTTAAAGTCATTATTGAAAGAAATAAACATCTTTTATGACATATAGAGACAGCTGTCCTGACATGACCATATCCAGTGAAATCTTTGGTATTTAAAGATGTCAGCCAGCTGCAAGGTCTCAAGAAAGGCTGAATGCTCACAGAGAAACTTGTTGGGAACAATTAGGTCTTCATTCACTAAGGTAGACATTAAGTAAAGTGACAGCAAGAATAATGTTTTATGTCAAAAAGTTTGGCTAGACTTCTCAGTACATGTTACAGAGAAATGTCTTGAAATATGGATATAGCAAAGCCTTACATAGTTTGTAATGCTCATGACAGCTGGAAGCCAAACAGCTTCCCCCGTGTTATCCACTTCCTTGGATATGTGTTTAATTATGCACACATGCACGCACACGCATATGTAGATGCGTTTATTGTTTTTTAAGGTCTAAGCACAGGTAGCACATATAACTTTGCCTTTTAGACAAAACCTATTTTTCAGCAAATAAAGTTGCAGAAATGTAACAATGAAGCAGATTTTAGTCTTATGGCCAAATTTATACCTAGACAACTGATGCCTAATGAATTTGGGAGCACAAATCCCATCTGTTTAACCTGAAGTTCATGCGATTTTACAAAGAATCCACTGGGAAGCAGGGATACAACTCAAGTTTGACTATCAACAGGAAAAAATGAGTGAGAAGAAAAGGATGGCCTCCTGGAGAAGAAGAAAAAAAAAAAAAAGTGGAAAAGTTCAACGAAAAGTAAGTCAAAGGAGCCAGAAGGTTGTAAACAACTGTTTTGAAAGTTTGCTCAAGATAAAGTGAACCTTCCAAAAATAATTGTAACAATTCTTGCAATAATATCAACTGACATTTTCAGAAAGAACAAATCTGAACAAGTTTGATTCTCTGAGTTGGCATGTATCAACTACTGATTCCCCTCTTCCCCACAAAAAAATATTGAGATATCTCAAAAACATGGAAAAAATCAAATCACTAAAAATGCATGAAAATATTTGTCACACTTTTGCAGTAGTAGCCCTCCAGTAGTAGTTGCAGCAGTAGCCCTCCAAAGAACATGATTTAGATTGATAATTATTATAGTAATTTCTATGCTAACACAGAGCAGATTAAAAAAACCCCTCTCTTGCCTCTCCAGCCTAAAGGCTCAAATGTTTTCACATGGTGTGCCTAGTATTCCAAATTCATGTCTTCTGATTCATGGACTATCCAAATGTTACTCTGAGAGTGACATAGCTATTTTCTGAAGTTTTGTCTACTATCACAATAAAGTCTTAGAAATACATGTGAATGGATAGATGAAAGTAATTCACTGAAAATACAAAAGTTGCCTTTCTCTTTAAAGAAAGGTTTCTAAAATCAATACATCTTTTGTCTCTGTACTTCTCCATAGGTAGCACGGGGAATTCAGCTCATTATAGTATATGACTTTGGCTCAGGTAAAGGGCAGATTGTGGTGTGTGACAGGTAACAACACGTGGCAGTATAGCACAGTGAACACAGGCCAATAACTTATCTGTGGAGCACTTGCATTTGCAAATCAAAATATCTCATGTACTGAAGTGAAAAATGTAAGATAGAAAAATATTTCAAATCAAATTTCCTGTCATGAATTCTTATACAAAGAGCTTATTTTTAAAACTCTTCCTAGTAATATATGAGAAGGATTCATGTTCTGAGCTTGAAATGAGTGTCTGTAAATGTCTCCACCAATTCTATAAAACTGGTGTGGAAAGACTCCATTCACCCTTAATCTGAAAAGAGTGGAGTTTGGCATTCTGATTGTATAATGTGGCTTTTCATTTACTTGTGAAAAAAATTCAAAGCTTATCAGCACATTTGTGCATAATCTTTTTTTTTTTTTTTAATTAAAAAATCATTAATACATTTGCAGAATAAATAGAAATTTGAACAACTTTTTTAATTTTATCAGGCCTACATATGGGGCAGATGTTTCTCTAAAAATCATATTTTTCAGTATTCCTTTGAAACATTTGAAAGAAGTATTATGTCTAGTAACAACTGTATTGATCAGAAAACTATAACGGAATTCTTTGATCTCCATTTATAGGTTTTGGTCCTAGTTGCCGTTATATGCTTACAGGTATTCAGTCTTTCTCCCTCACTAGGCTTCAAAGTAGAAAGAAAAACTACAGTCAAAGACAGTATCTGGAAGTGTTTCCATTTCCAGCTAATGCAGATAAAAGAAGTACTTCTGAAAGTACATCTAAAACTATTTTTTTTTTTTTTTTTGAGCAATGGTTTGTATTGGAATAAAAGATAAAATCTCCAGTAGAACTTTACTGGTAAAGGCCAAGTCATGGCAGTTGAAATACTCTGTAGACCAAGATAATGTACCTAATGAAATACACACATATACATACATAGATACATATGTGTGTATATATATATATATACACATATATACACATATATACAATCATGTTTATAATAAAAACTTTTTTATTATTTGTTTTAAGCTTACTAAAATGAAATTTAGCAAATTTTCATCTCAGGATGATTTTTTCTTTTAAAATATATCTATCATAGATTCATAGAATTAGATAGGTGTTATATCTAATGCATAAAAGGAATGACTGTCCAGACCAAAAAAACAAAACAAAACAAAACCAACATCAACAAAAAAAACCCCAAACAAAACAAAAAAACTCTCAACAAACAAAAAAAATAAAAATCAAACCAAACTCAACCAAACAAAAAAACAAAAACAAACCCAAAACAAAAAAGCAGATCAAGATGATCATTAGGAAAGGGAAAAATGGCATAAAATGACCAGCCACTAGGAAGAAAGACAACGTATACAATGCTGCTTCAGTTCTCACTTTTCTCATCAGAGAGCTGCCACACATGACCGCCTTGGGCTGGTGACTGAGAGCCACCAAGGACCACAGTCATCAGTTCTCAATAAATGGCATCTACTGTGGGATGTTCCACTACCCCAGCTAAAATAGCATATAGTACAAGAGTAATACTTTTGTACCGATAGTGATGATGTTCAGTAGAAGAACTATGAACCAACTGCACTGCTAAATAATTGATTCAACAACATTCAGTTGTAAACTGGCCTGATTTGTCAGTCATTCCCATCCAAATGACTTCTGATTTCTTAACTGCTATATAGATAAAAACGTATGCATGTATACATTTGCTTGTAATACTGGGAAGGTATATATCAGTACAGAGGAGTTTGGTAAAAAATAGAATAATTTCGTGCATAAAATTTATTTTTATTCTTCCAGCCATTTTTTCACGTTTTTTTTCATGAACTTTATGTTCTTGGAATAGGTTCCTAAACTAATGCATACTTAACTTTCTTCCTACATCTTATTAATTAATTATTTACATAATATTAGCCTAATTTATTACTTTAACATTAGCCTAATTCACTTATTTAATACTTGGGCTCCAAAAGATAAGTGATACATGAGCAAAAAAAAAAAACAACAACAAAGAAACAATCAGAAAAAAGATTTTTTTGATGTAGATTCCCATTCTCTGCAAGTGACTAACCAATGAACATTCATCTCTTGCTTCCTCACATTCAGCACTGAATGAATTGCTTGCAGACCCTGTACAACTGTGTGTAAGTTGTGTGATTTTTTTATTCTTGATCCTGCCACAGCATCTATTCCACTGAGAGAAAATATAAGTCAGTTCTGAACTGTTTTCTGGCCCTTTTCACCTGAGTTAGGTTTATGTGTTCTGTTATATATAGCTGTGGTAGTTTCTTTTTTACACTTGTGTACTGTAAAACCATAAAAAAAAAATTCCTGAATATAGGTGATTGTCCACCATTTGCTAGATTGATACAGTTGTCAGATTAATACAGAACCATTAATTCTATAAAATGGTGAAGTTGAAAACTAAATTACTGTATTCAAAGGCTTTTGGTTTTGTTTGTTTGTTCGTTTTTTACAGGAGGTTTAGATTAATGCAGTCATTTTACAGAAATTCATAAAGTTTTTTTACAGTAGACTAAAATGTTCAGTTATCACTTTATACTATAAGTTCCCATTTTCTGTTCTTCTGATAAATTTTTGCTTCTTTCCTGATTGAAATGATATTTCTAGTAGAAATATTCTTATCCAAAGCCAAAATCTTCAATATCATGTGGCCTTTGCAAACCCATTAAATATATCCTCCATAAAACCAAATCAAGCCCAGTTCAATTCTTTATTTTTTTGATTAAATTATCAATTTATCCTACTTGTTGGGGAAAAACAAACAAACAAAAAGAAAAAAAGAACCTGAACCATTTCACTGTTTCATTGAAGGATGACATCAAAAGCTGATCAAATAATTATGACAACGGACTAACTTGGAAAATGTTATCATATGTACTGGGTGTGCATGGCAAGGTTTAGGTAACAAGGGGATTAAAGGGGTGACTTTTGTGAGAAGCTGCTGGAAACCTCCCGCCAGGGCCAATACCAGCCAGCTCCAAGAAGCACTGGCTACCGGCCAAGGCTCAGCCGATCGGCTACAGTGCTGATGCCTCTGGGACAATGTATTTAATAAGAGGGAAAACAAGCAAACAAGCAAAAATCCCAAACAAAAACAAAAATCCCAAACTAAAACAATCCTGCACAAAAGCATTTTCAGCCAAAGAGAGAAGTGAGAATATGTGAGGGAAACAATTCTGCAGACGCCAGTACTGGTGAAGAAAGCAAGAAGGTGGTCCAAATGTCAGAACAGAGATTCCCCTGAAGCCCATCATGAAGACTATGGTCATGGAGGTTAAGAATAGAGCAGATACCTCTGGAGGACTCCACATCAGAGCAGGTGGATGTGTTCAAAGGAGGCTGTGACCCTCTGAGGCTCTTAGTAGAACCTGTGGACCAATAGAGAGAGAAGCCCACGCTGCAGCAGGTTCCTGGCAGGACTTGTGACCCTGTGGGGAAACCATATTGGAACAGCCTGTGCCTGAAGGACTGTATCCCATGGGAGACCCAAGCTGGAACAGTTTTTGAAGAACTGCATTCCATGGCAAGGACTCAGAGTGGAGAAGTCTGGAAGACTCTCCCGTGGGAGGGACCCCACGCTGGAGCAGGGGAATAGTGTAAGGAGTCCTCCTGCTGAGGAGGAAGTGGCAGAGATAACACACAATGAACTGACTGTAACCCCATTCCCTCTTCTGATATGTTGCTAGGCCAAAAGGATGTAGGGAATTTGAAAGTAAAGCTCAGGAAGAAGATAGAGGTCAGTGGAAAGTATTTTAAGATTGGGTTTTGATTTTTTTCTTTATCCTTCTCTGATTTTGTTTGGCAGCAAATTCAATTAATTTCCCCAAGTCTGTTTTTCTTGTGACAGAAATTGTTAAGTGGTCTCTCCCCACCCTTATATGGACCCACAAGCCTTTTGTTATGTCTTCTGTCCCCCATCCAGATGAGGAGAGGAATGATGGAGTGTCTTTGGTGTGTACCTGGCACCCAGACAGCATAATTTCCAATTGCAAGTACACTAAACTAGTGAGACCTCTCATATTGTAGTTTCACTGCCATTTCCAGTATAGGGTTAACAGTTAGAGCTAACCATGATAATGTCATGGTTTTGGATTCTGGAAAGAGATATAAATACTTTTTGTATTTTGCTGTGCCACAGATATTTCCCTCCTAAATATAATCCATTCCCTGGATTATATGTGCTAACTCCTCATATAAAGCTTAGAAGCATGTAAATTCATTAGGAAAATTGAATTGCCAGAAAGGCCATAATGAATGGAAGATGACTGAAATAGCCAGAAAAATCTCTGAGGACCAGGCCAGATTCAGATCTCTTCAGAGTTTGTCCTACAGAAATATACCTTCTCTCATTTTCTTTTATGCCTTCTTGGAACCAGATGCAGAAGACCTTATTTTGCAACACAAAGGTGGCAAAAATGGCACTATTTCCTTTGCTGCACCTTTATATCCAGTACCTGAACACTCACCCAAGACCTTATTTTGCAACACAAAGGTGGCAAAAATGGCACTATTTCCTTTGCTGCACCTTTATATCCAGTACCTGAA